>JACEFO010001965.1:1200000-2400000 GCA_015342445.1 Digitaria exilis
ACTCAGTCCGTTTTTTACCAAAATTGGTATCTCCCATCGTGTATCATGTCCCTATGCTCATCAACAAAATGGGGCAGCTGAGAAAAAGCACCGTCACATTGTTGAGGTTGGACTTTCCCTCCTTGCTCATGCTTCTATGCCCCTAAAATTTTGGGACGAAGCGTTCCTTTCTGCTGTTTATCTCATAAATCGAACACCTAGTCGTGTCCTTGATTATCAAACACCTTTAGAAAAACTCTTTGGTGAACAGCCTGACTACTCTTTTTTACGTATCTTTGGTTGCGCGTGTTGGCCTAACCTTCGTCCCTTTAATGCTAGAAAACTCCAGTTTCGCTCTACACGGTGCGCTTTCTTGGGCTATAGTTCTCTACATAAAGGTTATAAATGCCTAGATATTTCTACAGGACGTGTCTAGATTTCTAGGGATGTCGTTTTTGATGAAAACGTTTTTCCCTTTGCTGAGCTGCACCCAAATGCTGGTGCCAAGCTCACGGCTCTTCTTCTATCTCCTGACTCTAGGGGTGTATCAGTACATGATCCTGTGGTTAATGTGCCTACTAACCCGTCATCTGCAGGCGAAAGTTTGGCTCAAAATGATGCAGGAACAAGATCAAGTCACCGATATTTCATGTGCTCTCAGCCGGGCACAGACACCAGCGTGGATACGCCTACTGCTTCTGACTCTGCTGATTCTGGCTCGCACTCTCACGGCGATCTGCCTGCCCCTGCGCCCGTGTTCCCTTCGACAGCATCAGTCCCCAGCGAATCTCTCCTGGAGTCGTCGTCGCCAATGGTGTGCCGCCATCAACACCTGCCGCGCCAAGGGGGGCAACCTCGGCCGCTCCTGTGACGGCATGTGTCCCGCAAGCGCCCACAGCGGCGTCAGGCGCTGCAGGCGAATCTCAACCAGGTGATGGATCTTCTGTGCCGGATCGATCTTCTACGCCAACGCCGAGTCAAGTAGCTGCATCTTTGCCTCTGAATGTACCAGAGGTTGTACCTGATCGGCCGCACACTCGGGCAAAATCTGGCATCCGCAAAGTCAAGACATACATTGATGGGACAATAAGGTATGGATTTTTGGCCTCCAATGGACAGCCCAATAGTCTTTTCTGAAGCACTTAATAATCCAAATTGGAAACAGGCGATGGATAATGAGTTTTTAGCTCTTAAGAAAAACAAGACGTGGCATTTAGTTCCACCTCATTCCAAAGCAAATATAATAGATTGTAAATGGGTACATAAGATTAAAAGAAAACCTGATGGGACAATAGATAGATATAAAGCTAGATTAGTTGCTAAAGGCTTTAAACAACGCTATGGCATAGATTATGAGGATACTTTTAGTCCTGTTGTTAAAACAACTACTATAAGACTTGTGTTATCTATTGCTGTTTCACGAGGTTGCAGCCTACGACAGTTGGATGTACAGAACGCATTTCTTCATGGTGTTCTAGAGGAGGATGTGTTCATGAGGCAGCCACCTGGCTATGAAGACAAGTCTGCACCACAATATTTGTGTAAATTGGACAAGGCTTTATATGGACTCAAGCAAGCTCCCAGAGCTTGGTATTCCAGGCTCAGTGACAAGCGTCAGAAGCTTGGTTTTCGGCCTTCTAAGGCTGATACCTCACTATTTTTCTTCAGCAAAAGTGGGGTAACAGTATTCTTGCTTATTTATGTTGATGATATAATAGTTGCTAGTTCATCTCAGGAGGCAACGACAAGATTACTTCGGAGTTTAAATGAAGAGTTTGCACTAAAAGATCTAGGTGATCTTCATTATTTTCTGGGCATAGAAGTAAAGAATACCAGATGGGATTTTGCTGACTCAAGAAAAATATGCAACCGACCTGTTAAAAAAGGTAAACATGACAATCTGCAAACCTGTGAGCACTCCGCTTTCTACCTCGGAGAAATTGTCCAAGTACGAGGGAGACCCATTAGGACCAGAAGATGTTACGAGATACCGGAGTATTGTAGGTGCTCTACAATACTTGACATTGACACGACCAGATATATCCTTTTCAGTGAATAAGGTTTGTCAATATCTCCATACTCCTACAACTTTACACTAGACAGCTGTGAAAAGAATTCTTCGGTATGTGAAAGGATCTCTTGATATTGGTTTAAAAATTAGAAAGTCATTATCAATGCTTGTGAGTGGTTTTTCAGATGCAGACTGGGCTGGTTGTCCAGATGATAGAAGATCTACAGGTGGGTTTGCAATATTTCTAGGACCAAATTTGGTTTCCTAGTGTGCTAAAAAGCAAGCAACAGTTTCAAGGTCAAGTACAGAAGTAGAATATAAAGCATTAGCAAATGCAACAACTGAAATTATGTGGGTACAGACTCTACTTGATGAAATAGGGGTTAAATCTCCACCAGCAGCTCGCTTATTGTGTGATAATCTTGGAGCCAAGTATTTATCTTCAAATCCAATTTTTCATGCTAGAACCAAACACATTGAAGTGGACTTTCATTTTGTAAGAGAGCGTGTAGCTCGTCAGCTTCTGAAGATTGATTTTGTGCCAACGTATGATCAAGTGGCAGATGGTTTCACAAAGGCTTTGTCTACTCAGAAGGTACAAGAATTTCGAAACAATCTCAACCTACAACGTTTTCGATTGAGGGGGAGTGTTGAAAATAGTGACTAGGTTGTTACATGTATTTGATTCATCTTGTAACACACGGCATTGATAGTTTGGATAGCGCCATGAGGTTAGGATAGATAGATAGACTTGGTTGTAGAGATTTAAGTTGTTGTAACAAATCCCAACAAACCTCCTGGCGCACCTCATCTATCTAATGACTGATACTTGTATAAAAGCCACGTACGGGGCTGTTCCGTACTCAATCAACACGAACTCGTTGAGCACCCAAGATTGGGGCCAACGCTTCCCATAGATCCAGCTTTCTTTACATGACCACCATGGCCGCCTCAGCGCGGCGCCGCTGCCAGTCCTCAACTTAGAAACCGATGCAAAAGCTAGCGACTCCCGTCAGTGCGACGAGGAGGTTGACGACGGTGTCGTCGTCGGCCGCCACCGTGGCTGCAGCTGCGGCGGTGGAGCTCGGGGCGGGGGCGCCGATGATGGCGTCGGTCGGGGCGGTGGCGACGACGTCGCTGGCCGCGCATGAGGGTGGTGTCGTCCGGCGAGGCGACGGCGTCGCGGCCGCCGGGAGGCGCGCCACCGCCGTCGACGGCGGCCGTGGTGGCGCGGGGCTCGCCGGCGGAGCGGACGATGGGCAAGGTGGAGACGCGGAGGGCGGCGGTGGCGGCATCATCGGTGACGACGGCGGTGGTGTCGGCGGGCGCGACGCGAGCGTGGGTCGTCGGCGCCGCGAGGAGGAGACAGCACGCGGCGGCGGCCACAAGCAGGAGGAGGCGGCGGGGAGGCGCGCCATTGGCGAGGTGCGGTGGTGCGCGCGCAGCTGGTCTGCTCTTGCTCTGCACGGGAGGTTTGAGGTGCTTGCTGGCTGAGATGTTCGTTGGCGCTCGCTGGTCGGTGGATCAGAACAAGGTGACTGCGGAGTGCTACTTCGGCTGTGTTTAGATTGGAAGAAGTAAAAAGTAGTTTTAGATGAACAGTGCACTGGGAAGCGTGTCCCGTGAGTGAGGTGAATAGAAAAAACTTGTTGGAGAAGTACTTTTTCCTGGATGTGAATGAAGGGAGTCGCCTAGGAACTTTACGTCGAAGGAACGGATCCTTTACATACTACTCTGTGTTCAACGGCAGCAGCAGCATGACTCGTTTGGTTCTGCTCCTTCACACTGCTCGGCGTGACGCGCCCGCGGCATCCTGACCGGCGTGACCGTTGCAGCTTTTGACGTTGAGATGGATCATGGATGTGATGTGCCTGGCTTGCCCTTCTTGGCAATGACACCAATTACGAGGCATTTCTACCTAGGCTCAACTGTGTGTTCACTGCTCCCACTCCCCACAATGGCCTTGTGCCGAGCGCCAGCCACTCAAATTCTCAACTGACAGTGACACTAGTTAACCAAACCAACCATGTAGAGATAGCTTGATCAATGGTTCGTTTCCGAGCTGATGATATATGAGGACACACCAGACGCATATGATCACAGCAAAGGCCATGATCAGAGGACTATATAGAATCCGCACCGAAGTTCATCATATATTACTACACAATAAAATCATGCCATTCAGATTAACTATCAGGGTAGGAGAGAGCAGAAAACTAGCAATGTTACTAGATAATTCAGATTAACTTGTACTCCAGGTCTCTATACAGTAATGTTACTAGATAATTCAGGTTAACCTTTCAGGCAAACAAAGACTTGCAGATCGATATGGACACATGCAGATCTTTCTACTGTACCCTGCTAGCTTGTCTGATGGTGAATGAAATAAAACAAACAGCTCCGAATTGATAGTTCCAAATTCATATCAGAGAGACTGAATTGTAGCCCAAGAACCAAGCAAGTAAGCAGGTGGTTTACTAAAATCTCGGATGCTGAACAAACGAACTACTCCGTCTATCCTACTGGGTACTGCGCCGTCGCAGGCACGGGCAACCGAACATGTACACGCCGCCGCCGCCGCCGCCGTCGATTGGCCGGCCGGCCGCTTAGGCTGCTTCGGCTGGTGCCGCCGCCGCCGCCGCCGCCTGGTAGAGGTTCATGACCAAGGAAGCCAGCAGCAGTGCACACTCGCGGAGGACCATGAAAACCAAACACAGCAGGAAGAAACCGACGAGTAAGCCGAGACAGGTGAGGATGGGAACCGCGATACACATGGCGAAGAACACGAGCATTTCGTCGTCGCCTGCGCCGTTGTCGTGGGAGGGTAGGGCCGCCGGAGCGGGGGCGCCGGCGCTCTGGGCAAGGAGGCAAGCAGCAGGGCACAGTCGCGGAGGATCAAGAATACCAAGCACAGCAAGGCGAAACCGACGAGTGCGATGAATGGAGTCGCGACTAACACGAGGAAGAACACGAGCATGTCGCCGTCGGCTTTGCCGTTGTCGTGGAAGGTTGCTAGGGCCTCCGCCGGAGCAGGGGCACCGGCGCCGTAGGCGGAGGTCGCGGTTGCCAGGAGCTCGGAGAGGTGGCGCCGGAGGTGGTACGGCGGACCAAGTCGACGGGCGCCGCGGAGGAAGACGACGGGTGCCGTGTCGGAGGAGGACGGTGGTGTTCTGGACGGGGGAGACGGCGGCGAGGAGGAGGAGGAGGAGAGACGCCGCGGCGGAGAGTGCCAGAAGCTGGTGGTGGTGAAGCAGGAGGCGGCGGCGCGACATGTTGGCCGCCGGGTTGTCAAGATCGCTGATCTGAGGAGGGTGGTGGAGGACGGTCGGTGTGTCAGTTTGTGGGATCAAACTAGGTTCAAGGGTAGCAGAGTAGCTGCAGGCCTTGGCGCTGTCGTCGTCGGCCGGCACGGCACCACGACACGACTACACGAGCGGCAAAAAGCCTCCAGTGCACCGGACGGGCATGATGGAGCTGTGGGATCGACCGATGTTTGTGTGTGTGTGCCAGTGATAAGTGTGTGTTGTGGTCAGCAACTTCACACACACACACACTATATAAATTTCAGGCTACACAACTTATCTCTATCGTGCATGCTTCTCACATCATATTCATCGGCTGTATGACTACTCGAAAACATGTACTAATTTGTTTGCACTGTATTACTAGTAGAACACATTACACATGTATAATTACCAATGTAGTTAAGTCGTCGCCCGACTATAATTACTAAACCCCGGAACTGTGAACAGATGAGTAGTCACATAAGACCATCAGATGGCAGTGCGTTGCAGATGATGAGCAATTGATAACATGCATGAAGCTGCTACACACTGCAGCGGGGAGCTAGTAAACTACCGGCAGTCGATCTGTTGCGGTACGGTACTAGTAGGAGTGACCCGCGAACTTCAAAACGATCCAATTTAGGCCCTGTTTGGATCTGTCAACTAAAGTTTAGTAACTTTAAATCCAAAAACCTTCGACTAAAGTTTTAATAAAGTTCAGCAAGGAGGTCCAAACAGTCTCTGCTAAAGTTTGGCAACATAAGTTTGAGTTTGTTAAAAGAAAATTTCAAATTTTAGTAAATTAAACTTTAGTTGAAGAGAATCAAACAGGGCCTTAGACCTCGACGCTGCACGGCAGTTTGAGCAGGTACATACATTGGGCGATGCATGCCTCCGCGAGACTCGTCCTGCATCCTGATCGGCGTGACCAGTGCTTGTGTGTGTGACTCACGTCGAAGGAACGGATATATCCTTGACGGCCATTACGCTCCACGGTATAGTATGTGATAAACAGCAGCAGCAGGTATTATCTCTATGTGTGTCTTGGCCAAGGGCATTACCTTCGCGATGCTGCCCTGCCTGCCTCGTTTGGTTCTGCTCCTTCACTGCTCGGGTCCCGCATCCTGAGTCCTGACCGGCCGGGGTGACCAAACAGCTTTAATTTTGACGAGGTGAGGTCGGGCGACGCGCAGGATTAGATGGATCAATCATGGACGCCATGTGCCTGGCTTGCCCTTCTTGGCAATGACGCCACGAGGCTTTCTGCCTAGCGCTCAACTGTGTGTTCAAATGTTCAAAAAAAAAAAACTTTGTGTTCACTCGCCAACCATGCACTCATTCTCAACTGATACTAGTTAATGAACCATGAAAATATAGCGTAATTAATGGTTCGTTTCCGAGCTGATGATAGATGAGGACACACCACATCTCTCAATCCATGCACGAGTATACAAGCCAAACGCCTATATATATATATGATCACAGCAAAGGCCATGGTCAGAGGACTAGATCGATCGATCCGCAGTGAAGTTCATCATATACTACTACATATATACTTATTGGGACTCCACACTTTGATGGATCAGAGTAGTGATGATACTACGAAAGTACGAAGCAAGATCAACACGAGCAGCATTGCTTACTCCATGTCAAGCTCGATCGATCAAGCCTGAAGCTGCAAACCCGAGCTGAGCACAGAGCCCCTGGAATAGCCCGCCTGTCCCGCCGGTCTTCCTCGGCGTGGCGCCACCGCCGCCGCCAGAGCGCGCCTTCTCCTCATCGTCGTCCCCGCCGGGTGCGCAGTCGACGGCCAAGAACAGGAGGAAGACGAGGGCCACGACCACGACGACGATGACGAACAGCACCAAGATCACCGCCACGGCGCTGAGTTCGTCGTCGTCGTTGTGGCTGGGGACCACGTAGTACTGCACGCGTGGCGGGCCGCGGCGGCGCGTCGCGCGGAGGATCAGCGTCACGTCGTACACCGTGCACTCGTCGACGGCGTGGTCGCCGTCGGTGCCGGTGGTGGCGAGACGGATCAGGCCGCCGCCTTCAGCGCCGCCAACAAGGAGGTGGACGTCGCCGTCCACGGCGACGGCGTCGTGGGGCGTCTTCGGCGAGGGATCGGCGCGCGCGGGGGTCGCCGGCGCCGCCGCGCGAGGAGGAGGAAGCACGCGGCGGACGCGAGCAGCAGCAGGAGGTGGCGGCGGAGGGGCGCCATGGCGCGCGGCGGCGTCGCGCCTGGAGGCTGGAGCTACTAGTGCGTTTGGTTGTGGCTTGTGTTTTCTGAGAGAAGCTAGCTAGTAGTGGGCTGTGTGGGTCTTTTCTCCCCAGGGGCGAAGCCAGCCGACCAATCCACCGTTGTCAGCTCTATTGAACAACGTTGTCAGCTCCCTTGATGAGTACCATGAAACAGTGATTTATGTCTACTACTCCGTAGTTTGGTTGCAAGGGGATCTGATTCTCATCGCGTCATGGGTGCAACAGCCGCAGCTCCGTCCCGAAAAATGGGGACATAGTACCACAACGCAGGAGTGGTGGATTACTATGACTTCAACGTCAGGAGTCAGGAATACCGAAGAAAACAACATACACCCTATGCATGCTAACCATGTGGGAGATCTGAAATGAGCGAAACGCCCGCACCTTCGACAGGAGAGAGCTATCAACACAAGCGTTGCTTGCGAAGATCAAGGGTGAAGCCGATGCCTGGATGATGGCTGGCGCCAAGCCCCTAGTGTTCCTTCTAGTGCGAGAATAACTGTTATGTACACGCCGCCTAGGCAGCCCTTGTAAATCTCTTCTTCTTTATCAATGAAACAAGCACAATCTCTTCGTTCAGAAAAAAATTCTGGTCCGGTCCCATGCATACGCTCTCAAGTAGTCAAGTCTCACTGCTCTCATCTATCGTCTTCGTCTCGTCAAGCCTGTCGTCTTGGACGAGCGAGCAGAGCGGCGACGTACGGCAACCGGCAGACGGCAACGGGACGCCAGGGCCAGGTCACCACGATGGACCTGATGAGCAAGCAAGGTTGTAAGGTTGTCGCATTCTACATTTTGTACTGTCGTCAACAAATGTAATCGGATGATCAGAGCACACTCATGAACAATAAGCGAAACCGATGAGTAGCCATATAAAAACCATCAGATGCCCGTCACGCGGGCTGCGTCCTCTTGTAGCACAAGTAGGCTGGGTGGACGCGGCCTGGTGGCTGCCTGGCCGGTGCACAGCATTTTCTAAGATTCCTATATTCTCTGAAGGTTGCATGCTGGAGAAGCAATTGGGTCCATGTGTGTGGTTCTTTTGTGGTTTTGCCGTGGCTGGTGGCTCTACAAATCTGCAAGCATGCTCGACGCCTCGATGCAATGGTGTGTGGTCATTGGTCAAAGGCACCCTCGTACGTCGTCCTTGCTATTAGCTTGTTTCCTTTGCTGTAGTAGCTCCTCTTTTTCGAAGGCCAAAAGCTGTATGTCACCCAGCTTGGAAATCACACAGCAACCGGACAGTGCGGTATGGTGGCTCTGCGCGAGACTGCGACGACGCGACCGACGACGGCACGACGACGACGACGAGATCGGAAATGCCAGCCGGGGATGTCAGTCCCTCCCTGATGACTTTGTTTTGCCACAAATGCTCGTAAGCCGTGTGTGTAACTGTGTACTAAAAGACTTTACCGCTCGCAAGCTGTGTGCGCTTGGTTCGTGGAAGCAACAGGCCGATCCGACGAACTCGGATCAGAATTCGGAAGCAGTTTTTTCAGTACCGACGAGACGATCCTATCAACACGGTTACACGGACAAACACAAATAAAAGCGAATAATATATACGTTAATCCTCGCGTCTGGAAATTATTAGCCATATATATCCCTCTCTCGATGGAGCGTGCTAGTACATTGCATCAGAAGAAAACCCCATTTCGACAGCAAAGAGCAAACACTCATTGCATCACCCCATCAATTGGATGTGATATAGCTACAACATTCGTCGATTCATATTTCATGGATGCCTGGGTCGTATTTATATGACCAGTTAATTAACAACCACATGGTTATGCAGGTACTAGCGTTGCTAGGGCTAGTAGCTAGCTAGCAAAGACACCAATTAATGCTAACGCGCAAGCCAGTAGTAGCAGGAAGCAGCAGATGATCACACTGAACGGCGAGTCGGCGACGACGCTCCATCACTGCAGCCTTCAGGTGGCTGGGGTCACCGCCCTCGGCACCGACACGGCGGCGGTCCTCCCCGACGACGAGGCAGTCGGCTGGCCGCGCTGGTGCAGCGGCACCGTCGTGCGCTTCACGGTGACACGCACGGGCAGGAGCTGCTGGCCCTCGGCCTGGGGCTTGGCCCCGGTGATGGCGGACACGGCGGCGCCGAGGACGACGAGCAGGGCCGGGTGCGTGGGGTCGTCGCAGTTCTTGCCGTCGTCGTCGTTGGGGCCGGCCTTCTTGTCGTCGCCGGTGGCGTGAGCGTGGGCAGGGGGCACCGCCGCCGCGGGGATGGAGGACCCGGTGGCGACGGTAATGGCGTCGCCGAAGGAGACGGTGGAGGGCTCGACGTGGGGTGCTGGTGCGAGGTCGCCGGAGACGGGGACCGTGGTGGTGGCACCGGCGGGTGGGGTCGAGGAGACGGCGGCGCTGGCGACGGCGTGGATGGGGATGACGCCGGTGGCGGTGACGACGACGAGCGGGAGGAGGAGGAGGAGGAGGAGGGCGTGGCGCGCCATGGCTGGCACCGGCGGCAGACGCGTGCTGGCCGGCCGCCGGAGGATCGGAGGAGGTGGCGCGAGGTAGGCGATGGGGATCGGCTGCTAAGCTAGCTAGAGAAGGTGGCCATGGACAGGAGCGCCTTGAGTGAGGCTTCCCTAGCCTTGACGACGCACGCTGGCAAGGCGAGGAATCGCCGGATCAGAGGAGGGGGGGTATTTATATACGTACAAGGCGAGTAAGCGAGCGAGAGATCCATGGAGGGTACGTACGGTGGTGACTTTGTGACGAAGGCTATGGGCATCCATGGCAGACGTTGTTCCAGCCTAGCTTCACCGTCGACGGGTACGGTACACGCGCAATCGTCAGACAGCTGGCACGACGGGAGAGGAGGGAGGTGCGTGGCGTCGGTCGGTCCCATGACTAGCATTGCTAGATCAGCTAGGGTCGGTCCCATGAGAATTGCTTGGATGCTAAGGTTTCCGAAGCTGTGATCGGCGAGGGGGAGGACGATGACGACGTGACGACGGGAGCGGCAGGTGTCCACCGTGTCCTCTGAACGAGAGGAGCGCCAAGTTCGCCGGCGGCGCCCCGAATCTCCCGGCCCGGATGAGAAGGAGAATAATATTGGCCCATAGGCCGGCCCGGCAATAATGTAGTGTAGATGGGCAGCAGGCAGCCCAAGCAGCATGGGCCAAAATATGCCTGGCCTGCTGGACCAAATGCTAATGTCTAAGATTGATTTTTTTTTAGGGAAATGTCTATGATTGATGCCCGCACATACGTGGAGAATTGATTGGGTGTCAAAAATGGCTTTCAACCAAATGCCAAAAGCTTATAAGCTTCGTATTTTGGCTTGCCACCTTTTGGTAGCTAACCAAACAACCCTAGAATACACGAATTCGTGTCTTTTTTTTTTAATGTTTCTGCACATGCACATATATACTTTATATACTAAATGTATTGTTAAAAATAATTGGTATTTTCAACTGAATACCATTCAATCTAATGGGCCTGCGTCACTTCATGGAAGCAACAGGTCGGATTGGATTAGACTCGTCATCAGGGAGCTAGGCCATTCATCGTCGTTCGGGGTTGGATGGTAATTTGGAGTTTTGGACCATCATATCTCCACTACATTACACAAAGTACTAAAACGAACATACAAATACAAGCACAACCAGAATTTGCGCAACTTCTCAACCGCAACCATTCATCTTAGCTACTTTTTTTGTTCCACGAACAAAGCAAAAATACATTTTATTCTTCTGAAAGAGGAGACCCCTTTATGTTTGTGTAATTTTTGTTTTAATTTATGCATATATCTATCCCTTTTTTGTAGCACTAAGGTTTGGCCAATGTTTAGTAGAGGATCCCTAAGCCTCTAGCCTAATTATATCATTCATATCCTTTGTAGATTTAGAATATTATTTACTTGATAGAGCTTGTCTATATTCCAAGCTATGTACTCGAGTCTAATGGATTTTCCATAAATTTCGTAAGAAACATGTCATTGTTTTTTGCGAAATGTAGAAAAAAATTTATCCATCTTGAAGGGAGCCTAAAATATGATGCATTAACATTTAGGTTGCATCTAATGACATACAACAGATCTCAGAATAGATCTGGGTTTCTTAGGAAAGGATCCGGGTTCTCGGACGGTCGGGTTAGATACACGATAATTAGAAGCGGCTTTGGATTTCATTGCATTGATTTCTTCTCTATTTTCCACCATATCATTAATGAAAAATCTTTTGTACGCCACCTAAAATGTTGTCATTAATTATTCAGATATGTGACTTCGAGAATGATATTATCATTGTGGCTCTTCGGTTGATTGAATCGTGATGCCTAGCACCCATGTTTTTAAATGTGTTCTTTGTTTTTTTGTCGGCCTGTTGTATTCTTTCTATAAAATTACAAACATGTGTTGTACATAGTACTTTTATGTTGAGTTGTAAACTTTGTGCAATTTCCAACTATTACATAGTAGCAGATACCAGAATAAGCATTAGCTTCAATACATATACGAACTGTGACACTCGTACTCTTTTACAAATTGCTTAGATGTCTCCCTTGGTAGGGTTGTTGATATCGATACTAGATGTTCATGAAAAATACTCTGAGATATTTTTTTTGATCGACATCATTTCAAATATTGTTTGGAAATACCATAGATCCCAAATATTTTACTCTGTGGACTAGAGATATTAAAAATAAATTTGAAGTAACACTTAATTTTACTTCAATCTCAACATTTGTATTTACTTGTTTTGCTCTTTTTATTTTGATTATGATGAACACCCGGTGAGCCATGCTGGCCCTAATACTATAACTATTATAGGACTGACTCGAAGTTCAATCCATAATGACACTCGAGCATGACTAACATTCATTGCAAACATCGCATGAATTTTGTTATAGTAATATGGTTTTATTTAGGGTGAGTTTAGATTGGGAGAAAAAACACTGTAGGTCGTGCTGGGAAGCGTGTTCTGTGAGTGGGAGAAATGTGATGAATAGAAAAAAGTTGGATGAATAGTGTTTTTCTAGGAAAAGTTGGGTGAACTATACGCACTCTTAGCTAGCCATGTGAATGGAATATACCTATTCTTTTGTGCATGTCGTGCAATCAAGGGAATTTCATGACAACATGCCTGAAAGAATCTTCATAGCAAAAAAAGATACTAGCCTACTAGAGGATGCCCTTCGAAGATAGGAATTGGCTTGTTACCATTGTATTTATTTGGTAGTGACATCATTTCAATAAGGCATATGCAAAATGGGGACGGAATATCCTTGTGCAAGATATCTTTTCTTAGGGAAATATCAATAAATTGGGTGAGTCTTTGCTCTATAGAATAGCTGTGTGTTGGTGTCACTCCCACTACTTGTGTGGTACCATTTCTGTAACCAAAAAGCTTGCTATCCATGTCATTGCGTATAGGACACCAAATTTTTATGTTGACCTTAGAAGGAATCAACTTGGGGCTGCTGATAAAAGAAGAAACCAATATCTACTAGTAAATAATTTCTCTGTAGAATCGGATTTGTTGTTTGTGAAAGGTAAGAAACAGTGGAGCAAAACCGGTTGGGTAACAAAAGGAGAGAGAGGGAGGGAGAGAGATAAGCTGTGCAACCAATCCCATGAGGTAGCAATTAAGCAACGGTGCAGAAGACCCAAAATAAAATAGTTAGACTCTTGGAGGATATGCTTTGCGTATTTGGATGCCCGCTGATCCAGATTTGGATGCTCCCTCCACCTTGAATCCAGGACTAGAACAAATTTCCACAAAAAAAAATTGATTTTTTTTTGGAGCAAATTCCATATAGCATGCCACTAGGAGTACAACTCATTTTCCTACGTGCCTTAAAAATTAGCACACCCTTCAATACCATCGTTTTAAATTTTTCATCCCATCAATGCCATTGCAGCATGTAATGGCATCAAAAACTCAAAATGGCCAAAACTTCTATTAGTCAGACTTTTTTTTACATCTCTTTCCATCTGTTTGCCTCCCAACCCAGAAGGATCAATAAAAAAATGACGGACAGCCTCACTACCCGATGCGACGCTCTAACCCTAGATCATGCACAGCCTTGCTGCTTCGCACCGCCCCACAATCCCACGCCACCTTGCTGCTCTTGTGTCGTCTCGCGCTGCCCCGACATCCGTGGCCTTGCCTTGCCTTGCCTTGCGCGAAGGGCTGGGGATGGAGCAAGGAGATAGTCCACAAATATGTTTCATCCTATTTAGGGTTATTATTGTCTTTTCGCCTTTCGCTTAACTGCTCAATTAGTTGCTTCTCATGGCAATGATGTAAACGGGATAAAAAAATTAAAAACGATGGTATTGAGGGTATATGTTAATTTTTTAATGATACATAGGGGTGAGTTGTACAGTGAGGAAGAATTTGCTTATTTCTTTGGCTAATTGGGTCCGTGACAAGAGAGAAAGAAAGAGACGGGAATAATGGAAATATTCTCTAGATGCGGAGTTTCGTGGCACTGTGGCAGTCCTGTGGTTTCGTCTATGAAAACCGGGGTCGTACCCGGTTCGCCACGTACCAAAACTACGCCGTTCTGGAACCGTGGAACGAGCTACGAGCATAGGCGTAGGGCAGCAGGGCCCACCACCTTACAACACCGTTTCGTGCACCATGCGGCTACTACGAACGTACTAGCGTTGGAGTAGCTTTGTAGGTCCGTCATGTTAGACAAGGGATATAGATATTCAAGTCTCTTCTTTATGGTCCTGTTCCATTTTTTTTGCCTCCCCGTGAAAGTAGAGTGCATGGGCAGAAGTCAAAGTGAACCTAATATTGTGCAAGGAAAACGAAAGATGTAGTAGAGAAACTCTGTTTAGTTCGTAAACTAAGTTTGCAAATTTGGCATATTGGACGTTTGACACTAATTAGGAGTATTAAATTCAGTCTAAAAATAAAACCAATTACACAGATGAACTATAAATCGCGAGATAAATTTATTAAGCCTAGTTAATCCATCATTAGACACTATTGTGCTACAATAACCCATCATTAAAATGTACTATTGACCGCATATATTAGGCTTAATATAAATTCGTCTCGCGATTTATAGTCTATATGTGTAATAGCATAATAAGTCTACGTTTACTTTAGTTAATGCTTAAACATTCGATGTGACAAGTTCTTAAACATTGCAAACGGAGCCTATGTTTGGGGTACTCCCTTCGTCCTCGATGGAACTACTATATCCTCTAACTTGTTGTAGAGACCATATCGGGAAAGTTTCGATATACCATGAAGCCCAATGTGTCTATTCGTCGTTGCACGTAAAACAGGTCCACGAATTGAAGCATTCACTGTGAGGTCAGAGTTCTTTTTATATATATATATGATGAGGTAATATATTTCATGGGCTGTTTTATACATGCATTATACGCGTGCCGAGGGGTTGCATGTGTTGTACGCGTATGTATCAGCAGGAGGATGCCCCAGTGGCTACTGGGTTTGTTGCGAATATAAATGACCCAAACGTCGTACGATGCGATAAGATCACGCACGAGATCTCGATCTTTTTTTTATACATATATATTACACTAGGAAACATATCCATGCGTTGCTACGGGCGAAAAACGAAATAAGTAGATGATTGTGAATCAAAATATATAGGATTATTATCAGTTTTGAAATTTGAAACTAAGAATTATTTATAATACTATAATTATATTTTTCATTACAAATGTATGACCACAAGTTTTCAATAAAACACACATACTTTCCTATTTTAGCAAGAGGTTACAAAACAATCATACTATAAGGCTTGACTTCATTTCTAATGCAATTTCTTTATCTGTACCAAAGTCAAAGACTTTATCTCATATTTGGTCCCCCAGGCAAACACAATTATTTCATGCCATGTCCAAGTGCCCGGCCTGTCAATCTATCTTTGTCTTATTTCCTGTCGCTCTTCATTTTTTTAATCAGTTAAGGTCTTTTCATCTGCTGAGGAGCTCACGACGACTATTCTATCTGTGTAACATATAATCGATATATGCATGCATGCACACTGTCGCCTGCCTCCCGCCTGGCTGGTGACTTCCACTGCGCTCCTTTTGAATTTTGATTCTCGCGTGCTGGCATAGACCTACCAGCACTATGTAGTCCAGCCCAAACACATTCACACATGTGCAGCCCAGTAAAGAAGTAACCCACCAGGTCGGCCCAATACTCCCTCGATTTGGTGTCGTATATAGATGTAGATCCTAACCCTAACTCACCCGTTCATTCCAACTCCACGGTCCACGCAGCAGCAGCCGCCCCTGGCTCAACCTTACACCGCTCACTCTGCTCTCCGTACGTCTCCTCTCGCCATCCCACGAGCGCATGTAGGAGGGCGCACCGGCGGCACCTTCTTCGCTGGCCCTCCGTGCTCGCATTAGGCGCGACGCCCGGTGTCTCCTCTGCTTGTGTTCTTTTGGTTTTCTATAGACCACCGATTGGATCTTTTGTTGTTTTTGGCTCTTTGCTTGTTGTGTTGTACATGTATACTCGTATGTATATCTAAGCATGACTTCTTTTCCGATTGGATGTCCCGGTGCATGCGACTTTCTATTCTAGATCCAGTTGAGTGCGCCTTCTATTTGACTTCAGTTCCAATTCGTTTTCGAATAGTCTATCACGCAACGCGCGACAGAGAGGGGATTGGGACCTGACAAGTGGGGCCTACGACGTAAAAAAAATTGGCAGAAACCTTAGGTGCATGACCTCCGGCACGCCGTACTAGCTAGTAGCTTATAGTGTCATACGGAGTACATGCTACATCTTTTCGGTGGCCGATCGTACAGGTTGTGCAAAGTACTGTACGTACGATGCCATGCACATTCAGCATCAGTTCATCATCACGGCCTCATAATCGACATATCGAGGAGCTAGGTCGTCGGAATTTGTCAGCATCTAGTAGTTCCCATCTCCCACGCACACGATGTAACAGAGAGAGAATATTTAGTCAGGTAGCTGGTATTTATACTACATCACTACGTATGGTAATACAATTCTATCATTCATATATTCTCTAATCTCTATAACCTTATTTTGTTGTTGTATTATTGTATATGCATGCGTGCTTAATTTTGATATTACGATGAGCAGGGCTGGAAATAAAATGAAATAGACCTCGTACACTGGACATTGAGTTCTTACACAAAAGGAAATTTTGTATTATCGATGCCACCTTTAGAAATCACACGACGAAACTTTACATTGACGACTTTTCAAAAAAAAACTTTACGTTGACATTGCCACGAGCCCACGCACGCGTGGTAGGAGTGCCAGCGTGGCGACGCGTGCGTGCGTACGTCCGGGAGGTGGGGTCCAGCTCCTGCAATGCGACGACGAGGAGCCGATCGAGAGAGAAGATTCCCTTCCATCGTGGGGCCCAGCCAGCAGAAGCGACGACGTGGACGTCGAGGAGGCCACGTGAGTGAGGGCCAGCTCCGGCGCGCGGCTCGCCGCATCGCAGCCGCAGTGCCTCAGCTGGCTCCTCTCCTCCTGTCTGTACTCTGCAGTGACTCTCTCCATACCTGCTCTATTTTTTGAAAAGATTTTTTTTAAAAAAAAGATCCATGCATGCTTATGCTCTCTCTTAGGGCAGTCCCAACCCAGACTCTATCTTAGAGTCTAAACTCATTTATTAGCCTTTTATTAAATACCTATCCACACACTAGCTAGGTAGGATGTGGACATTGCTCATCAATATCAATAAAAAGTCAAAACCTGGAGTAGTAGTACATGTCGACATGCATTCCTGCTGAGGTCATACAAGTGTGCCATCGGCCCATCTTCAAGTAGAAAAAATGCTTCCAGTTCATGAATCTACTATGTTCTTTTTATAAAAAAAATGCTCTGGGTTCGCGTGCTTAGCTAACTGCTCTCACCGTTTCAAAAAGAATACAATTCTCATTTAGCGAGGAGTCAAATAATTTGAACATTGACTAAATTTACATAGAAAAATACCAAAATTCATAGTATAAAATAAGTACCATTAGATCAGTTATAGAATAGATATATTTTCATAATTAAATTAATTAGAAACATAAAGCTAATATTATTTAATATAAAGTTGGTCAAACATGGTATGCTTTCACTGACATGATTTTCATAATTGCATTTTTTAGGATAGAGGCAGAATTTAGCATGTCAAAAACATATACTTTATTATTTTACAACAAATCATTTTTCATAAAAATTCCAAGAAAAAATATTAAAAACATGGTTTTAATTAAGAAGCCGTATATATATGTGGAAGGAGAGAAGATCTAGCAAATACATTTAAAAAATATTAAAGTCATGGTTTTAATTAAGAAGCCGTATATATTATTTTATCGTGACTGTTCAAAAAAGACCAAGTTGGCACCATGTTTGAATATATATATATAAACTTGATAATCTCCATAACTCAAAATATTTTTATCTCCTAGCCTTGAGGTCAATTAATTTATCAAATTCAAATGTGAGCATGTTGAGGAAAGACAAGAAAGAAATCACCAAGGCATCACAAAAGACTACTATACATGAGCTCAAAGAAAAAGCACACAATATTGAACCGTTGTGCATTTTGGGTTCCCCCAAGGCCCCAACACCAAAGGTGAGAAGCCGCTCATTGCGTTTGCTCAAGACAAAACACACAACTGCAACATTGTTCAGTTACATTTTGCCATTCAATAATGGTCGTTCAGCTGTCAGTCATCATCTTCATCTCAGCTGCAGTCGGAGACTTTGTGCTTCTCCAGTTCATGTGTGCTTATTTCAACCCCAGCATCTTCTCCCACTGAAAGCATGATCCTTGCATGGGAGCGCCCGGCAATTGGCAATTGTCTCTTTCGAAGAAGAAAGAGAGGATTAAAAGCAGTAGGGGAAAAAAGAACATCAACTTTAATTCCACGAATATTCAGAATATTTTTAGGCTGTCCGCAATGCAAGCACCGCCAGAGAGGAACATCAACTTTAACTCCACGAATATTCAGAATATCTTCTTCTTTTTTCTCAAAGAGAAGGAATATTCAGAATTCCCCGCGCATCTCTCTTCTCTACACACCGATTCGACCACCATTCCCCACGCTACACTGGGCCCCTCTCCTGCTGTCATTTCATCCATCGTCCCTGTCGGTAGAGATTCTACAACTACACAGATGAGAAGCAGCCAACAATTCTACAGCAATACTACGAGGTGAAAACTGACTGAAGCTGACGCTAATGGTAAATACGGAGTAACGGGTCAGTTTCTTTGTGCCGATCGCAATAGACTGGAATCTTCTTCCTGTTGCTTCTCGGTGCATGGCATTCTTTCCCTGACGAGGAAACGAGATGATTTTTTTTTTCTTTCTAAAAAGCATGTTATGGAATAGTGAATTTCTAATAGAATTTCCAATGAATAGTGGATTTCCAAACAAGGCAGGAGTCTGTTGCAGCACAGTAAAAACTTCAAATGGCTTTTTTGACGATCAGGATTTTTCGGCAAGGACCACCTCCATCAAGTTCCAAGATAAAAGGTGGGCATCCAAAGTCTCTATTCAATGCTGGAATATGAGAAAGCACAAAGATCTTTGAATTCCCTGGCATCTTTGAATTGGCCATGTTCAACAATGCTATGCGCCTGCAAAGCTGCATGCACAAGGGTGAATATTGAGATCACCACCACGACACAAGTGCTAAAACGAACATACAAGTGCTAAATCTGAGCAGGTTCGATCTCAGCCGCAACAAATTATCTTAACTGTTTGTTCGTACCATGAACAACAGCAAAAAAACATTGTATTCGACATAAAGAGGAGAATCAACAACGGGTATGTAAGTATGTAAGTAGGTAAACTCTCTCGGGGCGAAAATTGTAGCTGTGCCCGGAACATTGATTAACAAGCCGCAAAACTGTAACTAGTATGGCCTGATCTTTCCGATGTACAACCCCGACCGACGCAACCATCATCATCAGTTTCATCTCGAGCACTCAAGGCCCGATCGATCTCTCTCTATATGTATACATACATATGAACTACACCTACTCTTCCATCGTGGCTCCTTGTTGAAGTTTGTAATTGGCGGCATCACGGCCACGCGTAGTCATTTCCAGCCAATCTCTTTTTTTCACTCTTAACGGATGATGCAACTGTCGCTTCATCATTTCCATCCATAGCTCTCGGACCGGCCATCTTCCTCCTCGTAGCTGACGGTGGCCGCTGATGAGGCAGAGATGCCTGAGGTTGAAAGTGGAGGGGGGCTAGGGGAGATCCAGACTGCGAGCTGCTTTGCTCCCCGGGGATCCACAACCCTCCCACAAGCACAATTGGCTGGCTCACAACGGCGGATCCAGGCGCCCTTCGGTTGTGCAGCCGGTATTTCTGAACAACCAACATCACAGAATCCGAGTCAGCAAATAGTGGCCTCACAAATCACAAAAACAAGATGTTGAGATGAATTTTAAGATTGTGATGAATTGCTCACCTGAAGATGGCTTTTGACCTCATCGTTTGTCAGGCCATCAACCTTCATCAGCTCCCTGATTTGCTTTGGAGTGGCAACTGCAGTCATGACATGGAATTCATTAATTTCATGTTTGTGTATGCTTCCATCTTAAGGTTAAGGAAGAGATGCCACTGGATATCCAGTGTCCATACACCCAGACCATTCACGTTCAGTTAACAGCAAGCAATTATCTATCTATCAGACAGTCCCCTTCTTCGATCCCTACTCTCTTCACCCTTTGGAAAGGCCCATCGATCCAACGAATTGACAACGTTCAACAGCTACAGAATCATGAGGTTGCTGTTCCCAGCTGGCGAGGGTCCTGCAGGTGCCAGCATCATGGTGCTCGTCGTCGAGGACGACCAGGATGCATGCCACAAGCTCCACGAGAAGCTGGAAAGTGGAGATCCGCGGCGCCATGGTGGTGTGATTGGGGGAAAAAAAAATGGAGCCGGCGAGGTTCATGTTTCGGATCTGCCTCTGAATTTCCCAATACTAATGCGACTGCAGATTGAGAGCTAATATAATCACACGAGTTTGGGATGGGTTTCTTGCTCATGAGCTGGCAGCGGCGAACGCAAGGATCGTCGTTGCACGAGAATATCATCAGGCCATCGTCCTTGGTTCCCACTGTCTACCCATGCAGGCCCCGCAATTAGCTTAGCAATCTAATTAATTAATTAATTAATTAATTAGTCTCACCTTGAGGGCCACCGAGTTGGTTCAAGGCTGCGACGAACTGGCGGTGAAGCTCCGGCGACCATGTGCGTCTCGCCTTCCTCGCCTGCTGCTGCTGCTGAGCCGTCTGTTGTGGTGGAGACTGGAGGCTCAGCGACGGGGAAGAAGAAGGCGCCATGGCGACCGCCCTCGCCGCTGCCTGCTGCACGAAACCCACGCGACGGCTTTCTTCACCGGCGCCGGCGGCAGCCGGAGCGCTCTTGATCGCCGGCGGCGACAGCGGAGACCGATCTGGCATCCCAGCGTCCACGGCCTTGTCTTCCGCTCTCAAGCTCAGAGGCGCGAACGCCGGCGCGCCGGAGCCCACAGCCTTGAATGGCAAGAAAGCACCGCCGCCGCCGCGGGAGGCCGTCTCCGGCGAGCTCCTCCCCTTGCCTTGCTTCTGCGATCGCAAATTAAAGCTCCGATCTTTAGGCTCAAAATTCACAAATCAACCAGCCAAGCAAGCATTCAAGCCGCTGAATTATCGAATCGTACCTCTGATTTATCATCCTCCTGACCGGAATTGTCGCCGGTCCAGAGCTGCGCCGTGCTCATCCACTTGCTCTTGTCACCAGTGGCACCATCCTCCTCTGCCGCCGCCTTGCAATCCCTCTTCATCTTCTTCTTCCCTGCCTCCGCCTTCATGACATCGATCACTGCACACACACGCCGTCGTGTCGCCGCATAAAAAAAAACGCCCCAAAACAGAAAACGCACACGAACGAACAATCACAGGGGGAAAAAAAGAACAAAAAAAAAACTTTGCTTACCTTCGGCAAGGAGACGTGAGCAGAGTGGGAGCTCTCGTCTGAACATCTCGATCTTGCCACGCTCCTCCTCGAGGCGGCGGATGCAGGAGTCGACGTTCGACGCCGGCGCGTCGCAGGCCTGCTTCATCACGGCCTTGGAGGCGAAGTACCTCAGATCCAGACTCAAATCGGAGCCCATCCCAATCTCCAAGACGTCAAGCCCCATCAGAAATGGATTGAATGTATGCTATTGCTATCTCAGCTGCGTGTTCGCTGTCCTGCCTGTGTGTTGGAAATGGGAGCTGTGAGCCGGATGGGAACGGAAGGAGGTGGGGGAAGGTGAGCTCCATTTATAGGGAAGGAAAAAGAAACTGAAGAGAGAGAGAGAGAGAGAGAGGAGCCCAGCTGTGCAGCCATTCAGGTACGGAGTAACGTAGCAAAGAGATAGTGGAAAGAGCCAAATAAAAATAGTTGGATTCTTGGAGGATATGCCGTGCGATTTTGGATGGCTGCTGATCCAGATTCCGATGCTTCCTCACCACCATGAATCCAGCACTCAGAACAAATTATTTCCACAAAAAATTGAATTTTATTTCTTTGGCTGGCGATGAGAAAGAAAGAAAGAGATATGGAAAAAAATGGAAATATTCTCTAGGTGCGGACCAGACACTACGAGATGCTTTTTTGGACCTATGCGACCGAAGGAAAAAAAAATGAAGAAAAACATACGCGCACTCGGTTCGCCACGTACCAAAACTACGCCGAGAACAAGCTGCTGTTTGGTGCACCATGCGGCTACTGCATGCACTAAGTGTAGTAGCGTCGTAGGTACGTCACCCTATAGGGGAGATAGAGATATTCCAAAATTATTCTTTCTGCTGGTCACGTTCCGTTTTTCCTCCATGTCAAAGTAGAGTGAGTGGGAAAGAGTAAAAGGTAAACCTATCATTGCACTTGCACACAAGTAAAACGATCTATGTGCAATAGAGAAACTATGTGTAGGCGTACTCCCTCGGTCCTCGATGGAACTACCGTTCTCCGATTTGTTATAGAGTACTCCGTAGAGACGACATCGGGAAAGTTTCAATATACCGTGGAAACCAATGGGTCAGGTGTTGGGCTTGAGAAATGAGATGATATATATGCTTATCTGAAATAGCACATACTGTATCGTTTTGACTCTTTCCTCCTCGGCGAAGGGATAAGGGATGGGTCATCCTATTAAAAATCATGGATAATTTTGTGAGAAAGCACGCCAGTAAGGATGAGGTGATTCTTCAAATCGAACACCCCCTAATGGACCGATAAAAATTTCACACACGCGAAAAAAAAAAGTTTAGCGGTGCTGCTAAAACATGGTTTTCTGTCGTCGTGCGTAAAAAGACGTCCAAGAAGCCTGGTTCACTGTGTGAGCCCAGAGTTTTTTCACGTTAAGATAAGAGGTAACATACTTTATGGACTATTTTATACGTGCATTATACGCGTGCCATGGGTGCATGTACATGTACTGTACGTACGAACAGCACCAGGCGGCCGCCCCACTAGCTACAGAGTTTGTTGCGAATAAATGGTCCGACGTAGTACGATGCGATAAGATCAAGCACGAGATCTCTTCTTGTTTTTTTTTAATTTTTTTTTGTATACATCGTCAACTCTGACCAGCCGTACTCGTACATGCTATAGTATATTCTTTTGGAGGGTCGACCATACTGTAGCTTGTACAGATTGTGCAAATTAAAGACTACAAGAGATATTAATTGGAACCACATTAAAGGTTCCCCACAAGATATGAAATTTAGATTATCGTTCTTTAGTCCCGTTTGTTTATAGATTCTAATCCAAAACTATTCAGGACTAAAAGGTGAGGATGAAAGTCCTTTCCCTACTGCTATGTACGTACCATTTATTTGTTTGTAGCTTACTTTATCCGTCAAGGTATTTTAATTATAACATTATCGTTTTTAGGATGGAGTATCATTTTATAGATTTTAAAAAAAAATTAGAATAAGATGAATAGTGAAATGTTGATAAATATTTCAATATGCAGAGAGTATGTTTGGATGCTTTTTTTTTGTTTTACGAGAAATAGTATGCATGCTTGGATGGTGCATGTCCTTGGTGCGTTGCTACATGAAATATTTTATCTTATCTACACTACACAAAAGTACATTTCAGTACTAGTCGTTTTGTTGTGGCTTGATGTGCTTGTGAATTTGATCAGGATGGAATCTCTCTCCTCATACCTGCTCTGTGCTCTTCCTTATCCACACCCTAGCTAGCTAGGATGTTGATATTGCTCATCTATAAGTACATTCCTGCTTGCAAGTGTGCCATCTTCAAGAAAAAAAATGGAGAAAACATGCTTCCAGCTCATGAACCTCTGCAAAACAATGACCTTTTTTTTCAAAAAATAAAAGATGCTCTGGGTTCGCGCAGCATATCAATAACATAATTATTTTAAAAACACATTATTTGTAAAAATTCGAGGAAAAATATTACCTTTTCAAACCATGTTTTCGTTAAGAAGCTCTGTAAATTTATGGAGGAAGATCTAACAAGACATATATGCATGCTTCAGGACGCTCTACGTTCCAAGGGTCGTTCTCCAAAGGACCGTGTTTCTAGTTTATTTCTATCGTGTGATTGTACAAAAAAACAAAGAGCAAGTTGCCACCGTGTTGGAAAATATAGCTATAGTACAACGTATCAATTTGATTATCGCTCTAACCCAAAACTTTTTTTTATCTCCTAGTCTCAACTCAATTCAAGTATGAGCCCGTTTAGCAAAAAAAAAATGCTAGACGCCGCATAGACTCCTATATAGGAGTATGAATTAAAAAGAACCACAATATTGAACCGTTGTGCATTTTGGGGTGCCCCCGGCCTCAACCAAAGGAGAGAATCCTGGACAACATGATGGTATCTTTTGCCACCTTTCAAAGTGGTGGATTCTAAGGCAAGCAAAGATGCCAGAGGATATTAACACTTTAGAATTTGGATGTGTGCACTTGCTGAGGAATCTCTCCCATCCCACCACCCAAAAGGAAGCCATAAGCAAGGAGAAAGCCACCATCAAGGACACACTGCACATATGGATGTGTGGACTATGCCCACAGGAAGGGGCAGGAAAAGGAAAAGCAGCACAGAGACCATTAGATTAGTGGTGAATTAGATTCCCACTGATTAGTAAAAAAAGCACCTTTCTCTGATGCCAAT
This sequence comes from Digitaria exilis, assembly GCA_015342445.1. Lineage (NCBI taxonomy): Eukaryota > Viridiplantae > Streptophyta > Magnoliopsida > Poales > Poaceae > Digitaria > Digitaria exilis. The sequence goes on from JACEFO010001965.1 coordinate 1,224,668, forward strand.
TGCAGCTAGTGATGCGTGGATATGAGGAGCCAGTGGTTTTTGATGCGCTCCTTTGTGGTGATGGCAACCCTTGGCCTGCACTGGTTGGTCCCTTTCTTGCTAGTGCAGTAGAGGATTCGATACCCTCTCCTGTCTTGTGTCCACATGATGCCTGCGCTCACGGTTTAAGGCCAAAGAGACAAACTTATATGGGTTTGTAGCAATTATTGACACCAAATTTATGATCAGATCTTCCATTGCAAGCATGTCGCCGGCGAACAGCTGATTATTCCAATCATGATATATACGATAAGCTGACTATACTTCACGGAGGCACGTTATCGATATTAAAATTATGTATGTTTATATATATATCTACTTAAATATGCACAGGTAGATTTGAGCTTAATAAAATTTCAAGGTAATTCATATAGTTCTTTTGACAAATGAGTTAGTTGTTCCATGCATGACTAATGATAGAAAATAAAATTGTAGTTTAATTTCAACAAGATCCTAAAATCTCTATGTGTTCATAACACGGGATAATGTTCGAATTTCATCCTCAGAGGCGTATCACTCACTTGTACTTCTAATGAAAACTCATCAAAACTAACCCTTTTTTTGGGGTTAATTGGATACACACCATTACAATTTTCGTGTTTTTGGGCCACACCACTACTTCTCACATAATAGTAGGGAGACCATTACAATTTTGCGGATATTGGAGATATGCCATTATATACGTATTTGATGCCATCAGTCCCACCTACAGACGTACGGGTACCGTTCGTATTTTCGTATGGACTCAAATGCCCATGGTACACCTTCACCCTTCAGTCGCTTACATGTCGGACCCGCCCGTCATCCCCTTCCCCTGTCTGTTCTTACTTCTTCCCAAGTTCTCTCCAACGGCCATTCCCCCCTGCGGCTCGAATCAGGCAGTTGCCCTCCAATGGGCATGGCTGCTGCCTTGAATCGGGCATGGCTAGCCTCGAATCGAGCATGACCTACCATGAATCGAGCTCAATTCCGCTCAAAACTGTTGCTGCTGCCACCAAAGCCAACCTCCAACGCCGTCGGCCAAGCTGCAACACGGGAGGACTCTTGCCCTTCATCGACAGCCAACCTGCAACATCTCCCATCCATCTTATACTCCGCCAAACTGATGGTGTTGACTCATGGCCTTCATCGACGGTGAGCCGGCCGCCACTCCCGCTAACCACGAGCCCACCGCTCCCGCCGAGGTAGCGCCCACGGAGGTGCGCACGCCCCAAATCCAACCGAGTCCACGCCATGGAGGAGGAGAAGGGATGGGCCTGCGCCGCTAGAGAAGCGGAGCTTGGTTTCCGGCCATGGGGACGGGATGCAGATCTCACGACTGGGAGAGATAGGGAGCAGCAGGCCAAGTGGTGGCGGAATGCGGAGTGGAGCTCATTGTCGGCCAACTCGTCCTGGCCGTGGAGCAGTGGCCTGGGGGCGCGACGACTTCCCCCGACACAGAGCCGCAGCGGTGTCCTGGCCATGGAGAGAACCGGGGAAGAACAGATAGAGGAGAGAGATGATGGGTGGGTCCCATATGTAAGCAACTGAAGGGTGAAGGTGTACTGCCAGCCGTCCATAGAAAAATATGGACAGTACCCGTACGCCTACACGTGGGTCTGATGATATCAAATACGTACATAATGGCATATTTTCAACATTCGCAAAATTATAATGGTCTCACTCCTATTATGCGAGAAATAATGGTGTGACCCAAAAACACCAAAGTTGTAATTGTGTGTATCCAATTAACTTTTTTTTTTGCGGGTAAAAACTAACCCTTTTCTTGTGATTGCACGACAGGTTTTTTTTTTTTGGCCAGATAGAGAAACATATGTCTAAACACTAACCCAATAATTGAGGGCGTACCTAATTCAAGGCGCCCTTGGAATATTCATCGTGAGTGGATCATTCTTCGTTCACGAGGGACCCCAAAAAGTATAAAAAGTAAAAATCCAACGAATATTTTTTTTAAGGGTCTACGGAATCCAACGAATATTATGCATGGATGCTACTAGCTGACAGTCTAGGCGCGTGTGGTAGTTGGCAGCTTGCCTAGAAACATTGTACGATCACACACACAAGGTTAGGCTGGTTAATTAGGAGCAAACGGCTCCTCGGCGCCTCGAGGAGGCAGAGGTATCTTCGAGTATCTGACCCCTCCACGTGGCCAGGCGCCAAAATTGTATCTGGTACGACCTGTACTGGCTAATCTCGATCTTAACTTTATCTCTCATTTGTCTTCCTTTCTCTCTCCCCATTTGTCTGAATTGATTGCCCCCTCCTCCTGCATGTGTCGTGTTCCACAATTGAGCCACTCTTCCAATGAGATGAGGAGGAGAGAAGCTTCTCCTTGACAGCTATGGCTTTGATTATGATAGTTTATTGTTACCACCCTTGCACATTTTGTTCCAAGACCTAATTATGCCTTTCTGTGGTACGCTTTGTGGAAATCTGACACTAGAACTCATATCTCACAAAATCGCCGACTCATCTTCACTGCCATTGTATTCTGACAACTTGTCGGTAATTTTCCGATCGCGTTAATATTACAGGAACAACACATGAACAAAAGAAAAAAAGGCAGAGTGTACTACAATATACAATCAACTAGTGCTGCAATATTTCTTCTAATTTCTTTTACAAATCACGCCTCCCACCTTCCTGAGTGCCCATTTGGATCAATATCATGTAGTCCAGATTGAAGTTTCTATAATTTTCACAGAGAGGTTGGTTTGCATCTAATACATTGCCTACATGAAAAGATTATCTGCGAGACTCCCCCCCCCCCTCTCTCTCTCAACAAAGGTGTGGAGTTGTGTTTTGCACATCAAAATTGTTTGGTTTTCACAATTAGCTAGGCAGCTGTTAGTGAATAATGAATCTTAAGAGGACTAGTAGGTAATTACATCTTAAATTAAAGTCTACTTGGCACTGGTTGCTGATTGGCCCCCAGCTGCCCCCAGAATCGGAATCCTAGCTTCCATGTTGGAACCTCCCCTTGGGCACATGCTCCGGACGATCCGAGACACAAATGCCTCCTGTGCACTAATTTAGTCCCATCAGCTGCTTGAACTGGCCTTTAGAAACCATTTGAGTCATTCTCTCCTTGGAATTTCGGATGGTTGTGTTGACCCGGATGCACGCTGCATTGTTAAACAAGATGATCTCGATGCGAGATTCTGTACAGCGACAAGGCGATAATCTAGCATTTTGCGACCTAGAATCATGGGAATATCTTGGCGAGATTCGACCCGTAGCCAGCAAATTTATATTGGCATCGGAGGATGGTGATGAACCATCACGCCTAGTTTATTTGATCAAGATGAAACTCTGGCTCTTTGACCAGACTTGGCACATTTTCCTTTTATATACTTCTAATATAAGATCCTAGCTCCTCCCTGGTACTACTATAAATGAAAAAAAAATACCGGTTAAGCAAACGTCAATTTCAAATAAAAACTTTAAGTGGTTAAACTGCTCTTGTTAATTGGCTGGTCGTGACACGTGTGAACACGATCTTTGTTGTACTAGCATTTCTTGGTTTCATCATTCAGAAAGCCTCTCATGATGCGTATCTTTGAAAGGACATTATTAGTTTCTTGATCAGTGAGTGAATGAATCAGCAAGGATACCCATATAATTTTCTAACAAGGAGCAAGCTAAGGGTGGCTCTTTTCTAGTAAGCTGCGACTGATGCTACAAATAAAATGGATTATGTGCAACTGGGGGGAGTGGTGCTTAAGGGTTTGCATTCATCCTGTATTTAACCACTTTAGCATCCATGTTCATTCTTGCTCTTGTTTGCATAGATGTGATGAATACAACTCTAAAAGAGCTTGCAAAAAAGGAGCAATGAAACCAGTTACTGCTCCATGCCCACATACGTCCATCTCAACACCTAATCGATGCACAAGGCATCCATGCATCATTTTGCAGCTAATTAGCTGGATTAGAGTAAAGAAACCATATAATGGCATACTACACTAAAGGAACAAGGGACATACTATTTAATTCTCCTAATCAACTTGGCCCCTCTTCACATCCATGTTCACCACCACCACCACCACATAAACAACCCCGCCTCCCTTATCCTAATGAAACTGCCCTGCAATAAACAAAGTTTTGACCTAGAAACAAAATGGTTCATGACTTTGTACAGTGTACTATACAAATACAATGTTAGCAATTGCCTGCCATCATATGCCATGCCCAACCCAGCACATCAGCATTATACAATCTTCAGAGTCTCTTGACTTTGCCTACAATGTCACCAAGATCTTTCAGAGCCTATTGACTAGTCCATAAGAGGCAGTGGCCCATTGGCCCTGGCCTGAAAGCTTGACGAATTCTGGAGATTAAAAAAAGAGCCGTTTCTCCTTGTGGTGCCTTCAAGAGTTAAGTGCGGGAGAAACTGAAGGTGCTACTGTTTCCAGACCCCCTACTTTTGGCTTTTGATCCAGAAGCCCCCCCTTTGGCTTTTGCACGCCTGAAAACGCCACCGTCTCCAGACTCTCCACAGCACACAGACAGAGTACACACCACCAGTGAGTCAGTGACCAGACCAGAAAGCAAACCCACTTTGGGCTTGTTTAGATCGCCAACTTTCGCCAACTTATTTTACCAACTTGTCACATCGAATGTTTGGACACTAATTAGGAGTATTAAACATAGGTATAAAAATAAACTAATTACATAGATGGACTCCACATCGTGAGACAAATCTATTAAGCCTAATTAATTCGTCATTAGACACTGTCGTGCTACAGTAACCCGTCATTAAAAATGCACTAATGACGGCACATATTAGGCTTAATAGATTCGTCTTGCGATGTAGAGTCCATCTGTGTAATTAGTTTTATAATTAGTCTATATTTAGTACTCCTAATTAGTGTCAAAAGGATGGATGTGACATTTCGCCAACTTTCACCAACTCATCTAAACAGGGGCCATGTCATTCGTGTGTCCTGCTGAACTTCTGTACCTAAGTACTGTAGAGCATAGCCTTTGACGTCGGACCTTCTCCTACCTCTGATCTAGACATGGCACTTTGTATCAGAAATTCTTCTGGTCCCCCGCCGGTGTTGCGAGGCCGTGTTTAGTTCCCAAAAATACTTTTTACTTTCTATTCATCTCTCTCATACAACATGCATTTTTTTAAAAAAAATTTCCTCTTTCCTATTCATCCTCCTCACATAACGTGCATTAACTCAGCTGCCGCGCCATTGCTACCTAGCTTAGTCTACGCATGTAGCTGCTGCAACTGCAAGGACAGCAGAAGACGCCACGACGGGCGGCATGTGTGTATGTCATAGAGAAACGCGCTCGCCATGGATGGAATGGAAGGATCATGGGTGGATTCTTATCAGAAACGTGCAGGCACTGGAGCCACATGTTTCTTTCAGGGAAATAAAAGGGAGGGAAGTTGTTTCAGGTAGCAGTACTAAAATATGCCATTCAGTCATTCAGTAAAGGTCCCGCTCTTCGTTTTTATGATCATGGCAAAAGTTCAGAACTTGGCACACAAGCGGGAGACTGAAGAACCTGCTCGTCTTGCACGCGGGTCGTTCTCACCGTAAGTAAAAAGTCTATATCACCTCCAATCTATAAATGTTGGAGTACATAACCCCCGACCTATGAAACGGTCTATATCACCTGTGAACTCCTCGAAACCGATCAAATTACCCCCTAAAACAGTTTTAAAAAATCATAGCAAATCACAGAAAAATCATAAAATAGAAAATCCAATTGTGTTGGATTCCAAATGAGTAAATATACACACTAAACATGTAATATTATATGCTTTGTAAAAAAATGTACTAAAACATATCATATTACATGTTCAATGTGTATATCTACTCATTTGGAGTCCAACACAATTTGATTTTTTATTTTATGATTTTTTTTATTTACTATGATTTTTCAAAATTGGTTTAGAGGGTAATTTGATCAGTTTTGAGAAGTTTAGGGAGGTGATAGCGACCGTTTCATAGGTTTAGGGGTTACGTAGTCCACCCTCTATACGTGGTTGTGATATAGACTTTTCCCCGTAAATAATCTGCAGCACTGCAAAATTGCCAGGTTCAGAAATTGACAGTGCTGCAAAATTGCCAGGTTCAGAAACTAACGCTACGAACCGACGGCCAATTCGCGGGGCCGGAGCGGATCCAGCGGTCGCTCTTGCATGCTGCAACTGGAGGAGGAGGAGGAGCCATGGATTCTTCATTCACTGGATCTTATGGTTCCCTTTTCTTTCATTCTGATGTACGATATCCGCAGCTGGTACAGATAGCAGCAAGTGGTGTGCATCTCCAATTCGTTTCAGACTTTCAGACACGCATTATTCACGTTCTGGAGCTGAATGGAGGGGTGTGGGATCTTGGAATATAATCTCCGGCGACATGGACACCCAATAGCTAGAACCCAGGCAGCCATGCCCTGTGTTTAGAAGAGGAGAGGAGAGGAGAGGAGAGAATCTGCTGTCTCGCCTCGAATCTATGGCAATGGCATCATGTTCATTTGGCCATGTACCACTGTATGTCTGTATGCATGTCCCTCTTCCATGCCAATGCCAATGCCAATCCAAAGATGCTCTCGTGTGGCGGTGTGGGGAATGAAAGAGAAATTAAAGGGCCGGCCCCACTTCACGTGCGGCGACAGCGTCCACTTCGTCCTCCTGCCCGGACCGCGACAATGGCGGCCGGCCGGGGACGAGAGCGATGGCGACGATGGCGAAGTATCTAACGACGAACCAGAAGGAGTGACTTTACGCATTGTCACACTCCAAGACTTATTAGAGTTGTATCGCCAGACCCATGGTGAGGGCCTAATAAACTCGTTAATCAACTAGTTTTCGAGAAAGGTGAACTAGTGCTCATGCTTCGGCGCCCCATTGTCGTCGCACGCAAGATGAAGGGCAAGTTTGAGCCCAAATGAGAAGAGATATATGTCATCGAGCATGCTTATGATTGGAGAGGTGCCTATCAGCTCATTGATCAACAGGGTGCTCAACCAATGCCCCCAAATCACAGGAGGTTCTTCAAAAAAATTGTTGGGGGGAATGGCCAGCACGTATAGTATATGGGCCTCCTATAAAGGCCCTATGGCCCATTCATAAATTTGAACCCACCAAGGACTAGGAGGGAAAAATGGCACCCATTTGCTGTCTGTCACTTACCTCCTATATGTCATTATTCACCTTTAGCCTCAACTCTAACCCGGTTTAGAAGTTCAAAATCTTCAACTCGCATTTTATGTCTCTGCAAACGCATGTATTCAATCTCCTTTTTTCTTCAAATGCTTCAAAATATTATTTTCCTCTTCTACACTTCTACAGGAAATTCGGCATCTTGTAATTTTCTCTCCAACATCCAACGCCTAAAACGAAACCAACAGGTATACAAGTGAGATAAAAGAAGTTGATGCAAGTAAGGGGGTGTTTAGATTGGGAAAGATTCCTCGAAAAAACACTATAGATCTAAAAAAACACTATAGATGAATAGTGTTCTGTGAGTGGGAGGGATATGATGAATAGGGAAAAGTTGGTGAATCTAAACACACCCTAAATAGGCATCAAGATGGCATGTGAATTGTTGTTGGGCATCCTAGCAAGATGGTGAGGTGGGGGTCTTTCCTATGTTGCAGGGACTTCATCTGTGTCTTGTAGTGGTTCTCAATGTACTGCATTGCACCGGCAACCTCCGTTTCGTCGCACTAGAAGGGGATCATCCATCGGGGGCTTTCCTGGATCCTTTCCATGACTCTTCGATTTGTCCCTCGGCTGGAACTTCTGGAACCAACTTCTCACAGAATCCATCCCATTCACAATGGCATCATCTCTGGAACCAGCCAGAAGCAATATATAATGAGAAAACTTCAATTCTGGACATATTAACAACTATAATTTAAATTGGATGATGAAAAAGAACTACAGTTCAAAAAGTTTTAGTGTTTGAATGCTAACATGAGAACAATAACACTTTGAAATGGTAAAAGAGATAGCAAAAGGACATACTAGAGAACACTTGAGATTGATTAAATATGGATCTACATAAAGAAGTATTAGTTCGGTCAGCATCGTGCAAAATCTCACATTAGGTGACGAACACCATTCAGTGCCGAAGGGCAGCAAGTAGCGAGACCTAAAAGACACCCACACGGCCACACGGCTCGCCGCTGTACAGCTACCAATGCCACACAGGCACGGCAATGGCCATGGGTGGCAAGGAAGCTGATGTAAATGGGTAATGAACTGCATATGCCAAGCTTAGTAATAGCTTGGCATATGCAGTTCATTACCCATTCACATACAGTAATAGCTTGGCATATGCAGTTCAGTACCAATGGTACTACTATGCAGCAAGGAACCAGGTACAAACAAAGTAGTGTTGAAGGCTTCATGCAGAGGACTATCAAAAATATATTTCCCTGAATTCCATTCTGCTAAAAGATAGAACGAAAATCGCTACACACCATATTTTCTCCCAGGTAATCGTTTTGGTGACAAACATCTCTCTACATCTCTGTTCCAGAGAATAAACCCCAGTGAATTTCTAGTTTCAGCAGGAGCAGCACTGATCATTATGCTATCCTGTGGTTGTAACCGAATCATCATACGGGTCAAATTTCACAATTCTTCTTGCGTCTGGGAGCAAAGGATGCCTAACAGGTTTGTGTCCTTTCTTGTACCAATAGCTGACGATGTATGCCTCCAGTTTCCTAACCTGAGGAAACAAAATATTGTCACGAACCAGTAAAAACTACATTACAGGTGGGGCAACATCTATCATAGTAAATAGATTCAGAAACACACTGTATGTTTGAAGCATTATCTTTAAACAATAATAAGAAAATGAATCATTTTAAAATGTCTAAACTGCTAATCCGCAGGTTAATGTTGACAATCCTTGTACCTATTTGCCACATGGGAAAAGTCCAAATTACTCCCATCAAATATAGCAAAAGTTTAGATAACCCCCTAAACTATTTTTTAGTTTAATTACCCCCTAAACTATGTAATTTAGTTCATTTTACACCCTAATGCAACTTGTCTTTTTATATCTCCATATATACATAAGTTGAATTTTAATTCAAAAGTTTGCAGGATGGTAGGGGACATAATGCATATCAAGAAAATATATTATGATTTTTTCATTATGATTTTGGTATAATTTTGTATCCTAAGTATTAATTTATTATTAAATATCTAGTCTATTAAAATAATGATAAAAATAGTATGATGTATTTTTCTAGCATATGTTATGATGTCTAGTATCATGTTGCAAAATTTTTACTTAAGACTCAACTTGTGCATAAATAAACAAAAAAGATAAAATGTATTAAGGTGCACATTAAACCAAATAACATAGTTTAGGGGGTAAACTGAACCAAGGCATACTTTAGGGGGTTATCCAAACTTTCGCTATACTTGAGGGGAGTAATTTAGATTTTTTCCTTGCCAAATCAAGGCTGACTGAATAAAAAATATGATCAGGAACCATGACACTGAGTTGTTATTAGAAACTTCCCGCTACAGAAAAACATCATTTCTAAAATGATTGCTTTCACTAATGTATAATTTATGATACTATCATGCAGCTGAATATCAAGCCACAAAATCCATGAACAAAGGAACTCGCTAGTGCTTTAGGAGAATAAAGTTTCAGCATTAGGATTACATCACCAATGCTACCCAGCTTCATCTTTCCTTTCAAGGCAACAAATATCATCTCAGCTTCAAATGGGACCAAATAGGAAACATACCCTTTTGACAATGTATGATTCATCAGTGAAACTTAATGGTTCAGTCAATACTGTAAGAAAGCCATTCCTGTTCCCATACACCACATCAGTGAAGTATCGGTCACCAACCTGGAACAATGACAAACTAAAATTAGAACTTATACATCTTATTAGTAAAAAGCCCATAACTATGCTCCTACCATCACAAGATCTGAGGCCGAACAACCAAAGTAACTCTCTATTTCCTTCGCTGCTCCGCCAGGTTTCTTTGTATCTGCATTCAACAGAAGAATGCATAGACGCATTATCCTCAGTGTCTATACGAAAAATCAAATTACGGAAGAAACCTGTATGAACAAATTGTATGGTGCATTTCAATGTCCAATATTTCAATACAAACAACACAATCAAACAAAGTGATAGTGCTAAACAGTGGGTTAATGACGAAATTCATACGTCAATTGTTCAAAAACAAAATTCATACCGAACATCAGGCAATAAATTACCTTCATCCAATGAGTTTTCGTCCAACAACTAAGGATGTTTCTGAAGATTTTAACAAGTTACATAATAATGCAGAAATCAGATTCTTATAGTTTGCAATATACATGTTACTATGAAGAAACACATTTCCATGCAATAGCAGGTTATAGTGATATAGTTAACAAGCAAATGAAGTTAATTAAGAACCGAGGATTATCCAACAGTTCGAACCAAAATTATGACTATCGACGACAGTGAATCTGCACTTGCCATGCCTTATCACATGAACACGCTCGATGACTGTCTCGATAGCCCTCGCGTCCACACCATCCGGATCGTACTCCTTCAACCCTGTGCACACCCACCAACGGTTAAATGAAATCAACAAATAGCCTTCTCCCCACAAATTCAACGGCTTGTGGGGAGCAGCCAGGAAAACCTGCGGAGTTGCTGTAGATGGCGAGGGCCCCGGGCGGGAACGTGGCGCGGCACTGGTCGAACGCGGCGGCGAGCGGCGGCCAGAGCGCGGGCGCATAGGGGGCCGTGAGCGTGTTATCCTTGTCGAAGACGACGCCGCGGAAGCCGGCGCGGCGGAGCTCAGCCCAGTCGAGCCACCGGATGTCCTGCACCGTCACGTGCGGAAGCGCCAGGGGAGGCGCGGACGCCGCGACGGTCGCCACCGCGGCCACGCCGGCCGGGTTGAACCGCTGCCCGAGGGCGCGCCGCCACCACGCCGCCGCGCCCATGTTGGCCGCCGCGGCGGCGCTGGGGGTTGTTGCCGAGTCGGTGTTAGGGTTTGCTGCTCTGGAGGGCGGAAGTGGGGAGGCGCGGGGAGCGGAAGGGCGTAGTGGCACCGGCGGCGGCCGTAGCATCTGAGCCGGCTACTGAGCACTGGCTTGTTGCCGGCGGCAGCAGATAGGTGTGGAACAATGCAAGAAATCGATAGGATATTCCGTATTCGAAAACTTGTTGCCAAATCAAGGTCCTCCTCAAATGATTCAGCCATTCCGGCAATTTTGTAAACTTTTGAAACTTTTATTTTATTAAAAACTACGATCTGTCTCAGAAGACATGTTTTCTAAAATAGTTTGTTACTGTTAAGTTTTTCAAATTTTCTCTAACTAAACGAGACCTCAATTTATCCAAATAGAGCATTCGGCCATATACTCTAGCTAGAATTTGACTGCATTCCTTAAAATCGAAGGGCAGAGGGGCTCTGCAACCCTATCTATGTTGAGAATCTAGCCTGTTTGGTTGGAATCCAATTTTTGCCGAGGCAAAATCTTGCCAAAATAGTAACAAGCCAAATGCCAAAGGGCGAGTAAAAAAATTAGGTTTTCATTTGGTTTAGGGTGTGTTTAGATGGTAGGAAAAAACACTGTAGCATAAGAAAAACACTGTAGCATTCGTTGGGAAACGTGTTTTGTGAGGGAGGAATAGTGAAAAGTTGGAATGAATAGTGAATAGTTGGAATCTGAACATGGCCTTAGGGCAAAAAATAATCACCAATACTTTTTTCTTCCGTGAACTTGGAGAAGCCAGTAATTTGCCATGATTTTGGCACCGGCAATTTGTTGTCAGTTGACCAAGTGATACCCAAAAATATTCGCCGTCCCCAAATTTTGGTGGGCAAACTTTGGAACCCAACCAAGCAGGGTCTAAACAGATAATTCTTCGTGGTCTTCACAGTGTTGGTAATGCTTTGCGACCACCATGGCAAATAGAGCATTGTTGAATTGAGCACATGCATGTTCAATTAGGAAGATGGGTGTTCTATGACACGCCTACGTTGGCTATGCTTGTCGGTGGCCATGAAAACTAGCGTGTGATGAAGACAAAATGTGTAACGCACCAGTGTATAGTTGTGTATTGTTTTTTTCTTATATATGTCAAAATATGTTGATGTATTATTTTGTCAATGTATCTTTTAAAGAAATATTTTTATATGTTCCATTTGCAGCAAGGATAGTCGATATTTTTATAAGGTCATTGACATCATTTTGAAACTAGGAAAAACTCCATATTACTCCCCTCAACTATAAGCAAAGTCCACATAACCCCCTAAACTATCTTTTGGTTCATTTTACCCCCTAAACTATGTCACTTGGTGTATTCTACCTCCTAATACAATTTGTCTTTTTTATTTCTCCATGCATAAGTTGAATTTTAATTTAAAATTTTGCATGATTGTAGTGAACATCACAATGTATATCAAAAAAATATATTATGAATTTTTCATCACTGGTTTTGTATAATATCGTGTCCTAAGGATTAATTAATTATTAAATATCTTACCCCATCAAAATAATGACAAAAAATAATTTTATATTTTTCTATCATGTATTATGATGTCTACTATCATCTCCCAAAATTTGAACGCAATATGACACTTGTACATGGAAAAATAAAAAAGAGAAATTGTATTAGGGGGTAAAATAGACCAAATAACATAGTTTATGGGGTAAAATAAATCAAAAAATAGTTTAGGGGGTTATGTGGACTTTGCTTATAGTTGAGGAGAGTAATTTGGACTTTTTCCTTGAAACTATATGCTAGGAAAAATAGAGATCGAGAAACAAAGGAAGAATAAAATTAGTAACCAAACGCTGTCGTGTTGTACAATGGAATTGGTGAAACTAAATTGCACATGAAATGTGTTTAAAATTTTCAACCGTATTAATGCATAAATTTAGAAGCTGTATGTTTAAAAATCTCTAATAAATAAGAAATAGTACCAAAATATCTATCAAATCGAAAATTTCAATTTACCCCTTTCTCCAATACCCTCTTCTTTTTCTCCTTCAACAATATCTTCTTCTATCCTAAAATCAAGTCTGTCTCCCCCTCTGGCCCTCTCTGCCCTCTCCGTTTCCTCCCTCGCCCCTCGTCTCTGGCCGGCGGTGGCTTTCCCCCCTGCGCCCCCCGTCGTTCCCGATGGCTCCGCCTGCAGCTCTCGCGCCGGCGGCCTTCCGGTCCTCCTTCTCTCCATCGCTCTCGTCGAACCCTAGTCGTAAGTCCCAAAGCTCGAATCTTTATTCCATTCCGGTTGATTCAGCTCCGGATAAGATTTAGGGGGCAAATATAAGGTTTTCTATTAGTATGGAATCTGGGATGGGTTTCTTTCTACTGGTAGCCCAGCGCATTACAACCCATGTGTCGCAGCGCTGGTGCTTGATTTGATGCGAGTCCGGGTGGAGGTGGTGGCGCGGCCTTGCGTATGGGGTCGCGTGTCGGCTGCCGGGGCGCCAGGCGCCGCTGCTGTGGGCAGCGTCCGCTGATGGTAGCTGGTGGCTTGGCTTTTCGGCCGGTGAGCTCGAGTCCGGGTCTCAAAATTAGTAGTATCCATCTTGCAGCGCTCAACTGTACCGGTCACTCATTTCTTTTTCTCTCTGTGTTTTTTGTTTGGAGAAAATTACTCTGGGTTTTGATTAACTGTCATGAGAAATCGTGAATTCTCTTTGTTAAACCAAACCCTATAAATAAAAGGCTACCTGTGCACCTTTCCGGGCTTCCATTCTTTTGCATGAAGCCACCAGTGCATAATTATTTATCATTTTAATGAATTGGGCAACATCTGAACGTTTTGTGCACCGTTGATGTGTTTACAGGTAATAGAATAAACATAGAAAGTGCTTTCTGTTTGCCATGTTCCACGAGGAAGAGAGCTAGTTATAGGTCTTTCCGGGTGTACAGTTTGTTTGGAGGGAAGAAGGATAAAGATGAAAACGGTGATGAGGCACCATCAAAAGTAAGAAAGTTACTGATTATCTTAATTCATTTCATGTGTTGTTCACGTTCCACTTCCGACAGCTAAACCTGAACACTCCCTGACTTGAATTTTCTTTTGTGGATAACTCATTAGCCATTGCTGATTATCTTATTGCATTTCCAGTATTGTTGAGGTTCCAATCCTGATAGCTGAAACCTAAAAACCCTCTGATTTTATTCTCTTTCATAACTCATTAAGCCCTTAGGCATGTATTCAACTATTCATGAAGCCAACAGAGAAAACATGCAAATAGTATTAGGTAATGAGCTTTTATGGGTACCTATCACCTACTCTTTTTGTAGAGAATTTTGCGACCCAAAACTCAATTTTTTCTTTGTTTGGATAATTGAGTAGTATTGTTTCTGTGAAAACTGACTGAACATACATAATTCTCTTTGTAACATTGTTACCTTTGAGGGTTGCCTAATTCATTCTGGTCTTTTAGTTTTGTATACATCTACTCATTTCACAATTGGCATTTTGTTTATCATAAACTTGAAGTCCTCTGATATTGCAGTTAACTTTAGGCAGGGATTTTTGGAAATATGCAAAATCTGTATGAAACCGTTAAGAAGGCGCAAATGGTTGTCCAAGTTGAGGCTGTCCGGGTGCAGAAGGAGCTTGCAGCGTATGCATTATCATTGAGTTATCTTCCATATGCTGATGCAAAATAGCCTGGCCGCATGACTTCATTTTTCTCCTGTTTTAGGACTGAGATTGATGGCTATTGTGAAGGTGAACTAATCAAGGTATGCTTGGGAACAGTCAAGGCATTCGATTATACTCTTTGTATTTTAACTTTGTGTATCCTTGTCAAACAATTGAATGCTCACATTATTGAGAAACTATGTTGGCGGGGCCTGTAAAAATATCTTAGCATCATTAGTAGCCCATTTTTTTTTTGTTTTATTCAAAACTAGCCTTATTCTACGTATCAGAGCCACTGCTGGAGATTGTGGCGGTTGTCTTTTGATTGCTATATGAACTACACAAAATCATCTTGTTTTTATTATCTCTGGGCCTAGATAACACTATTTTTGCTGACCATTCAATCTCTCATTATTTATACTCCCTTCTTTTCTTTATGTAAGACACGGATATATACCAAGATTCAATTTAATAGAATGTCCTGTAGATTTGTAGGTTATAGTATATAAATTTGGCACCATTGAATCCATACTTGAAAGTACTTTTATATGATCTCAATTTATTGTCATGGGCAATGTAGCATAAAAGAAAGTTCAAAGTACGACATTGGATATCATGCTTTGTTATGGCTTGTACTTTGTACTCCTACTTGTACTGCTAGCCTACAGGGCCTATATATGAAAGGTCACCCCCTTGCTACTAGTGGGTGTGGTCCTTGCTTAACTCTCCAAAACTGTTGCTTTACACATATTTTGGAAAGATGGGAACATATTATGTATTGCTTTGACATTCAAAGTTACTAACGCTACACATCTATAGGTTCTGAGGAAATATTTTCTATATCGTGTTTATAAAAGTAGGTTAATATTTTCTCCATTGCGAAATACCGAGATATTTTACTTTTGAACATGTAGATTAAGGAACATTAACAGAGAGAAAAAAAATTGAAAAAAAAATACCGAAGTGCCCTTGCTGCATGTTTGTTCTCTGGAGTAATTACAGCCCCTTGAGCAGCATGCTTGCGCAGAATCATATAGATAAAGTTTCTCCAGCTGAGTGCCTCGGGCAATCGACATTATCGTTACTATTACTAGTCTTTTTGACTTTCAATCCTACCTCTCTTATGACCAACCGTCCGATGAGGCGATGACCAAGGGCAAAATGAGACTAGAGATCATTGCATGCTATGATGTCTTTTGTCTTGTCAATTGAAAATATCTAGGGATGCTAAGATGCCTTGTATAAAATAATGGAGGGGGTACATTTTAAGATCTGTGCTGTACCTTTAAGTTTGCTTGGAGTTTTATGTCCTTATTTATGTATCTATCAGGACTATAAACTTTCAGTACTTTATCTCTTTTGTTTTTATCTACTTCCCACGGTTGTCTTGCCTATCTGTTCATAATTGATTTTGATTTGCTCAACAGGTTACACTTTCTGGAAACCAACAGCCTATTAGAGTTGAAATCACGGAAGCTGCAATGGACTTGGGTGCAGAAGTATGTATCATGCCTTTTCTAGTTTGAATTTTTACTCGAAGGTCTTGCATGAGTTCATATGTCATGGCTGTTTGGTTGATTGAGGTAGTGATTTTTTGTACGATTGTTTGCATAACGGAGTAAATTGGTTTTGAATCTAGTGATACAGTCAAAGGTAAGAACAGCCCATTTATCAAGGTCTGTATACAAATCGGCTATGCACATTATGTTTGTGCACATTTGTGTATCAGAGAAATATCAACTGCTTGTGGGCTTGTGGCTACTCTCCTGTGTGCTTGACTGATCACACATATGAACAATGTGCATCTCTCAGTGTGCATCAGATATATCACCAGAATATAGGTTAACATTTTATATTCATGAAACACGCAACTTGTCTTGATAGAAGCCATTGATGGTTTATATTAAGAAAAAGGTAATCCATTGTTAACAGGGGGAAAGGGGAAAGCACTCATCCCACCACTTCAGGATATAAGGTGCACCTCTGTATTAGAAAAAAAAAAAGATGCAGCTTGTTTCAAACTTGGCTGACATATTTAAAGATGAGAACTTGGATCAGTAGGTTTTGGTGTACATTCTAGATAGTTGATTATTGCCTGGCATATGAGATGGGAAGGCCTTTAAGGCCTACCGTAACATTTTTTTTTTGGTCAATCTTTTTCTTATCTCTTTTTAGACATGAGGTCAGTCCCATTAAGTTGTGACTTTTTGCCCCATCAATTTTTATATTTCCTTTCAGAAACTTTCTGAGTTGGTCAATGATGCCTACAAGGACGCACATCAGAGGAGTGTCCAGGTGTGAATCTTGATGCTTTGTTACATAAAAAAAGAGAGTATCCAGCTGAGCCATATAGAGAATGTAAAACTTATATTTATACTAAAATCATACTGCATTCACTTGCAGGCCATGAAAGAGAGGATGGCTGACTTGGCACAGAGCCTAGGAATGCCTGCGGGCCTTGGCGATGGCCTCAAGTGATGCCCTATTCGTGGAAGCCACTTTCCAATAATTTTTTAATTCTCAATTTTGTATACTAGCATGTGTGAGTCTTAAGTTTAACCCCTCAATGACCTCATAGCTGCGAAGAATTGTACCTTGAGCACTTGTTTCGTTCAGCATTTGCTGTTTTACATGAGTGTGTAACTATTATTTTGAGGAAATGCACCCTGGTAATTAGGCCGCCCTGAACATCCAATGTGGCGATCAATGTAGGTATACCTTTTGTGGGCTGGTAAGGTGCAAGATACGGGCCGGGTTTTGTTGAGCATGCATGAACCAACCTAACAGGTTGTTGGGCTGGTGTTAAACTGCAGCCGGCGAAGATCAGACGACAAAGCCCTTTCTTGTGCGACAAAAGCCTCAATAATTGGTTATTGTGTGACAAAAGGACAAAGACAAGGCATTGGTGTAGAGTGAAGTGCTGTACTTGGCGTTGTATGTGGTATATGGTCGCATGTTTGTCTATGACATCAGTGCAAAGTCCCTCGTCTTCCCACCCTAGTCTTTGTACAATATTTGCCGCAGGTAATACTGCCATACTGCCCTAGTAGTGGCCTAGCAAAGGTACATCGAACCGGAACCTGATTGGCCAACAACCATCATGTTTTTCATGGAGCTAAGCACACTTGCCAGCCTTTACAATTCTTATTAAATTGCTGAATTTGAAGGTCACAAGGTTCTTCCCCGGAGTCGTTCTTTGAAGTGTTGCTTGAAAGATTCTTGAAATTGAAACGAGTTGGGTCACAATGTCTCCAAATAATATAGGACAAGCTCGAGACTTTTGCCAAGTCCATTTTTCAGATGAAAAATACATGCATCTTAAATGCTGACTTGCTGAGGCACCAGACATTGGCCGCAGCTGTATCAGTTGGACCTTCTGTTCCAAAAGAAGCTCTAAGCATACTAATTTCTGGCATCATCACTTTTTTTCATGTAAACCGTCGATCACAAGCCCTAAAATTTTTTAGTTATGCAAGTGCACAGGATTCTTCCGCATGTCTTTCTTTAGAGGAATGTCTAATAAATCCTTGGAGTTCAATAAGAATTGCCTAGGATTAACAACTATAGGAGACTCTTGTTACTTTCCTTTCCACATGTGACGTACATTCTAGGTCAGATGCAAGTCTCTTGATAACAGGACGTAACACTTCAGCAATTTTGATTTCTTTTCAATTCAATGTCAGGAACCCGCCATGTGTGCTGCTCCTCTACTATAGATTTTTGCAGCGACTGTATGAATCCAAAGAAAGAAGCTTCCATCCTCCTTAACAACCCTCTAATAAATCTACATATGTTAATAGGAAGCAAATATTAACCACCCACCTTTTCATCAAATTTGTAACCACATTGTTTACCAACTCCTACAAGACATTGTTGCCGTCTATACCTTTTCATCAAATAAGCAATCCTCTAACGTATCACTTTAAACTGCCGTCAAATGGTAAGAGAAAAAGCGACTAAGGCACCTGGCTTTTCATCAAATCTACTTTGTTAAAACGAAATTCTTTGCCACCTACATCTCATTTGCTAAATCCCTTTTATTCTAGGTCAGGTCCCAAAATTATTCCAAATCCAAGCTCCCTTTCATAGCCTTTAAAACCTTCAAGATACCCAAGTAGGGAGATACCCCTGTCACCCAATGGAATGGATGATTCCCTTTTGGCACCTTTTGAGATAACCGTACATTTATATGTATTCATGTATGCTCAATTAGGCTTATGCTAGTGATGTGAAAGGAGAATGTTGGGGCGTGCACAAAGTCTTATGCCTTGAACTGGACACGTTTCAAGTATTAAGAGGACAAGGACAAATCAGTGACATAAACAAGGATGGACACATGGCACTAGGCGGCTTTTGTTTTTCCTTTGTTTTTTTAAGAGCTAGCAAAGGTGTGAACCTTTACTTGGAAGTTAGCCCAACAAAATATTTATGCATGAAAGAAATGTTAGCAGTGTTAAAAGCTAGACAGACTGAGACTTGATGAATCCAAAAAATCTTGGCAGATCACATGCTTTCCAAAATAAATCCATTTTATTAATGACCTATGATTTGCTTTTATGCAAGCCTATGAGCTATGCTAGGCTTATAGTTGGGAAGGTAAATTTGAAAGATGTCTCAGTTCTGTTAAAGGTCTATATTTCTTAAATTTATGTAAACTATTTTCTTTGTGTAGTATGAACCTGATTATTCTGGTTGTCAATGAGGTTGGAATCTAGTTCGGTCCTTGGAAGTGAACACAAAAGCAAGATGAGTTTAAGTAACCTCTCCACCATCCTAACAATGCACAAAGTATCTTAGGCTTATTCGGTTAATCCTGGATTAGAAGAGATGGGAGGGGACTGAGCGGGATTGATTCTCCAACAGACTTGTAGGTGAATGAATCCCCTCCAATCTCCTTGAGAAGGGGATTAACTGAAGAAGACCTTAATAAGATAATTTTGCCCTCTGATTTGTGGGTAGTAAATTATTACAAATGTAATCGAGGCACGTCTTGAGCTCGATCACGCCCTTGCATTCAACCAAGATATATCACTGTTAGTATGTCAAAACTATTATACAAAGATTTCCACATAGCTATAAGCCACCTTGCACCATTTGCCATCATTGCGAAGTTAATCATACAGCATATAATGTGGAATAACACAAAGAAAAATGGAGCATTTTATCCTTCACAGTAGGCTCCCTAAAACATGAAACATGGCATGGCTATAATAGGTACTACTCCCTCCGTCCCAAGTTGTAAGTCGTATGACTTTTTTGACCCCAACTTTGACCACTCGTCTTATTCAAAAAAATTATGTAAATGTAGTTAAATTTAAGTTATTCTTGAAATTCTTTTATTACTAAAGTTAGCCATAACAAAAAAATATATGATATTTTACAAAAAAAATTAAATAAGACGAGTGGCTAAAGTTGGGGCCAAAAAAGTGAAACGATCTACAATTTGGAATTTGGGACGGAGGGAGTACATACTACTCATACATACTCAGGTACATATGCTCATTGCGGGATTTGGTGCCGAAATTTCGTGCCTTGTTCGGCTTGATAGTGCCATCTGAAGTTGATGTCTCGCTTATCCTGATTGGCCCAACCTTTCCCTGAGCAGCCTACTAGTGCACATATACTCATATATGCATCTTTTTAATTTATGAGGAGTTTGTTATGAGCTTCATCTGATTAAGCTATTGCTTCAAGTAGATTCCAGGAGTGTTTGATCAGCTACTCCATTGATTGATGACCATGATTTGGATACGATGAGTCAGCTAATCCATCGCTAGTGGTGATGCATATTATATGCAGTCAGGTAAACATATGCATGTCACTTCAGGTGTTTGCGTGTGTTTACTTAACAATAAGGAGAAGACTGGAGGAGTTGAGTTGATGCATCACCAAATATAATGGAATAATGTATATTTTGATGACTTGTAGTTGACAGTAGAGGATGGTTTATGGGAAGTCATTAGATGATACTGATCCATCCCAGCACATTGACAAAAAGTACTTGGATTGATATCGACTTGGAAGTGCATGCATCATTGATTGACATAAACTATATATGAATCTAAGGTTATGTCAGTACCATTGCAATGTATATGTGTGACTAGTCGTCGTCAGAGAAAACCAGATATCTTGCAGTTGGTTTAGTTTGGGTACGACACTAGCTAATAGCGGAATGGTAGTAGGCTATGGATAGCTAGCAAACAGACATGGAGTTTGAGACCAGCTATATCCAAGTATCCAACTGGAGTCCTAATGCTGAAATTCTGGTCCTAGTTGTGCTTCTCTAAAAAGCAGGTTGAGAGTTCTTATCTCAATGGCACAGAAAGCCATATAGCTGATCGGAACTAACTCTTGTTGGGATGGTAGAAAGGTACAATACTATTCCACTCGCTAGGACCTAAATAGAACACTGATGTCACAATTTACACAAATGATTAATGAATTCTGCAAGGGCTTGTATGCGTGTATATTGCATCACCTTGTTATACAAAAATAAAGTTCTCATAACTGAATATCTAGAGAATATTTAATTGTTTTTGTGTAGAATAGCCTGGACTGTTGATATAGTGTACTCGTCTGTCCCTATTTATCTGTTGCTTGGGAAACGAGACTGTGAGGGAGGCACAGTCTCCCAACGACACATAAAACGGGACAGAGGGGGTAGGAGCGAAAGTGATACGGATATTATCCATCTGGCCAAAGGCCCTCAGGCCTTAAATGACACCGTCCGTATTTGAATCTGGACAATAAATATCCGTATCCATATAACCAAAGTCCAACATATTTTATACTTTTCATACCCGCATCTGATTTGGTAAAAATATAAATATCTGTATTCATACCCGTATCCGATTCATTTCATCCTAACGTAGTGTATGATACTTCATTTCTTGGAAAAAAAAATAGCAGGAGCACCGCCAAACTGAACACCCACGCCACAGAAACAAACGCACACAACAAAACACACAACACCACGTTCTAGAAGAGGAGCCTACTGAAGCCATCAGACTGCGCTGTCGTCCCCAACGTTGTGCCACGCCATAAGCCGCAGCCCGCTGCAAGCCATAGCGGCAACCAGAACTTCTCCATCACGAGGTGACCATTCTCATTCCACACACATGACCATCGATCTCCCAGATTCAGCCTTGCCTCAGACGAAACATTCCTAACGCAGCTCCAACGCAGCCACCTTAAACATTCAATGCGTGGGGGGCATCTCCTCCCACCTCCTCATACTCCTCAGAAGCAACCACCTTGAAGTGTATGGGAACTTCGCCGCCTGCCACACTGGACAATGCTCTGACAAGGATCCTTCCCACCGAAGCCATTTTGAGAGTTTCACCTTCGCCATACCGTTACCGGAATCACCACCACATCATGCACGCCAGCCCAAGGCTGCTAACACCCATGGACCCTCTACATCTCCCCCCCCCAATGTGGAATGTGCGAACTTCCTCCACCACTGTGCACAAACACCACCAACCAGATCACCACCACTGCTGCCATAAGCCGACTGGGTCTCACGAAACAACGCCTTCAAGAAGTACGCAACACCAAAGGTGCCGCCATCGCTCGTCCATATCTGAACAGGGTTTTCACCCCCAAGAACCCTGTGCAGCAAGGCAGGTTCTCCAGAATGGCACCCCAACGGGAAACAACGCTCCAAGGATGTCGCCACCATCGCCACCGACAAGATTGTAGATGCAAGCTTTCACCCGCCTGAACCCCAAACCTGCCACACGCTCACGAGCATGCAACAACAGTAGCACACTCTCCTCTACCTCCGCAACGCCCCTGCCAGGAACGAGGCCCAACTCCGCTCGAAACATGACCATGGCGCCACGAGAGAACACCAGAGCTAGGGAACCCAACACATGCCTCCTGACCCCACCACCGAGATCGCGCCGACCCTACAACACTATCATTGAAGGGAGAAGGGGAAGAACAGCCACTTTCCCCGTCGCCCGCACCCAGTGCAACGCAGGCGTCTCCCTCGACCACCGCGGCCAGGGCAGTCAGTGCCGAGGGCGCCCCCACGGCACCAGGGCCAACGAGGACGCACAAACATCACAGCCCACCATCGCCATCCCGCACGCTTCGCCCAGGGCGCCTCTGCCGCCATTGATGCTTGCACCACAGCCACAACCAAACTGCTCGGCATCGATGTTCCATGCGCCTCCATGTCCGCATCCGCCTGGCGTCGAACAATACCACACAAGTGCACCCCACCCACGCGACCACCAAATCCGGGTGGGGGCAGCCCCGATCTATGACCCCCCACCGCCGCCTTCCTAGGGAGCCACGCAGACTCCTGGGCCCCCTCAGGCGGCGGCACGATGGCAGGAGAGAGTGGGGAAGAGGGGCGGTGACGCTAGAATTTTCCCGCACGAGTCGCCTGCACGGGGCAACCGATCAGGCTTAGTGTAAGACAAATGCAGGACTGTCGTGCATGCTATTTCCAGTGTTCGTATTGAATACTATCATCAAACTTCGGGACACCACTTTTATGTCCAGATATAAAGTCTCAACCAAGCTTGAACTCAAATAACGTTCAATATTGTGACATATCCTTTTTTATTCGCACATCGAACAAAATTTTTGACTAATCAATATCACTTCGCAGCGGGAAGATCATAGTCATAGTGAGCCAAGATTCCATGTTCAGCTGACTATCTAGGTGAATCACCACAAATATATATACAACTACATCATCATGACACTATTATATTTGTACAATAACGACAGCTTATTGTTAAGGCACTTGTGATGGGTCTTCAACGATATTAATCTTTACAAAAATTCTTAAATAATACTAGTATGACGTGATAGGGTGCTGACACACCTCTATTCTCACCTTGGTTTGAGTCCTCAAACCAGCTCAAGTATCCATGGTCAAATTTGGGGAAAAACTTGAGTTGCATGTGCTGTGCAAGGGTGATTAGTTTTGTGCTGTTGCTGTGCAGTAATATCTAGTGAGCATGCTTGCCGTAGCACGTCAAAAGCATGTGGATATATATGAGATCTGCCAGTCCACTGCACTTGGAATGCATGCCAATGGTGGAAAATTGGCCACCATGATCAAGAGAACAACCAAGCAGACAGGGCCATAGGGTGATAGGAACCAAATAAAACCTGCCACCACTCACTACTGATGCAACTGCATGCTGGCATTGTGCATGTTGCGATGAATGGCACAATCAAAATATCGACATGCATCTGAATCGCACATAGTTTATACTGTACGATACATCTCTGAAGTGCACTGTGGATCTTTTAATTGGATCATTTTCCCAAGACCTCTAATTACAAGAGTGTGATCCTGACATTGAATTGCCTTATCCAATTCGTACCATTGTTTGTGATACCCTTGCATGCCAGCATCATTTGCTACCCATTGGTGTCCCACTGGTCATTTAGTTTTAGTTTTTTTTTCATATGTATATACCTGATGAAGTCATCTTCCAACTTCCAAGCTTGTTGCTTTCTGTTGACAAACAAAGCTAGCATCTGAAAGAAAAAACAAGCTTGGGTAGCAAGTGGGTGCAAGGGAACAAAATTTAGGTAGCTAAATGTGGGAGTTTCAATTTTACAAGTTTTAGAGGAGTACCACAACCAAAGAGTGAGCTAACTGCTACTTAGTAGTATAGTTTCAGTATGAGTCACTATTTTCAATAATGAACTAAGGTTGTTCGTTTATCATTGTATTTATTTGATAGGTACCAATATGACAAAACTTTGTTTCTCTGCACAACGTACCAAACAGGAAAAGTACAGGAGTAAATGTAAGGGAGAAAGAAAACTGATATGATTTGCCAACAATGACGGCATCCTTTTTTTTTTGCATTCGAATGGAAAGCTGGAGTTGTACCAATCAACATACCTGTATCGAGTTAATGATGTTTCTATGACGTGTTAACCTTGGTTACAACATTATTATGATAGCATTGAGAATAATCTATATATTAAGCTAGGTAAATTCCTAGGGCTACCATCAACTCACACCTATCGAACATGTCGAGCACTTTGTGTGTCTTGTAAAATACTATATCTAAAACGAGCCTTTTGCAATCTCTTTCTGAATGCTATCAGTTCTCTTCCTCCACGTATAGGAGTTTGGCAGAAAGACGCGGGGAACGTGAGGCCTTGCATCAAAGCTCACATACTTTTTCGGATAAACAAAAGGAATGAAGAGACCTAACTGAAGTATGTATACTACCAGCAACTAGGAGGAATCCAGATGAGGTACAGATAGCCATCTAGAGTAGTTCGTTGAATACACATGTAATCAAACTTAAGCAGAATCAGTAAGTAAACTATAGGCTGTATCTGCACAACAGCAAAGTGTTCCTTGGAATCCATAAAAAGTAAGCTAAAAGAGATTATATCAGGATGCGCATGGCTGGACCTCACATTACACATGAGCAACGGGCTACAACTAGCAATGCAATCTGGTACAACAATATAACCATATATACATTTATGTATGCAACATGCAGGAATCTCAAGATTATGTGCTCGATTAAGCTATATTATGCAATTTTCTATCCTATTAGCTTCTATTTTTTTATACTTAATTTAACTAACTACTGCCACACTGGAACTTTTGAGCAAGCATAGCTAGCTAGCGGGCCATTTTCTTAACTTGGATCTTTGCACGAGGCTGGTGCAGTGCTGACTCGTTTTTAGATCAAACAAAAGAGACACTTTAGGGAGTATGTAAGATGAGCATGGTCACGCTTATACATTATTTCCTCTTATCACAAATTCAGATTTGTCCTAAGTCAAACCCATTTCGCTTTTACCATAATTAAATATCTAAAATTTCAAAATTCCTTGACAGCACAAGAATAATGCTACTAGATTTATCATGAAAAGTTGTGTAACTTATTCATATTTATGGTAATATGTTTTTTATTGATTACAAAATGCCAAGCTGAAGATTGTGCTGGTGTCCAAATTGACTCGTATCTATGGTTAGAAGAAAGTAATGTTGGTATGGTTTTTGATTTGCTTTCGTTTTTAGCAGACTACTGAATACTATGCACTGTTCAACCGTGAGGACTTGATTAACCTGCGCATATGATTGGTGATGGAGTAGTTAAGTATTATCTCTACCTGGTTAGCTAGCTGTACTGATCTCTTGAGATAAAGCTTCTTTTACACCTACAAATCTTGAGACGGTGAAGCTAAGGATGCCTTATGAGCATACGTGGCTGCTACTGAACCAAGCTTCTCGATTGGAAAACCTTCTTACTTTTAATTTGCTATACGTAAGTTCATGTATTGAAAAACAAAACGATAAGGACATTTGGGTAGAGGAATCTGATGATAGACACAAGATCTAATGCAATATTTGGTCGTTAGAACTATTCTTTCAGAAAATATACTGTTACTTACATCCAAATTGGGGGATCATTACACTATCCGTATACATAGTTTCATCTATACACATGATCATGAGGATTAGCCATTACTGTGCAGATGGGCATAGTAGTAATTGTATGCCACTCATGATTGCTGCATCTGTGTTCATCTACAATTGTAGTTCCATCATTATTTCCATGGTTGTTCACCAGTTATGTAAGCGTAACAAAACTATTGCATTCTACAGTGGTACTATGTGTCACGAAATCAATCATTGTACACTTGTGCATATGATCATGAGAATTCTCAACCAAACCTTAAGTATTAATTTTCTTGCTTTGTTGTGTCAAATGACATGGCAACGCGTGGATCAAACTTAATTACTATATGATCTCGAAGCCTCACCTGCCTTTTCAGTTTCCAATTCAACAACTCAGATCTGTCTAAGATCATGACAAAAGGCAACAAGCTAGATCAAACTGAGAATGTAACAATTTTGTGATTTGCACGAAAATTTGATAGCGACGCACGCTTTGAGAATCATAATCAAACAGCATACCGGATCAGGCCCAAAAGTAATCTGAATATGGTTGATGATTGACGAACAAATTAAAAACACCCATGGTCCCTACCACAAGAGCATTGTTAATTGGATTTCTTGGATCACCGAGCGAGAACACTATTCTTAATTTTATGGTGATGGAGATGTACAGACCAACACACACAGATGAACGTACCTTCCAGGAGAGGCCTCACATGCAACCAAGCTAATGGTCCAGGCTTAGTTCTGGAAAAAATATTTAATCAATTTGCTTAGCTAGATACGCATCTTGGCAGTTGCTCAATCTATATATGTACCAAATGTATATTTCCTCATGATGCGGTGTCGAAATGTGCGCTACTTTTTGGTGACAGATCTTTAGTTGGTACTGAGTTTTGTTGATTCCTGTACTCTAACTTGAAAAAACAGAATCGACATTAGTTGCTACAAATCGTACTACATGAAACTTGTGAGAAGAGGTGTCAGGCTGGCATGTTTGACCTGTTTGAAATGCTTGGATTTTGTATAATTTTAGTTTTACAAGAACTTCACAGTAAAATAAGTATAGGAAAACTATTATGTTTCAAATGGTACCTCAATATATGCATGAATTCATTGGCGACTTTTTTCTAGAGACGGGTCAATATAATTATGTTGCGTGCACTGAAATATTTTTAGGTAATGGAGCAAAGGTTCCAGCTTCTACATTTCAAGAAATGCACACGGCTGTTCGTGCACTGAAATATATTCAGTTTAGATTATACATATTTGACATAGCTAGAATTAGTTATATTGAAGTCAATAGTAGATGTCACAACAGGGTATATGCGTAAGAAATTAGTTTTAGTACAATACTTAGTTTATAATTAACCTAATAAGCTTGAATGTTTCTTAGTTGCTCAAGGAACATATATACTATCCAGTAATATTTGATGAATGTTCTCTAGAGGTGCATCTGGCACGGATATTCTCTCATATCTTGGTCACTATGACAAATATAACACAATAATGCAAGAAACTATGTGTACCAAGTTAGGCCACTCACATGATACTTGTTAAGCACAAGTTGAACCAAGTAATTTATAATGTATTGCGTCATATGCCATTGCAGCTGGAACCAGGTATATATATGCTCTCTCTCTCTCAACTCAATTGTGGCAAGCTTGCTTTATTTTACAAAAATAAAAAAAATGCTAACGTGAAAGAAAACTACCACAAAAGAATGAATAATATGTGTTGACTAAATTCATCGCTCATCTCATACCAGTTTCACTAACCATCTACAGTATACTATTCATGAACCATTCTACATTAAAGGTAAGATTAGGGTGCATATCATCAATCAAGAAAGCGTACTAGCTAACATTATCTTAAAACTCTTGCCACTCTAGTTGTAACAAAGTAGGAAATAAAGCTTTAAGCGTGTATGTTAAAAATTATGTCAAACATGGTTTGGATGCCAATTAATCGGTCAAGGTGATTTCGGTGGTATATACCACTATCAAATTTAGCATTACATTAATGGTAGTCTAGTACTAAAGTACAAACAAACTTGGTCAACTAAACTCAGATCTAAACTATTATTGTAACAGCTAGACCAAGTTAAAACTTATTTTGATTACTTGAAGTTGTGCCTTAATTGTACTTATGATTTCAGCATTCTAGCTCAAAACATGTATAGTGTTTATATAAAAAAAAGGATTCATGTCACTATCAAACCTCATCCAACCACTACCACAAAACGCACTCCTGATGGCCAAGAACTGACTAGAAAATACGAAGAATTAATCATCCAAAACATTTGAAACTCCATATGGAATTATTCTCGCAATAGCTTGTATATATGGTTATTTGTTTTCAAAGTTAAGGACTTAAGAGACATGCTTCTCCCTGAATTAGTCTGGCATAGACCTCATAAACATATAGCTAGTAGGGGGACTAGGGGAAGGTAATGTTCCCATCATATTATCTACACCCTCGTGTACATGATTATTTGCAAGCTAAGTCAATTCGAGAGTTAATGCTTGATTTTTTTTTTTTTGGAAGAAGTTACAAGCTGGCCCCTTTTTTGATTTTTTTTTTCTAACTCCACCAGTGAAATACCTCTCTGACCACCAATAACGCTTTTCACCGTCGATGAATGAATTACCATCACGTCTTGCATATAGAGATAATAAAGCACTCAGCAAGTCATTAGCTAGTCCGTGGTGAATAATTATTAAATCTAAGCAATACAATTACCAGAGCGTAAACTATGATTGAACATGACATGTGCAATTTAGAATGGGATCATGGAATCATCACACATTATGTTAAACACGTGGACGACAACAAGAAGTTCACAAGTGAAGTTTTCCAGGTTGATCCTGACCTACTCATACTATTCAAAACCAGAGTTGGAGGAGCTGAGAGAAGCCAGTTATAAGTAGCCCGAACATATCACCAGCTTATATGAAACATATTAAAGTTAACTCACAGATTCAGTTATTTATTTTCACTTGACTTTGTGCGCCCTTTTCTTTTCTAGCAATAAAGTAGAGTACATTTAGTCCTTGTTTAGTTGGAGAAGTTGGAGAAAGTTGGAGGTGTGAATAGTGCATTGGTAAGCGTGTCTGTGAGAGAAGATGTGACTCGATGTGACTGGAAAGTTGGCAAACTAAACAAGGCCTATCTTTGTTGTTCTTCTAAATATTGCAAAATTGTTATACTTCTAAGTTCTAACAACATAGTACTATTACAGTACTAATTGGATATTCCTTTCTTGGCGTCCATGTTAATCATCACCAAACACTCTAGTAAATAAAAAAGGATAAAGCATAGAAACATTTGCCATCAATGTAGCATATTCTAATATCATCAATATATAGACGTTGCATCATTATTTTTCAGAAAAATTTCTATTATGAAAATATTCTAACTAATTCCTAGATTTATATCTAAATATGAGAGATGGATTAGCTATGAGGCATTTATATCCATGAATCTCTAAAAAAAATGTCCATATTAATGCAGGTGCATGGGTTGATTTATGCTACTCAATTACCATGCCGAAACTACTTTAATTACCTAAATATTGTTAAAAATTAACTAAAATGCACATAAATCAAGACAAAGATGAACATGAAGTATGAAACTGTATACTCACCTCTCTAAATTTCTAATCAACTGAGTTAGTAGGGCTCGTCCTTGTCTTCTTGGCACATAAGTAATATCCATGGAAGACATTTATGATATATATCATTGCAAGAGTAATAATTTCCCTAACAGTGGCCAATGGTTTCTGGTATGCTTGTTTAACCAACTGCAGTTAATGAGGTTTAAACGATTATGCTGTGGACGATTGTTGGCACGCAGAACTGTAGGGAAAGCTAGGGATTGTACCAAGAAACCATTGGTGTCCATTTAAATAAAACACTATTGGTACTTGTACTGTAGGCCGGCCAGATGTAAAAAAAATTGCAAGGTAAGATGCAACAAGCTCTTGTATTATTGTGTGCGATTATATTCCATAAGATTATATCCTGATTGAGTATCCATCCACAGTTCCATATAAATTTGCCCAGAAATATAATAATGTTATATTGATGCTCTAGCTGGAATTGTTAGGTTTTGGCCTACACTCAGCTCTCTAATTAATCTGTACCACTTCATCAATATTCATGACGCTAAGTAAAGCTTAGCTAGTAAGCATACCTAGAAAACAAAAAGGTACACAGACCCGGTAGAATCTCATTAGTTTAAAGATACTAGTGTTCCTACTACTATCTTTTTTTTAAAAAAAAACACACACAGTGGAGCTAGACATGACTTTGGTAAAAATAAAATTGCATCCATACCTAGCTAGTTGGTCACGACTCATAATTACTAGGCCCCTTTGCTCTTGGATTATGGAGCAATTAATCCAGATCTATGTAAATGAGAGAAGAAGAGAAATGGATGATGCAGGGGGACATGGGTCAACTGCAGAGGGATGTGAGAGATGGCAAGAGCAGCTGGTCCTACATTATTAGATAAGCACAGAGACATATTCTATGCCATGCTTATGTTGGGTTTGCCATCATACTCAACTGCACTTGTTAATCCCCTCCTAATGATCAAATCAAGCTCGCAAATCTATTATACAAACCCACCATTGTTTTTCTTTGTCCCCTCGCGTATCATCCCTTTGATTACTATTGTTTTCTCCCTGGCCCCCACAGACCTCCAACTCTCTTTCTCTCTCTCCTCTCTCTGCCTACGTGTATAAATGCTCAGCTCCTTCCCTCCCAAGTGTGGAGGAGGAGAAGCACTCAACAAGAGCTTTCAAGAAAATTGTAGCTAGCTGTACTTGCTTCTTGCTGCTCACTGAGATCAAAGCAGAGAGAGATCAGCTAGAGCTAGCAATAAAGTGGTGGAGAGGCATGGGAGTGATGGTGGACGATGCACCGGAGCCAATGAAGAAGACGATGATAAGAGTGAGGAAGTTCGACGTGGCGAGGGACCTCCGGGCCGTCGAGGAGCTTGAGCGCCTGTGCCAGGTCGGCCTGTCCGGCGACCAAAGCTCTGACGACTCTGACCCTGCCGCCGCCGACCATGACGGCGGCGGCGCAGGGAAGAAGAAGAAGAGGAGGAGCAGCAAGAAGAAGAAGAAGAGAGGCATGTCGCTTTACGTCGAGCAGATCGGCGACCCGTTTGCCCGGGTGCGCCATGCGCCGGACCACGTCATTCTGGTAATTTTACTATATATACTGAGAGGCACATATTATTGCACCCTGCCTGCAGCCGCCATTGACGCTTCTGTCAGTCTGACCTTGTCCGCGCATGATAGCGATGCTCATGGAGTACATGTGTGCCTGTGTTGTTTTAGGTTGCCGAGTACGGTGAGGACGAAGAGGTCGTCGGAGTGATCAAGGCCTGCACCAGGATGGTCAGCAGAGGCAAGAAGAACAAGAAGCAAAGCTTCAGCAGCAGCTCAAAGCAGTTCGTCAAGGTGGCATGCCTTCTTGGCCTCAGGGTCTCACCCTCTCACAGGTGATTAACCATAACCTTCCAATTAACCAAACCAACCCGACGAGTTAATTACAGATCGAAATCATCATGTGCTGACACATTGCGCCAGACAGCGAGCAATGCCACGTGGCCACCACACAGTGTCCCTGACACAGGTTCTCTCCTCTCCTTGTGCAGGCGCCTCGGCATCGCGACGGAGCTGGTCCGCCGCGCCGAGTCGTGGTGCGCGTCGCGCGGCGCGGCGTACGCCACCATGGCCACCACCGAGTCGAACGCGGCGTCGCTGGCGCTCTTCGCCGGCCGCTTCGCCTACGCCCCGTTCCGGCGGCCGGTGTTCCTCGGCCACCCCGTCCACCGCCACCGCGCCCGCCTCCCCCGGGCCCACCGCGTCCTCCGCCTCCCGCCCGCTCTCGCCGCCGCCGCCTACGCCGCTCTCCTCCCCCCTTCCGCCGCCGAGTTCCTCCCCGCCGATCTCCCTTCCCTCCTCTCCCACAAGCTCACCCTCGGCACCTACCTCGCCATCCACCGCCGCTCCGCCGCCGCCGACGAGCCCTCCGCGGCGGCGCCGTCGTTCGCGCTGCTCAGCGTCTGGGACGCGACGCGGTCGCTGAGCCTGCGCGTCGGCGGAGCGCCGCCGCTGCTCCGGGCGTCGCTGGCGGCGGCGAGGGCGCTGGACCGCCACGCGCCATGGCTGCAGGTGCCGTCGGTGCCCGACATCTTCCGGCCGTTCGGCACCTACCTCCTCTACGGCCTCCGGATGTCCGGGCCGGAAGGTCCGGCGATGCTCCGGTCGCTGTGCCGCCACGCGCACAACGTCGCCAGGAAGAACCCGGCGTGCGCCGTGGTGGCGGCGGACCTCGGGCCGGAGGACCCGGCGGCGGCCGTCGTGCCGCACTGGCCCAAGTTCTCCTGCGACGAGGACGTCTGGTGCATCAAGAAGCTCGCCGGCAATGTCGCCGGCGACGACGACGCCGAGGAGGACGACGACGACTGGACGACGTCGCCGCCGCCCTCTGGAGTCATGTTCGTGGATCCACGGGAGTTCTGACGTTGGTGCAATACTGCAATGTGAATAAGTTTTGATTTTTTTTTAAAAAAATATACGGTCGTCGTGTAGATACATCATATATACGTGGACATGATGCTGCAAGTCGATGCAAAAATTGCAGTGCGGTTTGCAGCTTGTACTCCAACTCTCTCTACAATTAGAGTAGAAACAGACTTTAATCAGCTTTTGGCTCTGAAAATCTGTACTTCTGAAGAGAGATAGATATTGGGTGGTCATTTTCAAGGGAATTGGTCACCTATCTCTCAGAGATGCATAGAAGTGTCAGAGCATAGCAGAATAGGTTGCAATTGGGGTCTCTTGTATAGCCATGAACCATAGGTGATTTATTTTAGTCCAGTATTCAATGGAAACTCAATATGAACAAAATTTATTGGTTACAGATTTACAATGAACCAAGTAACAGCAGGAGCGACTGCAGCCAGCTGGCATTGACTGATGAGGAGGATTACAGAATACAGAAGCAGATCATCAGCAACCTACTCTAACCTCCTGAAGAACTGATTTGAGGAAAAAACAAATAAAATCAGTTGTTGTCATGAAAAGAATTTATATAGTCCACATCATTGACCAGTACGAAACCAAAGTATGTCTTATACTTGCTGTATGTTTGGGTAATCTCTTGTTAGAACAAGATCACATCTGCGACCTACCTGCTACCTTTATCAAATCTCTGAACTTGAAAACAAAAAAGCTTCGATGCAGCAACTTGATGGGTCCAGTTCAGTGCTTCTCACAAAGGAAAGTGCCAATTTCGAAATAATGTCATAACCAACCCCAGATAGCATATAAAGGTACTCAAATACTCAATCACTTTATACCCAATTGCAGGCAGTGCATATCTGATATCTTCCAGAGGCCACTGCCCAGGCCCTACTTGAAATTTATACTAAGGCTGTGTATCCTTTGGTTTTCCAAAACCTGGAAAAGGAACATGGCCAACTGAACATTACCATCTAATAATAACTTCTCTAACACCATTCACATAGACCATACAAAAGAACTGCAAAGCAAGAGATAGTCAAGCTATTGGTTTGGTAGAAAGGGATATTAATCTGCAGTTCTGCACCATGAGGGCAAAGATAAAATAAAACTGGAAATAGTTTGCAACTTGCAAGTGACACCAGACAACAACATGGCGGTCAGGAATGTGATTCTGAAATGAAATGTCCCAGAGTAATAGCAGCCATATATCAATGTCTAACTGGGACAATTAGAATGGCATGCAGCATACCAATGCCAACTTATAGGCAGTTCATTTTCCAAGCACACAAAATATTCTACGTGCACCAGGAAAAAGTGTGATTGTTTAAGTCAAATCTGCTGTGTGTGTTCTAAAACTATTCACAGAACATTCTTCGCATTTTGCCTTGGTCTAAAGAGCTTCAATAGATAGGAGGCCACAAATTAAAGACAAGCATATCTGTTGTTGGCTATCGTATGCAGATTGGGAATAAACATATGAATTGGTGCTGATACGGCACACCAAGATCTAATAAACACTGTAATATGGACAAGAATATGCATAATCGGTACAATCTGCTTTACATGACACTGTGCAACTACATCTAACAAGAACTGCAATTGGGCAGGGATAAGCAAAATATCTGTCCAATCAGTTAGTGAGCCACTTAAGCAAAACAGAATAGAACTTCTTAGAAAAGCAACAAATAAATAAGGTAGGCATGACAACAGTCTGCTTTAGGTCACCTTGCAGGAACGAGGAATGCACCCGAATAAAAGAGAAAGCAAATGGCTAGTAATAATATTACCAAGGCTAGAAAGAAGAAAGAACAAAGAAAAGCTAAAGCTAAACAAATATCAGTTTGTGAATAGTATTCTGCAATTGGAAACTTTATTTCAGAGGCTACAATTCGCATATATACTGATATCTGAAATAGTAATTTAATGGTGAAGACAAATCACCAACGCTGGATAAAAACTGCATTTCAATCACTGAGCCAGATATCAGGCTGGACAAATGCATTTTTGGAAAGTGAGATCCAAGAAAATAAAGATACTCACACGTGTGTTTTGATGCACTTTGTAACCGATTACTTAGGAGCACTGGCAAGACTATACTGGTTTTGACTCCCTCTCCAAATATCATGTCCAATAAGCATTGAATAAGTGAAAGGTCCAACTCATTAAAAAAACACTTTCGAAAAAATGGACTATGACCTTTAGATCAGAAGAGCTGTTAGGAGGGCCAGATGGCAATTGGCAACAGCTGAAGGAGAGAACTTTAGCCTTTAGGAGAAAGAGACCCATGAACTGAGAGGAAGGGAGACTAGATTGATCTCATTCCCTCTTATTGCTTTCCAAATAATATGAAAAATCAGATAAAGAGGAGACAAACCAAAATGGAAGGATATGCATCCAATTAATATAGCCATGATGATAAGCATTCAAGCTTTGCCTCAGCGCCCTAAGGGTGTCTGTTGCTCCTTGTGGGCTTGTTGCGTGGCCCGGTATCAATGACACAATGTTTGTCAATAAATTATGTTACTGCTAGAAATAGAAACTTCACACAGCAAAGATAATATTAGGATCTGTGTCCAAACCCTTCCTGGTCAGATGTGCCTTGGTACTCTTCATGGGTACTCGGTTCAGATATTTGGATTTGCTTGGCTTGTGGTTCCAGAAACTTCAGAAACATCAGTCAAAAGAATCAAATTCATCAATACCATCTGACTGAGGGAAACTGAAGTTCTAAGTTCAGACAACAGGAAATGAAACCATGGAGAAATAAAATCTTGAAAATTGCCCAGTTTTTTTGTTTCTGCCAGGCATTTTCAAATGATTGTTCTTCTGAACTTTTTCTCCGACAAGAGATATGGCAGTGCTGTCTGGTGCCCCAAGCTTCTTCTCATGTACCTTAAGAGAACATCTAGGTCAAAGTCCATGAAAATCTCCCTGGATATTGCTATAGATGTTAGCCATTGAGCAAGAGTTTTCATGAATTAATCTATTAGTTAAACTGAACTACCAATAGCTGCAGATATGCCTTCTTTGAAGCATCTCCAGGCTATGAGCATCTAGGTGAAAGTTCATGAAAATCTCCCTGGAAAATTCGTTATAGATGTTAGCCATTGCACATGAGTTTTTCATGAATTAGTTTATTAATTACAACTGGACTACCAATACCTGCAGATATGCCTTCTCTGAGCAAGGCCATGTACTGAATGTCTTGCAAGGTTCCATATTGATCTGGCCAGCAGGTTTCAGCTTGATAATGTTGGCCATATCACCCCCCACCCCCACCCCCGCAAAAAAAATACCGTCGACAAAGTCCCAGGATAATCAGCCCGTACTAAAACTAATGTGGACACGAGTCAAACTATAGATTGCACACATGTCAGAACCGTGACCACGTTGCTTACTATGTCAGTTAAGCAAGAAACATTATACGTTTCTGAACCAGAAAAACACTCTACTGGGATGCCTGTCCCCTCAAGATGAACAACAGCCGCTTAAAGCTCACGAAAGCAGTTGGAATTGCATCTGCAAAATCTTAAACAGTTTAGAAATTGGCAACGGCTGGGCAAACATTAGGAATGGCTGAAGATTCGACTCCTCTCTGATGCGTTTTGCATTCACCAAACATATTCGAGCAACGAACGTGACTAGGTACAGTAAAGAAATCGACGAACAATTTCTCACCGGCCGTCGGTCGGAGTGGCATGGCATCTACCCACCGCCGCCACGCACATCTCCGCGACCCTTGCACGAACCCCGGACGCTCCCAGTACGGAGTGTCAGAGGCGCATCTCGCCGCGGCGCCACGCCGCCACCGCCTCCATTGGTCTTAGTCATCCCAATCGGCTGCCACGCGTGGCCGTCTCCGACTAATCGACGGATCCAGACTCCGGTCGCCACTCTCCACGCCATGGACGCTAATACGTCTGCATCGGACGGAGTCAAGAAGACGAGGATAAGGGGGATCCTGATGAGATCGACCACACTATATTCCGTGAGCGGAAACAACAATCTAACCCAAGACACCGAGATGCGATCCAGATGGATTTTTCATGCTTACGTGTTTGACAGCAATACAATAGATATTCGCCTCATATGCAAATCGTTTCTGAATTTCAAAATATTTTTCAGAAGTGTTCGCTGGATCTCACACCCATACAGCAGCTGATGTAAGGTCAGGCAAACTGAGACAGTCCAAATCCTGGAGCAAAGTGTATAGCATTCTCTCGTAATGTAGTTTGAATATAGCTGATAAAGTGACAAAGGCATGTGCTATGGCACAACTGAAAATCGGGGTAATATCTGCAGTTGCTACTATTTTTGTGATCAGTCAAGACGGCGGAGGAGATACTCGACTTCGACATCCTTCGTCAATGGCATCACCCACTGATCATACAACTTGGAGAGCACTGTAGGATCGATCTTGAATCCGCTGCCACCGGCATTGTCCTCCAAGGTGACATTCTGTCCGAAGGTCCTGGCTTTCTTCTCTACTCTCTTCTTGACCTTCTCTTCGACAGCCTTGAACGTAAGTAGATCCATCAGAGAATTGCTGTCCTGCATCCACAGCAAGATAAAAGGGAAAGACGGTCATTTCTTGATCTCGACATCAAAATCATTCAAAGCAGACAGATGTGAGAAACCAATAATTTGATAGTTCCTACAAAGTAGTACAATTGGACCCATGAAATGTGCAAAGCACTTTGAAGATATGATAAATTTACAGAATAGCATATAACCTAGAAATACAGATCCAGACATTTGCCTGGAAATCTAAACTGATTTCTTAGTTCTTAGTTGAACTTCAACTATCAAGGTTCAAAAATATACATTATCTCACTGATGATAATGTAAGGTTTAAAATATTCAGGGAGGCAGAGAATGGTGAAGTTCAGTGGATTAACCTTTGCTTGTATTAATGGACTATAATCCTGAGGAGCGTCTTTGAACTTCACCTCAGCAACATATTTACCAATATGGATTCTTCTTGATAGAAGCTACAAGAAAAGAATCTCATATCTTACATTCATACAACAGATTCAACATATTAAAAAAAAACACTAGCAATTGAAATATTCCCATATTAAAAGAAATTCAAAAATAGAATCCATACTTGCAGACATGCAAAATCCAACACAACTGTTTCTGCATAGCTACCATCATCACCGTCGACAGTGAATAAGGGGAGCAATTCATCGAAATACATTTTCCATATTGCATCATTCACAGTGACCAACGAAGCTAATGGGTGCAAAACCTAATAATAAAGCAATAGAAGCTCAGATCTCAGCAACTACCACTATCAGTTCTCGATAGTGTAAGGTATATATTGCCTGATGAGCACCTGTGGGGAACTCTTGGTAGGAAAGAGAGTAGACGGAAGATCTTGAGGGAAAAATGGAACATCTTCTGGCTTTTGATAGTGTCCAGCCTGTGACAATTCACAAATATATTGAGACTGGGTATGAGATTGCACAAAAATGGTATTGGTAACTATTGCATATTGCTGTATATGAAAATGCACAGATGTATTGAGACTGTAGGAAATAGCACAGATATGTATGTGTTGCAGTATAGTATTTGTCTTTAGCATGAATTTGTCAAGCCGTCCTGGCTTGGACATAATACAACCTAAAAGTGACAAAATAAATGTTTTGACCTGTTTCATGTCTAGTAAAGTATCAGTAAGTAAGCAATGATTAATTGTATGACCTTTTTGCTATAATGTCACTGGTAAGGTAACTAATGGGAAGTACAATCTACTACTTGCCTTTTGAATTTGAACTTGAAGCAAGTGATTAGATACAGGATTAAGTCGTCCGAATAAGCAAACAGTGGAAAACTAAGTAGATAAATGACAGGGGAGCTCAAACTCAAAGAACCAACATCCATCTGTACCCTGGCAAGATCTGGGTTTCACCGAGGAGCACCATCATGCAAATAAGCTGAACAAGAAAAGCTCCCACTTGAATCTTAGGGTACTCGAGTTCTACAAACCATTTGCTTTAATTGTCGACTTGTCGTTTCTAAAAAAATTGCTTTAATTGTTTATGAGACCTAAATTAAGCATTTGACGAGACAAGATAGATAATCTGCCAAATGACAACAACTGCAGCCTCTACATTTCAGGTAAATTATAAAACCGTACATTGAATCGTAGCTAAGTTGACCACATTGACAATAACAAACGACGGATTCGCCCTGATCAAGATTCAAGAACTTGAGCACGCATTGATCTTTCCTCGTCGCATGGTTCCTCATGCAGCCAATGCAAATCTGAAGTTCTTAAACGGAGCAAACTGACGGCCACGCCGTCGGGACAGGAGAAGCCTTTGCGCCGCGGCCGGCGTATGAAAGAAGGAACAAGTGAGGCATGAAAAAGGAAGAAGCTTGCCTTGGCGTTGAGGGCCTCCGCTTCCCGGACGTAGAACTCGACGAGGGAGCGCCCTCCCCCGCCGGCGGGCGCGTAGGCCGGCGCGTTGCGCGGGTGCCTGGCGCGCTCGATTAGCGCGAACACCACCGAGTCCTCCAGCCGGACCAGCGCGTCCCGCACCGCGGCCAGGCTCAGCTCGCCGCCCCCCGCCGCGTCCATGGTGAGAAAAGGGATCGCCGGACCCTGAACCAGCCTGCGAGCAGAAGGGAAAGGAAAGGAGCGTGCTTTGGGCGCTTGGCACGGTGGTGGACTGGTGGTGGATGGCCAGATGGGGACTTGGCGAGTGGTCAATCCACGAGTCCACGCGCCCACTGTGGTGGTGGTGGTGGCGGAGAGGGACAGAGGGTCGAGTGGCCAAAGGGACCCAAGACGAACACTGTGCTCGCGTTCGCGTAGCGCGTGGACGAGTGCGAAAAGGCTTTGGGCTGTGAATTGGCAATTTGTTGTGTCTGATGCAGTTCTAGAAGAAAGAAGATGGTCGTGAATGAGACAGACATGTTCGCGACTTCGCGTTAGAGGCTCGGTTGGATATGAAATAGATTATGTTAATGATAGCAATAGATGGGAAATGATGATTGAAGATGTTAAGGATAGCAATAGATGGGATATCAAAGGCGTTCAGAAGGGGGAAAAAAAGGACATCATATAAGCTACATTTTGGCTCCTCAGAAAGAAGCTCGTATTTAAGCTCGTATTTCAACACATCATGGTAGGTGCTTCTCGTTTCTTTCATGGCCATTAGTTGTCACTTGTCAGTGCAAAAGGGTTTGTGTACCTAACGAGTTCCTCAACCCGGATAAATCCCCAAAAGACATGCAAATTGTAACAATATTCAACCAGGACACGACATCAATATTGTATTTTGCGAATGGACACAAATCAGCATCTTCTGAAAGGCGCCATACATATACATAGATAATTCATAGCATTAATGAGCAATATATTGATAGAAAACTAAAAGTGCACCCACATGTACATGAAAAACTAAAAGTGCATGCCTTCTCCTATATACAAGGTAGGGAATAGGGATGGCAAGGACTCAGATTCAGTGACTTGTTGAAGGTAAATCACTGAATTCGGGTCCGCATTATGTTATAAAGTAAAGGAATCGTCGTGTACCATAAAAATTCTTTTGAACGGGCTCTAAGTAACCGGAGAGATAAGAGGGGGGAGGGATAAAAGGCACTTGATGAGAAAATAGTATGAACTAGGATTTACAACAGGGGTGGTTCACAGTGGGCTTGAGCGAAAATCTTTACAGTCTGAGCTCAGGAACATCCTCACCTTGTATCCTGATGGATATGGCTTCTCGTAGGACCCTATTATGAGAAGTACGGAGGAAACCTCCTCCTCCTATCCTATTCCACGTCGCCCTCTCCATGCCGCCGTCGCTCAGACCTTGCCGCCTCCCGCGAGACCTCGCCGCCGCCGTTGTCGCTATGGACAAGACACGGCTTCCTTCGGTCGACCTCGCTGCCATCGCCCGCTGATCCACGTCCACGAGCTCCACCTCTCCGCGCCTCCAGCCATCCAGCGACGCCCATCCTCCTCTCCATGTCGTCGCGTCTCCCGCGAGACCTGGCTACCCTCGCCGCCGTCGCTCTTCTCCACGAGACCTCGCCGCCGACCGAGAGACCTGCGTTTCTACAGTGAGTTTGGCATGCACGTTCATGGCGTCCTGGTTGCTGGTCCTCGTGGACCTGTGCCTGAGCAAGGAGATGAAACATGAAACCGTAGCCTTTAGATCCTAAATCCATGGTCCATAATTAGATTCATTAGGTACCCCTTCATGTGGACTTGGTTCACCATAAACCATGGGTCATTCTTCAATGGTCTATGAGTTCATAGCACAGTGCGCAAACACATCCTACGTAGCACTCATGCCCTACTGTGCAAATGCTAATTTAGCCTTTTAGCCATGTTTTTGTTCGTAATCGCCACGTCAGTTCGCCGTGTATTGCTATATAAATATTTGGATGCCCGTAGCAATGCACGGCCACGATCGGATCCTAGCGAGATAACAAACGAGAGTTGCGCCTCCATCGTCATTTATAGCTCCATGCAACAAGCAGCCCACGCGTTCCTCCTGCCCCGTCGTCCTCTGTCCCAATCTGCAGCCTGCCGGCCATTGCTACCTCCCTCTCGATCGGATCGCATCGCATTGCATCGCATCTCGCCTGACCGTATCGTGCATTCGTGCTCCACCTGCGCATGCCACGACAAGATCCCGCCGCCTGCTGTTGTGCCCAGCGGTGTGCAAGCAACTAGCTCCAGACGTCAGCTGATTCTTGTACCGCCACTATACTACACTACGAAGAAATCAAGAGTACCTGTACGCACACGTTTAACACAACTACTCGCGTGGTTTGGATTTGAGATACACGTTTTTTTTCCCCTTGTGTTGGAGGTTCACACACACCGACACCGATTATACTTTGGACGACATCGTGAATGATGGTGGTGGTGCTAGTTCTCGTCGTCGTCAAGGTCGTGGTGATTGCACATGACCAGGAGACCGGCTTGAGGGCGGCTTCTGCTGGCATTCAGCGCCCATTTCCTCGAGTTTACCATGCATGTCCATATCCCCATTATGCCAATAAACCTTTGTCCTTCGCCTTTTTTTATTCCTCCTGACACGAGC
This sequence comes from Digitaria exilis, assembly GCA_015342445.1. Classification (NCBI taxonomy): domain Eukaryota; kingdom Viridiplantae; phylum Streptophyta; class Magnoliopsida; order Poales; family Poaceae; genus Digitaria; species Digitaria exilis. Next base: position 1,266,340 of record JACEFO010001965.1, read on the forward strand.
GCCGCGTGTGCATTGTGTTTCCATGGAAAATTTGAGTCGAAGCAAATTTGTGGAGGAAATGTCTTTTCGTAAGAACATCGATGCTCCTTCCTTTGATCCAACATCGCATGATGTCAGCATTAAGCAAAGCGAAGGAATCGTGCTTCTTTATTATTATTTTTTTTTTGACAATCCTCCGTTCCAAAATGGGGAAGAGCATCAACAGCAATTTTGCTGACCTCAAAATTCCGGAACGAGATCCTCTAGCGGCGTGATGACAGTCTACCGTCAGGGGCATCACGTCCGTCGGCTTGCATCGTGTGGCTGTTAATTTCCCAGGCTGACTTACAGCAGGCCCAACATAGCCCACGACGGTCTCCCGCGGACCCACGGTTCTCCACGCTCGTTGACTGAAGCGAAGACGGTGCCGCCGCTACGGACGACGCGTTGGCGGCCATGCTCCGCCGGCTCCCGCAACGCGCCATCGCGGGGAAGGGAGGAGCTTCTCCGTGGACAGTCGGATCTGCGAGAGGATTCGCAAAAGAGGATGCACCGGCCGCCCCCGCCTAGCGCTATGCCCTGCGGCCGTAAGGACATGGGAAGCTCGCCGGGAGCGAAGCTCGGCCTCGGTGCCGCCATGCCGGGGAGGGAGGTGGCCTGGCCTGTGGAAGCCGAGATGCAGGGGAGGTAGGAGGTGCCCTGGCCTGGAGAAGCCAAGATGCCGGGGAAGTTAGGGAGGCCGGCGCACCCATGCTCCTCCGCCACGGCGCGTCCCTGCCTGTCTTGCCATCACCGCCGAGAGCAGCTCAAGCCTTGAAGCTCAAGCACGGCATGGCAATAGACGAACAGGTTGCAACTGCGCAGGTGGTGGTGAGGTGCGGAATGCTCTCGAGGTGCTTAAGCCACAACAGGATAGCAGCGTCCGGCAATGGCGCTAGAGCAGTGATGAGAATTTGTGGGAAGTGCCGCGTAGCGACGAGGAAGACGATGCGGAAAAAAAAACTCACAGTCGCGCCAAGAAGACCAAGCAGGCCGTGCTCTTGTTGGGCCGTGTCCGGTGTCCCTGAGTGTCGGCCGTAGGATTAAATGGACGGTCTAGATGCGTTGACTGCAGAGTGCCATCGAGAAGATTGATGTTAGGGGATCTGAATCCCGAAATTCCACCCTCTAGTTTTTTTATAAGTACTCTCTTTATTTTTATTTTTAGACGGCTACCATTCTAACCTCAATCGTGTCCTCTAAATCGCACTCTTTCTTTCTTTTAGAAAAGTCACACTCTCCCCTCAAAATCAGACCTACAGTAGCACCCTCTAAATTTAGAATAAGACCCTATTTGCTGGATGCTAACGAAAGATAGAAAGAGCAAAGGGATAAGAATAAGATGAGCCAGGGTTTACACATTGTTGGTCAAGTATATATGACGAAAGGGGTGATTAAGTGGGCTTGAGCCAAAATCTTTATGGAGACTGAACACAGGAACGTCCCCACCTCGGATGTACATTGATGGAGATGGTTTATCGTAGTACCCTATTACGAGAAAGTACGGCTCTTTGCAAAACTAGTTAGACGGCTTGTTCTTCAATGTCATTTACTCATGAGGTAAGAAACGAGAGAGAGCTGCGCCATCTATGGCTCCATGCAACAACTATGCTCCATGCGGGCCCACAAGAAAGTGGCGTTCCTCCTGCCCCGTCGACCGTCGTCCTCTCTCCCAACCGGAAGCAAACTCCTCTGATCCGCTCGCTTCTCTCTACCACTGCCCACTGCACGGTATCTCACCCACCGACCGTATCGCGATCCACCTGCGCGCGCCACGACAAGATCCCGCCGCTTGCCGTCGTGCCCAGCGGTGCAAGCAAGCAACCAGCGCCAGGCGTCAGCCACATGATTCTTTTTTTTTTTCGAAACCACAGCCACATGATTCTTGTACCGCCATTATACTATACTACCAAGAAATCAAGAGTAGTTGCAATGTGACAATCCTGAGCAAGCCCAGCAGCTGCTCTAAAACTGGTGTTTTATATCAAGTTTTAGAGATTCTGTAAAACACAATTTTAAGGATGCAAAGTGATATGCTGCAGCAGCTACTTTAAAAATATAAATGGTGCTTTATAATTGATTTCCTTCTCTGCCATTCCATCGAACACCTAGAGGTCGCCGGCCATAGTTGCGCTGCTGCCGGGATTGAGGTCGGAGGGAGCCGCCGCCGTGTGAGCTGGAGGGTTGCTGGGTTACCGTGGGCGCTATGCCAGCCATGGTCGTGTGGAGAGGACCTCGGACAGCTTGACGGCGATCAGTGTGGAGGCGAATTGGGCGTCGCATCGAGAGGACCTCGAAGAGCTTGACGGAGTCATAGCATGGAGGCAAATTGAGCTTGATCTGGAGGTGCTGTCGTAGTAGTAGGCGTTGGCCTGGCCGACGACGCATAAGGGAGGTGGTTGCCTGGCCGGCGAGGCCCAGGGGAGGTGGCTTCCTGGCCGGAGACGCGCGTGGTGCTCCGGCTGCTTGGACGTGACCTCGGCCAGCTCGAGGGCGACTGGCGCAGAGGCAAATCAGGAGCTGACTTGGGCGGCGAGGACCTCGGCCAACGGCGGCGTGCAGTTGGGGTGGCGAGAAGAAAAGCTTGGACGGCGGCGGCGTGTAGCTGGGGGCCTGGGGTGGAGAGGAGAAGTGCACGGTGTGCAGCTGGGGCCTGGGGTGGCGAGCAGAAGTGCTCCGGCGGCCGGCAGTTCTTGGCGGGAGCCACGGGCGGGAAGGAGACGGCGTTCCTGCCAACGCCAAATGAGGATGAAGCACCGGATACAGCAGCTCCATTTGTGCTGTAAATATGAAGCACAGAAGGAGAGATTTAAGGGGGTCTTTAAAAAATTTTAAAGCACGGTCTCGATTTACAGATGCTGCTGGAGTGCTTCGGTGCTATATATGGTCCGATTTTATAGCACTGGGGCATTTTACAGCAGCTGTTGGGGTTGCTCTAAACACACGTTTAACACAACTACTCGCGCGCGTTTGGAAATTTGGATTTGAGGTACACGTTTTCCGTTGGTGTTGGAGGTTCACACCGATCATATTGAACGGCAACTGGTGGTGCTGGTTCTAGTTCTCGTCGTCGTCAAGGTCGTGGCGATTCCGCGGTTCACATGACCGGACCGGGCCACCGGCTTGACGGCGCCTTCTGCTCCCGTTCGGCGCCATTTCCGCGAGTTTTAAGTACCCCCCATTCTGGCAATAAATCCTTGCCTCTCTTGGACCAAACTCCTCGACGGATTCCACCCAATTTCTCGCCGCCGTCCAGTTACTAGTTCGTTCGGCTGCCCACCCCCTGCCCGGCACAACCACAACCACCACCACCTGCCTTCTTGAGAGAGGGAGGAGAGGCTTCGGCGTCCCATGGCGGTGTCCGTGTGCGTCACCGGCGCCGGCGGCTTTATTGGGTCGTGGATCGTCAAGCTCCTCCTCGACCGCGGCTTCGCCGTCCGCGGTACCTCCCGCCGCGCAGGTAACCTCCTTTCCCCCCTCCCAATCTCTCTACCGCCGCTGCTGTCGGAAAGGGGCTGACGGGTTCTTCTTCCTCGCTGCCGTTCTTGGTGCGGCGGCCGGATCTTGGTTGGTGGCGGCGGCGCAGATGACCCCAAGAACGCGCACCTGTGGGGGCTCGACGGCGCGGCGGAGCGCCTCACGATGCTGCAGGTGGACCTGCTCGACCGGGCCAGCCTCCGCGCCGCCTTCGACGGCTGCGACGGCGTCATCCACCTCGCCTCGCCGATGCACGACAACCCCGTGAGTGCCACTCGCCGCCGATGAGCTCCGAATCCCTTTCGATTCAGCCGAACGATTAACCAATTTCTATCTCCCATCTGCGTCAGGAGGAGATTATCGAGCCAATTATCGCGGGGACACGGAACGTCGTGGAGGCCGCGGCCGACGCCGGCGTACGGCGCCTGGTGATCTCCTCCACCATCGGCACCATGTACATGAACCCACACCGGGATCCTAACGCACCCCTGGACGAGTCGAGCTGGAGCGACCTCGAGTACTGCAAGAAGACCAAGGTAAACGAAGACCGAATCTTTCCTTTCTTCAATTCAACCCAACCCAAAATTCCGTCTGCCAATTGAAAAAAGAAAAATTGCAACTGATGCTGGTTGGAATTTGCAGAATTGGTACTGCTACGCGAAGACGATAGCGGAGCAGAGCGCGTGGGAGACGGCAAGGGCGCGGGGGCTGGACCTGGCGGTGGTCATCCCGGTGGTGGTGCTCGGCGAGCTGATGCAGCCAAGCATGAACACCAGCACACTGCACATACTCAAGTACCTCACCGGCAAGGCCAAGGACTACGTCAACGAGTCGCACGCGTACGTGCACGTCAAGGACGCCGCCGAGGCGCACGTCAGGGTGCTCGAGGCGCCCGGAGCCGGCGGGCGGCGCTATGTCTGTGCTGAGAGGACTCTGCACCGTGGCGAGCTCTGTCGCATCCTGTCTGAACTCTTCCCGGAGTACCCTATTCCGACGAGGTATGTCAAATGCGACGGATTACTGACTTGTTCTTGCTAGTAGCTTGCTTCAGTCAAGAGGCATCTGTAAAAAATTTGAAGAATTTAGTATTACCAGCATGATTTAGAGTCATCAAAGAATTCAGTGGGTCTGCTTGCAATTGAATTGTTCTAAAATCTGACTTGACCAGAGTAATCTGAATAATCAAACTGAAGACAGTTTCTCAGTAACCACGTTGGTCTTGGCACTGAGTAGTTTATAGTCTTAGAAAAAGGTCAGCATTGTTAAATGGGCGTCGATGGAATAATGGATAGAAAAATTTCTGCAGTAGCAGAATACTTGCATGGTCAAATGCGTAGATATCCATGGGTCCATCTATAGAATAGGCTAAGATGGTCAAATAGATGCCCGTGAATAGAAAACTCTGGCATCCAAAATACATCAGTTAAATTCAGTGAATGTCCATGCATTTCTTATGCATAAAGTCTTCCATTACATCGTTGTGCTTGCAACTGTGTCTGAATGTATGTTGTTTCTTGAAGATGGAACGAAACCATATTATTTTCTCTGAAGATAAGAATAGGCTGTCTAAAAGCATTTACTTTGTTTTAAAGGTATTAATTAACAGCATACATGGTGTCTGGATCCTGAAATGCTGATGGTGTCATACTAACCACTGGTGTCAGTTTTCTATCCATTATTCCATCGGTGTCTGAACTAACCACGGCTTCGCTTAGACAGCACTCCAGTTACAAACTTACAGTTCTAACCTAGTGGTGTCATACTACTTTCTGCAGGTGCAAGGATGAGGTGAATCCACCAAAGAAGGGTTACAAGTTTACAAACCAGCCTCTGAAAGACCTAGGCATCAGGTTCACACCCGTTCATGAATACCTCTTTGAAGCAGTGAAATCCCTGCAAGAAAAGGGATTCCTCCCCAAGGTTTCTGTCACCAAGGTAAAAAAAAAAAGTACTGTATAACGCATAAAAGATCACTGAGCATTTAGAGTGGTAGCAGATTTTGCATTTTTCATATATTCAACTCACTGGCAGTTTCTGAGTTTCAATCTAGTCTGAAAATCGTAACCACACTGAGGGACAAAAAAAATATGAACAGCAAAACCTTTATGGCCTGCTAAATGAACTTGATGAAACACGCCCCTAGCCTCCTTTTTTGTTCCCCATGAGCACATTTTTTATGAGCACATTTTTTACGATAATCATGCATCGTATCCTTACTGTGGCTTTTGCTGTTGCAGGTAACTCAAAGACGCAGTTCCCCGCTTCAAATGTCACCGCCACCGATGCTGATCTCAAAACTTTGATAGAGTTGCGCACGGAGTGACTATGTAATCCACACCAATTATCATAATAAGTAGGTTCATTGATTGGTTAAATTTTGGCGGTCTGTTCTTGTATAAAGCCTGCCTTGAGAGTGCAGCATATCCTGTTGTTCACACTTGTGTGCAGCAGCAGTATAGAGCAATTTCAGTGGTGGTTCTAAAGAAATTTTCTTCTAACACATGCTTCATTTAATCTCATTTAAAGAATAGCCTAATGTAGCTAGTAGCAACCCAGCTGTTGAGTCCTGGCTGCATTCCGTACGGCCATACCTGACAGGCAGGGTTGAGCCAGGCCCATTTGGTGGTGCCCTAGGACAACAACGAAATTTGCTAAATGCTGTATAAAATGAATAATTTCCTATTAATTTGTGAGATGATCCTGTGTAATTCTATTAAGCTGACATTCATGGCTTTTCTGCCTGGATCCGCCTCTGCTGACAGGCACGGCTTATTCTTCACGACTTTGCGTCTGTCACTCTGTTCCGCGTTTGACAGACACAACCACATTCACTGTTTTTTTCTCAAGTAGTATGAAATTAATATGAGAAAATATTATACTGACTTGTTCACCTTGGAGGGGTAAAATAATGTACAAGGGAACTTGTTCAAGGCCACGAAGATATCATCAGCATAACATGTAAACTATGCTTTGAAATCACACTTACTAAACAAGAACATATATTATTATTCCCAAAAAAACAAGAACATATATAGCACAGCTTCAGCATTCAACTTCATTTTGCACGTGTTATATTATTCTGCACCAAATCATTCCTCGAATTTTGTTTCTATCAGTCATGTATTGACTTCAATTTTTCCTGCGGCTTAATTCAATTGAACTTTTCCTTGCAAGCAAAAGAAAACGAATTTTCGTAGACACGAATCAAATGCTGGTGGTGACGGCCTGCTGTCGTGGTGACTCTCCGGGCTCCGGCCCAAGTTGAGTAGGTCAGCTGGCCGACAGTAATTCTTCACATTTTTGGGCCGCTCAAAACTGCAACGAGAGTACAAAATGTAAGTCTGTAACCCGAGAGTTGTCAACACGGAGTAGCAAGCATGCTATCTCTAAAAAAGACTTCATATTCACTAGTCAAGAGAAAATAGAATCTGACAGGAAGCCAAGATATATACCAGAGAAGAAATCAGTAGAAAAAGGCCTTAATTTCTGTGGAGGGAGCATTTATGAAGTTATTTAGCGGCCGTAAGGTAAGTGCCGAGGCTATAAATACTGAAATTTCATAATAATATACTTCCTTGTCCAAAAAAAAAACAAATTTTATGACAAATTAAGAAAGAAGTAAAATAACCTTATTTGCCCATGTTTATTAGATATATTTAGCACTAATTGATTCTTGGATGTGCATGCATATACCAAATATGGTATAACGACTTGTTTTTTGATAAATTTTAAATCCTTGGATGATTTTTTTTTGGACAGAGAGAGTAGTAAACAAGCTGCGGAAAACGATGCAGAATGCATGGTATGGGTTATTGTCAATACGAGTTTTATTCTTCATAACCATGAAAGTTTCATTTTTTTTATAAATAATATATTCCCTCCGTCCCAAAAAAAAAAATGCACTTCTAGTCATGTTATTGGTAGATGAATCTAGATAATCTCTTCTCTAGATTCACTAAAGATGCTATGAATCTAGTGAATGACTGAAAATGCATGCTTTTTAGGACGGAGGGGTAATAACATAAGCAAATATGATTAAGTGCATGGTGTTGTGAAGAGATAAGAAATAGATGAAACTTGATTCATACGGTTTTCCAACACAGTGAAACTCTGCACACATCCATTTACGGCAAGAATTTAATTTTTTACATCGTCTCTAATTGAACACTTATACTTCATCCATGGATTTAATAGTATGGCTTCTACGAAATAACAAAATAAAACTGTTATTGTAGGTGTTGTTTCATTTTAGGCTTAAGATGTGCCAGTCTTGAAAATACTCTTGATAATGTCACTTGGATTTTGAATCCTCTGGGTCCTGACACCCAAATAAATCATTTGTTGCAAATGCATTCCAAACATGTGCCTACTAACCCATGGGCCTATTTTCATCGTTTTGAAGAAGCCCATAGTCCTTTTTTCGCTTATTGGGGGTTAGATACTTCTATTCTAGGAATATAATCCTAACATATTTTTGTGATCCACCAAAACAGTAGCTTAAGAGAGCTTAAACACACTATCGCACGAGTTTGAAGTCTAAACACATAAAAATATCGTTTGGACGAAGATAACCCAAGCATTTGAAAAGCTTCTCGGTTAGCTAAGGCCAGTTTCAATGCATAGTTTTACTGTCCTATTACTAATACTGTTTATAGTCATACTAACACTTAATTCTTGCATAGTCTTATTATTTTCAAATGTGTTATGAAATGAAATTATAACATCTTCAATGAAAGTTTCACCATGTTCCGTAAGACATGTAACTTTTCAGTTGTTTTATGGGAATCAAACTCCTCTCGTAATGACGACCATGCCAAGTCAAAAAATGCCAATGTGTCACATTATGTTAATGCAGTCAAAAAATGCTAACATGTCACATTATATCCAATGCTTACGGAACTCTCGTGACAACCCATTGAGACTAGCCTATCATGCATAGTTTATCTATATCGACCTGAAATTGGCTGAGTGAGTGCACAATAGCTAGCTAGGTAGAGGCGTGGCAATTTGCAAAAGAAAAGAAAACGGATTATGAGAAATCTCAATCCAAATGATGATTTTTTGCCATTTTATTTCCCCTCGGGTAAAAACACAAATCATCAGGGCACCAAATTTCATTAATTTAACTAGCATGTTTTTCAACGCCCTCAGAATTCCATGCTAGCAAGTAGCAAGAGCTTCCGGAACATGAAATACTATACTGATGAAGTCTGACCTTTCCGTTTAGCATCTAGTGCAACTGGAATCATCATCAACGAGTCTTAAACCGTACAGCAGCACAAGGCTCCAGCCTCCAGCACCTGGTGCCATGCCAAGTGCCAACTGCCAAGGACTGTACAGAAGAACTGCAAACGAAAGACGGCACAACGAAAGCACAGTGATGCACTGGTACCTTCCACATGTACATGTACATGCCTGTGGTCACAAGCTGGGATGGGTGGCAACTGCACTGTCACATCTCTTTCCCTGCTGAGCCGCAACAGCAGTGATATGGGCTTCGTCCTTTGCCAGAGAGTATGATTTGATACTGTAATAGCCAATCGAAAAGGCTACGGTAAGTTAGCAAAAACCTTTGCAATTAGCTAACTTTATCTCAGATATATAAAACTGGATATTTCAGACCACGTTTACTGATTTAAATGGTATATATAACATTCGATTTGCTCTCGATGTTTTTTTCATAATATAAAGCTCTCATGCCACGCATTACTTGCAGATAGAGTGTTTTCTTTTGAAAAAAAATACATTCATATTTCCATCATGCTGTAAAATTTTAACAGATATCCCATAGCCAATCACGCTCACAAGAGTCCATTTGAGTGGCAACTGATTTTCCCCATTTTTGTAGGATCGGGGTTCTTAGTTAAGTTGTTTCTCACAAAATTCATGAATCATAAGCAGCATGTCATAAAACCAATATGAAGACCACGATTAGGCCAGGTTCCAAGAAAGCATAGTCCTTTAATTTCAAAAGCAAAAGCAAATATCATCCCTGACTCTGAGTATAACATACTTGTACATTGAACTCCACGGTAAGACCATTTTAAGTGGAAGTTTCACGAACACGATTATCTAAAGTGACATATCATCTAAAATGCTTAAAACTAGGATTGAACACTCCTCTTTAAGTACATAATTTTATCTATTGTTATTTCCTAGGTTACATGCAAGACATAAGTTATCTAGGTAATTATGTATACAGACTTTTATCTTATTAATATATTGCCGCGTTATCAAAACTACCTACACGGCACTCTATTTATCACCCATAAAATCTCCACTGAAATGTATTTAACCTAGAAGAGTACCTATATATCATTGAACGGGAATATATGTGTGTATAAAAATATTAAAATATTTCCAATGCTTCAAATAAGATACAAAATACGATCAGAAGAGGCCTATTGGCTTTGGCTCAGGAGAGAGACTCCTAAGGACATAAGTAAATAAAATAGCACAAATGCCGTTATTAATTATGTCTAAGTCTCCAATCCTCATTTCATTGGCCATTCCAGAAAGTGCATACAAAATTGTTTTCCTATGCAATGCTTGGTCAAATGTGACCCATGGGCGTATATACCTTATGTCCATTTTCACAGGAATTTCTCAAAAGTGCAGACCTATATGAAAATGTACGAGACCTTCTCTCCCTGCATGCACGAGGTTCCACTTGTACAGGGCCACACCAATATATATGGATGGAAAATTATTTACACTCTCCTAGAAAACAGTGTTGATCAGGATCAGTGATCAGGGAAGACGCGTATATACGTAGTAGAAGGATGAGCACACAGCCAAAAAAAAGTTAGATCTAATTATTTAATTCAGATTTTAATTATATTCATTTGGGAGGTCGAACAACCTATGCTTGTGCCCACATAATACGAAGTCGAGATGCAGGGAGATGCTTGTGCAGATCTATCACAAGCACTAAAAACAAATGAATGTGCATTTGACTTATCTGAACTTGCTGGGTGTATAAGGAAAAATTTCCTTTATCTGGGCATCATGATGGTTTACTGGATCCCAAGAATATAATAACATGTCAAACTTTTAAGGTAATAAATAAAAATAAATCAAATAGGTCCAATAAATTTAAATATGATTATTTTTTAACAACTTGTGCATTCCAAAAACATAATTCATTTCATGCGCAGCTCCCGAACAATTTGACACCATGCATTTATTATAAACATGACTGCAACACCGAGTAGTAGTCTTTCAAAGTTGTTTTTATGCTAAATGAAATGATATGCCCACATAAAATAAAATGATCTAAGTTTTCAAAGGTACTCAACTAAAAGTAATATCTAGAGTTTGATCACATGTTCCTCTGCTGCTTACAAAGATTTTATTGGAAACGGGCATACATCTAATATACTATCTCATGCTTTTATTTACATACTAATTTGTTAGACAAAAGAAATAACAAACGAATACATTGTAAACAGTCATCTACGGCTATTGTGCATAGAAAGAATCTACAATATATTATTCACAAAGGCATTATTAGGAACATGCATGGTTAATTCTTGTTAAAAAAAACTCCGGTCATCTCTTTATACTCTCAACATATATAGATATATAGTTTGTTTTTTTATGAAATAGAAATGAGAGAAATTAATTCACAGGGTGGAGACACTATGACCACATCATTTGATCCATCAGAATGACTGGAATTACAGCTATCATATATAGTTAGCCAACAGAGCGACTGCCACAAACAACTAAAAAAAAGGTGACGAGAAAATTCACCTCGCTCCCAGTCGAAAGGAACTACACAAGTCGAGTAATAACTTTTTCTTGAAGCACCCATCAACTCGAATCATATCACATCGATCCTATTAGAGAATAGCTTTCACTGTTACATTTCTCCACGCAAATTGATCTTTGCTTCTAGCGCAATTCACTCGATGAAATTCGGATGGATAAATACCAACACTTCTTTCCATGCATGCGTGTGCGCCTATCTCAACATGAAAAGATACTCGGCTGTATTCGGCCGGTTCAGTTAACCTACCTATAGCTAGTACACAGATGACATGTCAAACAGTGGACACAAGATGTAACCTTCTGTTGTTTAGTCAAACTTGATTGTTTCATTGTTATCCATGAACTTATATTGGCGCCAAGAAAATCCTAATATGCATGCCAGGGAAACAACAAAGAGATACCAAATGCAAGAAAGCACAAAACATCTGACATGGTGCAAAAATGACAGCAATAGTCCATTCCCACAAGGAACCACAAAAGAAATTAACAAAAAGGGGCTAAGATCGTGGAAATACCTTATTTATCTGAGTACTAGTAATGCTTTCGCAGCGTATTTCCTGCTTATCGTGATTCTCTTGTGCTGAGAAAAAAACAAAAAGATGCCGGTGAATGGATCGCTCATGAGCCATGAGTAGCAAAACAGCGGTAAGAAGGACCACAAGCAAGATGCACACACACGCACACCCACCAAGCAACTCTCATCACAACAAAATATAGGAAACAAATTCCAAAAGACACGAGACCAAAAGAAAAGCCAACAAACACAAGGGACGACACACTTATGCGCCCCACATCAGTAACGCACTGCAACACAGCAGAAGATAGCGTGCTCCCTTTCACAACGAACAAGTCGGTTGCCAGAAAGAGATAGGAAAGACCCTAACTCCAAAGGATCTGTGCACGAGACAGACAAAGGGCCCCTATAGATGCAAGCTAGATCTTGCAGAGGCAAAGCGAGGGCAGTATCCATACCAAATATAGGTGTTCTTTTATCCTCCTCCATGCTCCATTTTTGACCCAACAAGAATTTGATCAACCCCAAACATGACCAACCAATGAACCACCTGCATGAATAAGAAGCTGAAAAGAACAAGAAACCAAAGAAAACAGAGTAGAGAGAGAGAGAGAGAGGATGCGCTTATTCAGTTGATAAAATCCTTAACAGTGTTGCAGTGTACTGGCGTATCTCCATGCTTCAGCTCCCAAGGCGACGGGTACAACTACAAGAGGTGAAGGAAACGGAAAATTTGGGGATAACAAAAACAAGTGGGAAAGCCAATCATTTATTCCTGTACTACAAAGCTACAGCTGCCCATCCTTACCACTACCACCAGCATCCGTATCACTCTCCTTGGTAGCAGTTCCCACGACAACTTTACTGAAAAGACTAAAACAACATGAGGAAAAACCAAGTGTGTGTGAAAATCTAGGAGATAAGGAGGTGGCAGCCTAAAGTAGGAGAAAAGCCATGGTAACACAGGCATATGTGCTATGTCTTTAGTAATTGAGTTTCTCCTCACAAGTAAGACACACAACCTTTATTATGAAAAAAAAAGAAAGTAAAAATGCCATAATTGATAGAATTGGAACAAAAATCAAACAAAGTTTTTATGCAACAAAGGATCTTGATGGGAGTTAAGCACTTAAAAGGGAGAGGCTGACAGAAAGAGGAGTGAGCACGCGGCGAGGACAGCATACATGTTATGCTATTCATCGCGCCATGGGCTCACTCTCTTCTGTCAATCTCTCCAGAGCCTCTCCACACCTAGAAGCACCTTACCGGACGAGTCCTCACGAATCAATGAGATGCCTTTGAAAATCCAAGCAGAAGTTGCAAACCAGGAAATTGAAGAGGGAAAAAACCAAATAAACCCCCCAAGCACGAGAGGAAGAACGAGAACGAAAGGGGCTTTGTTCTCCTTGGATCCGGTGAGACCTCGCCGTACAGAAATCGAAAGGAGAGGCGGTGAGAGAAACGGCCATGATCTGTGATCTGTGTCCCTTACCCATCTCTCTCTCTCCTCTATCTCTACCTCTGTGGTTTTCGGTGTTTGGTTTTTGGAGCAGAGGAGACGGATGGGATGGGTGGTCGTACCTTACCACTCCCAGTGCTGCAGCCTCGCAAGAGTTAAGTAGTACTGCTGGTGCTAGTACCCTACCCCTGCCAAGTAGTAGTTCCAATCAGCAACAGTTAACACTGCACTCCTTTTTGCTTACGGATTATTATTTTATTATTGAGAGGAAGGCGCCAATAGCCCAGCAAAATAAAAAAAAGATTGTACGATAATACAGTAGCTAACGTCCCCCGACGAGGTTTCCCCAATTTGATATCGTTGGGATCCCATTTTTTTTAATCTCCCTTTGAACAGCTTGGACACAAGGCAGCTGGGGGAGGCGCATCTGCTCATCTTTTTTAGATGAAGAATCATATATGCGTAGCCCAAGTAGAAAGAGAGAGGCTGATTGGCTTGTTCAGATTATAAAGGTTATCAGGCCATAGATATCCGTGTCTATTGTTTTGGGAGGAAGTTTACAAGTCAGCGAAGTCGGCTAAATAAGCACCTACAGGCTACAGTTAGCAGTGAGTGATAGAGTGGTTCTGGGTGCAGATGAAGGTGCAGGGAGTCTTCATTCCCAATCCCACCTGAAATCTCCCCTTGAAATTTCTGCTAAGCGCCGAACTCGTCTGTCTTGACCTGGATGTACGAATATGGTTGGTGAAATATTTTATCCGTTTTGCAGCTGTGACCAGTCTATAGCTTTTTACCTAAACTTTTTAGATTTTTCTGCCCCTGTAAATTTCCTTTTCCTGTTCAGTCAAAACCTAGCAAGTGGGTGTTCATCCGATAAAGACGTCCCGTTGGACTCTCTGAAGCAAGTTCTTATTTCTGTGTTAGTATTCATCAAATCAATTTGATTTCATGGTCTCTCTCACCTGTCCTGGACCTTTGCTAGTTTCTCGCTGCAGTCTGCACAGGGGAAAGGAAAGCTTCACCACAGTTGTCCTACGTCCAAGCATTGATATGGTGGTTGTCTCTGCCTTCCGCTAACTGCAGTTGCCAGTTCCTCTCCTTGTTCCCTTAAGAAAATGTCGTCCTCAACTGTCCTACATCAAGGAGCCGATGTACTGGTAACTAACCTCCGTTTTTTCTTGATAACTAACCTCCGTTTTTCTTGATAACTCGTTTATCCTTTTATTAATAATTTAATAAATAATATTTAACTTTTATAATAATAATCTTGATATAGTAGACACTATCTCCCTTAATGCATGGTTTCTATGATTAGTAAAAAAAAATATTTCATTTGGTTCTCATTTTCCTCAGCCAAAAGACGAGTTGAGTGTCTTAAAAGCATCAAGATTTACCCCAGTGGGTTATTGCGCTGTTTTGTACTTTTCCTCCATTTTTCTTTATCTTCCCTCATTAACTCTTGTGCTCGTCTAAAATCCTAGAAACTCTATTTAATTTAAATCTCTATTTAAGGCCATGGACACTAGATGAGTTGGAGGGTTGAGACTGCCCTAAATATACAAGAAATTTGCCACACGGTAATATTATGAGTCAAAAGTGCTTCAATACTATCATGTTTTTTGAGACGGCATTTATTTAATTGGAAAATGTGGTACTCTTAGATCACAAGGACCCAGGATACCCAAACTTAAATGTCTCCTATTGACTAATAAAAAATTATTCTTATCGCATGTTCTGCCGGTGTCACTAAATATGTTATTCAAAATAAGGCACGCGGAAAATATTATAACCATCTATTACATAGCATGCCATAAATTTGGTTATACTTATACAAACAAACCAATGTTATGATTTGGAAAGCATATAATCTTTTTCTTTTATGATTTATCACCTATTTTCTTAAACTGCTCGCTCCAACCTACTCCCTTTGTCTGCCAAAAAAAAACTACTCCCTTTGTCCCAAAATAGATCAATATTTAGGTTTGCCCTAAGTAAGGTATTTTTATTTGTCACTAACAATATATCCAAATATGTTTATTTGCAATAGAAATAAATGCAATTTATGGTAGTTGGTTTAACAATGAATCTACTAACATCATTTTTACATGACAGCCTTTATAATTTATTTGCTATTTATAGTCAGAACTAAAAATGTTTTACTTAGAACAAACTAATGCAAAACGTGCCCGCATATATTCTATCACGGAGGAGGATATAGCAACGATGAAAAAAAGGTGAGTAGTCCCATCCAAAACATGTTACGAACAGATGTTATATCAAGTGTGTGCAATCAACCTTTTATATTTTATCTATTAGCTCCTCCCGACACAGATACTATATTTTGACCACCATTTAAAACTAGATTACGTTTATGATATCTAAAGGCTCCAAACTATACTTTGAAAGACAATCAAGGTTTCAAAATCTAAAAAAAAATGCCATGTTTTCAACATAAGAGTGTGTGTAGTTACAAATAAGTGGTTACCATGGATAAGAAAATTTTATATGATGCCATGCGCCACTAATACTTCAGAAAAGGTACAAACAAGTATGCTTAGGAACAATAGTTATAAAGAAGCAAAATTAAGAAAGATTTTTCAATACTAATCTATTTTTACTCATAAACATTTATATATTTATAGAGTAATAGTTCGTCAAAAGACTTCACCAAAAGAAACAAGCTACGTCTCACAAAAAGATTGCAAGTAGAAAATAAGCTATTTTCTTTGTAAAGTTGGATGTGTTCCGGTAATAAAAGATTGTAAGCTTGCATTAGGGTGTTCCACCAACTGATCTTCTACATCTCCTGCTAGTGGTTATTATAGTCTTCAAAGCATCGTGCGGCGAGGACATCTATATGTGTTTCTTTCCGTTACTGATCTTTTGTTTTATTTTTCAGGTTTAGACAAGCAGCAAACAATCAAAGGAAGAAAATGACCAAAATGTCATTTATGAATTTTACTTTTAGATCTATTTTTGTGTCAAACCTAGCTATTGTTTCTTCATAAATGATAAATGACTCTTTTTTGTGTCTCTAAGAAAAAAAATAACTAGAGGCCGTATTGTGATATGCTAATGCTAATGTCCACGGAAGGGACAACCTACAAGGCTACAACCACGTGCATGAACCATCTCAAAGTAAAAAGTAAGTCAAAATAGGTGTTCTAGTCCTTAATCTTTGGCGTAGGGTTCAAGTTCGTCCCTCAACTTTTAAAAAGATCAATATAATCCCTCAACTCTCGGTTTTTTACCAAACTCGTCCCTTTTGGTTTTGTAGTGTTGCATGGCGCATTGAGACCCGTATGAATTGTCCTTTTCGCCCTTGGTGAAAACGGCCTAGACAGTATACTGTAGTTGGTCGCGACATTGCAGGCAACTAGTTATTGGATAGTATACACCATACTGCAATTGGAATCCTTACAAGTCAGACTGAACCGAGTTTGTTCGTGTCCGACCCCTACTTAGGGTGGAGGGTGCAGATTGTGAACGTTTCGTCGTCCTCCAGTTGTCCTGTTCCTAGCCAAGGGTAAAAAAAAAAGGACATTTCACATTGGTCTCAATGCACCATGTAGCGTTATGTAACATAGGGACGTATTTAGCCCAAAAACAAGAGCTGGGTAACTAGATTGTCCATTTTTAAAAAGGGAAAAGTCTGTTTTTCACCCTTCAACTGTTACAAAAGTCTGATTTTCAACCTCAAACTACAAAACCGGATACTAAAGGTCATCCAACTATCCAAAGCATGCAAAATTAGCCCTTTGGGTGGTTTTGAGGGTGGTTTAGATTTTATAAAAATAACAGAAATATTATTTAAACTTTAAAACACCATAACTAATTTATTTTGGACCCAAAAAATATAACATCAGTGTCAAAAGATCTATTAAAATGTAACCAACCTATTTGCACACTATTTAATATTATTTGAACATTATATATTTATATTACTAGTGTCTTATTGTTTTTTCTAAAAATAATTAGAATAAAAGTAAATAATATGCAAATAACTTATAATGGTGCACCAAGATAAAGATCACATTTTTAGAAAAAAAATTGACACAAGATTCATATTTTTATAATTAAAAATAAATTAGTCATGAATTTTTTAAATATAAAATTATTTTTATTTTTTTTGGAAAATACAAAACCACCTTCAAACCCACCCAAAGAGCCAATTTTGCACGGTTTAGATAGGTGGAGGATATTCGTGTCCGGTTTTGTAGTTGTGGTTTGAAAATAAGACTTTTGTAATAGTTGGAGGATAAAAATAGTCTTTTCCCTTTTTAAAATTGAGGGACAAACTCGACGCTAGCCAAAGTTTAGGGACTAAAATAACTATTTTATTTTGGAAAGCTAGATTTGCTCTTGAAAATCTACCACCCAATGAATTCCTTAATTAGTTGCGCGCGGCCACTAGATAGTACTAGCACGAGCACGAGAGACTTTGAACGAGCGGAGGTTAGCATCGTACCAAAGGAGAGGACGATGCAGCTGTCGCGATGGGATGGTCGACGTTATCCGGTGCTCGTACCTGTACCTTTCCCGTCATCCGATACGGCTCTCCTCCAATCGCAGGCAGCGGTGGCCACTTCGCTTCGCCAGCAGCACATCACATGACACTGTCGCGAAAGAAAAGAAGCGTGCGTCCTCGTCTTCCCCTTTCAAGTAAAAAAGAATCCGGTGAGAGCAAAGAATCTGGCTTCTTCCCTTCTTTTCATTTCCGTCCTCTGTTTCGTTTTCAGGAAGGGGGCTGGACCGGCAGCAATAATAGTTAACAACTGGCCGTGTCGGGCATTTTTCTCACCGAGGTGTCGACCATTGGTTGGTCCTCCCCACGTGGGCCCCATGGCCGTGGCCCTGACGGGCTACCACTGAGTGGCCAAAGAGCTGCCTGGCCCCACGTCGGCCGGTGTCCCTGAGGCTTGGAGGCTTTGGATCGAGTTATCTCCTGGTCCTGGCCTCCCGACCTGGGTAGTAGTGAGCGGGTCACCACGGATGGCGGGGTGGAGTGGGCGCAGTACAGCAACGTTTTCGGTGCCGGGATTGTTCCGTCCAAGCCCTTGAACAATGGGCGATTGACAAATGCACCCTCCCATTCTGAAAACTGCATCTGCGCGTATTTCATCAGCTCATACAGTCACACAGGCCAAGGATGAAGGGAGTATAGATCCTTCCCTGAAAAGGACATCAGTATGTATGTCATCAGCTCACAGTCCACATGTAAAGTTCATTCTAGAAGTAAGCAATCGTTGAAGGAATTGTTCTGCAGTACAGATTCAAGGTTCTGATCACAAATAATTGTTTGAACATGGCAGTGCAGCACAGGCTTTGTTCGTATCTTGTGATGGGCGTGTCCCATCAGGCCATCCCCATCAGCACCGTGATCCATTCCCAGAGCAATTATGGAGCACAAGGTTTCTAATACTATGTGCGAATCATGATTCCAAAACTAAATTTGATACATGTTGACATCCCAAGGCAATAAGGAAACGCCCATGAATGTGCTTCTTGAACGTTGCTAGCTGGCTACAGATCATGTCCCAGTCTACGTGAACTTTAAAAATGTATGTTCAACCTCGGACAGTTTGGTTGTACTACTTTTTAGTAGAGGTACTGGTTGTGTTTCTACGTTACATTAAACAACTACCGCCTCCAGATTCCATCTGATCAAAACATAAGGTATTGCCTTATTAACATGGTCACATGGTAAATGTACTTTTTCTGTATACTAGATTATATTTAGCAGTAATTTGATTTGATGCCATAGATTTTGCGTGATGATGATTGGTTTTGAAAGTTATGCTTATATGTGGCTAGCAGGTTACGGATGTACCATATATATAACTTATGTTTTTGTCCTGAATAAATATAATCCTAGTCATAAATGACACTGACAGATTCCAGGTACTAGGGTCATATCTTATCTACTACTAGTAGCTAATATTGACCGTGCTGGTACGATGAGATCTACTGACGCAGTATGCTTAAGGCTTTAATACCCATATAATCGATGAATCTGAGCTGGATGTTGTAAATCTGCCCATATTACTTTCTTGGCTTTCCTAGAACATGCTCTAGTTCTGACCGCTATCTTGAAGTTTTCAGTTAATAATGTATTGCAATTTGTTTTCGGTTGGCACCACATTTTAAATTCTTGAATAATTACGCATCATCCAAAGGTTACTTATTTTCGAAATAATAATAATAATAGTCAAAGTAACACTGCTAAAAAGAATAGAAACTAGCTTCGCAGAGATAAAGTTACAAGTTCACTTTCTTCCTTGAGCAGAAAAGGTTAGAAAAACTGCATATTATAGTGCTACATTTTAGCAAGTGAGGTTAGTTTGATCACATACCTACAACATAGAAGCCTTATCACAAACAGCCGACAAAATAAGTTTTGACATTGACCATGAAAAGCCACACATGATGTCGACTGGACATCCAACTGTAAAATTGCTATTGACTGGATCAAGATGAGAAAAGCAGACTGTTGTTAGAAAAAGGAAACAGGTTAAATACTAACAACCAGATAGACAAGCAAGTAACAAATACTTTGGAATTCCATATTTGAATAGATGTAACTTCAGATCAAACGAACCTGAAAAAAAAAACAAATTGGTTAAACATCCGTTTTTTACAGATCTCAAAATAATTCTACACCAACCCTACCGTCGAAGAACATCTAGGAAAACTTACCGTCAAATCTTCTCAAAAGCTTTGCATATATCTAGGTAATCCACATTTTGATAGAAAACAAATTCCATATGAAAAACATATCAGAATCCGATCAGCTGGTATAATTACATGGCTTTTCCTAATTCTCGTTTGAAAACAGAGTAGTTATGGCCTCCAAACTGTTATACGATGCAACCAATCGACCATACCGCAAATCTACAACTGCAGTATAACGAGACTATGCAGCTTAACAAAGTAGGATTAGTTGGTGAATTGACAGTTTGACACAAATACCACACAAAGGGGTCCAACAGTAAAGTCCTATCCTCATTAGAACACAGGGGGGTCCATTGAATGTTCTTCAACAAATGATTTCACTACACTTAAACATTTTCTGCTACTATGTGTGCACTGAAAATTTAACTCATTGGTGGCACTGCACGAGTGCACAACATGGACGCTCAGATCATTCCAACAGCAGCAGGGAGCTGTAATTCAACGGATTTGAGAGTTATCTAAATTAAACCAACAGATCTGAGTGGAAAGGAACAAAATACAAGCTTGTATCTCATATCAGATGAAGATCACATTCATTAAATAGTTAAAGCGGTTCCGGTTCAAAAAGAATAGTCAAAGCGGAGGTGGCAATGTTTTCAAATAGCGATGCATTTATCTCTGAGCTTGAGCTCCAGAAAAATCTTTAATCGCATGTGCAGCAGCTAGTTTCTTCCATTCATTCATTTTTTTTAAAAAAAAATCATTTGTATTCACCTTTGGATCTCATTTTGAGAAGCAGGAGCTAGTTTCTTAGATCCATTGCAGTACGCTGCATTATAAGTTTGCTTATTACTCTAGTTTTATCCCCGGTGACTTATAATGCAACTTATATTCTTTCGTGTCTTGATGACCTTAAGGATAAAGATCAACTGCACTGGATTCTAGAATTTAAATCAACTATCGACCTTTTTGGGAAGCAGATATTTCGTGTTGCTGGCTACTTGGTGGGTGCACCAACATCATATCCTGTTGAGTGTAAAGGTGGTGGAAATGTGTGCAATCAAGACAGCAATGCATTTGATAGAGAAATGTGTGTAACCCACTCATGTTTTGACACCTATGTGGTTTCCTTTTCAGAAGAGAATAAATGCAAAGCTACCATTGGGCGTGCCATGACTACTATTTCTTCTGTCATTGTCAAGAAAGCAATCAATCAGATAAGGAAACATAGAAACATGTTGCATCCAATCGCCAGTAAGCTGAATTCGGTGACCAGACCAGTCAGGTCTGGGAAGCAAAGTAGGATCGGTGATACTGAAACACAAGCATTGGTTAACCAATCGCCATAACCTCCTACCAATGCCACTGCTTTGTTTTTATTCTTTTTTTTTTTACCTTTTGGAACAATTTGTTGGCAGATGACACCTCTACTGTTCTTCCCCTACCACTCAGAAGCCAAACTTTTCACACTGAACCACAGTCTATAATAAGCTAGGACCACCGGCAAGAGCCTGAGGGACATCCACCAGCAATCCATGATATAGGGTCGAGAAAAATGTCACATGAAGACTGCATCTTGGTAAGCGCCCCACAGAACCTACTTTGCACCAATTGACAGACAAGTGGTCAAAGTCAAGTTGGATTGCCCCCACAATAATTTCTCACTGGACCTACACGTACGCTTAGTCCATCCCTCCATGATTCTATGGTTTGGGCCAGTTGATGCATTCTGGTGCTTGAATGGAGCACTAACCAGTTTACAGGAGAAACTTGGGGCTGTGTGGTGGCCTAACAGGAGAGTGACAAAACTAGACATACTATACAGTGCTAGAGTCTGGTTCTGAAGAAATTCGTTTGTAAAATGAGGGGCAAAGGTGGCCTGTATGAACTTGTAATAGAATGCCTATCCGCATGGACAAATGGACAACTCAACTTTACTATTACTGAAACGCAAGTAACAATTTGTCATGAATTTTCTAGGGAGCACCGTAAAATATCAGTTCAGCACCGGACCCTACAGTAACGTTGACCTGAACGGAACAAATTTATGCACGATGTCAGCTTTCAAGCAAAGTTGTTTTCAGTTAACAGTTGTACTATCAGCTCATTTAAATGATCAACCTCAGTTTGTAAGACCCGTCTAAAATCTAGTACAATTAGGGGGGGGGGGGGGCAGTGGAATGGCATTGCCAAACCTGCCGTTCTTCAGGGTGGCCACGCATTACCATCCTACATTCAAATTCATCAGAAGGCTACCTACTCTAGATGGACAGTTTCAGGCACAGTTGTATTATTGCCAGTATGGCAATCTAAATGTATTTACTTTGGACTGTGCAGTTGAGCTTCTTTTATGAAGCATCAGCATAACTATTTAGGTAGGTAGTTCAAACATAAGGGTCATCTGTTCCAGCACATCCAGTAAGTGCCAACGGAATCCGAGCCTACTTTTCTCTTTCTCGTCATATCAATAGCTATTGCTATGGGGGGATGGGGGGGAGTTGCCTTTGCACCACAGGGCATATATACTTTAAGCACCTAAAAGGCCATACTTTGGTATCACATTCACAAGGCTCATGCTATATCTTCTTCTAGTTCCACACGATTACTTAGCTATATTAGCAGCAAGTAACAGGTGCCGAAGTTGGCAGGTGATGCGGATCCTAGAGTGTTATCATCTTCGATGATTAGTACAGCAAAATCTAAACTACTCTCTCCTTATCGATACATTTATTGTTGTTGACTTTTTCTCACAATGTTTGATCATTCGTCTTATTCAAAAATTTATTGCAAATATACCAAGAGTTAAGTCATGCTTAAAATACTTGTAATAATAAAGGAAGTCACAAACAAAATAAATTAAACTTATCTAATTATTTGAATACGACGAATGGCCAAACATCATGATCAAAATATTTCGATACAGAGGGAGCAAGACATAACTACTACAACAAGATAAAGATAAAACAATGAGTCGATGACACCAACAGAACTGTAGACAATACATGTCGATCAGAAGAATTTGTAAGGCAGGTCGAAATATTAGGGCAAAGTTGATCTCATACCTTGGCAGCACCTTCAGTCATCTCAGAAACAACACCTAAATTGCTCCTAGTGCTGCAGCTTTCCCTTGGTATGATGTCGGAGCTTTGGCCGAACTGTAGTTGGAAATGGGGACAAAAAGCCCTGCTCCTCCTTCTCAAGCTCCAGTGCAGCCTCAAGTAC
This sequence comes from Digitaria exilis, assembly GCA_015342445.1. NCBI lineage: Eukaryota > Viridiplantae > Streptophyta > Magnoliopsida > Poales > Poaceae > Digitaria > Digitaria exilis. The sequence goes on from JACEFO010001965.1 coordinate 1,289,475, forward strand.
TCAACCACTCTTCCCCGGCTCATCCACTAGTGTCCACCTAGTAATTATGTCCTGCATTCCCTCTCTATTGTTCAGTCTTTAATTATAGAAGAACTGAACTCATTAGCTCGTTGTTTTCTAAAAGGAAAAAAAAAAGAATCCATGACAAATGCAAACTGGAACAGAACTAGAATAAGATTTGGCTGTCATTACACATTAGAGATGACAGTCAACGAATAGATTGTTCTAACTGTGCGGTAATATTGTAGCATACGGATAAGTGTCCATTTCAGGTTCAAATGGATTCATCACTTTAGTTCAAGAGAAAATGAAGATAGGCTACCAATGATAACTGATCATAACAACTAACCACCGGATACAAGATGCATAAACCACATATGGGTAAGAGATGTACAGTAGAGGTTCCTCCAAGAGAACTGTTACATTTAGGAAGCAATTATTTAGTTGTCAGCTCCAGTCACACATTGATAGTACAACTCCATGAATGTACAGCACACAGTATACAGAATCCCACAGCCCAAAATGCACGATTACTATCAAGAGCGAAAGGAAAATAGCATTTCTTGCGACGGTAAAAACTTCAGAAATATAGATGGATGTACATCTCCCATTAACTCAATCAAAGAGGTGTCGATCGAATTAAACCATTTGAGTGTTCATCCAGAGAACCAGTCAGACTTGCCACCAGAAAACGAAATCCAAACATGCGCGTGCGCTCTTAGAAATCGATGTTGGAAATCAGCAAAAACTATCAACGCATGCTTATCGCGGAGATTACGACCCAATCAGGCACGACGAGTCGACGACCACTGGGACACGCGCGCTCCCTCCAACGCCCAAAATTCTGCCCCCCGCACACCGAAACGGGGGGTCAAATTTCCGCCGCAAAACCGCGGAAACCGCACCGATCGAAACAAGCAGCTCCGACGATCCCAAAACCGCACGAATTGACCCCGAGAAAAAAAAAATAAAGCGCCAAACGAAGGCCGCCCAAGTTCTCCGCTGCCGCCACAATGCAGCCGCCGATCCGACCCAGCAAAGCATCGCAAGCAACCGGGATTTCAGAGGGAGGGAAGGGAACGGGCAAGCAACCCACCTGTGGGAGCGGGAGTTCGGCGACCCGGAGCTGCAGGTGCCGCCGCCGCTCCGCTCCGCGCGCGCGGCGGAAGCCAAGTCCCCCGCAGGGGGCGCTCGCGGTCCTCGCCGATGGCGAGTGGAGCCTACTAGGTGGGTCTGGGTTGGAGATTTCGGATCGGCGGTGGGCGGTGGGCGGCGAGCGGTGGCTTTTTGGTTGCTCCCGCGACGGAGGGCGGTGAGCGGCGTGAGGAGGCTTTGTGGCGAGGCGACACGGCGGCAGCAGCGTGCGGAGCGGAGCGGCTGCCAGGACGGGACGGGAGAGAGGGAAAGGAACAGAGCACGCGCGGTGGGGCATTATTATTTTATCGCTACTTGCTGGCCCATATCCCAACCAAGCAAAGGCCTGGCCCATGTATCTCCTCGGCATCTTTAAAAGTTTGTGGGCCTAGACGACTGATCTCTCTCGCCCCCAAAGAAAAAGAATGGGATTTTAAGCCCACTTGTAATGGACCATTCGTCCAGGCGTCCAGCTAACTGAAAAGGGGAGTAATGAGAGGGCCTGGCAGTGCATATTTGATTTTTAAAAAATACTCTCTTTGTACCACAATATAAGCATTTTATGTCTTATGTAAAAAATTTATGAAAATATTATCTATCTTGTTATAATATATGTCATCGTTGGATGTATTTTAAGTATATCTTAATTGTTTTTATATTTTTATAAATTGTTAGAATAAGATGAATAACCAAATGTTGACATTGAAATCTAAAAATACTTATATTGTGGGACAGATGTAGTAGTACGCAGATTTGGGTAGTGCCTCCTGCTGCAAGATGATGATGTTTCGGTGGTTCGCTTTTCTCGAGCCTGGTCACCCCTGAGATCATGCGCATTGGCGACCCGCGTGCGTGCCCTTGTATCGCCCCACCGGAGAAATACCCATTTTTCTCGTATCCCGACAGCCAGGCTGCCCAGGACATTTTGCAGGCATCTCGCAGGCCTGGCCCAACGGCTCAATTAGGCACCCAGCCACGACAAACTTTGCACCCGGCGATCCTGGTCAGTCCAAATCCAACTAACCATTCATCTGTCTCAAAAAAAAAAACAAAAAAAAAAACCTAACCATTCATCCCCTAAAAATGCTCCTAGGCCTGCTAGCTGTGACTGTGAGATGACTGAGGAACTGATACAGAAAAGTTGCGTCAAAAACACTCCGCGAATACTACGCTTATACTCTCGGTAGTCGGCTCCCACTCCACAAGGCTCAACGTTTAAGTCCAGTCCTGGTCCTGGATAAAAAAAAGTCTATATCACCCCTTAATATATGGAGGTTGGAATACATAACCTCTAACCTATGAAACGGTCTATATCACTCTCCTGAACTTCTCAAAACCGATCAAATTGACCCCTAAGATAATTTTAAAAAATCATAGTAAATAAAAAAATCATAAAATAGAAAATCCAATTGTGTTGGACTCTAAATGAGTAAATATACACAGTGAGCATGTAATATGGTATGCTTTAGTACATTTTTTTCACTATAGCTTTAGATCTATGCTTTTCTCTATAGTTGTAAAAAAATATTAAAGCATATCATATTATATGTTCAGTGTGTATATCTACTCATTTGCATTCCAACACAATTTTATTTTTCATTTTATGATTTTTTTTGTGATTTACTATGATTTTCAAAATTAGTTTAAGGGGTAATTTGATCGGTTTTGAGAAGTTTAGGGGTGATATAGACCGTTTCATAGGTTGGGAGGTTATGTAGTCCACAGGGGCGGAGCTAGAGACGAATAATGGAGGGTGCAGCACCTTCATAACATTCGTAGACATTCAATTTAACACGGTGAAAATTTACATGTGCTAAAGGATTATGGATTTTTCCTGGGTGCGGCCGCACCCAGAACCTTCTACCTAGCTCCGCCCCGGTAGTCCAACCTCTTATTTATAAATAAGGAGGTGATATAGACTTTTTCCTCCTGGATATGACATCGCTTACCCGACCCAACCTCGTGCTAATGACAGTAATAATGTTTTAAAAAGAAACAAACGACTGCCCAAATCATCTTCGATCAGAAAAGGAAATATAAAAAAAAATAACCGCGTGCTAAAAATTTTCAGCTCGGAGCCAAGCGTGCGTTCTCACACCCTTTCTGGCGCATTCCTGTCGCGTTCACATGCCATGACGCTGCCCGCATGCATGCACCGATGCACGCACGCACGCACGCGAGAGAGGAAAAATTAAAGGAAAGAAGTGCCGCGACGGAACGTGAGTCCATGTCCAAGTGCGTGCGTGCGTGCGTCCGCTCAACACGACAAAAGGCAGGCCACCAGACCACCACCGTCGTCGCCACAGCGTCCAGCCGGGGACGGGTCGCGTGGACTCTGCGCGCCACCCAGCCCCGCGGTGCCGACACGGCAGGCACGGGCTGATCATGCTTGCATAGTTGCATGCCCCCTGCCTGCCTGGACGCTGGACCCGACGACGACTCCAATTGCCAGTCAGAAACTCAGATCCTAGATAGTAGATACCATGGTGAGTTGGTGACGCGCGACCGAATAACCGGGCGACCCGGGCCGACCGGACCACGACGACGCAGATCAGACGCACGCAGTTACGTAAGGGTAAGGAACAGGTCGGGTCGGGTTAACTTTTTATTTTCTATTTATTTTCCTCACAGAACACAGAACACGTATCTCTAAACATTATTTTTTTACCTTTTCTATTCATCTCCTTTACATGACACGCATCCTAGAAAAAAAAAGTCCCTCAATTAAACACAGCATTTTAATTTGCAAGGGAAACTCTGAACAATTCGTGCCTGCCGACATGCATGTGCACGTCCGGCACTGCACGCAGTACCAAGGACAACTCGATCGAAAGACGGACAAATAGCGAGGACGTCGCGCACACCTTGTGGATCTGATGTCTGACTTCTGAGCATAAGATCCGGGAATTGGTCGGGAACTACTGAACTAGTTTCTCACAAGTTGGATTCCGTTTCTTCAGACGCCATAAAGTGAACACGCTGAGAACGAAAGTCGAGTTTCAGAAGGAAACCAGCAGTCGAGATGAGCTTGTTGTTATGGATGTGGACTCTTGGAGTTTATTACACAAGAGCCTGGGTATATGGACTATCTGGATTCTCGACTTTCTTGCTTGTATCAGATCGACACGTGGTCGTCTAGCTAACCCGATGAAGAGATTAGGCAATCAGCAGCCACAAATGACAAATCCGATGTGAAAGCACGTGACAACCGACACCTTATCCTTTGAGTGGAATCCGAGTCTGTGGCGGACTCCTTTTTAAACGCCCGAATAGCAAAACAATCCGACGACGACGACGCATACATGCCACACGAGTTTCAGTCACTGGAACTTAGCGGGGAGGAGGGTGGACACGGCACGAGAAGCACGTGCGCCACGCGCCGGACACAGAGAAAACCCGTATCATATCATATGCAAATGCAACAGAGCAGAGGATATTCATGCGCGTGCCTATAGTAGGCTAGTAGTGCGGAAGCAGTTGCGAAACGACTTCTTTTTTTTTTAGCACCTCGCACGAGGCACGACGTGTTGGTACGTACGGTGTTGCCAACAACTTGCGAAGAAATTTGATTGAAGCAGTTCCGCGTGCCGGATCAAAAGGTGGTCGGTGGTTGCCGGGTAGCTTGCATCTTAGAATCTTGGGTTCTTCATTAAATTACAGTAACCGTATGTTCCATTTAAACATGATGATGAGATGAGAGCAAGCCCGGCTTATATAGCATTAATTTGAACGAGCCTGACTAGATAACATTCGACATGGCCATGCGCTTAGTTTATCGTCATGGACAATTTCTCCAAAAAGAACCAAAGCTATCTAGATCAAGAAGACTATTAATTGTGCACTTGTACCTAGGATTCAGCTCTTTTACGGTGTCTTATACTACTATTCGGAAGTATATAGTATAGAGTAAATCAAACCACTCATTGTTAATGGTAATTTAGCATTAATTACAAGTATATATTAATGACCCTTATACTACCTATACTACTCACGTATACTACTCATACTACCAGTAAAGCTTTCTGTACTATATAGATTAATTTTGACCATCAGATATTTCTATACTAGTCTTTTTCGAGCACTAGTATACACCACTATGAATAAAGGGACCGTGAGCTTCCTGGATTACGGGAAATTTTCCAAATACATATGTATTCTGAATGGTCGTCCAGGATCTTGGTCCCAAATACATGCAGCTCCGAATATATATCTGGATACCATCATGGACGGCAGGCAAGTAATAAGGCTACCTACTTTCAAGTCGTAGTCAGTTTGATCTTCTTCTGTCCAGATGCAGTAGATTTTTTTGAAAAAACAAAAGTTTGCATAAACCACCCTTTTATGTTCCTTGAAGCATGAGATCGGCAAACTGATTTGTTACAAATACCCTCTACTCGATCAGCTTTATCGTAGAAATCACCTAACGCACACACTCAGTATATATGGTAGATTCCACATGTTTTCACTGATATAGAGCGAAGATAGTATGCCAATTAAGCTACCTAGGCTAGACTTATTCAAGTTATGCGAGGGAAGCATCGACACATAAGGTTCATCATGTTGCAAATAGTGAGACTTTGTGCAACAACATTTTAGTTCAAAAGAGCATGAAGAACTGAAAGATTATGCTGCGCCTAAGTATATATCTAACAAAAATAAAAGTACTAAACAGAACAGATTTGGTTTTAAGCATGTAACTCACCAGGTGTATGTACATCAAAACGAAGAAGGAAGTAACATGTATCACAACAAGATACCTAGGGTGGTTTTCTTGCCAAGATACTATTCTTTCCTCACAAAACATGTTTCCCAGCGAATACTACAGTATTTTTCTTATGCTATAGTGTTTCCTCCTACGATCTGAACACGCTCTTAGTAAAGTTCTGGTGGCCTTCTCTCCTCCTAGCACCTTCTTAGCACACACACTAAAGTTGCCCTCTCAAAACAAAAAGGTCCCGGGAGTTTTGACACCAGACGCAGCTCCGGTGTGTACACATGCGCCGCAGGCAAAACAGAGCCGGATGCCTCCTCGTCCCTTCTTGCATTTGGCTTCTTCCCCTGCTTACCTCCAAATCTCCAAGCAAAGCATCACTATTGCTAACGAGACACTGCTAGTCCACTGGAGGACAACATGATGCATTCTATTCTATGAGAGCACTTGACTAGCTAGTTTATTGGCGCGATGGCGTACGTGGCTTGATTCTTTTGGTCATTATTTTGGTCCGCTGCATTGATCGATTGGTGGAGACGAAGACCGTACCGATTCTACCGAAGACAGATTGACCGGCCGTTTTTGTGCAAGTGGATGTACGTGTATAGTGGACGACGGCGAAACTGGAAGGATTGCTGTCACGGTGGCGGCTATCCCCTATCCAGTTATAGGTAGGCTGCTCTCGAAAAGAAAATTCTCAATAGGCTGCTCAGTTGGGCCGTTTCTTGACAATTTACTCCCTCCGTTCTACAATTTTGATTTGTTTGACCTTTTTTAACCTAAAAAACTAAGACAAACATAGTTAAATTTAATTAAATCATTATCGAATAACTTTTATTAATAAGACAAATAAGTCACATCATATTAAATAAGTCGAATTTTGCATAACTTTTTAAATAAACTAGTAATCAAACTTAATCTAAAAAAGTCAAATGAATAGTAATTTGAAACGGAGGGAGTAGTTCTTAGCTAGTTTCGGCTTGGCTACGAAAGACTTGATAGAGTGTTCTTGGCCATCGAAAACTTGATTCTTAGTCTAGGATTCATATGGAGAACCGTATCGGTCCACACGTAGTTCCACAGTGCAAACCGAACTCACCATAATTTAATGTAGTCTTTTTCGAACGACCACCAAGTGTGCTTGTCCAAAATTGGTGGAAGCACTAACAATGAAACAAGAATGGCGCATGTGTTTCCTCAAAAAAAAAAAGTGCATGTGGCATGCTAAGGCTTGGCAGCATGAGATGGCCTGAAGCTCGCGTCTGAGAATGGAGCGGTGAAGATGTACCCTAGAGGTGGACAACCGGTTTGCTTACATCCCTTCTCCAATTGGACGAGGGCTGCCGCAGTTCCATAGCAGGAATCTGGCATGAAACACTAAAGACCTTAGTTTTTCTTTTGATGCTTTTTTATTGGTGTCCCCTCACAATAGTTGCGGGTGATTGATGACAAGGATTGTAATGATGTATCTGATTAATGAAACCTCTCTGATTTGCCAGAATAAGAAGAAGAACAATGGCGCGCATGGACATCTAGCCGAGTCTGACACGCACACAGCGGAGCGGCTAAATGAAACGGAACTAACGGTTGACACCGGGACGAGGTCAGAGTTGTTGGAGAGAGTAGTGGCGCATTAACCAAGTCAACCGTCATCTTTCAAAAGACATGTCAACCTTCGAGTTCTGGCGCCCGTCCTCCGATCCTGCTGGCCGCTTGGATTCTGGCGCGAGAGTTCGTTGTTCACGTGCACGAAATGCTCGGTCGCCGGATCGGATCGGAGAGAGAGAGCCGCCCGTCCGGCGAATCCGCAACGTCCCCGGCGCTCCACTCGCTCGCGCCGACGGCAATACAGCATCGCTTGGTCTGACTTTTTCTCTGCTCGCCGGTCGTGCCGGTCCGGGCGGTGCTTGTGTCTACCTCTAGAGAGTAAAAAAAAAAATGTAGAGAACGTACCCATGCACACCGTTGACTTGTGGTGGTGGTCGTGGTGGTGATGGCCAAGGACCGAACGACTTTTCCAGGTCGTCTACGCACGCACACGCACGCATCTGGGTTATGCTTTGACTTTGAGATCGAGTCTTCTGGTGACACGTCATCGTATACGTCATACGTGGTCAACGTACTCAAACTCAAACATAGGTTTCTACTCAGGGTGTGTTTGATTGTAGGAAAAAACACTGTAGCATAAGAAAAACACTGTAGCATTCGCTGGGAAACGTGTTTTGTGAGTGAGGAATAGTGAAAAGTTAGAATGAATAGTGAATAGTTGGGAATCCATGGCCTCATTCGGTCGTGCTACTGCGACGACCAGCATCTCCGTTCGCAGCAGGTCAGCGCGAGCGTAGGAACCCTAACATACGACGATAAGCTCTCTCTCGTCAACCGCGTTGGTTCTGTCTCGAGTCAGACGATTGGCGTTCCACTGGCTGGTGGCTTTGTGCAAACCAAACCACAGGTCCTCAGCACCGACGGGCGACGGTCCACGGAGCAGGGAATCCGAAGTTCGACGGATTCCGAACCCAGGACTATTCATTTTTCTTTTCTTTTCTTTTCTTTTATTTTCTTTTATTTATATTTACTTTTGAATCCAAACTTGCTCCGTCTCGTTCCGTCGATGCAGACGCCAAACACTCCATGCCTGGCCCGTCCGATCCGTCGTCGGCTGGCTCGTCATCCACGCGACGCAGTGCGTGCATGTGCATGCATATCCCCTTCTGCACCGCGTGCCAGCTGAACACGCTAAGACCACCAGTACCCCACTGCAATCCACGGCCGACATCTCCCGGCCGAAACTTTTTTTTTTTAAAAAAAAAGGTAACGTAGCGAGGTGTCGAGGACCCGATCGAGGTCCGACGACGCAACGCAAGCAATGATGCGAAGATGTGCAAGGAGCTAGTGGGGAGCAGAAACGTTGACTGATATGACGAGCTAGTAGATAGGAGCACCGAACCTACGAAAGTTCCTCCCTTTCTTCCGTTCCTTCCGGCGGTCAAGGTCCAGCGCCGACGGACGGCGGCACACAAGCACCACCGCCATGCCTTTGCTTGTGTGCTTTGCATCATCAATTCAAAAGGGGCCAGGGCCTTTTGGACTCTCTCTGCCGCATTCGCATCGCATGATCGCATCCCGGCCGTCAAAAGTGCAGGGGCCCGCACGAGACCGATCGACCTGCTGGGGAGGATGTACTAGCTCGATCGCAGTTCGAGTTCGGTTGGCTCCTTCCTTTTCCCCTGCCTTGTCGCCCTGCTCCCATCGTTCGACACGTGGAGGTTGCCTCGCCTGAGTGAAATCCACTACACGGCACCACCCCCGCCACCATGCGCGTCACGTGGAATCCACTACACGCTGTCCTGTCTGCCACCACGCCGCAATTTTACAACCGCGCACTCAGTACAAGCGCCAAGTACACAATCACGTATTATGCAAGTTGATATATGAGATACTCTTATACGGTACACAATATGCTGAAAATGATCTCTCGTACTTTCTACGTTCCAAATTAGTCCGTTTGACTTCCCTAAGTTTAACTGCTCTCCTTGTTTAAAAAATTTGGGCAAATCACATATTTGTGTTATGGATTTCTTTTTAATTAAAGTTTTTTCAGAACGACTTCAATTTGACTATGCTTGTTAATTTTTTTAATAAGACAAGTGATTTCAGTTGGAGTAAAAATAAGTCAAAGAAACTACAATTTGAAACGGAGGTAGTATTATTTTATTTATGATGTGGATGATGCCATGATGATATAAGAGACAATGTTGTCTCTTATTATACGTGGTGTTTATATACTATAACGAGTATGCATAGAATCAGGATGAATGATGATTTTAGAACCACTTTAAAAATAAATCTATTGATACAACTACGTACACCAAAAATTTGACTAATGTCAATGAAACTCTGAGATTTATATATTTTTCTAGTCAAAAGATATGGGTTGCATTTATTAAGACAGGGAGTACGAGAACAGATGAATACAAAAGCTGGCTCGCTCAACAAGCAAGTGTTCCTCTCTTCGTACTCCCTCCGTCCCACCAAAATAGATGTCATTATCGCTTTCCAAGAAAAACAACATCTTTCAATATTAGCCAATTATATATAAAATAATATTAATATTTATAATACATCATTAGTATCATTAGATAGATATTTGAATCTAGTTTTTTAACAAACTTATTAGAGATATAAATATTACATATATTTTTCTATAAATCGAGTCAAAGTTGAGAAAGTAACACATGCACACATCCCATAACGTCATTATTAGGGACGGAGGGAGTACTCTTCAAGATCCGTTAGTCGTTGCAAGTTGTAGCTCTAGGTACCGAGGCAGATCCAGCTACCAGTCACTGTTGTTGCCTCCAATTTCCAACCGTCCCTTGACCGCGCGATGTACTGTGCAAGCTGACTGTCGTGTCGCAAGGAAGAACCGAAGAAAAAACAGACACCTTACCTCACAGAACACGCATCCCCAAAAATTCTTTTTTCACCTTTTCTATTCATCTCCCACATAACACGCATCCTAGAAAAAAAAAATATTTTTTCAACCCCTCGACAGAACACGGCCTAGCCAATGCCACATAAAGAATCGAGTTGAGAGTTCTCCAAGCATTTTCCGTGCTACTCTATGTACAATAGCAGGTCTCTTTCACTGCCCGAAATTACGTACTCCGGCTGATCTGAATGGACTGCTATACACCGATGGAGGCAAGGCTTGAGCTGACTTTACTAATCATGTTTAGGCTAGAGACCAGGCATCCAAACACAAATGACTCCGATCATAAGAGAATGTCAACGTGTAGCACACTACAACACATAGTACGATCCACGTAGACGCCCATGGTTTACTGAGCTCTACATGACCAAACGATCGAAAACCTGGACTAGTGCATGCAGGTTCTCTTCTTCTTCAGTTCGTTCGTCTTCGTCTCTCCATGACTCCGTCCGTGGTCGACACGATGATGCGTAGGAACCGGTGCCGGATGCAGAGTTTCTCGTCGTCATTAACTGCTGTTCTCTGCCGTGCTAGCAGACGGTCCGTGATTGCAGAGGATAGATACGGTGGCCGCCGCCGGGTCGGTCTCGCAATCGCAAGCGCCGCAATGGATTGCGGCGCCCCGCGGGTTCACATGTGGCCAAATTGTAGCCCCACAGGGACGTCGCCATAACAAGCTCCATTTTTTTAGTGTGGTACCATTGCTAGTTCTCCTGGACACCTGCAGCACAGACCACAGAGGATTAGTCCCAGCGGAAGACTGCTGACTAGGCAATTAGGCATCATACCGATCTGAGTTCGTTTGCACAATGGTGTCACGGTTAAGCTTTCACACGCCTATGCCATCGTATGCATCTATGTCATGCGAGATTAAACAATCAGTACGTATAGTCATGCTCGACGTGTTTAGAAATGGATATCTTTAACTATGTTCTTAATAGTAACGGTGCTCTTTCAGATGAGCATTAAGAAAGTGTTGAGACGCCGTCGTCAGTATTGTTGCCCGACTGAAAGTCTGAAACTCGTGTGGGGTGAAAAAGCCAATATGATCTACCAAGTCCCATTTCCCTAACAGCCGGCCAGGTCCACGCCAATCCTTTGCGTGAGCTTTACCTGTTCTTTCTCTGTTCCTGTCAATGCCAAGTCCCTCCCTCCAACCTCCACCTCATTGTCTAGGTCCACTGGATCTACGCGGCCCAAAACAAAGAGCGTTCTCAGTTTCATTTCACCCTCTAGAAGAAAGATAGGGAATCGATTAGCAACGACAAGCCTGCGCCGTCAGTCAAAAAACAGCTTCTGGTTACGACCTAAAGCCTCCCCAAGCGTCATAAAATATTGGCGTACCGTTGACCACCCTGGCGACGAGCACTATGTGAGTCCGATCCTACCACAGAGAAAGAATGTTTTGGTCAGAATTAGGCAAAGGCACAGAATTGTTACTTGTTGACAGTTCCCCCAGCTGGTTTGATTTGATCCCACTAAAATTTGGCCCAGGGCGTCGATCTGGACCCCCATCAGTTTCCGAGCTCACCAAAACAAGGAAAGCTCAAGAACCGACGAACAATCTCACGACACCTAAACCAAAGCTACTGGGAAGAAAAAATGCTAACAAAAGAAGGAACAAAATTCCGGACGGATTCGAATAAAAAAGCAAAAGAAAGAAAAAGGGGTTAGGCTAATTAAAGAGCTGCTCTCGAAGTTAAGCTAGGCTCCAAAAAGCAAGTCAAGGAGTCCTCACTCCCCCCAGCAGGAAAAAAAAACGCGAGGGCATTTCCGACCGATGGGAGCAAGTTGGCGCGACCTTTCGGAATCTTGAGAGCATGTGGTGTAGTAGTATTTTCTTGACCCGGAGGGAGCCATCCATGTCCAACCCGACCCGACCCCGGCGACCGTCGTCATCCTCCTCCGCTCGTCCGCTTCCTCAGGCCGACATGCTTTTGCTCGCTCGAAGCTCATATATCACCAGCCGAGCCTACTGTACCTCCCCACCCACACCCACTCGTGACAAAATCACTATAAAGAAACGTCACGGTCGGCCGGCTAGCTGGTCCCAGCCACCCTCCACTCGCCTTCGTCCACCTCCTCCGGTCTCTCCCTCCCTCACCCTCTGATTTCTCCACCACATCCGCGTGCGCGAATTCCACAGCTCTTTTGTTTGTTTATTGATTTCCAGCTAGCTGCTGGCTCGCGGCGCGACCGCGGGAAGGGGAAGGAAGGAGACGACGAGCGCGTGTGCGTGGGGTGTGTGACGGTGACGTGTGCGCCCAATCGTCGTCTTCGTCCTCCTCGTCTCCCGCTTTCCTGAGACCGGCAGGACTGACCGTTCTGGCGTTCTATATTCCCCCCTTTCCCCCGTAGTCGTCTCGTCGTCGTCGTCCTCGACTCCCCACCTCGCTTCCTATATAATTGAAGGCACGTCCCAGGCCATTGCTCACGCTCAAGCTAGCATCCCTAGAGCTTCTCTCCTCTGCTCTTCCTTCCTTCCTCGTTCTCTCTTCTCCATCCACGGCTCTGCAGCCTTTGTTGACCTGCTCGCTCAGATCATCTTCACGTATATCTTCATGGATCCATGGATCAGCAGCCAGCCGTCTCTGAGCCTTGACCTGCACGTCGGCCTGCCGACGCTCGGGCTCGGCCGCCACCAGGCGCCGCTCCCCGTCGCCGCCTTGGCCAAGCCCAAGGTCCTCGTCGAGGAGAACTTCCTTCAGCCTCTCAAGAAAGAACCAGAGGTATAAATCTAAACACGATCCCCCATGGCGTGGGTGACTGGTTGATCAATTCTAATTTCTAGCTTCTACATACTTAGTAGCAGCAGTGTTTGATCGATGAGTCTAAATGAATCTCGTTTGTGCCTCAAGGTCGCAGCTCTCGAGACGGAGCTCCAGCGCATGAGCGAGGAGAACCGTCGCCTAGCCGAGGCGCTCACTTCAGTCGCCGCCAAGTACGACGCGCTCCGTAGCCAATACACCGAGATGGTCGCCTCCGCCGCCGTGCACAACACCACCACCACCAACAACCCCTCGTCCGGGTCGGAGGGCGGGTCAGTATCCCCATCCCGAAAGCGCAAGACAAGCGAGACAAGCATGGACACCCCGGCGGCGGCGCACCACCACCAGCACCTGCACCTCGCGGCGGCGGCGGACCAGATGGAGTGCACGTCCGGCGAGCCGTGCAAGAGGATACGGGAGGAGCACAAGCCCAAGGTGTCGAAGCTGTACGTGCACGCGGACCCGTCGGATCTCAGCCTGGTGGTGAAGGATGGGTACCAGTGGCGTAAGTACGGGCAGAAGGTGACCAAGGACAACCCGTGCCCGCGAGCTTACTTCCGGTGCTCGTTTGCTCCGGCGTGCCCGGTGAAGAAGAAGGTCCAGCGCAGCGCCGATGACAACACCATCTTGGTGGCCACGTACGAGGGCGAGCACAACCACGTCCAGCCACCACCGGCGCCCTCGTCGCAGCAGCAGCACGACGGCTCGTCGAGCGCCGGGAAGAACGCCGCCGTGACGAAGCCGCCGTCGCCGCCGAGGCAGGTCGCTGCCGTGGCGCCTCACCACACGCAGGTACACCATCAGCAGCACCAGCAGCAAGAGGCTGTTGCGGCGATGGGCGCCGGCGGCGAGGCCGTGGGCGCGGCGGCGGAGATGATCCGGCGAAACCTGGCGGAGCAGATGGCGATGACGCTGACGAGGGACCCAAGCTTCAAGGCCGCCCTCGTCACCGCGTTGTCCGGACGGATCCTCGAGCTCTCGCCCACCAAGGATTAACGAACACGAAAAGGCTCAGCATCAGATCGCGATGGCATCACACGAGATTGAGATTCTTGGTTGCTCAAGTTTTCTGGCAGCCATGGTGGTGAGGCCCAGGCTTGGCCTCTGTTCATTGTTACAGCAAAATCGCGAGAACAGGGCATGGAGGACCTGCAGTCGATATGCACGAGGAACGACGAACGACGAGTCTGCGCATCCGGACATTGCGTGGACCGAAGATCATCACCGGCGGGTGATCTGATCGACCCGGCGGCGGTCGAGTGTAGCGGATCGAAATAGCATAGGAAACAACATCGATACGATATTCCTTGTAGGCAAAAGTGTTCACCAATTTTCCTTACAATCAAACGAAGCTAAATTAATTTTTTCCCCCTCCATTTGAAACCTGATCACCCCCATACTGTCCGCGAGAACAGACTTGGATGAATTGAATTTGGAAAGTTCATTGAGAATCGAAGTTGTACGGCTACAAACACAGTTACTCAGCTAAATGAATCAATGACTAAAAAAAATAAGCTAGATGAAGGAATAAGAAACTGTGTAGCCGAGACTGACTAGTGGGCCACCAGCATTAGTCTAATTAGGCCAGCTTCCTCGGTCTTATCCACAAAAAGATATTGGGCGTGCGCTTGAGAGTGGAGACTCGCAGCAGACGCTTGCCGAGAAGGGGGGTTTTGAGACCCGACGGGATGGGCCGGGGCCCACGAGGAAACTCCCTCGTCCCGGGGCGGGTGGTGGTGGTGGCCATGGCCGTGACCCCACGTGCGACGTTTTCGTGTTGCTCTTTGACTGTGCGCGCCGATCGCCGCGAGACCGAAGGAAGCTGGGTGGAAACGCAAGGCCACCGCGGCGGCGGCGGCGGCGGTGGCCGGTCTCCCTCCCTGCCGGGCTGGAGCTGGACGGGATCTGAGCTAGTCAAACACGTGCGGTCTGGCGGGCTGGCGGGTCCGCTGCTCCACGACCCGCACACCTTGCCTCTGCTTCCCGTCGGCGCACGGCACCTCACCACCGCCCACCGCCGAGTCGTCTCTGCATTCGCCGGCGAATCGACTTCACCGCAGCGTCTGGTCTGGAAATATCAGTAGTAGAAACAAAAAGGGTCGTGTTCTAGCCTCTGTACTGTCCGGCGACGGACTGGGCGGTATTGGTGTTGTCTTGCGCAGGGACGAAGCTTCGGAGGTCGCCCGTCGCGATCCGCTCGCGCGCGGCCGGGAAACAACATGGGGCGGTGGACGACCGGACGGACAGACGGACTTGGCTTCGTTAGCCGACCGACCCACTCGCTTCGTCGTAGCACCAAGCGTAGTATATTGCTAGTTGACCGGGACACTTTGCCTGCTCCATAAAAATGTTGGCGCTAGCCAACCGTGCGCGCGCCGCAATCCGCGTACCATTCCGCTCCGCTCCCTCCCTAGCTGGATCGGCGGATGACTCGACTCCAGCCGGCCGGGACGGTAGCGAACTAGCGACCTCGGCGGCCACGCGCGGCCGGTCAGGTCAAGCCCACCGGACCTGCCGCCTTCCCAGACACGTCTCTGCGTTCTGCGACTTGTGTTCGTGCTCGTCATGCACGCTGCTGAGGTCGGTCGGTCATAGCTCACTTGTGTAAGTTGCGTGTGTGCTCCACTACCACGCTGATCGATCGGCTCGAGCCTCGTTGGGTACGGTTGGGAGATTCAGTTTCGTCAGGCTATACCGCTATACGCTTGAGCATGTGAGCGAGTATGGTCGTTATGGTTGGATGCCAGGGATGGGCTAGTGAGTAGAGATGCTCTGGTCTGGTAGCTATCGCTTTCTCCGCGCATATCCTTCTTTTCTCTTCGCTTCTTTGGAAGAAAACCAGTGTGCTTCGACTTGGATTTTTGTCGCGGGTCCCGTGGTCGTATACGGCACTGCGTACGCCTAGTCAAGCGCACGACTGCAACTTCTGGGTGTACAAGTCTTGGTGTAGCGGCCCACGTTTGACCGGGAGGAGGAGAACCTGGAGCGCAATGACGACTTCGACGTCGACGTGCATGTTCTCGGGAGGAAATATGGGTCTGGGATACCGGCGGTTCACTCAAAACCATTGTAAAAACACACCCCATAGTGCTCTAAAAAGCTGATTTCCAACTCATCATAAGGTTCAGGTCATGGTCTGTGATTCCGTGTGCTGAGCTCAGTCAATGTTCGGGAACAGTCCGCATATTCTACTGTTCGGTTCATCACTAATCCCATCCTGTAAACGCACAAGCATCCTTCTCTTTCCCGGCTCTGAAACATCAGCACCTCAGGCTTCAACTGGCGCAGCTTGATCTAACCACATGTCGTCCCGTGTCCGCCACCAAATTGTTGATTTCAAGACACGTTTTCAAGATGGCTACAATAATCCATCCGATTCAGCAATACTACTTACATGTCCATTTAGCCTTCTTGGCTACTGGGACCAAGGAGAAGTGAAAAAGAGCTCACAAAAAAGGAGGATGAATAAATGAGAAGAGAGATAGAGATATAGGAGTACTAGTTTCTAAAACCACTCTTATTTTGGGACAAAACTTGGGTTCTAGATCTGCTCTCTTTTTTAAAATGCATCTATTCAACTTCTAAATATTATTTTTTTCTTAGCTTTGTTCTTCCTTTCCTGCGCAAACAATTGTTCGGTTGTGCTAGCTTCTGACTGTACTTCAGTGCATTTATTACCAACTAGGAGTACTATTCAAATGGCAAACTCTCTGGCAGTCAAGAAAATATTTTCTTCATTTTTCTCCCTTTTTAAATAAATATCACTTCCCTTTTATCAATACATAACAGGTACTGTAGGGATTTATTGTTTCCTTAGAAAAATCCAGGTAAACAGTGAAGGAAAATTTGCATCACATATTTTAACACAACTAGGTACGAGAAATGCTCACTGTGCTTGAGGCCTTACAAACTGGCTCATCCCATGGCAAGGACCAAAGTTGGGCTAGGCATGAACGAACAAAAAAGCCCATGGCAAAGATCGAAAGTTGGGCTGTGCATGGCTCACAAGCGTAAAAATGAACCAAAAACGTGGTCGGCAGGATTCGAACCTGCGCGGGCAAAGCCCACATGATTTCTAGTCATGCCCGATAACCACTCCGGCACGACCACTTCGATGCATGAAAGTCACAAAGCAATAAATTAACATGGCACCTGCAGCGAGCCAGCGAGCAGTGGGGTGCCGCGTCGTGCGCTTTCTTCCCGCGAGATCTCCGGCTTTTTACGCTGTGGCTGTGCACTGGCGAGCGACCTCGACGGCACGACGAGACCCGATCGATCGACCCAGTACGCCCTTTGGACTCTTTCCCTAACTACCAATTAATCTCCAAGCCTGCCGATGGCGACCGTGTCTAATCCGTCAACACTCAACAGCAGCAGATCAGATCGATCGATCAATCTCGGGCGATGTGCTGGACCAGTCCACCGTCAAGCAGGCTCCTCCACCCGCCATCACGTCGCCGCCGCCGACGCCGACGCGCTCTGTTCGTTCCCGCCTGCAATGGCGGCCGGTCAGAGTCGGAGCAGTCCGGGTTTTAATTAACCCAATCAATCGCCATTCTTGGCAGCTTGCTTCGAGGGCGGGTTAGGCTTGTCGTGGGGCTAAGCACTCGACGGGGGGGCCATGGGGACTTGACACTTGCAGCATTCACGCCCATGCCTCTCCAGCCGGACGAGCCAGGTCGCTTTCACCGGCGCGACCTCCACCAGCTCCAGCGCTGCGTCCGTCGCCGGCCGGTCCATGATTGGGGAATGGAATGGTTGCTCAAGGACCATGCTGACACGACACACGGCTACATGCTTCGGACTTGGACGTCTGGGGCTCTGGGCCCCCACGTGTGCGCCTGATCATGAATTCATGATGGTCGTTTTCTTTCCAAGCCCTGCTGCTCGACTTGTGTTAGCTTAAATCTGTCAAGTCTCGAGATAATGTTTATGATTGCAATGTCATGCAAGATGTCCAGAAGCTCACCTCGCAATAGTGACTAGTAGTGAGTACTGAGTAGTGACTAGCCAGTGAGGAATCTGATGATTTTTTTTTTCAATATATCTCTCCTTCTACATCTGTCAAATGGAATGTTCTTTTCCGGGGGCAGCTGCCCCACGGTCCGTCAACAGGAACGCGACGACGTGTCCCGTGCCCCCACCGTACTAACGCCATCTCCATTGCATCGCGCGCGCGCTCCCCTCCGATCCACACCGTGACACGCCACGCCAGGCCACTCGACGCGCGCACGCACCCTGCTGCTCTGAGCTCTTGCGCGCGGACGCGATGGCCGGCGCCGGCGACGACGGCGGCGACATTTTCGTTGGCGAAGCGGAGGGGGCGACGGCGACGACGACGAGCAGGAGGACGATCCATGACATCCTCGGCGAAGGCGAGGACGATGGCGAGGCCGCCGCCTCATCGCCGCCGCCTTCTTCCCCGGAGACGCCGCCGCGGCTTCGGCTCCCGCGGTTAACCTGCGCCACGTTCCGGTTCGGCAGGAAGCGCGGCGGCGGCCGGAAGGACGCCACGGAGGCGGAGGCCGCGTCGTCGGTGGACTCCTCGTCAGGTGCGCGTGGTCTCTGTCTTCTCCACGACCTCCATCCAGACAAACATGACATGGCTCCAGTTCCTTGCGTTGTTGATTCCGTACTCGAGTGTTCTGACCGGCCATTGCAGGATCGTCGAAGCAAGTGGAGGGAGCCAGCAGCACGAGGAGTGCGGCGGCGCACACTGGCATGGGGCTGAGCATGCTGCTGCTCCTCGCCAGGACGTGCGTCGAGCTGAACCGGATGGCCGAGGTGCGCGCGCAGATGGAGGCGCTTCTCAAGGAGATCAGAGACGAGGCTAGCAGGGTGAAGGAAGTAGCCGTCAGACCGGAGACCTGCAACAATCTGCAGGCGTTGACGACGACTACCGCGTCGTCAAGCTGCGTCTCAGACACGAGCACGAACTGCCTGAAGACTGGGCGCGGCGAGGACGAGAAGAGAGCGTCGGAAGGCGACGAAGGGTGCGCCGGAATGGACGCGCTGGAACTGGAACCAGAGCCTGAGCAGTGTCGACAAGCAGAGTGGTGGAAGTGCGACACCGAGCAAGAAACTCCTGAGGTACAAATATGTACTTTTGGGCTCACAAACACATGTTGCACGCCGCGTAAATTGCACGTTTTGAATTTGATTAGCTGATTTGCTTGCTTTAGTGTTCGATGCAGTCGTCGGACGACGACGAGTTCATCGAGCTGGTGGGAGGGCGCTTCGGCGGCGGCGGCGGCGTTGGTGGAGAAAACCATTCCGACAACTACAGCGGCGGTGACGACGGCGGCGGATGGTCGTCGCGGGAGCGAGATGAGGGAGGGGTGTCGGCGATCGAGCTGGAACGACGGCTGCACGAGCTCCGGCACCGGCGGGACAGAGAGCGGATCGAGGCGTTGGAGTCCGCGCTGCGTCGCTCGGAGCGGAGGCTGACGGAGAAGGAGATGGAGGCGCGGCTGTGGCAGGACACCGCCACGCTGGCGCTGGGGCAGCCGGCGCCGCGAGGCGGACAGTGACCTCGCGCTCGTCCTGGCTGCCTGTACAGCTAGCGTTCGTACGATGCTCGGTGATCTG
This sequence comes from Digitaria exilis, assembly GCA_015342445.1. Lineage (NCBI taxonomy): Eukaryota > Viridiplantae > Streptophyta > Magnoliopsida > Poales > Poaceae > Digitaria > Digitaria exilis. The sequence continues at coordinate 1,309,171 of JACEFO010001965.1, forward strand.
TGGGGGGCTCGCGAGAAGCTGGTGTGGTGTGTCTAGCGTTTTGGTCCGCAGGTTGACAATGTACTTTGATCTTAACTCTGATAGAGTGGTACCATATAGGAGTAACTCTTAACTCTGACAGAGTGTTACCATAACTATACTCGATCAGCCGGTTCCCTTTGAGAAATGGAAAACCCGACCAGCCATTTTTTTTTTTGTTATTTCAGCAGAGATTTTGCTGTGCAAAGAGAACGGCGCGGCGGCGCGGCGCACGGAGGAACAGAACCCCTGCTGCACGGCGGGGTCGGAGGGAAAAAAAGAGAGAGAGCCGAAAACGGTAGGCCGCGGCCCGCGGAGGTCACGCCTGAGGCCCATGCCTGTGCGCGAAATCGTGCCCATTTCACGGCCCAATATGTGGCCGAATCCAGCTTCTGGATTATTCCTTGCGGCCTCGGTTCGCTTCCCACCTCTCTCTCTCTCTCTCTTCCGATCGGAGGAAGCGAAGAATCCATCCACCCCCTCGTTGTTCCTCTCTCTCTCAAGTCCCCACCCACCAGCCAACCACGAGCTCCTCCTCTTCTTCTTCTTCCCGAAGAAACCGAGAGCGGGGGGTTCCGTTCTACTCTACTCCATCTCCACCCCACCTCCGCTGCCTCCCCGACTGCCGCAGGATCCACGGGCTTGTAGATTCCTAGGTAAGTCTCGAGTTCCTCGACTGCGGGCTCAATTTCGCATCCTCTTAATCCGGGGGCCAACCGATCGCTCCTGTCCCATCCGATTCCCACACTTGAGGCTCTCCACGGCTTTACTACTCGCGTATTAGATCAGCAATCGCAGGGTTTTTTTTTTGCGTGCCAAAATTCGTAGTCTTGTTAACTGTTTCTTGTTCGTATGTACTCCTACAAACCTAGCCCTTTGCGTGCGCGAACTGCCAATTCATCTGTAGGCGCGGTAAAACCGTAAAAGATGTATTTTTTTTGTAGTTACAGAAAGCCTGCTAGCTAGGCCAGCAGCCTTACCACTGTATATTGCTGAAGTAAGGTGTTTAGTTTTCGTTCAAATTGCTCTGTTAGACAGCCGAAACATGTATACTGTGGTAATCATCCTAACCAGTAAATATAACTGAACTTTATACCATGCCACAAGAGTATTTTAACCTTAAAGTTTGCTTTGCGCCTTCACCCAGATGCATGGTTATCAATTCTACTAGGATTAAATGGCTGACTATACCGTGGCTATCTGTTTTTCTACCTCCACAATTGGTTGTCATTTGTCCATGAGCATTCAACAAACATGTTATCTCCTTAGTGTGAGTGTAAATTCCTTGGTGTGATGTTACATCTTCTTAGCCTCAGCTAAGATGGATACAGACCAAGACTTATAAGTGTCTTTGCTTTCTTTGTTGTCAAGTTGACCATAACTTCACACGTGTGAGTGCAGTTATTTTTGTAGCTGTGATTTATGTTCGAGATTTCGAGCCTGTACTTTTGTATGTCTGCCTTGTCTGCATCGTTTAAGTTATATTTTCTTTGTTTCTCATATTCTAGGGAGCAGAAAGGGTTGACCTTCATATTGGAAACAATGGTAAGTCCTTTATCTGAAAAATATGATTTTTCTTTTCCTTACCATTTTTTCAACAATCCAACTCATAGGTCGAGAATTTCTCTTCATGAAGTCATGTATTGCTTCTCCCACTTGGAAGTAGATGATAGCACTGGATTGTCAAACAATGTCAATTTAGATCCGCAAAATTCTTCCATGATGCTTACTGCAATTGCTTGACCAATACAGATCCCCAAAATTCTTCCATGATGCTTGCTGCAATTGCTTGACCAATACAGTAGCTTTTGATTTTGGACCTGAACCAAGTTACGGTTTCTTTTATGTATCATGTGTGTTTTTTATGCTTAAAACTAGATAAGTTGCCGTGAGCTGTCTCGTGCCCTGTTTCTTTTCACCAGGAGCTGTTACTTGTTTAGTATGTTGCTGAGCCACACTGCTGTGTGCTCAATCCTTATACATTTCTTCATGGTGAATAGTACTTCGAAGGTTATGGTTACCGTGGAAGCACTTTCGAGCAGACGTATCGCTGCTACCCTGCATCTTTCATTGACAAGGTTTGTAAATCTTCTTCAAATGTGGTCCATATTTTCTATTTGAATATGCTTTTCCATGTGATGGCGTACCCTGTTTCATGGGACATATGACGAATGGGGTAGTTACTTGTTACAGAATGAGATACTGTAGTCATTTATTTTATTCCATTCTCCATTGCTTTTGTCCCCCTTTGCATCTGAATCATATTCCATAGATTGGGTTGTAATGCCTAGTTTTATTCTATTGTTGAATGAGGAACTCTCTCTTTTCTTATTAATGAATTGTGAATTGGATCAAGTAAATTATCTTTATATCATAATAACTAACTGAGCTTTAGTAGTGTTCCCTCAAAAAAAAAAAAACAACTGAGCTTTAGTAGTGACTTGTTGGCATGATTCTTGCTTTCGTAAGAATGTTACCAAATTACTTTAAGTTTGTAATTTTATGATTTTCTAGAATATGACACCACAGTAAATTCTACCAACATCTAATGCTACAATAAGTACCACTTTTCAAGATAACGTTTTTAGTTTTTATTTTTTGTAATAAATTATAAGACATATCTTTTATCTTTTTGCAGCCACAACTTGAAGCCGGTGACAAAAGTATGTCCTCTGTTCACTGAGTTCTGAGTTCAGTCTTCGGTATCTATTTTATTTGGTGTTAGAAATTTACTTGATTATTACTTTGCTTTGTTTCAGTTATTATGCCACCGTCGGCTCTTGATCGTCTTGGTAAATTGGCGCATTTACTACTTCACTTCATCTTGCATTATCTAGCAATTTTTTCCACACTCATTTGACAATAAATTCTTAGTTCTCAAAGTTGTGTTTGGTTTCTCTGCAGCATCTCTGCATATTGAATATCCTATGCTTTTTGAAATCCACAATGCGGCAGCAGAACGGACTTCACATTGTGGTGTTCTGGAATTCATTGCAGAGGAAGGCATGATCTACATGCCATATTGGGTATGTTGAGATCTAGGATGCCATATTGAACTTATCTGGATATCATCTTATCTATAAAGCTAACTTTATGTACTCATCATCAGATGATGCAAAATCTTCTTTTGCAAGAGGGAGATATGGTGTTCATAAAAAATGCCAATCTCCCCAAGGGTACATATGTCAAGTTGCAGCCTCATACAACAGACTTCTTAGATATATCAAACCCCAAAGCAATGTTAGTATTTTTTTTATTAACTATTTCTTCTCCTAGTTGAGTATCTGTTTATCCTTCTCGCTATATGATTGTTGTATTGTGTGATTAGAGTTACATGGTATGAGTAGTGAGTAATGCAAGTATGAAATCCCTGAAGAACACTAATGACCTTTTTGTGTCATTCTTGCAGCTTGGAGAAAACTTTGCGGAACTTTTCTTGTCTAACTACAGGTGACAGCATTATGGTAGCGTACAATAACAAGAAGTACTACATTGATATAGTGGAGACAAAACCTTCCAATGCTATAAGTATTATTGAGACTGATTGTGAGGTTGACTTTGCTCCACCACTTGACTATAAAGAACCTGAGCCGGTAAAACCTGCTGTTCCTGCAGACAAAGAGCCTACTACCGGTAATGCCCTATACATCACTGGACGTGATTAATCTTCTTCCTGCTTTTTATTCTGCAAGTTTTAGACAAGAAACACTGGCCCTCCAATTCCTTTGCGGTTGTTTTTGCAGAGGCTCCAGCTGAAGAAGAACCAAAGTTCATTCCCTTCACTGGTTCAGGAAGGCGTCTGGATGGGAAGGCTTCTAAAGATAAAGATGTGCTGGCCTCATCCCCTGCAAAGAGACAAGCCAATGCGACCAATAGTGTGCAGCCCTCCACTGCCACAACGTCACAGGGCAGTTCGTCACGTAAGGCCACAGGAAAGCTTGTCTTCGGCTCCGGTGGAAGTCGAGCCGATAAGGTTGGTATTTTTGCAGAATATGCGCCCTGTAGTCCAGGGAATCCAATGATGAACTGCATTATTTGGGCTTGCTTGGGTAGGCAAAGATGCATGGAACAACTGCTTTAGGCTTGTTTAGTTCGAAGGGTGTTGGAGGATTGGAGGGGGTTGACAGGGATTTACTCCCCTAAGAGTCAAAATCCCCCTAAATCCTCTTGGGGGCTTGTTTGGAAAGAAGTAGATTCAAGTTCTTGTGGTGGGGGGGTGGGGACTGAGTCTAAATTTCACCTTCAACTCCTTAGGCTTTAGCTTTGTTGTGCTAACATTTTGTCCACCAATTTTTAGGCACCCGAGAAGGAAGCAAAGGAAGAACCAAAGAAAGAAGAACCAAAATTCTCAGCATTTACAGGAAAGAAATACTCACTGAAGGGCTGAATAAATTGCAGTAATGTACTATCAGTATTTCCAGCGATAGACATGACCAAAGAACTGATTAATTAGGCTTGTTCTGTGGGATGGGCATCCTTGGTTGGGTGCTTGGGTTAGTGGCATCTTAAAAAAGTTGAACGTTTCTTTTGTGGGAATTGTGATCCTTTCTCAGGCGCAACGGAGTGACCGATACATAAAGCTATTCATGTCTGTTTATCGATTTTTTTTTCTGAACTAACATGTACATATCACCGTCTTCTGTCATTTGCCTCACCAAATCGGGTTGTGAAATTTAGTGATTTTTTCTTTTTCATCAGAAATACATGAACTTGTGTACTTTTAAAGGAAAAGAAATAAAAAAAGTTTGGCAAAAGAGAAGCATACTCTGTCCCGTAAGAGTGCAATTCCAATGTAGTTTAAAGCCGTAATTTGATTAATCGTTAAGTATTCGCGGGTGAATGTATCGTTAGGATGTTTAAGGAAAATGATACAGATGTATTTGGTTACAGAACACATTACTTCAGATATTGTTACTCCTGCATCGTGGATTGCCTTTTGTATTACCTAAAAAGCCCATGCGTAGCTCCGAGCATGCCCCCCCAATGGTAGCCTGACAGATGCCATCTGGCAAAAAATCGAGGGCTTAGACTTGTCAGGGTGTCCTGTAGAAGTCACATTGGCTTTGAGAGAATCGAGGGCTTTAGACTTATCAGGGTGGCTTGCAGAAGTCACATTGGCTTCATGAGAGAGAAAAAGAGGAGATGAGAGGATTTGTGTGCGTTAGCATCAGAACCAAAATGCTATGCATGAATGTTTGGGTTGGAAGAACAATCGCCTGAATCTTTTTGTCCAACGTGTAGCACTCATGCCACCGCTTTTGTCAGGTCGCCTTGGGCCAGCTCATAAGTTTTTATTCTTTGAATTGTACAATATGCAAGTGCTTGGCGCTCCGCCGCGTGACTAGCTCACTCGTCTCCTGATGCAGATTTCTCTCCAGTGCACCCCTCTGTCAAATACTATGCTGCTTAGCCGGCTGCTGGCGCGGACAGCTGGAGGAGGCCTAAGGCCATTCTCAGTGGGGGTTCATGGACACAGTAACTGTGCCATAGGGGTTTCATGGTGATGAAACTCCCCTCACATCCCATGAAACTCCTCTTAATTACCCTGCTAAGTCAGCAAAACTGCTGATGTGGCAGTGTATTTAATGCCTATGAAACTCCCATAAAACCCCCCATTGAGACTGGCCTAACAAGCTTCGGCCCTCTAGAGTTGTCAGATAGAACGTCAGTGTCATAAGATAGAACGTCAGTGTCATAACAGAGGTGATTCAGGCTACGTAGTGCATGATTGATTTGTCTCTTGCAACTCATAGGTTGCTAAAAAAAGTGAAAAAAACAGCTCACATTATTGAAAAAACAATAAACTCTGTTTCCTCCATTTTGTTCCAGTCGCTTGCCGGGTTCCTTACCCGGCGAACTGCTTCGCTTTCAGTTTCTTTTTGTTCTTGCCCGCTAGCCTTTTTCTTGCTCTTGCTCGTTGTCTTCGTGTTCAGGCGATGCACCATCGGCATCTCCCGCCTGGTTGAGTAAGTGGGTGGACGGAAGGATCTGCTCGGCATTGCCGTGGGCGTTGCACGACACGAGCAGACGGTTCTAGTCATGATAGCTGCCCCACCTCCTTCTTCTTCTTTTTTTTTTAACGAATAGCACGAGATTGTGCTTATTTCATTGAAAAAGAGGAGTGGTTACAAGCCGCCTAAGCGGGATGTACAAGAAACTTATTCTCGCTCTAATAAATTCGCTAAGGCTGTGTCACCAGCCTTTATCCATAATAGGGCCTCATCTTGCTGCCCCACCTTCAAGTCTGATGTCTTTTAACACAAGCAAGCGGCTCGGTTGCGGTTCACTCCACGGTTGAATCATGCCCATCTTTACTCGTCTATACCATCATGAACACCGAGGGGATATGTGGACCTTTGCTCAATCTCTGGTTTAATGTCTTCTGTTGACATAGGTCTGTGTCAGTTTCCTCAAACATCCTAACGATATCGATATGTTTGTCAGTGAATACTGCACGATTGGTGCCATGCTGGTGCTATCATCAATTCAAGGTCAAATTATGGAACCACAAAGCAAACAATGAAACACAAGCGAAAGGCATGAGATCGGAAGGATGTAGGACGTATTTATATATGCTCCAGCTCGAGTGTGCGAATCGTGTGGGCTGTACCATGCAGTGTCTAGCAGTCGTGTGTTTTTTTTCTTCCCCTGTCCAGTTAGTTTTCTTTTGAAAAAATTGACCGGTTAGTTTTGTCACGGTGACCGTGCCACCCACCGACGCAAATGATGTGATCACTCTCACGGCTAACGGCTTGCCGCCGGCTCTAATCGAGGCTGATGACTGACGAGACACGTGATGCGCCCGTTATGATCGAGCTGAGTAGGTGGATTGTGAAAACAAGGACGGCCTTTAATTTTGTTATTTCTATGCAAGACCCAGACTGACCCCGTAGCTCCAGTCCTCCAGAGTTGTTTCATAGAAATTCAGTGTCATAACAGGTGATGTATGCTAAGTCAGTTATATAGCAATATCAATGACTTGTCGTTTGCAACTCGCAAGCTGCTACAATACAAAGAAGTAAAAAAGTAAAATAAAAAACCAGCTCTTATTGCTGAAAAAAGCAATAAACTCTCCAACACGTTTCTTTACCATCTCTGATTTGTCATATAATTGTTCATGTCGTTCTGGAGAATTTCGGGCCAGGGGCTAGGCCTTGTTTGCTTAGGCTTCCAGCTTTTTTAGGCGAACATTTTGTCCACCGATTTTGAGGCACCTGAGAAAGAACCAAAGATATGATAACCGAAATTCTCAGCATTTAGAGCATCTCCAATAGTATCCAATAAAACATCCTAATACTTAGTTTTGGAACTAAAAATAAAAAAACAGAGCTCCAACGGTTGTCTAATCTAGTTACTAAAGTTTCAACATGCCCAGAATAAATCCATCTGGAGTTAACTTTGCCCCACCTCCTGAGCTCCCAATACTACAGACTATTTTTGGGAACTGTTGGGTGGAGGGGTGTTTTTCCGTCACAATAATTTGATACAAAGTCCCAAAATTAGATTTTTAGCATTTTATTTTTAGACACTCTTGGAGATGCTCTTACGGGAAAAAAAATACTCACTGAAGGACTGAATAAATATGCAGTAATGTACTATCAGTATTTCCAGGGATAGACATGATCAGAGAGAAGAGATCAAGGTACTGTTTGATTATGCTTGTTCCGTGGGATGGGCATCCTTGGTTGGGTTAGTGGCACCTTAAAAGAAAGTTCAATGTTTGTTTTGTGGGAATTGTGATCCTTTCCCAGCCGCAGTGGAGCGACCGGTATACAAAGCTATTCATGTCTGTTTATGGATCCACCTAACTCAACCGGGTTGCGAAATGTAGTGATTTTTTTTTTCTTTTTCTTCAGAAATACATGGACCTGCCTGAATAGAGTCAAATATGTTCCACGAAGAGTCCAATTCTAGTTTTAGCTTCACTCTTTCGTGGGTTTTATTTTTTTAGAATGACATCATGAAAGGAGTATATATTTAACAACAAAAGAGTCAAATATAAAAACATAAATTTGAATATAAGAAAATATAAAAACTTGAAAAGCAAAAAGGAAAGCATGTCTCAACCATGTTGTTTGACACTTGCGAAGCTAGGATCAGAGATATTTGAAGAGCCACCATCACATATGGAACAACAAAAAATGAAGAGATACACATCACAGATCTGGAACAGTATGTAGCTCCAATCTGATTAGAACCCGACCACAATATCATAAAAGCAATTAAGAAATAAAATATTTTGAAAATCAAAATCCTGAGCAAATTGTTACAATAGTTCATATTTGATTAGAAGTGATATTATTTTAAAAATCAAGAAGTCTTCGTCTGGTTGGTTTGATATTTATTGAATGATCGAGAAACTTAAATATTCTGAAAACCAACGGTTTAAAGAAGGTTGAGCCGAAAAATGATGATGCAAAATGATGATGCCACGGCCTGTGTAGGATCGGATGATACATCAGTTTCCTCCAACATCACAGTGGCTAATAAGTTTCTACGGTGTTTTTTTGTTGGTCACCTTGAAACAACTTTCGGTGTTTCTCGGCAGCATTATGGTCTACTCTGTGCTCAACATAGCTAGAATGTATTTATACGACTTGCTGGGTGATCTTCTCTGTACTGCACCATGCAGAGATTGTGAACAGTCAGTTAGGTCACGGCAATCTCGTGATTCTACTGTTTACCAGTGCAAGTTTATGTGGGCATCGTCTCCTTCTCATGCTACTTCAGGACTTCCCCTTGAGTTGCCGACAAAATTACGGGGCACGCTCGCCTGAAGCCTGCCCGCTCTAGTCGAAGCCTGAAGGTGCAGTGCAGGCGCCTTAGGGTGAGTTTAGGCCCTCCACAGCGTACAAGTGATGCTAGAAAAAAAAGGTGGGTCCTGATCAGAAACGGACACCGGGGGTTCTTTGCTGTAGTGTGGAGATATTTTGTAGCATCACTGTTGGGTCTATCTGCTATTCTGCTGTACATAAGAACTATTTAAAAATATCATAAGATGCTTGAATGCAGCTGGGACGAGGGAAGCTAATACTTTTTTTCAGTTGTTTAACCGTGTTTTTTTCCCTAAACTAAACTCACCCTTGCTCCAAAGGCATATCTGCCATGCCATGCCAGCCTTGCTTTGCACTCTGGCATTTTGAAGAATACGCAGGGGGGAGAAGTTGATGAGTTATGCGGTAAAAAGATCATATCAGTACGTTTTCTTAGGAGGAAATTAAATACATTATTAGGCGGCTAGCCCTGCAGCCCAGCCCTCACTCTCTCCTGAATCAAACTAAGTTTTACTGTCATCTGGGAAGAATAAGTAACATTCAAATTGTTTCTATATTTTAGGAAAATCTTTTGAAATTCCTTCAAAAGGTCTGCATCATGCAACAAACGCTGGTGGAAACCAAACAGCCACCATGCTAAAAAAAAGGCTTGAGACAATTTCGAAGCCTTACATGACCATTACCAACAACACTACTTCATCTAAAATTCTATAATTATATTTTTTTTGGGGAACATGGAGTAGAGTTTTCAACCCGTACCAGAAGACATGCTAGTCGTGCCCATGATACACAAATCACACTGACATTGTCCTGAATTCACGTAAGATAAATTCAAAATTACTACGGCTAAATTCATTGTCATTTCCGTTTACCAATTCACAAATTATAAACTCCAAAACATAAATCAAAACGAATAGTTTATGAAAGAACTTCAATCGAACTAAATAGTCTGCAAAATAATTGATATGATAACAAAGAAAACTGAAATGAACTGAACTAGAGATATCATAGCTCGGAATGAGAGTCACAATCTCACTACCCAGACATAACTGAATTTAACTCCACACTTAGAATTAATCTCGGTCGAGCTTGACATCATTGTCAACTATGAATGCAGCAGCTTCACACGAGATTTTTTTAATCTTCTTGCATAAATTTGGAGGCAATGGCAACACGGTGGTAAAATTGTAGCAGCAGTATGCAATTCTAATCATTATAATGGCCAGCATAATCGACGAGCATGCATCAGTCTCTAACATCCCAACTTATTCTGCTAAGCATCATGTTCACTCAATCGTTGTTCACACTAGTCCTGCTCCTTCCAACGGTCAAAATATACCAAATCTTCATGTCTAAAGTCCCGTTTAGATCGGGAAATTGAATACATGTACTGTAGCAAATTTTGTTGGAAAGTACGTTGTACGAGGAGGCATAGTTTTCAAGCTTGATGAATAACAAAAAGTTGTTAATGAATAAACTGGGCCTTATGCCCCAGCTGCTCCCAGAGCCAAACACCCTGTTGAGCGGCTTAAAATTATTTTTAAGCCAGCTTATTGTCAGCTGTACAGGAAGCAGCTTGTGGGAAAAGCTCAACAAATAAAAAGTCGGCCGTTTGGCACTCCGCTTCTCGGAGCCTTTCCCCCCGAAACACTGCAGCAGGGGACCTACATGTCATACACATGAGGGGAGCCTCGCCTCACCGGAGCTACCTCTCGCCACCGCCGCCGGAAGAGGAGAAAAACGAGCATGCCGAGCTCGATTCAAGGAGCCATGCATGCATCGATTCGACGATTCGTGTGGCCCGGAGGTGCTCCAGCGGGAAGAGGAGCAAGCGACAGGGACGAGCCAGAGGGGGAGCTGCTCGGAAGCTGTTCCAAACAGGGCCAAAACTAGCTGAAGAAACACGCTTCAACTTTTGCAGACTTGTACCGTACATGGACATATAATAAAATGTTGACTTGCTGCTCACACACAGCAAAACAAAGATTTCTGCCGCACCTTCTTATAAGTTCATAGGGAACACGACAGAATTACCAATGGTATATAGGTTTAATTAAAAGGATAATAGTGCTTAGCAATCACATAGCTCATGATCGCCACTCTCCTTGCACATGCTGAAGGCAGATGGACATGCTTCACTCTTGAGCTTCATCAGAAGATATCTTCATTAATTCCATAGCCCTCCTACGAAGTGGATCAAATAAGGGGAAATGTAACAAAAAAAAAATCATCTGTAGAGCCATGCCAATAAGAAATAACAGAATGCAGTATAGTGTTATTATCGTGAATAAAATAGTCTAAATATAACATTCAATTCCATCAATAAATGGTACCGGATATTATTAATGACAGTACTTAATTTATCAATTGACAACCGTATTGCGGAGGGCACATACACAAAAAGAGATGCAAAAGGTAGCAAATTACCTTAACTGCATTTCAATCTCTTCACTTTGAGGATCCAATTTCTTTGCATCTTGGAGGGCATCACAGGCTTGCTTGTAATCATAGGCGCATAACACATAACCACACCTCAGTTGAATGTGAATGGAAAAAAAAACTAAATTGATGGGCAATGCAGGCTAGGCGTGTCTCACCTTGAGTAACATGTGAGCTGCACCCTGACGGTAGCAAGCTTTGGCCCAATTAGGTCGCATCATCCTGCACCGGTTAGCATCTAACAGAGCACCAGCACCATCCCCCATTTTCAGCTTACAGAGGCTCCTATTTGAATAGAGTGTTGCATCTTCTCCGCAATTTAAAGCCTGAGCCAACAAGTAAGGTTAAACCGTTATTTCCAAACTTAACCGGCTAGATGGAAGATTCTAACAATTGTGCATAAACATTAGACATTGCACGTGACAACAGATATAAACATGCCATAGTATGTTACGGCCTATAAAAAAAAGACGGAGAAAGATACTAAAAAGTTATATATGGTATTGCTTAAGTGCATTTCTCGGATCCAAGTTTGTCCGAGAGGTTTATTGTTACTAGTTTTAATAGTTTTCGATATTATGTATCATAGATTATCATACATAATATCTAAAGTATAAAAATATAGTCTACCAAATATTACACTCACAAATATCCTTGAGTCTACATAGACAGCAATCTGCATCTTTCTCCATTTGAAATTACTAAAGATGTTTACTTCAGAACATTATTAAGAGGTTATTTGCTAGACTGCTGTAAATTTTGTTAGTAAATAATAATTCATAACACCATGAAAACTCCAGCATCAAATTTTCTATTTAGTTATAAGAAAAGGAGTAAATTGCACCCACCATACAACAACTTATCATGTAGGTGCAGATTGGTACACCAAGTTTTAATATGCTAAGTTTGGTGCAACAACTTGACCGGTGGGTGCATATTGGTCCAACAACTTGTAAAATGCTCAAGTTAGTGAAATAACTTGGCAAATTAGTGCATATACACTCCAAACGTTACAATGACGATGTATTTGTCTATGCACAGATATGATAGGGAGGACATGAGAGATTTATTATGCCATGTTTGGAATTAATTATGGTTTCCATCATGTATTTTAATTTGATATTTCAGTATTTTCTTATAATTTTTTTACACTACCATATTCATTTTTCATCTTACCACAATGAAATTAATTTTTCAAGATTAATAAAACACCAAATGCTTCATATAAATCTATACATAACTGGATATTCATACATGATATATATATAGCTTAGTGAATTAACTAATGACTTTTTCTTATTGAAATACATTATACATGCTAACATTTTGAGGTCTAAAATTAAAGGTGAAATTAAAGAAAAAATAATTTAAGTAAACTTAAAGGACATAAATAGGTGTAAATTAAGCTTATAATGTTTCACATTTTGTTAGTTATGTCAGAACTAGAAGAATTTTTTTTATGGAGAAAACAAAATATCTCTTCTTTTACAGCTTGAATATATTTTTAAATTTTTAAAATAAATATTTTAGTCTTGATAAATATAATGTCACAACAATGGGGATTTTAATGGCCATGTAATAATAAATTTTTTTATTTTGATGCAAATATACAATTCCTTTGCTATCCGTCATGGACATATACACATCATTGCAACAATTTAAATTATGCATGCACTAATCTACCAAATTATCGTACTAAGTTGAGTATTTTATAAATTATTGGACCAATCTGCACCAACATATTAAGTTGTTGCACTAAATTGAGCATTTTAAGAGTTAGTGGACCAATTTGTACAGAGCTGATAAGTTGTTGTATGGTGGGTCACTAATCTACCAAATTGTCGTACTAAGTTGAGTATTTTAGAAGTTATTGGACCAATCTGCACCAACATATTAAGTTGTTGCACTAAATTGAGCATTTTAAGAGTTAGTGGACCAATTTGTACACAGCTGATAAGTTGTTGTATGGTGGGTGCAATTTACTCTAAGAAAAATACTATTGACTCAATTCTTTTACTGATGTTGTAATTTGAGAAAATCAAATTCATGAAACAGAATGATTCTCCTGACTTTCATGAGAACTAAGTAGGTTTTGGACTCGTTTAAAATAAAGTTTGAAAATACTTACCGTGCCATACATCGCTGATGCAAATTTATAATCCTTCTTCCTGAATGACTTATCTGCCACTGATTTGACCATGGATTTTTTCTCTTCAAGCTGAGAATAAAGGACAGCCCGTTATAATCTAACAATTCATTATGATAAATAGGAAAATACTAAACTTTTGCAAAAAATGTCTGAAAATCTGAAACACAACATTTTTGCAGGACGATTTTGACGAGAAAATCACATATAACATTTTCTTCATCTCTAAAGTTCTACACATAAAGATTCACTTTCACATACTTTGTTGGAAAGGCAGATTAATAGTTAGCTTGTATATAAAAATAAACTAGCTAACTACCTTGTTGCAGCGTCTAGTGCATCCTGAATGATAAGTTATTATGATCGAACTCAAGCAATATTAAGGCATCTTCGCCCAGACGCCAGGCACGATTCTCCAGGTGCTAACCAAACTAGCCCTAAACGAGACGAATGGCATACTAAAAAAGTAAATATTTCAAATTACTGGATAATAAAGTATATCTCTCGACTTCAAAGGAGTAATCACAGTTGAGCCCACGATCGATCGCATTCAAACCAACAGAGTTTGTATATGATATAAGAGCATCCCGGCTATATTGACATACCAGTGGCTTTGCTGCATATTTCAGTTTCGCATGAGAGATTACTCAATCAATACTCCAGTTTGAGACATTTGGAATTGGCAGAGTCAAGGGAAACAGCACTTCAACTTCTTCTCTAGAATCCTTTAATGCTGCAACCTCTATTGGCAACCTACCCAACTGCAACATCCAGGCACACATTGTCATTACTTCCAAAATTAACAATGATATGTTACAAGTTACATAAGCATCTCCACAACGTAAACCAAGGAACCTATAATGTATGGTGCTGTTAAGGTTCTACTAATACTAGTATAACTTAGGTTGTGTGACTGCATACAAAAACACACTGCTATCTTGTATCATACAAGATGAGGTCTTGGTAACTTGCAAACATCATTCTGAACATGAAAAAATAGTTAAATAGCACTGATACTAGTGACAGGCTAGTGGACTATACAGTAACTTGTTTCTAGAAATATAACATATATACCAATCCTGCACACCAACACTAAGGTTGATACTGTTTCTAGGAACTCAGAACCAAACAACCACCCATATGTATCTATGACTTTCTAGACTAATAATATAATTTTTCATGACAATATATGTTCTTAATTTCCATAAAGGACTCGAAGTCTAACAATCTTTAAGGAACAACAAAACACACCCATAGCTACTCCCTCTGTCTCAAAATACAATTTGTTTTGATATCATTAGATACGTAGACTCTATTATGCATTTACAAATACGCTATGCCTAGATGTATAATAAAATATACGTATCTAGAAAAGCCAAAACGAATTGTATTATGAAACGGAGGGAGTACAAACTAATTGCAACACATAATGGAAGGTCAAAAACAAAAACTAACCCGAGTTAGATATATAATTCTCAAGATTAAAAAACAAATAAAACATCTAAAAACCCTATAAAACATACATTATCACGAATGTTAGGGTCTGCTCCAGCCTTCAGCAGTAACCTAACGAAGTTGGTAAAGCCTCCTTGCTCAATAGCAGTGATCAGAGGAGATGTAAAAGATCCTTTTCCGTTAACATCAGCACCTGCCTGTGAAAATTATTGCGGATTATAAATTTGAAGAAATGCTGCTGGTTATTTATTCTTCTTAAATGAGCACTAATGATTTCATTAAGCAAAATAACAACATGGTTGTAGCTGAATAAAAAGAGCAAATCAAATACTGACCTCGATGAGAAGTTTCATGCACTTCGATGAACGGTGAACAAGTGCAATAGTCAGTGGTATGGCAATGTCGATGAAAACAGTGTTTGGCTGAAAGCAGAATGCTCATCTCTCCTTAGTATATCGAACAAGAAAACCAATCTTCTTGTCATAGCAATACAGCATCAGAGGAACTAAAAAAATAAATAGGCACTTCTATGCTCTACTTCTAATACACTACAGTGATCAGAAGGTAACAATTATACGGCGACTAAGTTTAATTTCCATCAAGGCATTGGTTTAGTCCTAACTGGGTGCAGCCCTGGGAGGTGCATGGCAGAAAGAAACCAAGCACATAGATTTAGTCTTGGGCATGTTTGGACTCTCTTGCCCTGGAAGGCAGCGACCACAGCCTCTAGCAGGCGTGATGCCTGAGCCACGAAGATTTGTCAGGTCCCTTGTTTTAAGTCAGAAGTTTGGATTATGGTTACATTATTAATATGGATAACTGAGAAATGAGTTAAAGTTCGTGAAGAATGCCATCTATTCGAGTACTCATAGTGTTACCGCTAGGTGCTGCCATGTTTGCACTGCTTTCGGGTTCAATGCCATCTAAAGTATGCTCATGAATCATTCAATTATTATTGGATAATATAGTGATTAGAGTATGCAAATGGAACTGCCATCTTTACATTGTCTTGGCTAGCTTGCTGTAGTAATAAACATGCATGTTTCAGATTTAAAAGTAGATACAAAATATAGAAGAGAATGCATACATTTGCATGGTGATCCAACAAAATCTTCAGTGTATTATCCTTGTCACAGCTTGTAGCACTGTATAATGGTGTCCCACGACCATTAAAATCGATGTCAACAGGTACACCTTTTGAAAGTAGGAACTCTGTAACCTTACAGGATCCTATTGCGACAGATGAGTTCACAGGTCATGAGCGACAGAATAAAAGAGAAAATAATAATGAACAACTACTAATGACTCCACAAGTGATAACAAGAGTACCCTCCAACCGTCTTTATAGTTCAATCAAAAGAACTAAATTTACAAAACTAATCCAATTTTTAAGAAAGAAAGAGTTCATTACATTGAACTAAATTGGACTGAAGGGACCCTAAGGTTCTTCAGTTTACACCCCTACTATTGACTAAAATGGAGCACTGAATTCAATCAAGCATGGTTTGTACAGTATGTATCAAAACGTCATATTATCCTCACTTAAAAAAAAATATATCCTTAATGTCAAAAGGCCATCTCACTATATTTTCACACATGACTGCATGAGTGTCACACGTACATGGTTGCTAGTATCTCAAAGGAAACAATCAAACAAGTAGAACAATGATGAAAATGGTATCAAACAAAACAACTTGATCAAAGTTGAAAATGACACAATAGAGTTCTACTGGATGATACAATTGTAGTGCATAGTAATCATGCAGCATATGGCATTATACTTAAACTTGACACTCCCTCCTCTGATTTCTTAAGATGTGGTTAGCTTAACAGTCTTCTAATTGGAACATTGACTATAGCTCTTTAATCATGATCATACAACTGTCTGTCAAAATACAGATATAGTGGTACCACTTCTTTATTACTGAACTCATATATACATTGTTCGTCTATTTGTAGATCAAATTTTCCAAGTTTGATTGTTGAAATGCATGCACGCGCACTATAAAATGTGACAAAGGGAGTAATAGTAATACAAGGGGTAAGTGGTGTGTGCATCTGTTTACCAACCTGCACCAGCAGCATGATGTAGAGCTGTGCTTCCATTTTCATCTGATTTCATTGGATCTGCACCCCAGTCAAAAAGATACTTCGCAAGA
Organism: Digitaria exilis; assembly: GCA_015342445.1. Taxonomy (NCBI): domain Eukaryota; kingdom Viridiplantae; phylum Streptophyta; class Magnoliopsida; order Poales; family Poaceae; genus Digitaria; species Digitaria exilis. The sequence continues at coordinate 1,326,162 of JACEFO010001965.1, forward strand.
GAAACATGGTCAGACATAGCAGCAGCTATAAGTGGTGTGTAACCTGCATTAAAAAAATTAGCAAAAGCACATTCTACACATCTCATATTTGCCGGTCAAGTGCCAATGGAAGTTAAGAAGGACCTTCATCAGGTCCAGCCATGTCCACGTCGGCCCCGTGTTCTTCCACCAGATACTTGAAGACCTCCAGATGGCCCTCCAATGCCGCATGATGCAGAACCCTAAAGTCGTAAAACACCGCTGCTAGCTCGCCATCTCCTATTCCAAGGATCCTTATGACATCTTTCAAGCACAAATAAAGAAAGCTTAAAAATGTCATCTCAATGGGGATGCGAACAGCTTACTAGTCAGTTATTCAGTCACTGACTGTTTAAGATATAAAGATAACTGACAATGTGGTGATCCTGCGATCGCCAGTAAAAGAACAACTTTTAGATAGATTGGTAATCTACAAAACCTTCTGTTTTAGCATGATTTTCAACACATCGTTCCAGATATGATCCGAGGATAAGACAACAAAAGAAGCATGCGGATACATCACAAACATAAACAAGTTAAGAACGTAAAATCCGGTGTTTCAGTCCGCCACAGTACTATGTTAACCAGTACGATGCACAACCTGATTATCATAACTAGACATGCAGATACATCACAAACATAAACATGTTAAGAACGTAAAATCTAGTGTTTCAGTCTGGCGGTCCGCCGCAGTATTATGTTAAGCAGTACGGTGTGCATCCTGATTATCATAACTATCTTTGCATTCACCAATCACCACTATCCAAATGGAGCAATAATTTGATCAGTAACTCGCTAACGCATCCGTAGATCACCAGATCAATGAATGGAGACGCCATGGACGGCTATTATCCCCTTGTTCAGAAGCAAATCCCAGGCCGGGTTGGGTGCGTTGAACTGTTGTTGTTCCAGAACAAGAGCTGTGAATGTTGGGTACTACCTTTGACGTAGTCGAGGATGCCGTCCTTGGCTGCGCGGAAGAGAGCCTTCCCCCCTGTCGTCACAGGAGACAGGACAATACAAAACGAGAGGGACGATGAGATGGGCTTGGTTCACAGGTGCCGACGATCGCCGTGGTAGGAGGAAGGAGGGGTTGGACGGAAATGCACGTACAGAAGACGTTGATGGAGGAGCGGCGGCCGGCGGCGAAAGGATCCGCGTCCTCCTCCATGCCACTCACAATTAATTAGCTTCTCGTGTGTGTCTCCCGGAGGGAGAGGAGGGCTGGGTGCCGTTCGGATCGGAGGAAGGAAGCTGTGAACCCTAGCCGGCGGCAGCGTGCAGCGGAGGTTGGCGATCCACCAAGTACAGGAGCGTGAAGACGATTTATTAAGAGCAGGAGCAGCGAAGCTGAACAGTTGTGAACTGAACAGTCACGAACCCACGACCATTTATGGACCGAATTGAAACCCACCATATGGTTCGTGGACTAGGCGAAGACCTTTGGCCACGCTGTATTGTAACGTATTATTTAGGGTCGGAAAAAAAAGTACATATTACTCCCCTCAACTATAAGCAAAGTCTACATAACCCTCTAAAATATCTTTTGGTTCATTTTACCCCCTAAACTATGTCACTTGGTATATTCTACCCCCTAATACAATTTGTCTTTTTTATTTCTCCATGCACAAGTTGAATTTTAATTTCAAAATTTGTATGACTGTAGTGAAAATCACAATATATGTCAAAAAAAATATATTATGAATTTTTCATCATTAGTTTTTGCATGATATCGTATCCTAATTAAATATTAAATATCTTACCTCATAAAATAATGTCAAAAAATTATTTTATATTTTTCTATCATGCATTATGATGTCTACTATCATATTCCAAAATTTGAACGTAATATGACACTTGTACATGGGAAAATAAAAAAGACAAATTACATGAGGGGGTAAAATGAGCCAAATGACATAGTTTAGGGGGTAAAGTAAACCAAAAAATAATTTAGGGGGTTATGTGGACTTTGCTAATAGTTTAGGGGAGTAATTTGGACTTTTTTCTTTAGGATTTTAGGTAGCCATTAGGGAATAACTTTTTAGAAACTCTCTAAACAAGCTTTTAGGGAGTAACTTAACTATTTGAGTTGGTATTTTGACCAAATCTCCTAAACTCTAGGACTGGGACTTGTTTAGAAGCTCATGTTGGAGATGCACCAAATCCAAGGGCGACCTGAAGGACGAGCCTGGAAGGAAATCTGATTTTTATTTGATTTTTCGATATTGCTTCAAATCGGCCGTCCGACGCTCCCACCAAACCGTCGGACGCTCTATCCGCCCTACACTTCTATCCCCCCGATCTAACGGCTGGCTTCCCACCATTTCTGACATGTGGACCCACCGACGACTCTTCATTCTTCACTCGCACTCCGCCTCCGCTCTCCCGGTCTCCGTCTCCATTTCGCATCGCCTCCGCTTCCCTCTCTGCCTCCGCCCGACGTTCCGCCGGCGATGGCACCGTCCAGATCCAGGGCGAAGGATGCGTCGGACAACGGCGCACCCCCACCACGCGAGCTAGCGACGGATGGGCCGGCGTCAAACACCTGTGGGGGGCACGTGCGCATGCGGCAGCCCGCCGCGACGGATCCTCCAGGTGGAGGCGCATCGACGGCCGCGGCGATTCCCGCCCCACGTCCAGCGCCGGTGTTGACGAATCAGCACTCCAACGCCCCGAGGAAGCGAGGTAAATTTCAATCCTCCCTTCGTGCTACATCTGCCTTCCCCCTGGTGCCTTAGGGTTTGTTCATTGGTAGGGTTTGTGAGATTCGTTGATTTGGCTGATGGGTTAGCGTTGGGTTTCGTTTTTGATTCGTTAGGTTTGGATTATGCGGTAGGATTTGCTTCATTTGTAGGATCCGCCACAATGTTGCTGATTATCAATAGATGCTAATTTATCTGTACTAGTAGACAATGTACTTGTTGTGTACGTTTTTGTGGATAATGGTTCAAGCTTCCAACTTTGCTGAGCGCTTCAGACCATGTGAAGTTTATGAGGACTATTGATATGTGTGAGCATGTGAATCAAATTGCATTACCAACTGTTAAACGAGCTGCATGTTCTGATTTATTGTTGAGCAGAATGAGCTCTTGGGTTTAAAACTGCTAGTTATTGCCTCATTTGCGAAGATGACCTTTAGATGTTGCAAGCACGGCTTTCATGTTATTTGCATCTGTTTTCCCTGAATTTTTTATGCAGCACACTTATATAGCACACCTTTCATTATGCAGATTTTTTTCTTGTGCTTATTTTCCTTTTTTGCAGTTCTAAAATCCAGCCCTAGTGATGAACATTTCAAGACGAGATTCTCTGTGCACAGGATCCGTGCACTTTATCCAGAGTTATCTGAAGATCAGAAGCGTTGGATCCATGAAGCTGGCTTAGGTGCTCTTCTATCACTGTCGGAATTTTCAGTACCAATCAAGCTGGTGAAATGGATCATGGCACATGTAGACCCATTGCTATGTGAATTCAGATAAAAAAACAAGGTAATTGTATTCACCCGTGACCTAGTTTGCAAGATTCTTGGATTTCAGAGTGGCAATGCACCTTTGGTCTTTTGTGGTGACTCTGAAGCTGTGAGAGAGCTTCGTGAGCTATACAAGGAAGGTGAAAGGGCTAAGATCTCCAGGTGTATTGATGTTTTGCTTAGAAGCAAGGATAGACAATCCTTTCTCAGAGCTTTTATGCTCCTGGCCCTTGGGACTATATACTGTCCTCGAACAGGTAACTATGTGGAGATGAAGTACCTTCATAGCTTAGTTGACATCACTGATCTGAGTACTTATGACTGGGCTGGCCATGTGATAAGCTTATTGATGGAAGAGGTTAAGAAGTACCAGCAGTTTACAGTTGAACGTCTACAACGTGACCACCAGATTGGATCTTGCCTTGTTATTTTAGCTGTGGGTTTCTCTTATTTTGTTCATTCTCTGTTTCATTCTTTTTTTTGGTGGTTGATCCAGCATATAATATTACCTTGTATTTATTTGTCCAACACAGATTGCTTATATGGATAACTTGGAGTTGCCGTCTGTCGAGCGTGGGACACATCAAATTAACTACAACGCCCCTCGCATCTGCAACATCACAAATGCGGACTTCGACTTTGTTATGCAGGTCGATAGGAATAAGTTGTCCCTGGTCGAGTTATATGGCAAGCTCCCAGTATGTTTTCATGTGCCTTTTTTTTGTTCTTTCATTTGGTGTGTTGGTATACATGATATAATTGTTTCGTGATTCTTAATCCATACTAACTACTGCTTCCTTTTTTTCATGACTAGTTTCGCCCTTTTTCTGCCACTCCCTATGCTGCCATTCAAGCTGATGAAGAGCCACTTCCAGCTGTGGAAGAAGTCCCAGCTGTTGAAGAGGAAGTTAATGTTGTCAGCTCCTTAGATCAGTGGCTGCAGCAACAAGGACCACTCAGCGACCAGCTACAACAGGTACAACTAAGCACTCATCCTAACCCATCTATAACCACACTATGCTTGGAAATACTTGTCATGTTTCATTTTCAAATATAGCATGTTGCAGTACATGTTGCAGTCTAATGCCATGTCCCATTCCTTTAGTTGTCTTGTTGCATTATAGCATGCCATATGTTTCGGTTTCTCTCCCAGCTCATGCTGCAGTTACTTGATGTCCCATTCCTCATGTTTTCATGTTGCATTATACCTTTTCACATGGTTTCATTTCCCCCCCCTTTAGGTTTGGTAACATTTTTTTGCCTCTCTCTCTCGCCTCAAAATATTACAGATCCCCGTTGAGTACCAAAGGGTTGCAGCTGAGTTTACTGACCTTTTCACCCAAGATGTCACTGAGTATGCGTCGTCCATAACTAAGACAATCAGTGAACATATCAGTGGATTGGGGAAGATGCGCATTGCTCAGATGTTGTCCAAGATGGCTCAGTTAGCAGATGCTGCTAGGAGCGATGGTGGTGTTGCGGGGCCGTCCACAAGCGGGGGTGGTGTCGCAGGGGCGTCCACAAGCGGAGGTGCTGGTGTAGGGGCGCCCTCAGTTGAAGATGCAGCAGACGGCCCAGCCACTAGCCCTGGCAATCCCCCGCAGCCATCCACAAGTGCACCTGCTGCTCCTGTAGCACCAACCAATGCTGCTTCTACCACACGGCCATCAACAAGCGATCCGGGTAAAAGTGGTAGAGCCACATGGGGGACATAGTCATGTGCTGTTGCAAGTGTGGTGGTCATGTGTTGCGGTTTGGCAGCTCGAAACATTGGTTGAAACATGTTCGAAATGATTGCAACATTATTTGGTTGGGCATGGAACAATACAAAGTAACTAGTGCAACAAGGTGGTGGGGGCGCTCGAAACATTGGTTGAAACATGTTCGAAATGATTGCAACATTATTTGGTTGGGTATGGAACAATACAAAGTAACTAGTGAAACACTGGCAGCAAGGCTTGTGCAACAAGGTGGTGGGGGCGCTCGAAACATTGGTTGAAACATGTTCGAAATGATTGCAACATTATTTGGTTGGGCATGGAACAATACAAAGTAACTAGTGAAACACTGGCAGCAAGGCTTGTGCAACAAGGTGGTGGGGGCGCTCGAAACATTGGTTGAAACATGTTCGAAATGATTGCAACATTATTTGGTTGGGCATGGAACAATACAAAGTAACTAGTGTTCGAAACATTGGTTGAAACATGTTCGAAATGATTGCAACATTATTTGGTTGGGCATGGAACAATACAAAGTAACTAGTGAAACACTGGCAGTAAGATCTGTTGTACAAACTGAAACAACTGGAACACATGGATTCAGAGAATAGAGGATCTAACCTGTTGAAGGAAACCTGATGTTGCATTGGCTAATGTTGTAGCCGTCCCCCCGGCGGATGCAGCAGCCATCGCCCCTGCGGATGCAGCAGCCGTCGCCCCGGTTGAATCAATGCCTCCATGGATGCCGCACGAATCTCCTGAGACCCTAGACACCATGGGTCGTAATGGATCCGGAGTTTCTTTTGCAACAATAGATGGGATGACGGGCAAAGGGTTGATCTGGTGAGGGGAACTCGATTCTTTGTAGGAGGTGAGACATGTCGACGGAGGAGGTCAGTTTCACCGGGGAGCCGGCGCCCGGCACTCGGCCTCGTGCGCTGGAGAAGATTTGGCGATGTTCTGTTCAAGTGAAATCGAAAGGGTACGGCGATGTTGCATGCAACACGACCCAATGTTGCGGTGGAAGTTTCTCGCGTTGATGGGTACGGACGTAGCCTATGTTGCATGAAACACGAACGGAATGTTGCAGTGGGATTTTCCAGTTGCCCCGTCCGACGCCAGCGCCCGGATCGGACGTCCGGGCGCTAGCAGCGCCGATAACTAAAACGATGCAGTAGCGACTATTGCAACTGCATGGGATCCATGTCCCAAAAATAGTGGCTCCTCCTGGACCCGTCCTGTCCCCGCAGGCCCGCACTAGCATGCACCTATGTCCTGGCATCAGCGTGTCGATCGATAGAACATTGCTGACGAGCATCACCGGCTGTGCATGGAATCCCATTAGCCATGGACATGTGTCACGGGTGCATGCACGCCGCACGCCGCCGCGCTGTCCTCGGCTCAGCTACCAATCGGAAGCACGATTGCAAACGAAGAGAGAAAAAGAGACGATGGATTATGCATGGGAAATCAGAAGAAGCCACCTTAAGCCGAATCATCAGCTAGCGGTCGCCGTAGCCTTCTGGCACAGCGCCATGACTCGATCCGCTAGCCTGCTGCGGTAGCATCTGTTCACACCACCAATCCACCCTCCATTGCTTTGACCAAGAGAGAGGAAAGAGTGGAGACGAACAGGATGGGGACGAAGAAAGTCATAAGGTGAGGTCCACGTTTGTAAAGAGAACTCTTTGCATAAAAATGTCTGAAGATTCATTTTTTAATCAAGTCAAATAGTTAGGGGCACACTAGACATTTGACCATTTCCATTCGTTAATGAAATAAAATAGAAGATGTTCTGCCAAACGTTTTCAAAATGGCTTTTCACCATAGAAACAGTTCCTGACAGCCAGAATTCTACCAAATAAACGAGGCCACAATATCAACTTAATAAACCAACAAGAAAATCGAGAACGAGGCAACACATCTAAAAGTAAGAGATTCGAATGGCCTGTTCCCACTCACTTTTGAATATTGTTTCTTCACCTTCCTCCAACATCTCAATGACAAAGCTGCACATTACCATCATATCGTCATATCAAATACACATTGAGGTGCCAAGAAGTATTTGTAGTTACTGGCATACGACATTCCACACCAAGGACACTAAACGTTTGTGTTCGCACCAAAAAGGTGTTGGTTGACTAAAAGAGTCTCTCATTCTATTTTTCCTTCTGCATATTTTTTTTATTTTACACTTTCATACTAAGCTTATGTTGGCCTTTTATGTTGATAAAGTTGATTTCACAAGATTTTGATTATTAGTTTGAACACCTTAGTACTGTAAGTCTGTAACATACATATTGCGTGAAGAGTTAGTTTCCACAAAAATCTCCAGGATTTGCTCGCTCTTGTCACATGCCTTATTTATGATTTCCAGTTGTACGGTGCGCTGCGTTTCTTTGCTACATGCATGGTTTGAGAGACATGTAAACTTGTGTCAGTTTCTTTTAACATCCTAGTGACGATGTTTTAAATGCCCGGTGCTCTGCTGTTGGTGTGGTAGCCGAGTGTGAGGGAGTCACGTCGCTTGCAAGCCTAACAGACGAATAAAACGTTAGAGACAACAACACGGAGCACGACGCCGCTATAGGATGGGAGATGCGTTGCTGTAGCGTATCAGCAGTCACACAGTCTGCCTCTCGACTGTTCCCTGCTTCCAAACACATTTCAACATGTAGCACGAGGATTCTGTGCTTCCAAACTCGGTAACAAGCAAGTGAAGACTCTAGACCGTTCCTTCTTGAGACCACCTGCGAAGTGGACGGATCGAACCTTTATATATGGATCACGGTCACGATGAGGGCCTGAATCACTCGATGCCGATGGAATTGGTGGCTATTAGCTGGGAAGGAAAGGAAGGTATCGGGCCATGGGCAGGGCTGGGAAACGTTGCTCATGTGACAAGGGCTGATGAACTGTTTCATCGGTGGCACGCTGATTTATGTGGTCCATGTACATAAAGGTGGCCTTTAGCAGCAAAATCTTGTTGCAGCTCATGGAGATCCAGATATTTCGATGCATCTTCTCAGTTTTCTTTTTTTCTCTTTGTTTATCACAAACAACTCACATTTTAACTACTCCGTTTGTTACGGAACATTTTAATTTCGAAAATTATTAAATTTATCATGACATTCTGAAGCGATCTCTCATGATAACATGCTTTGTGTGTGGTCATGTTAATCTCAAATAAAAACATGAGCATACAGATAGACCAGAGAAGATCTAGTATATACCCTGAAGCGAGACCACTGCTAGAGACAACAGTTGTGCTGTTATCAACTAAACCGGCCATGGTAGTCAGTTGACCTTTGTCGATGTAGCAACTGTACAAGTCGAAGCAGAGTAGAGATGACGCAATGGAGTCCCTCGAATGGCCTCCTGGATGTCGATGAGGAAGTAGTCGTTCGGTTGCAGTCACAAGAAGTGGAGCAGTCACATAGAAGTGCTCCCTTAAAAACCCCGGACCGCCTATCCGGAACAGAATCACGTTACCTCCGGCCGCCGCGCGCAGACTCACGCAGGGAGCCAACGGGGATATCATGGGAGAGAGGGGGGAGCCACGTCGCCAGGGGAAGAGAGTGGAGGGACAGAGACGAGAGAGAGGAGAGGGTGGTGAGAGGCAGCTGGGTGGGGGAGAGAGAGGGTGATGGAGAGGACGAGAGACATGAGAGCCAGTTAGGATTAGACGGACTTCATATATGTGTTGTTATCGGAACTAGTTAGGTCTGTTGGGCCTCAGCCCTTTTCAGAGATGGGCTATGTAGATTGTGCGGTTTTTTAAAAACATTTTTTTGACACGGACACCTTAACACAACCGCTCTGCAAACTATTTTCCTAAGCGGTTGCCTTAAATTATCATGTCTGTAAAAGACAATTTTCGAAGGTGGTCAGATACAAACGCCCCCTTAAATAAAAAGTGTCCGCCTCCGTTAATGTCTGTGATTAACAGAGACGGACGGGTTTTGTGTATGTCTCTGAGGCCTTTTTTTCAGTGTCTCCTAAAATGTTTTCATAGTAGTGTTAACTACCCATATGGAATTAAGTCAATTAACCACTTCTATAACTCTTAGCAATAACTTGGGTGTCTTTTAATTATTTTTTATTAATAAAATGAATGGGTCTAACCCAAATATTACAAAATCATTCACCTCGTGGGTCTTTTAATTCTTTTTTATTAATAAAATAAGAGAAATGCTCCGGTACACCTCTCCTTAAAAAAATACACGCATCGTAAAGCAACCACTGAGTTAATTAGTTATTATCTTCTAATTACTTTCTACCAAATGGGCCCGGCCCTCCCGTGCCCAGCGCCCAGCCCAAATTGATCCTCTATCCGGATTCGGCGGCTTTCAATTTGCTTGAGAGTTGCCGAGGGCATCGGCGCTCAAACCTCAGAGACTGGGAGGAAGACGTTCATGCGAGGATGGCATCCTCTTTCGCCGGCACCAACGCTCACTTGATGAGGAGCATCACAGACGCCACCCATTTCGGAGGTCTGCAACCGGCCTTCCCCTGATATGGTAGGCGTGCGTACCGCTGGCTGCTGCCCTTGTTGATAATCGATCGGGAATAACGTATAAAACCACGACACGACGGGGCTGGAAGTGTACGGTGCCATGGATGCGAACGAGGCAGCACTCTCTGAATCACTGAATGCATATATGGCCACAGTCGCATCCCCTGACACGACAGATGGCTATTTGCATATGGATCATGCATGTTTGTGTGTACTGTGTAGGCAGCCACAATTCTCCTGGCCATTGTGCGTTCTTAATAAGTCTCATGGGCTGGCGAGCTTGTAACATGAATAGAAGCTAGGCAGAGCTTCTTAGTTCTTACGCCATGTATTCCAGTACTCGACTAATCGTCGAATCCGATGGACAAACACACAAGGAAGAAGCTGGATCACAGAAAGGAGAGCACACGGGAACAGGTGCTCCTGTGTAGGTGGGAATTGCGGCACTCACTGAACACCGACAACCAATCGATTTAGCGTGCAAATTGCAAAAGCTCCATTCGAGGAGATGACGGCGCGACGGCGTCCACGACGCAGCCGTCGGGGCGGTAATAATCTTCACCAAGACCAACAAATGGGCAGCAATCGGTGGCGGGCGACCGGGCCACTCCTCATGGCTCACGTATGCGTGCATCAGCACCGACTGAAACGAAAGGTAGGATCGACTTGCCGCCGTATTTTAGCGCCGACGCTCTTCGCTAGGGCTGGGCGTTCGGTACGTACCGAACCGAACCATACCGAACCGATCGGTTCCTTGAAGTTCGGTTCCTGGAAAATAGGTACCACCTGCCAGGAACAAAAACTGAGCAAATTCGGTATCGGTTCTTTCGGTTCGGTACTCGGTTTTACCTGGAAGTAACCGGATTTCAGAATAAAAAAAGAATCGTTCGAGGCGCTGCAGGTTCTTTGAATCAAAATCTTAGGTCTTAATTCTTACTCCAAATCTTCAGTCTTTGATGAATCAAAATCGATAAAAAAACACACAAATCCTTCAAATGAAGGGAGCACTGCAGCATCAAAATCGACCAAAACACATAGAAATCCTTCAAACGAAGGGGAGGCGCTGCAGGTGAAGGGGAGAAGCTTCCTGCGAGGCTGCGATGGGGAGCCGCGCCTGCCCCCGTTGCCTCCAGGGGAAGGGGAGCCGCCAGCCGCCGCCGTCGCGGCTGAATCTTGGTCGACGATGGGGAGATGCTGCCGGTGCCCGCTAGATCTAGCCGACGATGGGGAGGGGCGCCTGCCGCTGTCTGCTCCATGGAGAAAGGGAGGCGCCGCCGCCAGACGTCGCGGGAAGGGGAGGGGCGCCTGCCAGCGGGCAGAAGGCGAGGCGAGGAGCCGAGGATGGAGAGGGTGGTGCGATGCAGGTGAAGCCGTGAAGGCGGGTGGTTGCGGCAGGAGGGGGTGGGGCGGGCGGTTGCGGCAGGAGGGGGGTGGGGGAGGGAAATTAGGGTTAGGATGGTTGTTGGCCTGGTTATATACTTGGATGGCTATTGGGCGGGCCTCTGATGGGCTGTTCATGGGCCTCTTGGGCTGCTTCGGTTATTTTCGGTTAACCGAGCCAAACCGAACCGAGAATTTCGGTTCGCGAAGAATAGGTACCGAGAGCCGAACCGAATTTCTCGGTTCCAGTTCTTTCGGTACCGGTACCGGTTCTTTCGGCTCGATTCTCGGTTTTTTGTGCCCAGCCCTACTCTTCGCTAGGTGACTCTCACGCAGACGCATACCTCACGCGAACTCAACAGCGCCGAACAAAGAGGATCTAGAGTTCCAGGGTATGGATCCACTTGGGCTGGGCACAGGGAGAATTGGGCCCATTCAGGACCCAGGTGCATAGTAATTAATATTTTTAATTAATTTGTGTAACACCCTAATTTTGTTCATCACACTAAAAATTAATATAGGCAACCAAATTTTCCTAGTTTTTGTTTTAGGAATTATTAAATTGCAAAATTAAATTTTGGTTCTTAAATATTTAAATAACATTTAAATTAGAATCAAATGAAGTTAGTGTTGCATTCATGCTATTGCATATATTTTTGAGTGTGGTTTGAATTTGAAAAAGGTTTGCAAAAGTTTAAACTTAATGTTCAAACCTTTCTCTTTTCCCTCTCTTTTTCTAGCCCAGCCCAATTTTTCGCCGCGGCCCAGTTCTTTTTCTCGGCCCAGTTCGCGCGCAGCAGCGGCCCAGCGTGGCCCAGCCGAGCTCTCCTTTCCTCTCTCTTTTCTTTCGCTGACATGTGGGCCCGCCTTGTCAGCGTCGTCTTCCTCGCATCGCCGAGTAGGACTCGACGCCGAGTCCGAGCGCCGCCCGACTCTGCGTCGCTTCCTTGGCGTTCAAGCTGGGGATTCCTCGACCTTTATAAGCCGCCGCCCGAGCTCTTGTTTCCCCAACCCAAACCGCAGCTTCTGCCGCCTTCTTTAGCTCGCGCTGCCGCAAACCCTAGGCTAAGAGCCGCCGCCGCGATTCGAGTTCTAGGGACCGCCTTCGCCGCTTCCAACTCGCCGCCAAGCTTCGCGTGGAGGTAAGGAAGTCGTCGAGTCTCTTTTCCCTCTCTCTCTCGCTCTCTTGTGCTTGCGCGAGCTCGTCGTCGCAACCGCGCCGCCGTTCGTCGCCGTGAGCTCCCGTCGTTGCGCAAAGCTTGTTTAGAACCCCCAAAACGGATTTCCCGTTTTCCCCTCTTTCTCCCAAGCCAAACACGGCGAGCTTTAGAGCCTCCTAGCCCCAGTTTCGCCAACTCCAGCGAGGTTCCGGCGAGGCGCCGCCGCGCGCAGTCGCGCTCGGGTCGCTGGCTCGCCCCTTTGATCCAGAGCCGTCCGATCTCGATCCAACGGCTGAGAATCGGCCCAACTCGAGTCAAACCGAGCCGCACTGGTCAGCCGTGCCATTTTTCAGAAAAGCCCCTCGGTTTTATAGAAATCAACCCGCAGTCCAAGCCAGTTCAAAAATAATTAGATTTAGGTCATGTTTCTTCTAGTTTAGCCCCTGATCTTTCTAAAAATCTAACCCGCCGTCCTGTTTGGTCTTTTTACTCAAAAGTCCTTCTGTTTTTATATAAAATTACGTTTTAGGTCCCTAGTTTCTTCTGTTTAAGCCCCTGGAAAGTTAGATTTAGTTCAAAGAAGTCCTTAAACCTTGTTTTAGCCATATCTTAACCGTTTTAAATCCGTTTTGAGTGATCTTTGCGCTCACGCGATCGTCTCTTCATCAAGAATAGTTCTAGACACGTCTTTGCGTCTTTAAAAGTTGTATGGTGTATTGTTTTGCTTTTATTGATTGAATGCTTGTGCGAATCGTGTAGAGAACGGTCCGTTCGAGGGAGATCAAGATCAAGTCTACGAGGAGGAGCCACCGCAGTACTTTGAGGAAGGCAAGTGGATTTCCCCCTCTGCATACTCTTTTGAACCCATACACATTGCATGACAATAAAGTTTATATTTATGTTCGCGATGCATTGATTTGATGGGTCCTATGTAAGGATGACTAGTCTTTTACACCTAAGCCTTGATACACCGGGTTTACTTTTATGTTGGGTAGCTATGCTAGATGCTTAACCATGGTTCATGATGGGTTCTATCCAACATTGATGAATATCTTTATTATTTATATCTTGTTATGTTAATACAAGATCACCATGTTAATTCGGAACATGGAGAACCACCCGGGATTTACCGTACAACCACAATACTATATGGCTCTGGTCTTAGCTGAATAATTAGATGAACTACATGTTGTGTTTGTGCTGCCTGTTGGGTTGTTATTTGTTTGAGGATGTGTTGGTGCGGGGATCGGAAGAGGTTATCTTCTGTTGAAACCGTAAGTGCTGGGAACAAACACACATGTAGGAATTCTTTGTAAAGGCTTCGTAGCGTCCCTATGCAGTCACACCTTGGAAGTGTGGTACGTGCCTGATCAGCACAGCATGGTTGGGTTTAAAGTTCTTCGGAGCTTTTACGCGAATTGTGGTGAAAGTGTACAACCTCTGCAGAGTGTAAAACTGTTATAACAGCCGTGTTCGCGGTCATGAACGGCCTGGACCCTCACGTGATTAATCTATCGAAACATGAAATCAAATCATTGCATGCATATGCTATTGGTTATGTTTATGATTTATTTTATGTTAATATGTGGGTTGGTATATACTTATATCTTAGTAAATAGTTGCTTGTCAATAAAATTTGACCAACTAAAATGCTAACCGCTGCAAACCAAGCCTTTCCTTGATAACTTGCATATTTCCCCCACTTGCTGAGTACCAACCATAAGTGTACTCATCCTTGCTTATATTGGATCAGAAGGTAATAATGGAGCGGAGTACCTCAGCGATCTTGATGAGTTCTAGGCGTGTGTTCCACCAGTCAGATGCCTGTGGAGTGCTTTTGGAGATATCGTCTTTAGTTATCGTGCGAACCAGTTTATTTTGGCCTTTGTGCCATATTCGTGAGTGTAATAAATACTTTATTTATTAAATATTCGTTTGAGTACTGTTTCTGCTATTCACTCACGGTCTATCATATGTGTGAAATTTGATCCTGGCACACATATGAGATGTGCTCGGTTTTCTTTCTAAAACCGGGTATGACAATTTGTGGATTACTTTAAGATATGTGCAATTTTCTAAAACAGGAGCACTGGAGCAGTGCTCATAAAATAAATAGGTGTAATCCAAATATTCCGCTACACGTGGTTGGCAACAGTGTTGCATCAGTTTCCTCTAACATCCTAGCGTTCTTGGTATACTATGGCTGAGGCTGAACCAGAGCAACTTATCAAGAACTACTAACAATGTCGCCAACATTATCGTATATTTAATGAGTCGAGCTAGACGATCGTTCGGTCATGTTTCCTTGATGACTCGTCTCGTCTCCAAAGGCACAAATCTCATTTACATGTTTCCAGAGTGTCGCGTGATGCCGCAAGATGAGCATGACCCCACCCGGCCCGCATGTTCATTGTCCACTGGGAGACTGGGACAGTCGATATGAACACGCGCGGGCGAGCTGCAAGGCTGCAGACCTGCACGTTCATAGTCCACTACTCCACTGAGGGCAGGCCACCGATCGACGGCCAGTAGGTGAACCTTGTGATGCGCATGGCCCCGTGCGGTGGTGTGGCGCCTGACGACCGGCCGGGGACAAGGCTCGTCGCCGGACGGACACACACCGATGGTTCAGAGCGGCGCCGGAGCATGCTCTGGTTGCTGGGAGACTAGGGCAGTGAACAATGACTGGGCGTGGTCCAGCTTCATGGCCGGAGGCAGTACTTGTTATCTCTTGCTGATTTGCTCTTTGTTGTTTGATTGTCATGAGGATTCTTCCTGTAACTAACTCTGGCAGAAACAAAACAGCCGCCATGCTTAAAAAAAAAAAAGACTTCAGATGAATTCAAAGCATTGCATGACCATTTAACAACAACACTACTTCGTCTAAAAATATATAATTATACCTTTTTACGGGAACATGGAGTACAGTTTTCCACCCGTACCAAACGACATGCTAGTCGTGCGGTGCCCATGATACACAAATGACACTGACATTGTCCCAAATTCACGTAAGATTCATTGTCATTTCGTTTACCAATCCACAAATTACAAACTCCAAACTTAAATCAAAATGAATAGTCTATGA
Organism: Digitaria exilis; assembly: GCA_015342445.1. Taxonomy (NCBI): domain Eukaryota; kingdom Viridiplantae; phylum Streptophyta; class Magnoliopsida; order Poales; family Poaceae; genus Digitaria; species Digitaria exilis. Next base: position 1,341,508 of record JACEFO010001965.1, read on the forward strand.
AAGAACTTAAAATCAAACTAAGTAGTTTGCAAAATAATTTACATGGTAACAAAGAAAACTAAATTGAACTAAATTGCAGATATCATTGCTCGGAACGGGAGTCACAATCTCACTACTCAGCAGCCCAAGAACATAACAACGATCATCAAAATCCCCATAGACCTAATGATAATTGATCAAGATTCCACTCCACACTTGGAATTAATCTCGGTCGAACTCAACATCATTGTCCTTCTGAATAGATGGTACATAGTATTTGGTCATTCACGACTCATGACAATCACATCCCTTAGGGCAAAAGTCTTGTTCTGTCTTCGTCACACGAGTCAAGAGGCACAACGCACGGGCCGGCCGGCCAGACAACCGATCGAGCGGTCAGGCATGGACCACATGAACAAACGACCAAGGCGCGGGCGCGCGGCAGTCGCGTGATGGCTCTGCGCAACTGAAGCGGTGCCGTGGGGAGCTAGAAGCCTCGCATGACGGATACCGATCGACATGGCTTGAACGTGCGCGCGTTGTTGCAGGTGTGCCTTGCAGGAGGTAGGCAACGGGCTATGCTCGTGGCCTTGTCATTTGATCTGGTTTTGACTACTCATGTTGGTTTAGGAAAACCACCACCATTAATAACCATTAATCATGATGGCTACTTTAACTGCCATCTTGGTTAATCTATTAACCATGACGGTTGGTCGTCCGTCACGGAAAAGGGTCTCTATTAACTGCGACCTTGACTCAGTGGTGGATGCAATTCCCGCCACGAAAAATCATTTTTGCCCGTCACGAAAAATCATTCTTGTAGTAGTTCTATATAGAAAAAAGTGTATTTTTCATCCCTCAAGTATTGCAAGAGCGTAATTTTCATCCCTTATGTTTTAGTTGATGCAAATCAACCCTTTAACTAATTAAATTGGTGCACTTATCATCCCTATCTGGGTATAGAATTGTGTAACTTTATATGAGAATGATTTTGATGCAGAGTAGACATTCTCGTGTCACGTTATTTCAGACCACTCACAGGTTTAATTATATATGATTTTGTCAATGAACTTAAATCTTATAAGATAATCAGTTTAGAGTACTTTCTAAAAATTTTAGAATTAACATATATTTTTTTGTTTGCCTTTGAAAAAAACAATATGAGTGAATCAAACAATACTTAATAAAAGATATAACAATCACTAAATTGTTATCAAACCAAGGTAGGGATGATTAGTGCACCAATTTAGTTAGTTAAGGGGCTGGTTTGCACCAATTAAAACATTAGGGATGAAAACTACACTCTCACAATATTTGAAGGATGAAAATACACTTTTTCCTTCTATATATGGTAGCAATACTAAATTTATTGTTATTGGATAATTTCGTATGGATTAGGATTTCAAAGGAGTAGGTTTGGATTGGATTGGACGGGACATAAAGATATTGTATTAGGATTAGATTGGATTTTATATTTTTTTTATTTTAACTGGGTCACTGCATTTGGGTTTGGATCTCAATCCATTACCACCTGGTGACTATGCACACTGGGAAGTCACACATGTGGGCATGGGCAGCGCTGGAAATCGTGTTCATCGGTGGCACGCTGATTTGTGTGGCTCTATGGAGCTGATTTCCAGAGCATTTTCTTGGTTTTGTTTACCACAACAACTCTCATTCTATTGCTTCATTCACCCTGGCATAGTTTGGTCACAAACCACTACGGACGCCATTCACAAACATCAGATTGATCCACTTCTCAATTCAAACCAATGTGCAAGTTTATGCGTACGATGAAAAACCAAATGATTCAATTGGTGCGGACATCCGGTACTTTGCTCCTCTAAAACAAACACCACCACAGTTATAAGCACAGCCTCAGGTACTCATACATCAGTTTGCTCCAACATCTTCCAACTTCCTTGGCAATCAATAGTTAATGACCGAGGCTAAACAAGCAACCAAGCAAAAACCACGTTGCAATGTCGCCAACATTACTATTTGTATATTTAAAGGCCGGGCTGGACAATCGTTCTCCTGGTCTGTTCGACTCACGATAATCTCATCTCGAAAGGCACAAATCTTGTTACTTTTTTTAGGGACAAATCTAGTTACCTTTGCTGGCCAGAGACCTGAGCTAACGGCCCGACACAGCAAGGTCGTCGATTGGGTCGTTCACGGGAACCCATGCGATGGAGCGGGCAGGTGTCGCGTTATTCGCATGATATCCGCCTCCGTTAATCGATTTTCGGAGGCGGACAACTTATATGACCCGCCTCCTAAAACAAAATGGCCCAAACTGAGCCCAAAAGACCAATAGCCAGTCATATATATATAGGAACCCTCCTCAAACCCTAACCCTAACTCTCATACCACTCTCCCTCCCCCTTCTCTCCCCCATGCGGTGCACCTCCTCCACCACCACCACTGGCGGCCGCACCCCCTCCTCCACCACCACTGGCGGCGGCACCCCTTCCTCCTCTACTAGATTCCACCGACATCGCCCCCTCCTCCACCAGCGGTGCGAGCCGCTGCTGCTCCTCCATCGGTGGCGGCAGCACCCCCTCCTCCACGACCCCTGGTGTCACCTCCTCCACCACCACCACCGGCGTCGCCCCCTCCTCCTCCATCGGTGGCGTGAGGCGTGGATCTGGCGGCTGCGTCGTCTCCTCCGCCACCAGCGTTGCCTCCTCCTCTCTCGGCGGCGCGGCATACGTATCCGGTGGCCGCGCATATCTGGGAGAGGTGGCGCCGATCTGGTGGCGGCGGCGTCGCCTCCTCCTCCACCACCGGCGTCGCCTCCTCCTTTTCTCCTGGTGATGCGGCATGGCAGATCCGATGGCGGCGACACGGATCTAGCGGAGGCTGCACGGATCTGGTGGTGGCGACGGGGATCCAACGACAGCGGTGTGGATCCAGCAATGGCGAAGCGGATCTGGCGGGGCGGCACCGATGGGCTCGGCAGGCTCGAGATGGGCTCGATGGGCTTTTTCTTTTTTTAATTTTTTACCCGATTAACGGAGGCGGACATAAAACCGCCTCCGTTAATCTTCTATTAACAGAAGCCCTAGTTTGGAGGCGGACGCAAAAACCGCCTCCGAAAACCTTTTTTGACCGCCTCCGAAAATGCTATTTGTAGTAGTGTGGGAGTCTGCTTGAGCATAATTTTTCCATTATCTCTTCCAATTTGGTAGTTAGATTGGGGAAAGGGGACTGCGGGTACCTATTGGGAGGGTTTTGGGAAAAATAGTGCTCCAACACAACCCCTTTGCATCTCTTTTTTCCCAAAAGTTATTGAAGAAACTAATAACCCACCCAAACTCTCCTCAAATAAAGGGAGAGTTAATCTCTCCCAATATGGTAGTTGTTAATGGGATGAGATTATTGGTTGACGGCAAAAGTACCTCTCACAATAATTCATAAAAGGAGTATTCGAACATCCCAATAACAAGTTATTGAGAAATATATAGAGAGACTCTCGGAGATGCCAAATAGCCTCCACGTCAAAAATGGATTGGAGATAATTATCAAACATTACATAGCCATTTACTACCAACAACACTATTTTCTCTCAAAAATAAAGTATTTATACTCTCTCTCTCAAAAATCTATAATTATACTTTCCTTGAGACATAGGGAGTATGTATTCCACCTACAACGAAAGGCACGCTATTCCTGCCCATGATACACATAACATTGTCCAAAATTCTCATACTATTCTTGAATTCATTGCCATTTGAGTTTAAGAATCCACAAATTACAAACTCCAAAACATGAATTGAACAAGGTAATCTGTAAAAAGAACTCAAAATCAAACATAATAGTTTGCAAAAGAATTCACATGACAACAAAGATAATAGAATTAAAAATAAATTGAAGAAAACATAACAGGGTACAGGAGTCACAATCTCACTACTCAGCGCCCGTGGAGCTAATGTTGATCATCAAAATCCTCACATGTCTAATGATAATCATCAAAACCCAACTCAATACTTAGAATCAATCTCTGTCAAACTCACCATTGCCGTCAAGAACTACGATAGAATCTTCACACAAGAAAACAAACTTTCAATCTTGTGGTAGAAATATTGAAGCGGTGGCAACGCGCTGTTAAATTGAGGCACAATGATCAACACTAATCATTCAGGCAAATTCTAGGTCCGGACTTATAATAGGCAGCACAATCGACGGGCATGCATCAGATTTCTCTAACATCCCAACGCGTTCACTCCTTCCAGCAGTATGCGAGGTGTGGTGGGAAGAAATATACCAAACAAAGCCGTCGCAAACATTATTGTCGAGAGATGGCACGCAGTTTGGTCATTGAGGGCTCACGACAATCTCGCACAAGTCTCGTTCTCTTCGTTGCATGAGACGCGGGCCGGCCGGCCAGGCCGCCATCGATCGCGCGATCAGGCGTGCACCACATGAACGATTAGGCGTGGTTGTCGCGTGATGGCTCTGCGCAAGGCAGCGGCGCCGTGGGGAGCTACAAGCCTCGAGATGGTTTGCACGCGTTGCAACTTGCATGTGTGCCCTTGTCATTTGATCTTCGTTCGTCTTGAAGATTAGTACTACCCGTTAATTACTCATGTCTTTTCGTGTGTCGGTCTTGTTACTCATCCAGAGCTCGTTGATTACTCATGTTGTTTCTTGTGTCGGTTACTCATCCAGAGGATAAAGGGCGAAATCAAAGGTAAGCTAATAAGTTTCTAAGATGGGAAAATGCGGAGCTACGAACTACGGAACATTGTCACTAACAAAAGATAAACAAACGGTAGGAGCTCCGGACCAGATCCTTGTTCGATCCAAATCATGATGTTGTTGATAAATATTTACTCCTTGTTACATACATCTTTTATAGGCATTTCAAATATCTTTATTTTAGTCTTTTATTCACGTGTCCAAGACTAATGTCGAAACTAAAAAAAGTCCGAATTTTTAATATTGACGTGGAAACCAAATAAGTCTCTTATTGACAGTGTCTTACAAAAAGATTTCTAGGGAAACTCAAAATGAAGTTTCTAGTCTTTAGGACAAGAACGACGGTGCATACGATGAAAAATAAGATAACATATCTAGACAGGTCATAGTTCACTGGAAAAGACAGTAAACATATATGCACACATCTCTTCAGATATAATTTTCAAGATCGTATTCACAGAGATTTGAACGTTCTCAAGTTCGTCACCGGAGACTGAACATGAATTCACAAGAACCAAAAATCATTTGTTCACTGGAACATTCTTGCGAAAAGGTGAACCTCGGACATGAGAGCATCCTAGTCATTGGGCACTAACTCTTCGGACCAGTTTCTTCCGCGGAGCAAGGCCTTTTGCGATGGCCGCAGAACTCACGTCCACGAGGACGGTGTCCTCTTCCTTGAAATCGCCCTTCAAAACACCAAGAGCAATCTCGTTCTCCACCATCTGCTGAATGACTCTCTTGACAGGCCTTGCACCATAGTTCGGGTCAAAGCCAAGAGACCCCAGAAGCTCCACGGCCTCTGGTGTATACTGAAGATGAATTTTTTTTGTTGTTTCAGCCGATTCTTGACCCGGTTCAACTGTAAGCATGTAAACAATTCAAATTAGAGAGCAGGTTATGATGAAGATGAACAACTATGGTATTACAAGGCAAGTATCTAAAAGAATCATTAAATGTTTACCTGGATCTCCAGAATGTGGTTGATCTCACTTGTGTCCAGTGGCTGGAACACAATGTACTCATCTATCCTATTCAAGAACTCTGGTCGGAATGTTTGCCGGGCCATCTCGATCACCTGCTTCTTCATTATCTCATACACAGCCTCCTTGGTGTCTGTGGTGTTTCTAAGCGTGTCCAGTGTCTTGCCCAGCTCAGTCTTCCCTACACCTGTAGGTCCCATAAACATAAAGCTTGCTATCGGACGGTTTGGGTCTGATAACCCTGCCCTAGAATGACGGATGGCATTGGCCACTGACTTAACTGCAATATCTTGTCCAATAACCCTCTTTGTGCAGTACATCTTCCAGCAGCAGTAGCTTTTCCCTTTCAGACTGCTGAAGGTTCGACACTGAAATACCAGTCCATTTGCTAACAATCTCGGCAATGTCAACATCAGTAACCCCTTCTCGAAGCATTGGCTTCCCTGATTGCTGGAATTCAACAAGTTTATTCTCAGCCTCTTCCAATTGTTTCTGTAGTGACTGAAGTGTTCCATACTTGAGTTCAGCAGCACGATTTAAATCATATTCTCTCTCAGCAGCTTCAATCTCCAGGTTCACTCTGTCAGTCTAACAAGATAATTACAAGATTAGAGCCTATATGGTACCAAGGAAAAATGTGGTAGATATTTGAACCAGGCTGCAAACTTTGTATATGGTCTGGTATCCCGGCGGTCGGCCGGCTAGACCTGGTGTTTAAAAGAATATGAACTTTATATGTAAAAGAGGGACAACAACACAAAACACAATGTGGCTGGGATTTGTGTGGCTCTTAAGGTGGCCTTTACCAGCACTCCAGCAGTAATGTTATTATAGCTCATGAAGCCGTAGGTACTTACTTCTAGAGCATCTTATCACGAATTACTAGAGATGTCATCCACAAAACATCAAATTGATTCAGGTCCCAATTCAAACCAATGCGACCAAGAATTAGGCATACGTATTACAATTTCGAGTCGTACAGAATACCAGATGAAATAAATGCTGAATTACATATTGGGCACATCCGATTCTTGGCTTCTCTGAAGAAAACATTACCAATGCCGTTTGTCCAACCTCATTAGCCAGAGTCTTACATCAGTTTTCTCTAACATCCAAACATTCATGATAAAGAATGGTTTAGGCCGAACAAGCAGCTAGAACTTATATTTAAAGCTAAACAATGACCGAGGTCGAACAAGTAACTAATCTACTCTAACATCCAAACATTTCTGATAAATAATGGTTTAGGCCGAACAAGCAGCTAGAACTTATATTTAAAGGTAAACAATGGCCGAGGTCGAACAAGCAACTAAGCTAGAAGCACATATTTAAAGGCTGGACACTGACCAACCGTTCGGTCGTGATCTGGTGGTATGACTCACGATAATCTTGTTTTTAAAGGCACAAATCTCGTTACCTTTGTAGGGCCGACCTGAGATGACAGCCCGGCGCGCGGGGTAGCCACAGCCAGGCCACCGATCGACGACCAGCAGGTGGACCTTGTGAACGACCGGACGCGCGGGTGTCGCGTGATGCGCATGACCCCGTGCGGCGGCGCAGCGCCGCGGCGACCGGCGGCCGCGGAGAAGGCTGGTCGCCGAACGGATACACACCGATCTCGCTCGGAGCGGCGCCGGAGCATGCTGGTTTCTGGGAGACTAACAGTGGACAATGACTGCACGTGGGCCAGCCTCACGGTCGCATGCAGCACTTCTCTTGCTGATTTGCCTTTGATCTTTTGTTTGTGATGAGTGATGAGCATTCTTCCTCGTTGATTAACCGCTGTGTTCCTTGTGCTGGTCTGGCGAAATCGAATCCTTCGACTTCGATGCCATTTACATTTCACAATCATCAATTTATATATGTTTTCCACATTCGACATTAAAAATGCTACTCCTTCAGTAGCAGATACTCTCAGTCTTATTTCCTGCCTCATGAAGAGTGAAATCCTGACATTAAAAATGAAATGTGACAAATGAGACATTTTCTGGCGGCAACTGCCTAAGGACTAATTCAAATATACCAATACGAGCAAGTTTATATACACGTATTATAATTTCGTGTGAGAGTGATGTTTTACGTCATTCACAAACATAAGATCGATCCATGTACTAATTTAAATTAACTAATATGAGCAAGTTTATGTATACATGTATTACAATTTCGTGAGCCACAATGAAAAGTCAGCTGATTGAATTGGTGTGTACATCCGGTACTTTGTTCCTTTGAAAGAACCACACCACCAATGGTATTGTTTGGACAGTGTTAGAGCTAGCCTAACGTTGAGTCTTGATGTGAGTCCAGCTAATACTCAATCGTTGGCTATCTTTGAGGAAGAAAAAAATTATCTCTAACAAAGCAAGAGAAAGATCTCTAACACAAGTATCTCTAACACATTGTCTTGCATGAGTCCACCAGCGGACAGAGTCTTGCATCAGTTTCCTCCGACATCCTAAACTTTGGACAGACTGTTCATCAGTTTCCTGCTTTCTAAGGTAAACAATGGCCGAGGCTAAACGAGCAAACCATGGCTGAGGCTGAACAAGCAACTAAATAAAGAACCCTATTGCAGTGTTGCTACTTGCTAACATTGTTGTATATGTAAAGTGTCGTTGGACAATCGTTCGGTCCGGTCGTGGTCTGATCGACGACTCACGATAATCTCATCGCCAAAGGCACAAATCTCGTTGCCTTTAGTGCCTTGGTGACCGGAGAACTGAGCTAACGGCCCGTCGCACGGGCCAGACACGGCCAGGGCACCGATCGAGAGGCCAGGTGGACCACGTGAATGACTGGACGCGGCGGGTGTCGCGTGATGGGCATGACACCGTGCGGCGTCCGGCCTGAGCCGAACGGATGCATAGTTTTTTTTTACCTACCGCTACCGGTCCGATCCCCCCGGGAACAGCTCAATCTGGTCCGGACCGGTAGCGGTATCGGCCGGTTACAAACCAGCAAAATTCAAAATATTTAAATTTGAATTCAAAAAATAAAAAATATGGTAAAAATTACTAAAAAATACTTTAAGGTGCGTGTAATTTATTGGTGTAATTTTTTCAAATATTTGCTCATTTGGTATTTTTTGCTGCAAATACAAGTTAAATAAAAAAAGAAAAAGAAAAAAGTAGTCATTTGTATGCATTTGTATAAGGTAAATATACAAATATTTGCTCATTTGGTATTTTTTATGGCAAATACAAGGCAAATGCACAATTCTATATATAGATATTTGTATGCATTTTTTGCCATTTTTTCATTAATTTACGCATAGGTCATGTCCATTTGTTTTTTACCCAAACCGTCTGACTTACCATTCAAACCACCCAGCTTACCGCCCAAATCGACTGGCTAACCGTTGAAAACCGATTACACTAGCACTTTAAATTTGGAAGTTGAATTTACTCAGTTTCCAGCGGTAACCGGTCAAACGATTCGGCCTACCGCTATCGGTGACCGACGGTAGCTGCACGGTAAAAAAAAAAAAAAAAGACCGCCGATGGCTCGCAGCGGCGCACGATCGCGCTGCCATGCTGTTCGATGGGAGCCTAGAACAGTGGACAATGACCGTGCGTGGGCCAGCTACATGGCCGCATGCAGTACCTGTTAACCTCTTGCTGATTTGTCATTTGTCATAAGGATTCTTGCTCGTTGAGTAGTACTCGTTTTCCTTGTGTTGGTCGTTTGCACCTTATATAATTGGCCAAAATTGAATTCTTCGGTGCCATTTGCATTTCTTCATCGTCACCACACCTCTCCGTCTAGCATTGAAGAAATTCTTCTAGAGATTGGACAAACTGGGACCTTTTTTATAAAGCAGAACTGTAGGTCCCGTTCGGAACAGCGTGAATGTTGTTTATGGCCAAAATAAACTGGAATTGGCAACTAAACGTTTTTTCAACTTATTTTGACTACATTTCTCCCTACCACCCCATTTGAACTAAAACGTACTCCCTTCGTTCTAAATTATTAGTCATCCTAGGTGCCATTTTGAGTGTCTAAATTTATGACATCTTCTATGAGCCTAGACATATAGTTTTCTAAATTCATAACATCATCAATGAATCTAGTAAAATGCTAGAATGACTAATAATTTAGAACGAAGGGAGTAAAAGCTAAGTCAAACTTTTGTATCTAAATTTTTTTTTTATATGTATGTGGCTTATCTGACGGACGCTTATCTCGACCGTCGTTCCAAAACAGCTAACTCTGGTGGAAACCAAACAGCCTTCAATAAATAGACTTGAGACAATTATCAACGGTTACATATTAAAAAGCAATGTTGGGATTTTATCTCGGTGGCGGCGAATGACGTCCAGTATGGCATGCAGACATAATGTCAGATGTCCACGGCGCAGCTCCTCTAACGTCCCTTATAGTTTGTCTACTAACTAAATTACTAAAATTGCCTCATCCATGATGGTGATGGATGGGGAGTTTTGAGAAGGACCTGAAGCTAAGGGGTGAATCTAGCCCAAACATTACCGGTGTCAGGGTAATGGGGTCAAAGCCTATCTATCTTAAAGTTGAACAGTAATTAAGCAAAGAAATTACTAATTTCATCTGGGTCAGCTGACCCGGTAAAATGGCTTGGATCCGCCCGAGCTGGATGAGGGCCTTATGTCCTTGAGCAGCAACTCAGCGGCGGCGGCGGTGTATAGACCAATGACAGCCTTCCACAGCTCGCACGAAGAGTAGGAGCGTGAGCCAAATGATTTATGGCAGGAGCATGAACCACATGATATAATACGGAGAGCTGGACAACAAGAAGGACAAGTTCCTGTCCAAATATGATAAGGGCAAAAAGGTCTGTTAGTTCAACAACAAATATTTAGATGAAAAAAGAGAAGAAATACTTATAATGTCACATGATTTTGACCATCATGTATTTATAATACCTCAGTTTGGTACGTTGAACAACAATAAAAATCTGGTAACAATACACTAAAATTATCGAACCCATGACGTTAGCTAAAACGGGTAAGTCGCATGATGTAAGAGACAGGGTACGAGTGATTTGTACTGATGTTCACACAACTATTCTGATTACCTCCGCAGTGCAGGAAGATTAGTCACCAGAGAGGCGGAGACTGAACATTAGTTCACAAAGAACCTAAAATCTAAAGCTAATAAGCTTCTAAGACGGGAACATTAGTTCACACAGAACCTAAAACTAAGCTAATAAGCTTCTAAGACGGGAAAGCTCCCAAACACTGTCACTAAAAGGTATAAACCCAGGACCTCCCACTCATTGGCAACCCTCTTTCATTTCATTGACAACTCTTCCGTTTTGTATCCACCGGAGGTCCAGTTCCTTCTGTAGAGCATGGAAAAACAGATACACATATCTCTTGAGATAAAAATCTCAAGATCGTATTCACAGAGATTTGACCGTTCTCGAGTTTTGTCACCAGAGACTGAACTTGAATTCACAGGAACCTAAAAGGCCAAGCCAAGGCTTCAAAGACGCGAAAATGCAGAGCTACGCTGCTTTTATTCACTGGAACATTCTCGCGAAAAGGTGAACCTTAGACATGAGAGCATCCTAGTCATTGGCAACTAACTCTTCGTTTCTGTTTTCTACCCTCTGCAGGACCAGTTTCTTCTGTGGAGCAAGGCCTTTTGCGATGGCCGCAGAACTCACGTCCACGAGGACAGTGTCATCTTCCTTCAAATCGCCCTTCAAAACACCAAGAGCAATCTCGTTCTCCACCATCTGCTGAATCACTCTCTTCACAGGCCTTGCACCATAGTTCGGGTCAAAGCCAAGAGAACCCAGAAGCTCCACGGCCTCTGGTGTATATTGAAGATGAATCTTCTGTTGTTTCAGCCGATTCTTGACCCGGTTCAACTGTGAGTAAACAATTTCAAATTAGAGAGCAGGCCATGACAAACAACTATGGTATACAGGCAAGTATCCAAAAAGAAGCGCAGGCTATGACAAACAACTATGGTATACAGGCAAGTATCCAAAAAGAATTGTTAAATGTTTACCTGGATCTCCACAATGTGGTTGATCTCACTTGTGTCCAGTGGCTGGAACACAATGTACTCATCTATCCTGTTCAAGAACTCCGGTCGGAATGTTTGCCGGGCCATCTCGATCACCTGCTTCTTCATTATCTCATACACAGCCTCCTTGCTGTCTGTGGTGTTTCTAAGCGTGTCCAGGATCAGTGGTGACCCAATGTTTGAGGTCATAATGATGACACAGTTAGTGAAGCTGACAGTCCTTCCCTGAGAATCAGTTATTCTTCCATCGTCCAACAGCTGCAACAAGATGTTGAAGACATCCTGGTGCGCTTTCTCAATTTCATCAAAGAGAACAACTGAATAAGGCCTGCGGCGAACAGATTCAGTCAATTGCCCCCCTTCCTCGTAACCAACATATCCAGGTGGGGCACCGACCAAACGGGAGACAGCATGCTTTTCCATGTACTCACTCATATCAATCCGGATTAGGGCATTCTCAGTATTGAAAAGGAACTCAGCCAGTGTCTTGCCCAGCTCGGTCTTCCCTACACCTGTAGGTCCCATAAACATAAAGCTTGCTATCGGACGGTTTGGATCTGATAATCCTGCCCTAGAACGACGGATGGCATTGGCCACTGACTTAACTGCAATATCTTGTCCAATAACCCTCTTGTGCAGTACATCTTCCAGCAGCAGTAGCTTTTCCCTTTCAGACTGTTGTAGGTTCGACACTGGAATACCAGTCCATTTGCTAACAATTTCGGCAATGTCAACATCAGTAACCTCTTCTCGAAGCATTGACTTCCCTGATTGCTGGAATTCAACAAGTTTATTCTCAGCCTCTTCCAATTGTTTCTGTAGTGACAGAAGTGTTCCATACTTGAGTTCAGCAGCACGATTTAAATCATACTCTCTCTCAGCAGCTTCAATCTCCAGGTTCACTCTGTCAGTCTAACACAAGACAATGACAAGATTAGAGCCTTTATGATACCATGGAAAAAATGTGGTAGATAAATACACAGACGAGTAAAGCATGCACCTACCTCTTCCTTAATTGATCTTATACGAGTCATCAAGGACTTCTCGTATTCCCAATGTTCTGAAAGGTTTTTCTGCTTCTGCTTGAGAGATTCTAGTTCAGCTTCAAGCTTGCTCAATCGTTCTTTGGAGGCTTTATCCGTGTCATTCTTCAATGAGAGCTTTTCCATTTCAAGCCTTATGATTTCTCTGTCTACCTCATCCAATTCAATGGGTTTTGATGTTATCTCCATTTTGAGCTTAGCAGCTGCTTCGTCAACTAGATCAATGGCTGCAGGCAAAAAGACAAAGAACATTAGATAGTGAATAGATCAAAGATTTGTTGTAACTTGTCCACATTATATGGCATACACATTACCCTTGTCCGGCAAAAAACGCCCAGTGATGTAACGATCTGATAAAACTGCTGCAGCAACAAGAGCTCCATCTGATATCTTAACACCATGGTGCAATTCATATCGCTCTCGCAAACCACGCAGTATCGAGATGGTATCCTCAACTGCTGGCTCACCACAATAAACCTGCTGGAACCTACGCTCAAGAGCAGCATCCTTTTCAATGTACTTCCTGTACTCATCCAATGTTGTTGCTCCAATGCAGCGGAGTTCTCCACGGCCAAGCATTGGCTTCAACAGATTACCAGCATCCATAGCTCCACCAACAGCTCCTGTTCAGAGATAAACTGTAAGCATGATAATATCCATACAGTAAGACATGAGAGCACTAGCTCCCCTGGTTTGTGTTATAAAGGATCAATTTAACAAAACAAGGCCCAACATGGCAGCACAAAACTAAATAAAAACGACTATTTCCATGTGTAAAGATGTATGCTTGTCAACATGAAAATTGTTTAGGGACTATTTTAGAATCAGATGAATGGCTAAACACATTCTTCAAGACTCCTTATACCTTCAGGGCCCACATAGTAACAAAAAAACTTGTGCAGAAAACACAAACCAAAATTGTAAGTACAGACCTGCACCAACAACGGTATGGATCTCATCAATGAATAAGATGATTTGGCCATTAGAAGCAGTGACCTCCTTTAGAACAGCCTTTAGTCTCTCCTCAAAATCACCACGGAATTTAGCCCCGGCAAGTAATGCTCCCATATCCAATGAAATAAGCTGGAATTTGAAGTGTATACAGCATCAGAATGAATAGTACATCACATTTCTTGAAATCAATAAAACTGTGGCTACTTTTTTGTTCTTATGTTATATTTCATTATTTTGTATCTTATCAAATAATCCACACTTCTTTAACTAGTATTAAACATATGTATTTAACCCGTGCCAAGAAATAAGAGTTGCCTCTTACATAGCAGAGCCAGAATTCAATTGGAGAATTAAGAATTACATATATTCTTCTTTGTGAAATTCAATTAACTAGATGAACAGAAACAGTTCAGTACCCTTCTATTCATTAGAGGTTCAGGAACATCTCCGCGCACAATACGCTGAGCCAATCTGAAATAAGAGCAAGATAATTGATTACTGCATGTTCGAAGATGTAAATCGTAGGCATACCATAAAAAATCTAAAAAAACAAGTAATCACCCTTCAGCAATAGCTGTTTTGCCAACTCCTGGCTCGCCAATAATTACAGGATTGTTTTTAGTTCTCCTGCATAGGATCTGAATGCATCTGCGCACTTCATCATCACGGCCTATAACAGGATCAAGTTTTCCACGCCGAGCTGATTCTGTCAAGTCAATACCATACTTCTCTAGGGCCTGGTACTTTCCTTCTGGATCTGGAAACAGGAAAATAATTTTAGGCAAATAAACCTGGTTATTGATTGTTATCTACTCCATGGTCAGTTAAATTTCTAGAACAATACAGGAAATCATGAATAAAAACCGAAACAACAAAAAACCCAATTACAAAAGAAACCAGAAAAGATAAATAGTACAAAGAAAAGAAAATGTCACCAGACGTACTCTGATCTGTGACTCGCTGGCTTCCACGAACTGCTGAAATAGCTTCTTTAATATCATTCTCCACAATTTTCAGATCTTTGAACAGCTGCTGCCCAAACCTTTTATCTGAAGCGAATGCTTGCAGGATGTGCTCAACTGACACAAACTCATCACCATATTCTTTTTTATGCTTCTTTGCATTATCCAATATTGAAACAAAACTTGAACCTATAATTGGCCCGGATGTATCACCACCAACCTACCAATGCAAGGCACGTGATGTTAAGTTTAGCACCTTAATAAATAGAAGTAGTTCAGCTAGTTCAATTTACAAAAATTACTAAGCGTCAGTGCTAATACCTTTGGCTGTCTAGATATAAAGTCATCGGTAGCTTGTAGAACTGATGTGTTGTCTATGCCTGCTTTTGAAAATATCCTGCGTGCTAATCCATCCTTTTGCTCTAGCAGAGCTTTCATCAGGTGCTCTGACTCCACTATTTGTTGTTTCGATGACCTTGCTGCATCAACTGCACCAACAATGCCCTCCCACGCCATTTCAGTGAACTGTTCTGGTGTTATCTGTTTGATAAAAGAAAAGGACAGATTATGACTCGAGTCAATGTTTGTTTGCACATCGGTCACCAATGGTGTACATATGATATATCCACATTCCTCAGGACTCAAGTCAATCACACTTGCAAATGCAAACATGTGCTAGCACACATACAGATTCAACCAAGCAAAGAACTAGATGGATGTCAAAGCCAGAGATGATTTGTAATTGGGGGCACTATATGATGGTTCCAGCCTAAAGTATACCGCTCTGATAAATTACTGCGCCACATCTACAAACTAATCAGCTCATTGATTTCACATTCAAAGCATGGTTAAGAATGGTGCCTCATTTAATTAATATGAACATGATAATGCAATCACCAACACAAGATACTGATAGGTCCAATGACATCAACACAGAGAATATCAAAAATCATCATCTCACTGCAGTTCTGAAGTTTGGATTTTGGAACTGTTCAAATTTATCGCCCCACACAATGCATTCAATGTACGATCAGAGAATGAAACACCATCTACATCAACCACCGAAATCGAACAGCCACGTCCACAAACCCAATCGGTAAAGCGGCGCATAATAACAGAGGCACTGGAGTGGCAGCAGAGGTACAGAGTGCAACCAACCTGAGACGACGACGCGGCGGCGCTGTACTGAGCGGGGGTCGTAGAGTGGAACATCCGTCGCGACGGCGCCATGAGCCCGGCTCCACCAGCGCCTACGGGAAACCGCTCCAAAGGAGGAGCAAACCACGCCGGCCTCCTCGTCGCGGCGGCGTTGAAGGCGGAGGCATCACCCGCGAGCGGCGCGAGGGCTCGCGGGAGGACTTCGCGGCCACCGCCGGGGGCCTGGCGGCGAGCGGTGGCCAACGCAGCCGCGCGCGCGGTGCGCGCGAGCCTGGACGCGGCGGAGCGCGCCATCGCGGGGGGTGAGGGGGTTTTGGGCTGGGGTTTAGCGCTTACCTGCGGCGGCGGCGGTGGGGACTAGCCAGGTGGTGGACTGGTGGTGACACCGCGTGGATGGATGCTCGCTAGGTTATTTGTTGCGGCGGAGGTGGATGGAGGAAGGGGACGGGGAGTGGAGTGGAGAGGCGTGGCGATGCTTGGAGAAGGGGAAAGAAGGAGGAGGAGGAAGAAGAGGCGCCGGCGACGGAGGCGAAGCGAATCGAAGGTTGGAGAAGCTTCTGCTGGGTGCGGTGCTCGACGGCCTCCGTGCACATCTCGACCGTCTGATCCACGGCCGCTTTTCCAACCCGACGGATACCGGCACACCGTTTGTAACCAATTCCAGGGCCCACTCGTCGGCGAGAGATGGTGGAAAACGGCGTTCGGAAATTTCATCTGGCTCAGAATTTTTATCATCGGGAATTTTTGCAAGCGCATAAACTCCAGCACATTATGACATTAACCGCACGCTTGCACTAAATTACACCGGTTAAATTCAGAGTTTGCGTGGCTGTTTACCATGCAGCATGTCAGCACAGCAAGAATCATACGTTTGAGCTGAATTTCACCTGTAATTTTTGGAGTTCAGTTATTGTGTGTTACCGTGTTCGAAACCTTCAGAAACAAATTCAGGTCATCTTCCTTTGTTACAAATGCAAATCTTTCTCAAAGGTTACCAAGCAATCGTGCAACAACAGCGATACGTTAATAGTTTAACACACCAAGGAGTTTCAGTGTGCTAAGATTTTTCTGAATTTTTAAAACGCTATCGCCAATCAGAATCAAAGGTGCACAGCAACAGCTCCGGAGCAAACACGAAAGCATTCCTTCGCTCATAACCATGCTATATATCACGATAACCACAGTTATACCTGACATAAACATAGCCATACGAGTTAAGGTAGCAAATACCACATAGTTGAGATTCAGACTTAGAACTGGAATCTGATGGCTAGACTGAAAAACCAAATGCAGAACGCATTTGTGATGCAAACTTGCTACTATAAACAACTTTGAGCAGGCAATTAGCATGGACCAATCAACCCCCACAAGTGAGGAAAATCTCGCACCAAGGCTTGATGTAGGGAACTGAAACCTGCTAGACCAGCTCCCAGTCCCCGTCGATGAAGTGGACGACGTCATCTGTACGATCCTGCATTCAGAAAATGGCATTGTTAGAAACAAAAACTTTTAACATCACAAAAAGGAGAGAATAACTATATCACAGAAGAGTAGCTAGACGTAAAAATATTCAAGGCAGTCATCCTGACAGATAATCGATGAACCCAAAGATGCGTAAGTATTTTTTTTTTAAAAAAAAGGATGCTTACAATAGAAACAAAAGAGTAGACATTTTAGACAATGTGCGACTGATTCATGTACATGAAAGATGCTTAGATTGTTTTATTTGTCCCTAACTCTCAAACCGAATTATCAATATTTGTTCTTCTATAATAATAACAGCCCCTAATAATAATATAGATGACATTCCTATAAACGAATGTTAATATTTAGAAGGGAAAGTCAGATAAAGCATAGAATCATACCGGCCTAAACATGTCTACAACAATGTCATCCAGACCACCACTGAGTCCCCTTTGCAGCCTACCTGTCCCCATGAGATCGATGTTATAGTTTAGCTGACTGCTAACAGCTTGCTGATCGATCCTGCCATCTTGAAGAGGGGGAACACTACCTGAATTACCACCATCCAGTGTCTGCCTCGGAACAATAGAACTGTCTATGCGAAGATTCGGCAATGAAGAGTTGATGCCGGAATTACTAAGTGCAAGGTTGTTATTCAGCATCTCTCTTGAGTTGGTACTGCTTCCGTAGGCGAATGGCACCGGTTCCTGATTAAACGGCATTGGAAGACCGTTGCTGGCTAGTGATGCTCCGTGGTTCTGCATTTCATTTCCCAGCAGGGGAATCTGACTGGATGCTTCTGTAAAGCTTGAGAGAGGCTCAAGCTTGGGGCCATTGACCCGCAGGTTTGGTTGTGACATGCTGTCCTTCTGACCAAGTTCAGGAACGGACGATGAAACTGCTGTTGGCCAGGTGGTGTTGCATCTTCCAAGATCTGGAAACTGGGGCGACTCACCAACAAATGAACTAAATGGATCGGCAGAAGAGTGTATCCTACCAAGGTGTTGCTGATTGTTTGGCTCAAGAGACTGTAATGGCAAGTTATTACTTGTTGGAACCAGTGTTGTGCCATTTGATATGTTTGCAAAAGAGTTACCGGAAGGACCAGTAGGAAAGCATTTACTACTATCCTGCAGGGGCATATGAGCACCCCTTATCAGATTACAGTTGTTCATGCCCCCAACATTGCCCAAGGAAGTGCTCAAATTATTCTGGGTGCGTCCAATCTGAATGGGCTGCGAAGGCAGCAAACCATGCATCCCAAACGCAGAAGGGGAGTTCATCCTTGCCAAAAGGTTGTTTGACTGTGAATGGTTAGTGTTTGGGACTGGCCTGTATCTCCCGTACGCATTGTAGTGCCTGAAGGCTTCGAGTCCCATGTTAACATAAGCAGGGTTCCTTCCTCCAAATGCCGCAGTTAGGTTGGCCTGCCTGCTCGCATCAGCACTAAGTCGTTTCAGATACAGCCGGTACTTCTGAAATAACAAACCAACAAGAAGAATTTATTAAGTGTCCTTCCAATTGCAAAAAGGAAAAAAGAAACAGAAATTGAGATGCTGAAGACTGCAAAGAGATTTATGATCTTTAAAAAGATATGAAGTATACAACTTAACAAATATGCTAGCAGATGTCACTTTGTTTCTTTCGAAAGTATAACAGGCATGTGAAGATAAGTTGATATATAGAGTATTTCTAGATACAGTAAAAAATAAAGTTGAGAAACTATAGTTCATATGCATTATGAACCGCACTTAACAAATCCTCTTTCAAGATATAGTATTCGAGCCTATAGGCGAACTGCATTTAACAAATCCTCTTTCAAGATATAGTATTCGAGCTTATAGTTATAGTTGAATAATCATAATGTCCAAAATTTCGCTCCAATGGCATCCCATAATAAACATAAGAGAAATAATCACAGAAAACTAAATGCTATGCAAAACAAGACAAAAATTAAACCTGCAAATGACTCGCAACATTCTCCCTTGTGATGTTCTCAACATTCATGAGATCTAGTATTTTCTTTGGAACGGCCTCTGCAATTATACACACAAGTACATGCTGTTATAATTCAAGAATAATGGAACGAATCTGGGAAAATAATTAGTGAACATTCTGATAACTAAGCTATGAAATAAGAACACTTACTGTCAATGCCAAGCTGGTTGACAGCAGCCACAAACTTTCGGTGCAATTCAACAGACCACACAACCCTTGGCTTCTTCTGCGTCGACGAGTCTCCGTTCTCATTACTATCATCAGAATCATCACCATCGTCTCCATTATCATCCCTACCCTTGCGTGAAGTTCGCTTGTTGCGATTAACGCCACCATTGTCACCTTCAGCACTCGCCAGCTGCAACTTCTTACCAGAATCATCGTTATCATTACCGTGGTTCTTGGCATCAGAACTCCTCCGCCTAACCACATGCTGCCATATCGTCCTCAACTGCTCAATACGCACTGGCTTCAGCAGGTAGTCACATGCTCCATGGGTGATACCCTTCATCACTGTTTGTGTCTCATCATTTGCAGACAACACTGCATGATGACACATGGTCAGTTACAGAACTTAAACTTGACATTTTATAGATGTATTGAAACTTGACATAATCGAAGAGAAATGCATAACAATTTTCGTTGTACATTGAACCAGAGGAATTAATTGAACTTCCTGCAAGAAACTAATTGGCGTTCATTACCCTTGCAGACTTTTGTCCTTTCTAACTCCTTTTTACTGGGCACACATGTTGGGCATACAGAAGTTCTCGTGAGAATCATCATTTTTCCAAAATTAATGAATTCAGTGGCAAAACAAATAAGGCAAACCTTGTTTCCTAAACTCCACACTTCAGCAGTCCAAAGGAGATAAAACCAAACAAACCAGATACTATACAAGATCTATTCATTCCACAATGATTTTCAAGCAATGCCATTTTTCAGATCATTGGCCGCAATAATGACACGAATAGAAGTGGGTATGCAAGAAAGACTTACTAATGACCGGGAGGTCCATCTCGAGGCCCACAAGCTCAAGGAGCTTGAAACCATCCATGTCCGGCATGTGGACATCACTGATCACAAGGTCAAACTGGTCCTTCTTCTCCCTCAACAGCTTCAGGGCCGTGGCTGCCTGCCCAGTTGTTGTCACTGCGACATCACAAGCACACCAAATCCGGCCAGATTAGCGCACAAGTCAAAGACCACCGGAAGAACACATTCCGCATGTGCGTCAAATCTTGTAAGAATCACTAGCGCGTGGAAAAATAGACGAGACGAACATTCCGTTGAAGAAAATCTAACCATGGAAAACGGAAATAGACAGGCAAAAACCTGCAGAACTCAAGATTACAGACTACAGAAATTACACAGTTGGGGGTCCAGTCGAGAGAGTTTATTCCTCTCCAAATAAAACCGTGCGTGACCACATGACAAAAATTCAATCTTTTTTAACAACCAAAAAAAATCTGATTTGTTTTTCAATAAAAAGAAATGAAACTGAGCTTGACATGACATTACACAACAAAAATACTTCACCGCGAAACCAATAGGGAAAAAAGTCGGCGCATAAAGCCAGAATTGCTATTTATGTGAAGGCATAACGAAGGACCCAGACTATATTTGTGACCTCCTTGATACGCATACAATGAAAACCAAATCAAGCAAAGAGCCAAATCATAAAGGCAAGAAACTGCACCCAAGTCAAAGGATACAATTCTATCAGAGTAGGAATCCAAACACACAGAAAGAGAGAAACGGAGGAGCTAGAGGAGTACGGCATATACCATGGTACTGGCAGTGATTCAGGAGGTTCTCGAGGACCTTGAGGCAGGTAGGGTCGTCGTCGACGGCGAGCACGCGCATGCCGACGGGGAACTGGTCCTTGCCCCCATGCCCGCCGTTGGCCCTCGCCTGCAGCTTCACCTCCTCCACGGTCATCTCTCCTCTACCTCCGGCTACGCGAATCAAGAACCTCAGGCACACCCGGATCACGAAACTCCTTGTACGCAAGGGCGTTTCTTGGATCCTAGAAATCCAAGAAACAGCTGGGCAAGGCGGATGAAGCCAGCAAGGTCAAAGCAGGGGAGAGTAGCAGCGCAACAGAGAGAGGGGGAGAGAGAGAGAGAGAGAGAGGTGTGAAGAACTCAATAATAAGAGGAGGTGAGAGGAGGAGAGAGACGGGTGAATGGATTGGAGCTCATGCAGTGCAAAGATGGTAACCTTTTTTTCGGCCCCCTTTCGTTTCCTTTTACGCATCCATTTTTCTTGCCATTTATTCAGGCCTTTATATGCTATCCATTCCATCCATCCAACCGGGCTGGGTTCTTGTTTCGTTGCCGTGTGGTGTATTCCGCGTGTGTACGCGCCACCGTCTCTTTTGGGTCCGTTTGGAGTCGCCTTTTGGGTTTTGCATTTGTGGACAACGTGCAACGTATTCCTGTCACGACAATTAATCCACAGTTGTGATAGTGGTTCACAAACAAATTGAACTAGTTCTTTTTCTTTCAATATAAAAAACATTTCAGTTGTCTCATACTCTCATTTAGTTTCACCTTAATAAAGCTTGGAATATGTTTTTCACACACTATAGAAATTAAAGATTCTTTTTTCTCGTGTGAGTTACTCGTGTAGAAATAAAACATTTTGTACTACGTGGCAAATAGGTGATGTGTTCACATTTACGTGTGGGGTGGAGAAAAGAATTGCGCCGTAAAAACTCAGATTTCTCATGTGTTTGTTTTTTTGGATGATTGCGGCGACAAAGTGGTGAAGGATAGCTCTGGTTTTGGATCTACCCGCATAATTATAAGTCAGACAAGCATTTTTTTTTTTCTCCTATAGTTGATGCTGACGTGGTTCGAGCTGGCCAGGGCCAAGCTCTTGCTCGCTGGCTTATGGGGCTCTCGATTAAACAAAGCTTGCGATAAGATTGATTAGTGATGCACGACAGCTCGGCGTCATCTCTGGGATTAGCCGGCTTCCACTTCCACGGGATCACAGATCCATACTACTGCTGCCGCTGCAATATTTTTGAAAAAGAAAGCAAGCCAGATGTTTATTTTAAATCTTTCTATGGAAGGAAAGCAATTCGCTGTTGCCGTCAAGAAATCTTTATTTTTCTAGGCATCCATTATTTGTTTCCTTTTTCCACTCTGTAGAGTTTCCTGAATCAAAGCAAACAACAATGCCTTCTCTATTTTTTTTCTCCAAAACTTAGCATATTCGACCATATAACGTGCTTTGCTAAGATAATCTGCCGTCCAAACCGCTTAATCAAATATGCGCATGAAATGGCTGCTGGTTTTAACACACGGATCTGTCCTTGGGCCATGTATATTATACTGCCTCCAAGTGCGTCAGGCACCAGTACATTATTGGCCCAAACACCCTGTGATTGTACTTGTGATAATATTCTTTTCCCTGCCATTTTTTTAGTAAGTATTCCCTGTCAATATATTCTGAGGTATCAACATGTCAACTTGCCATCACGGAATCTCGTGGTCACTAATGCTCACAATTTTCCATTAATTTTGTAGTAAAGTTAAAATTAAGTAGCTTGTAATGGTACAAGATACGGCTGTCAAATGTCAGCACACAGTGAACTAGCCGGATCACAAAGTCAATTGAGATTCAAATGACCTAACAAGAGTAGGGGAGTGTGTAGGAAGCGAACGAATGAATGAACCTTCTGTTTCGCTAGTAGAAAGGGAACTCGTAGGCCATATAATTCTACCAAAAAGAGTTATATCTTAGGATTCGATTGCCTCGTGGCATTGTGCGTGGTTGGATTTCTGATGCTCTCCAATAGTACTAATTAATTGAATTAAAGGTTTTTTTAAAAAAAGAACTTCCCACAGAGCCACGTATATATTCTGATTTTTTTAGATTACATAGTACAACGTAAACGCTCAACACGTACGCACACTCACACATATGAACACACGTACGCAAACCCTACCCCTATGAGCACCTCCGAAGGACTGAGCCGGCAGATCTCGAGATTCACAAAGTCACCAAAGACGTCTCGCTGTCGAGGGGGACGTCGCCTAGACGCCTACAACCGAATGCATAGCGCTCTAGAAAAATGTGAGCACCAGTGCCAAATCGAAGATTTGAATCCTGGCGGGTAGGTTCCACCACAAAGAACCCAACCAACTGATCTAGGGTCAATTCGCTATACATTCAGATTTTTGTCGTACCAATTACAAAAAAAGGCTAGTTAATGGGTTGTCTCATTTGATGTTTCAGATAAACAGCTAGGGTGCACACATTACCTGCAGTGGCCTATGCTATACACATGATGCTCCAAGGTATATTTTAAGGAACCCCACTAACCGAACATATCCAGCCTTACATGCCAACAGCAAAAGCCTCAAGCAGGGCTAGTGTGCCACACAAAGTGCCAATTGTTAGACAGCTCCCCCCAACACCCACACAATCGATTCCTGATCTTTTGTGTGTTTTGTTTCCTTGCCACTGCTTCACATGGACCACAGCTTGATCAGCCCTTTTGCTGAATCAGAGACCAAACCACAAACCACAAGCTCCACGCCTCCCTTCTAACCTAGTATATATGCCTATATGTGCAGGCGATCTGCCACTAAGTATAGCCCAATGTCACATCTAATAGCCCATATATTTGTCCTCATCTTTTTTTTCAATGCACTCGTGGGGAGTAGAGATCCATGGCTGGGGTGGGGGTCCCTCTCATGTTACAAGACTACTACAAGTGGCATGAGAGGCCTCCCCACTGTGCCCTCTGCTCCCAGCATCAACATGAGTAGGGTGCTGAGAAAGATTTGGCGATCTCCAACAAAATAGAATGATGCATGGTCATTTGCATGGACTTCGTTCCTACTACTGTTGTTGTAACGTCGCTGTCATGGATAGATTAAAAATTAGCTTTTGCTATGATAACCTCTAAGAAACATACTGATGAAGTATCCAAAAACATATCAGTTGGTCTCTTTAAAAAAATTAAAAGTTCATGTGGAATCATTTTATGTTTCCTCCCTACAGAATCTCTCAATTTTGCACGTACCACCTGTGTTGGGTACCAATAGTAGGGGTATCCTAACTTGGACCCTAAACTACTTGGCAACAAGGCCCACAACGACGTCGGCCTGGCTCTTGCATCCCAGCAAAGGCCCACCACAACAACTCCTTATCAGCGTCCGTCCCGCTCGAGGTGGACGACCACCCTCGAGCGGGAATGTCCGTGACGTTCGAGACTCGGCAGCCAGGCTCGAGGGAGACGTTCACCCTCGAGCCAGCGTTTCCGTCACGTTCGAGGCTCGGCAAGCTCGAGCTTGCGGGCCAAGCTCGAGCCTGCCACGCCGGGAGCAACGCCTGAGACTCTGCGACCATCACCACCGATCATAATGACTCTCCTCTACGGTCAAAAAGAAGGATTCACTGCGCCACGCCACCGCCCATACTGCGGAGAGGACATCGGTCAAATCCACCAGGCGTGGTGGATTCGGATCTGACACTACATAGGCCGGTCCTGGCAACGGCACTGTGTCAACCACTCCTTTGACTTTGCTTACCTCGGATGCGCTATCATCCTCGATGGCAACCCTCGAAGGAAACTACGGAGCTTCGATCCGGGCGCCGTACTCAAGTTGCCACCCTCGAAGTCCTGATCTGTCGCAAGAATAACATCACATCAACCACTGCCATGTCGTCAGCCAGAGTTGGAAGGTGCGATTCCCGCTCGCATCGTGCGCGTCATGGGCAGCACAGTACACTTAGCACGTCTGCGCCACGAGCGCATGTACTCTCATGCCCTCCCCCTTATGCCTATAAAAGGGGAAGGGAAGCCCATGCAAAAGGGCAAGTGAGAGCAGGTTGACACCACAGAACACATACAAACGCACTTAGCCACCAAAAAGCTCAGGAACTTTGAAGCTCACCTCCTTCTCCCATCTTGCTTGTAAACCCCTACTACGAGCAATACAAAACTGGTGCTCGGCACCACTGCTGGACGTACGTCCCCGTGGCCGGAACCAGGATAAAAACCCCCGTCTCTTCACCCGCCATCGGGGCAACGAGTGGATTAGCACCGTAATCACTTGTTTGTGCCGGTGTGACCAAATCAGGCACCGACAGTTGGCGCGCCAGGTAGGGGACCAGCGCTGCGCAATTCTCGTTCCCGATGGCGAACTTCAACCAAGGACGAACCCCGCTGGGCGAAAGCAATCTGCTCCCAGCGGGACAAGAGATCCGGTTCGGGAGCTTACGGTTCCAGGCATGTGGCGACGGTTACCACATGCGCATCCTCCGGGAGGAACCGAGCAACCAGCTGGAGCCACCTCAACTGCCACTGGCAGCACCGCGACGACGGAGTCGTCCCGGACCTCGCGTACGACGAGCGTGCGCTGCAAGGCACGCCGCCGACATCAGCATCCCTCCTACCGCGAGGCAAGGGGAGATCCCGCGATCAGGGTCACAGGAGGGGGCTGCTCCCTTTCTCCCAGGACCCATTTCTGCACCATGTGCTACGACGGCACGTCCCTATCCCTATGGGCTACGCGGCCCTACGGCCACGTACGCCTCGCTCGTCCGCACTGCCATGAGTGCGTATGATGGCCAGCCAAGCCGTCATCCGGCCTCGGGACGCGACCTCGCCGCTCTGACGCCCGACGATTCCCGCACGGAATCAGAAGATCGATACGCCTTTGAGCATGAGCACCCTGGTTGGAACTACTCGGGTCTCCGCGACCCAGAGGCCTTTCTGGCCTTCCAAACAGCGGCGGACTATTGCTTCAGCTATTCCGATGATGAGTATGATCCAACCAGGGAGTGTTTCGTCATCAGCGACGGGCGGGTCAGCAAAGGATCAACGTCGGACGACGATGGCGAGGATGACGTTCTGGGAGGCAACGGTGGCGCGGATCCAGTAGGCGCGCAGCCACCACACCTGTCGGATCACTTGCCTTCCGAGGACAAGCGCCATCCACGCCGCCTGCCACGAGTTGCTCGCCCCCACGACTTGGGAGGTGGCGACGTCTCACCACCGGCGCGCTCCGACCATGGGCCGCCCAAACAAGGCCACGAACGGAGCACGGACGCGCGGCGTGCGGGGCGAGTAGCTCAGGCCTGCATCCATGCCGAGGGCAGAGATGACGACCTCGCTCCCAGGACGAGCCAAAAGCTCATCACGGCGGCCACGCTGCTCCGAGCCATGCCGGAGCCAGCTACCCCCGAGGGGCGGAAGCTGCATCTGGAGGCCTAAAAGCTGGTTGAGAACGCCGCACGACAGCAGGCCGAGAGCTCAGCCTCCCGCCTTCGACGCTCACCGGTCTCGAAGGGCGAACGAGGAGGAGAGTCATCGGTGCGCTCACCCCGGCCTAACGGCAGGGCACGAGCGCAATCCTGGGGCAACTCCCACCGGGACATTGCGCGACGTCGCACCAACGAACCACGTGCACCCGAAGCAGGAACACTTCCCGCGCGGGTGCCCGCGAGATCACGCCTCCGGGACACCCGAGGCATGGCGACGCCCGCAACACGCTGAACCAAATGAGGCAGCGAGAGGGAGCCTGGACCCACCAACACGGGCGCACTGACGTTGGGTGGAACCGGGATGCGGCCCCGGAGTCAGCGGGAACGCGGGTGTTTAGTCGCAACATCCGCACCGCTCCGATTCCCCCTCGCTTCCGACAGCCTACTACCATCACCAAATACTCTGGGGAAACGGACCCCAGGGTATGGTTGAACGACTACCGCCTAGCGTGCCAGCTCGGCGGCACTACAGATGACGACATGATCATCCGCAATCTGCCACTCCACCTAGCAGATTCCGCACGGACATGGCTCGAGCATCTGCCCCCCAACCGGATCCGCGACTGGAACGACCTGGTCGAGACCTTCGTGGGGAATTTCCTGGGCACCTACGTGCGCCCCGGGAACACGTGGGACCTTCGAGGGTGCAAACAAAAACCCGGCGAATCCTTGAGGGACTTCATCCGGCGCTTCTCCAAGCGCTGCACCGAGCTTCCCAACATCACCGACCATCAGATCATCCACTCCTTCCTCGAGAGCACCACATGCTATAGTTTGGTGTGCAAGTTGGGGAGGAACCCTCCCCCCGACGCGAACCGGCTATTCGAGGTAGCCTCCAAGTACGCTTCCGGGGAGGAGGCGGCCAACGCCATCTTCAACGGCAAGAACGGAAAATGCCCCGAGGAGACGCCCGCGGAGGGCAGCAAGCCAAAGTACCCCTCGAAGAAGTAAAATCAAGGCAAGAAGGGGAAGAAGTTTCGAGCCCCTAGCGAGAAGGGCAACAACGACAAACGAAGTCCCCGCAGTGGACCCTAACCACAAGGGGCCTCGAGGCCCTCCATGTGGAGGGGTGTCTCTGAGGCCAACGGGTACCCCAAGGTGGAACAAGTGTTCTTCATCGTGGGAGGACCCGCCGCCGACGGAAATCCTCGCGGGCGCCTGGAACATCCAACAGCTAAGTCGCTTCTACCCCTAGAGCGGCTTCAGACCCTCGAACCTTTTTCGTACATACTTTCGATTGTACAAACTCTTGATTAAGTATTTGGCTTAGCTCCCGCAAGTTGTGAACGAATCAAGTGGACTCGAGTCCACTAACACTTGAATGGGGTTTGGTCCCACCCTCGCTAGGACCATCCCCCCTCGGGGGCTACAACGGGGACGAACCCTCGAAAAAATCAATGCTTTTTCAAAATTCTTGTGATATCTCGAGCGTATCGCCAAGTGCTCTTTTGCAACCCTCGAAAGGAGGACACTAGGCGTGAAACGGACAAGGGCAGGGTCGCCTGAGTCGAGTGCCCGCCTACGCCTCGAGGCTACGGCAGCACCTCACTTCCCTCCGTCTAAGTCATTCACGTACGATCGATCCTAGTGGCGACTTCCTTTCGAGGCGCATGCATTGGACACAACGTGCATCGTAGAGATACCGCTTGAAAATAAACCTCGTTTAACGATACAAATGATGTTTAACGAAAACAAGTAGGATGTATGAAAACAAACGAACTGTTCTTACATCAGGAAACGCAAGTCTCTAAACTACTATTTACACTCGGGCTCGATGTCCCGAGGCTTTCAGGTTCCACTCCCACCGCCAAGGTCGACCCAGCCGCCGTCATCTTCGCCCGGGAAGAGGACGCTCTTCTACCGACCGAGCAGTCGTGCGGTCACTTCGCCCAGGCCACACCACGCCTGAAAAGGCGCGCCCACTCCCCATGAAGTCGCAGTAACTACCCTAATGGTCATCATGACCCCGCACGAAGCGGTGGAAGGCACGTGGAGGGAACGCTCAAGGCATCCCCCCTCAAAGGGAGGAAGTCATCGTTCTACTGATCAAGGGTTCGAGACCTGGCCCATCGAGGGTTCCACAGGCACCCCAGATCGATCGAGTCAGAGACGCTCGGTGGTACCCACGAATAAGAGCCTCGGGCCCATGTGTTCGAGGAGATCCGTCAAGCGCGTTCGAGGCTGGTCGAAAGTGCCTAGATCGAGGGACCCCATGAGGGGGAGCATCGAGCCCTCGACCTCTATCGAACGAGGTCTAGTCCCGTCTAGCATACTTTTGCGAAAAGCTTTCACGGGCGTGTCCTAAGACCACGAGCCTACCCTTATCGAACAGGGCATGGACGTCCGCTCGAACTACCCGCTACCAGCTCACACAGGCATCTGTGGTACGATCCCAATCGTGGGAAGCACGTATCGCCTCATCCTCGACCCCTCGAAAGAGACCACGAGGTACGAAGAAAGCTCGAGATTTCCTCGAACCACGTCAAACAAGGCTAGGTTCGAGGACCTCAGGCGTTGTGAACGGACCCACCCCTGGAGAAGCAACGAAAACCCCTCACATCGAGCTGAGACCTTGAGAGAGTGTCAACCACTCTGCCAAGGCCTCGAGGGCTACAGCCGCGGGTGCGCTAGCGCGCCCCCACGGATTCCCAGAACCCGCGAAGGGACGAAGGCCTCGACGAACACCAACCTCCGCAGGATTGAACCTCACTCCTGCGGAGGCTCGGGGGCTACTGTTGGGTACCAATAGTAGGGGTACCCTAACTTGGACCCTAAACTACTTGGCAACATGGCCCACAACGACGTCGGCCTGGCTCTGCATCCCAGCAAAGGCCCACCACAACAACTCCTCCTCAGCGTCCGTCCCGCTCGAGGTGGACGACCACCCTCGAGCGGGAATGTCCGTGACGTTCGAGACTCGGCAGCCAGGCTCGAGGGAGACGTTCACCCTCGAGCCCGCGTTTCCGTCACGTTCGAGACTCGGCAAGCTCGAGCTTGCGGGCCAAGCTCGAGCCTGCCACGCCGGGAGCAACGCCCGAGACTCTGCGACCATCACCACCGATCATAATGACTCTCCTCTGCGGTCAAAAAGAAGGATTCACTGCGCCATGCCACCGCCCATACTGCGGAGAGGACATCGGTCAAATCCACCAGGCGTGGTGGATTCGGATCTGACACTGCATAGGCCGGTCCTGGCAACGGCACTGTGCCAACCACTCCTTTGACTTTGCTTGCCTCGGATGCGCTATCATCCTCGATGGCAACCCTCGAAGGAAACTACGGAGCTTCGATCCGGGCGTCGTACTCAAGTTGCCACCCTCGAAGTCCTGATCTGTCGCAAGAAGAACATGACATCAACCACTGCCATGTCGTCAGCCAGAGTTGGAAGGTGCGATTCCCGCTCGCATCGTGCGCGGCATGGGCAGCACAGTACACTTAGCACGTCTGCGCCACGAGCACATGTACTCTCACGCCCTCCCCCTTATGCCTATAAAAGGGGAAGGGAAGCCCATGCAAAAGGGCAAGTGACAGCAGGTTGACACCACAGAACACATACAAACGCACTTAGCCACCAAAAAGCTCAGGGACTTTAGAGCTCACCTCCTTCTCCCATCTTGCTTGTAAACCCCTACTACGAGCAATACGAAACTGGTGCTCGGCACCACTGCTGGACGTATGTCCCCGTGGCCGGAACCAGGATAAAAACCCCCGTCTCTTCACCCACCATCGGGGCAACGAGTGGATTAGCACCGCAATCACTTGTTTGTGCCGGTGTGACCAAATCAGGCACCGACAACCTGTTTCTTACAATACGAAATAACAAAAAAATGCAAAAAAAAAGAACATGTAAATTTTCCGAAGTTCACCCATAAAAGACCTGTTTAGATTCTAAATATTTACTATTACTCACATCACATCCATCACATCATTTCCTATCCTTTTCTTACTATTCATTGCTACAGTGCATATCTACTACAGGAAATCTTCAGCTTTCTCCACCAACTAAACACCCCCAAAATGAAATTCTGGGGAATGCGCCACAAGCTGCACGCAATTCATGCAGTCATCTCGTCACATTTCAGGCTATACCGCTCATTAGTGGGTGCAACGTACTACTCATCAGTACCAGTAGGAGCTAGATAGAGTACATGGCCAGTGAGTACTTACCACTAATATATGCTTAGGACAGAAGAGGTTAACATTGTAAGATGTATGATGCTAACCCTAGAACCTCCCTACTAACCCTAATTAACATCGCGATTATGCCTCATGATCGCCCCATCCTAATGACGTGGATACCACTCTAATGACGGTCATTATAGCTTGTTTTCACCGCGACCGCCAATTCCAAGCACGTAATCAGTAGTAGTCAATTCCAAGCTAGGCTATGCCTGACAAAACTGCCAAGCTGCTTGAGTTTGCTTGACAATCGACACTCCGATCCTTTAAGGGTGTGTTTAGATTGTAGGAAAAACACTGTAGCATAAGAAAAACACGGTAGCATTCGCTGAAAACGTGTTTTATGAGGGAGGAATAGTGAAAAGTTAGAATAAATAATGAAAAGTTGAAATGAATAGTGAATAGTTGGGAATCTGAACATGGCCTGAGAGGGTAGCGCTCTCTACTCCTGGGTCGTTGAGTTTCATTTTATTTTTAAATTTTTTTTGTAACTTTTTTTACTGCGACGACGAAAAGAGGGACCCGTCTGGGTCTGACGCTCTCGCGGTCGGCGCCCGTGAAGAATCAGCCGTGTTTAGGCCCCGTTTAGATTAAAAAAGTTTTCCAAAAAACCACTATTCATCTAACTTTTCACTATTCATCCCACCACTTCCACTCACATAATACTATTCATCTACAGTGTTTTTTTTGAACAGTGTATTTTCGGGGAATCTTTCCCCAATCTAAACGCACTACCAAAACTAATTTTTACTTTCTATTTATCCTTCTCACAGAACAGACTTTTTACTTTCTATTCATCCTTCTCACGTAACATGTATCTCAAAAAATTCTTTTTTCACTTTATCTATTCATCTCCTAGAAAAAAAAAATACTTTTTCTCCCGTCACCTAAACACGTCGTTAGGCACAAAGCAAACGGCCGTACCGCATGCACGCCCGTGAAGAAACCGTAACACGTCTTTTTTTTCACCCCTTTGTATACGTATACGTATACGTACGGCGGCGTGCGGTAAATAAAGACGTCGCCGCGCGGGACAGTACAGCGGGTGAACACAACTTTTCAGGCTTTGGCGCTTTGCAGCGTGCAGTAACTTTGCTGCGGCCGCGAGTAACTGCATGCAGTCGCAAAGCTAACCGCAGGCAGGCAGTCACTATCAACTCGGCCATTTACCTGCGGGCTGGGTGTACGGAGGAGTCAAGGAGGCTCATGCACTCATGGTCGCAACCGATTTCTTTCTCCACATCATCACTGTTCTAGCTTCCAGATCAGATCCTCCAGGGTCCTATGCAAGTGTGCACAGCGCTGCTACTTTCTTCTTCATTTTTTTTTGAACGAACACTTTCTTCTTCATTTATCGTCCTATTGATCGATCCTGCAGCAGGAGTGCTGGTAACTCCAGGCGGTAGTTATATCATGTGGACAGGGCCGGCCCTGACTTTTTTTGGCCCGGGGCGAGGAAAAAATAGAGGCCCTGTTGGCCATAAATGGATAATAAGTATATGAAAAATGTCTTGATTTGCCATCCACAAGGAATATAAGATTTTGATTTCTTATAGGTTCTTTCTCCACTAATATATGTTGTTCGATTGGACGAGAACAGTCCTACAAACAAAAAAGAAAGCTATTAGTGATTCAAATTTTGCACTGACTCTACAAAAGAAACTCAATTAGGGCGCATTTATGGCCAACAGAAAGAACCTTTATCTTGATCCAGCAATAGCGATCTGGCGTCTTGCAATGAGGGGCATGGGGCGACGACAATCTGGTATAGGATCGGCGATGGCAAGATGGCAATCGAGCAGCTTAACAGGCATGTGATCGCCGTCTTCACCGATCAGCTGCAAGCTGGCAGTCGTGACGCAGGAGGGCCGGAGCCTAGAGGGTGGCGATCGAGGGCGATGGATTGAGCGATCGATCGGATGATTCACAATTGTTTTTCCATTCTTCATGTCGTGGCCTCTCATTGGGAACTGAGAAGTGGCCTTTCGGGTTATTTTTTACACCGCGTCTTGATTGGACTCTTGATTGGACTGAAACTCTAAAATAACTAGCAAACAGTAGTACATGCATCTTCAGATGGAGGCCCCTGAATTTTGGGGGCCCGGGGTGGTCGCCCCGCGCGCACTAGCTCAAGGGCCGGCCCTGCATGTGGACATCTTTGCATTTACGCCTTGTTCATGCATGTCGAAGCTTCCGGCCTGTTTTTGCTACAGGGAAAGATTTGAATATGTGACCAAGTTAATGTTACTCAATACAGTAGGTCTCAGTATGTGGGTTGTGCTGCTATAGCTGTACAGTAGCTATGCTTCTTGTGTAACAGATGTTTTGCTGGGAAACAAACAAAAAAGCATATATATGTATTTATCATATTACGTTGTGAAATACAATTTGTTTAAGATTTGTTTTCCCCATTTTCATGTGTTTTCCATTCTTGTGGATCAGAGAGATTTCAATCTCGCATCAAAACAGGGCTGAACGTTTCTTCTTTAATTAAACGTAACATAGACAAACACTAGTTGGTGGTCCTAGATAATCAAATAAGATAAAGACATGTCTCGCACTATCGTTATGAGTCATATTTATATGCACCCTGCAAATACTATACACATAGCTTGTATTTATAAATAAAATAAACATCATTAGATTAGTCACAAAATGTATTTTCATAATAAATTCATTTTAGGTCATAAATATGAAGATAATTTCTACAAGCTTATTAAACATGAACCATTTTAGTTGTCACGCATACTTTTTGGACAGAGTACGAGAGTGGCGCTACTACGCGACAGCGTGGGGGCTGATCGCCTGAGCCTGAGCGGGGTAAGATTCCGGGTAGCCCTGGCGAAGATTCCGCACTTGAACACCGCGATGTACTTTGGCGCTGTGGGACCATGCCCGCGTAGGCGTAGCCTTTTCTCCCTCTGACTGTCCGGCCGCGCCAACGTTTCCAACAACTATTGGGCCGGAACTATTCCGCTGCTACGCGTACACAGTCCCCCGTCCTCGTGTGTGGTTATCTGCACCCCCACACGTCATACTTTAGAAATGAAAAAGGACCCTCAAAAGTCTTTACCTTACTTGGCCCATAGG
Organism: Digitaria exilis; assembly: GCA_015342445.1. Classification (NCBI taxonomy): domain Eukaryota; kingdom Viridiplantae; phylum Streptophyta; class Magnoliopsida; order Poales; family Poaceae; genus Digitaria; species Digitaria exilis. The sequence continues at coordinate 1,375,321 of JACEFO010001965.1, forward strand.
TTTCTCTTGTGATACAGCATCACTTGCTAAATAATGTGTTATTTTCTTCATGTCATAACGCTTCCACTTCAAATGTCAAAGTTCCTTTTTTTCCTGTGTTCAGACGGTAAAAAAACATTATAGCTGCAGAAAAACGCTAGAGCTAAATACTGAAAAGCGTGTTATGTGAGAGTGAGGAATAGTTGAATAATGAAAAATGAGAATAAATAGTATTTAGTTTGTACTCCAAACAGTGAATTCCTGTGTGTGGATCACAATTCGCATCCATAAGCCTGGCCCACCGTCGCCTGCTTCATTTCACCAATGATGGTAGATATTCAATTAAAAAAATGATGGTAGATGGGCTGCTTCATCTGATCATCTCCGTCCATCCAGTTGGTCGGATCAACCATAATTGGGCGTCGCATGTTGTCCCATGCAAGAAGACTAGAGGAGGCCCCCTTGTGTGTTGTGATGGTGCGCTTGCCATGCCCCACTTTCCAGCAGCAGAGACGCAATTATGCATGCAGGCCTGTACCACACGGGAATTGAACAGTGGTAAGTAGTGGCATATAATTGGAACGAGCACTACGGGTCACGAAAAAAAAGGTCACTAGCGCACGTTGACAAAGGAGATCGAAGGCACGCCTCGCGCGTCTGCTGCTGCTGCTGGATAGAATAGAATCCTTCACTTTACCACCACTCACTCACTACCATATCTGGAACGACGGGCGAATACTGTATGCTCCTAAAATTGAACACTGGATGGTGTGGACTGTGTGAGTAGTGTGACCTTTAATTTGATTTGATGACCCTCTGTCGAAATTTTCAGCGATGCAAGAAGGGCTGCAATTTGCACTGACACTATTTTCAGGACTCCGCTAGAAGATCATACATCATACATGATACATGTAGTTCTAGATATTGCATGTCAGTATAGTACTAACTACTAAGTAATTCATGGGAGGCCAAACAAGCCCGTAAGCTTTGTGTAATTGTCAATTTTAAAAATATCTGGCCAATAAAAAAATTCCACTTGTTCAGAGGAAATGGAAAGAAAGAAGTACTACTAGTACAAGAAAATCTTTCAAAAAAAACTACTAGTACTACAAGTATAGCGTGCTGTGACAGTAAAGTGGCTGGCTTGGCTTCTTTCCTAGCAATGATTTTTTTTACTGCTTCCCCGGTCTCGTTCACGCTGAAGCCTCCATGGAAGCTGCATTTCTCAGAGCCACAATGATTAGCAAGGCGGGCCCGGCCACCCCCACACTGTCCCACAAATCCCAAGCTACAGCGCACGAATCTCCGTGCAGCATCGCAGTTGCCAGCTGCTGCAGATGTACTGATTGGTTTTCTTTGTCTTTTTTTAAAAAAAATGATGAAGAAGAAGTTGGAGGAATTTTTCCTTTTTGAAAAGATGAAGTTGGAAGAATTCCATTCGCCCGTTCGATCGCCACTCTGAACTACTACACGCCTGCTGGAGGAGTAGATGAGCCTGGCCATCACTGTTACGCCATTGTTGCACACATGTGATACACGATGTGACGATGGAGAGAAGTGGTGTGCTATTCGGTCGCTTTGTACGCGCGTGGCGTTGCTATTTGACCTGCATGCATTTCGTCGTTTATTGCTTGCATAAGCATAAACGCCAAGCCACGACTCACGAGCGAGCCGCCTGTCGTCCAACACTGCACAGATATAAGAGATGCTTGAGGTGCCTATCATTGGTTGTGCAATCTACCACCACGCTTCCTAAGTTTAGCTGCTGATACTAGCAGCATGCAGGGATATTGGTACTAGTGGTAGCAATATAATTCGCCCGTTAGCAGCCAAATAAAACGCAGCTAGCAAAAGATACTTCTTCATTCTTTTTTTTTTTGAGTAAGGATACTTCAATCGCAGTCAAGTTCTGTTTCGAGTGAAACGAAGCATGCCGCAGGCAGGCATCGCAATGCAAGCAGAACAATCACTTCACCCTGATCCAGGAAAGCAAAAAAGCTTGTAAAGCTGAATAACCACCGGCGGATATGCTAAACCACCACGAGTAGTACTGTACTACTAGTGATCGATGCTCGCTCGCGCTGCTTTTCAAAGACGACGACCGGTAAAGCAAAGCAAACCACCCCCCAGCGGATTCTCTCCAGACTCCGTCCCCTTTCAGGCACGACCGCATTAATTAATAATTACCATTAACTAATTACCGCCCATTCCCCCCCCCCCTTCTTTTCTTCTTCTTTCTTTTTACGTACCTCGGCACCCCCTCCTTCTTTTGACCTTTTTCCGTCCTTTTCAGGGAGGAGGGAGAACGGTGCCGTGTTTGGATGGGTGGAGAAAAAAGACTTTTTTTTCTGGGATGCGTGTTATGTAGGTGAAAAAGAAATTTTTAGGGATACATGTTCTGTGAAGGGAATAAATAGAAAGTAAAAAGTACTTTTGAAAACTAAACAGGCCTCATGAAACTCCACCACATTCCCTTTTGCCATCCAGGCAAGCCGCGCCGCCGTGCGTGGGAAGCCGCGCAGGCTTTTCTCCGGCGGTTTCGGGCGGGGCCCGGGCCCCACTCGCCAGCCTCACAGAGCTCGCCGGTGGCGAGGAGTCGCGGTCGCGGGCGGCAGGCAACGTGCCTAAAAAGGCCCGGAGAAAGAGGTGCGGTTGCTTTGCCAAAAAGAGGGTGCGGAGGCGTCCGCACGCCTTTGCCGAGGGCCGACGCGTCGTTTTGCTGTGCTGACCCGACGTGCCAGCTGGCTGCCACGTCACCCGGGCGCTGGGCTGGTCACAGGGGAGAAGAGGAGGAGAGGGATCGATCACACAGATTCGCAGCGGTAGTCGGTAGATCCTTTTCGCTAGAAAAAGTAGCAGTGTGCGTTTTAATCATGAGCTCTTCGCCTATTCGTCGTTGGTAAACCAGTAGCAGCAACTAACAAGTGCTGGCATTCGTTTGGATCAGGTTTGTATGATTGCGTGCAGCCGTGCACCATCTTAATGCTGGTGTGTTTTGTGCAAGTACTTTTATTTAACCAAAATGTTGGGAGGTATGAGTATCAAAATGCTAGGAAATAGTTTTACACAACCCAAAGATCGACAAAGGTTTGAGTTTTTTTACAAAGAAATCGGGACAAAGGTCTGAGTTTTTTTTTTGAAAAAAAAATATAGGCACGGTTGCTGTTGGTTGCTCGAGAATGATCTCCATTTTTTCCTCGGCTGCTTAATTAGCTGGGCCGATTAGGCCAGTCTCAATGCAAAGTTTCATCACACAGTTACCAAGACTGTCATGTCACATTTACCATGGGATGAAACTCAGTGCATAGTTTCATGGCACAATTTTATATGCAAGCTGCAGCACTTTAATTCTCGCATGGTGTATGGCTAAATGTGTCTAGGGAAAAACAAAACAGCTCTCAATGCAAGTTTTATGTCTTGGTAATTGTACATGGTGAGTGTCATGGTGATGACACTCCATTCTTCTCTTTCCTCATAATTATCCTGCCACATAAGCAAGTTTGCTGATGTGTCATGTCACTTAATGCCCATGAAACCCCCACTGAGACTGGCCTTAGGCGCAGAAAGGTGGTTCCCGTCGGCCCACATGCCAAAGTACAAAGGGCCCCTTTCTTGTTTCGAAAGTCTTTTTTAGCAGTTTTTTTTCGAAAGTTTGGGTACGCGTATGTAATGTACAAATCGAAGTCACTCAAAAGAAAATGTAATAATACAAATCGAGGCCTTGAAAATCTCCTCTACACTTCAACTGAGAGTAATTTCAGAGCTAGTTATTTCGCCAAAAAAAAAACAGAGCTACTAGTTAGCTATGCTTAGTAAACATTAGTATCCACGGATTTTTCCACTAAACAAAGTGTTCACAACGGAACATGCTTCTAAATGTTTGCTTATGTATTTATTGCTTTGATGATGCTCAAAATCAGGACAAAAAATTCAAAATCGCCAGGCCTCCTAAAAGGTTGCAAAACAAGTACAAAGGTAAATAGATGTCATGATACACATTGATACGGCATGCACACGACAAGCAAACAGCGCATACAACAGAGGGTACGCCGATATTTGGTTGACAAAACTGCACCTACACGCAAAAAATAACCCCTTGACAAACTTGAGTCCACGTCAAATTTTACTAGTAATCTTTTTCCGTGAACGTGTCACGACACATTTAATTTCCAGTCACGCATTTTCTTTGTGTCCGGAACAAGTACACTTGCGTCACCTCCGATCTGATCCGATAAGCTAACAAAGAATTGCGTCGCTGGCGAGAACGTCAAGCCGGATCTCCCATGATGACTCCAGGATCCCCATGGCTTGGCGTCTGCCGAGTTTGTTAATTCCTCCGGCTGCGCCGTTTCGAGGAGTTGATTTCTTGCAAGTATGCAAGAGCCAGGGAGATGTTGATCGTCTTAATCCAGGCGTAAAATATATGTAGCTTTCCAGAAAGAAATACCAATCAAATAACGAGAACACTTTTCTTTTTGATTTGTGCATGATCTCATCACTGCCATCATGTAGACATGGCAAACGAGAGTTTTTGTAGCAGTCTCAAAGGATTGAGAGAGTCTCAATCCTCCCAGTTGCAAGTCTAGCCACTATATTGTAAGGCATTCGTACGTAAATATGGTCTCCAGATAAAACTCCAGATATTACTAGTCTACTACTCTACTTTGCTTGTGACAGAATAAGCTTGTGTGTAACACGCGACATGCTTAGCTATAAATGCCCATGGGTCGCTTTCGATCTCAAAGTCATTACCTTGTGTCGTCTACAACAACCGTGCGTCAGAACTCAGAAGTGAACTCGCTCGGCTGATTGGCTTACTAATGTACCTCCTCAGGTTTGAGACTCTTAACTCACGAAAAGTGTGTGCTTTTTGGCGAATTATTTTTTATCAGTAGTGAGACAAACACATGGAAAACCATACATGGTAAGAAATATTCCATTTCGTTCGCACAACCCTCTGACCAAATATTGTTTTATTAATGTGATACAAAGTTACACCTTTGGAAAAATAATTTTGAAAATAAATCTAATGTGACATCAGTTTATTAATGAGAAATATGTAAAACAAATAAAGTAAACGTTGATCAAAAGCCAAAGGCTTGCCCCAATGAAATAATAAATCTTACACTTTTTGACACAGGAGTATATAAGTTTTTCTTCTGAGGAAAAAAAATCGAAGCACTGATTCTCTGAAATAATAAATCTTACACTTTTTGACACAACAGTTGTCTGTATAGCTTGATCGCTGTACTCGATCGTGAGAAGTTGGTAAGCACGTACACACAGTGTGTTTTACTAAATCAGCAGACCAAGAAATAGGCCAAATCTTAAACAAACTTGATGAGGTACAACTAACCAGAGCATTTTACAATGATATCACAACATTTCATATCCAAGTTATCTAGTACAAGGCAGATGGTTGAAAGAAGAAGAAATATGGCGGCACATGTATTTCACTCCTTTGAGCTAGCATGAAGAATTTCTATATGCATGTACCAGCAGCAGAGCAGGACATTCCATGCTCACAGCTTGAGCGTCAAATCAAGCTTAGGCAGCTCTTCTTGTCCAGCCCCGGGGCCATCAACGTATCCGCCAGTGAACCGCCACTCGCCGGTGGCCACCGCCGCCACCGGTGGAGTCCGGACGCCGATGGGCGTGTGCATCCACCCCATCGCCGGCGCGGCCTGCCGCAGGAAGGCAGCGGCGCCGTGGACGGCGAACGGCGGCGCGCCATGGCCATGGCCGAGCACGACGAGCGGCTCCGCGTCGGCGCGGTGGCGCGCCAGCGTTCGCTCCCGCTTGTGCGCGTTCTGGTGGCCTCCCAGCGCCTGCGAGCTGTAGAACTGGCGCCGGCAGTAGTGGCACGCGAACAGCTGCGGCGGCTCTGACTCGGTCGCCGTCGCCGCCACCACCGCCGCAGCATCCGGCAAGACGACCATCTCCGCCGCGGCGTGCGCGGCGTTCTGGCTGGCGCCTGCCGCGCTGACCATCCCTGCCAGGAGGTTGAGCCCGCCGCCGTTGTGACCATGGTGACCATCGCCTCCGCCGCCGCTGTGATCACGGTGACCATGGCCGCCACCACCGCCGTTTAGCCAAGCCTCTCCTTTATGCTTGTCAACCTTTACCTCCATAAGGTGTGGCAGTGGCGCTGCTTGTGCTTGCAGGGCAGCTCAAGGCTTGGGATGCTCAAGGTATTGGCCGTCTTATATTTGTGACAACTGATTAAGCAATAGAACAAGCATATGATTGTGTAAGGCGATCGCGACGTACTGCACTGACATCATCCATGGCATGGCTACTTGGTTTCTTGTTGGCACGCTTTGCTTCCGCCGGGCACAAATGTATCGGTTGGCTGATGCAAGAAAGATTTCCGTTCGTGTGGAGGGAGATTTCTTTACCTTTTACAACATGCCTACGTCCAGAGATGAGGCAAGCTGTGGGCACTAAGGATTAGGACATGAAGTCACTTGATTGGCGTGCAGCCTTGAGATCCACATAACCAGTTGAAGAGGTCGGTATACGTCTATGTGTCATGTGCCTGTGGATGTCAACAGGCTAAAGAATAAGAAACAGGTGAAACTGGTATTCCAAGATACAACCCGTGCGCTACGGATGTCGCTGTTAGCTGGTCAACTAAGCATGTTCATAACGGAAGTGGCACAGCACAGCTCAGCTCATGCAACTTAAACTGCGTGTTTGAAAATAGAAGCAGATGTCCGAAGCATAGAGAGATGAACAGGCAACTACTGAATCTTTCAATGCTATGTTCTTTGAGAAGGAAACATTCACACAGATTTTCTGAATTCTGTATGCCGGAGTGCAGAGCCCTCCTTCTCGGCTACACGGCAGGGGACTCAGTCCATCCTTCCCTTCACCACTCTTTCCTGCACTTCTGTGGGCGTGCTGCAACAAGGAGAACCAAGTTTCAAAACAGAAAATGAAGGCATCGTAAGAGCAGGGAGAGTAACCGAGTAAGCAAAAAAGTGTAAAACATTGTCATACTGATGGTAACGATTGATAACAGCCAACTGCCATTCTCTTTTTCCAACCAATCAGAAAAGCATTTGCGGTTCACTTTTGAGTATAGTCGTGTTGATAGGTGGAAAAGTTGTCTGGAAATATTCCAAACGTATGTATAGTGGCCAAGTGTTTGAAAGATGCAGGAAACTTACACAATGAAAACATGACCTCCCCAGCCAGCGAGGCAATCACGATCAACAGAAGCCATCAACGCTTGTGAGACGGTCTCAAACAGTTCTTCAGGTTCCTTTATACCAAATAAAAAATGTGGTAGTACTGTCAAGGCACAGTGATAAGGTAGATCCATGCCATACAGTCAAAGAAACAGAGAAGTCTAAGGCAGGCAGATCAATCTTAGTATTACTACAGCAGAAAGCAAATCTTTATGCAATGACACAAGTGATAGCACACGTTAATATCTCAGGGTCAGATACAAGTTTGAACCCATCTAATTAATGAACTGTGCAAAACATCTTCATAGCAGCAGTCGAATCCACAATCTATGTTTAACAATGTCTAGATACAAGATGAGCTACCAAAAAGATCACATAATAGAAAATTGAATTCATTTCGAAATTAAAATAATTACTAAAAGCAGATAGAATTGCATTTAAAGATTTGATGAACATGCACAATGCTCCTCACGTAGAGTCACTAACCATGTTTGGCTTGTACATGGACTCACAAGCACCATAAAGTGACTCAGAAGAAGTACCAGATACCACAAAATCTTTCGCTAGTTCCCTGCACAAAGGAAATACTTTGATAAGATAGTACAAACAATAATGTCCAGATGATAAGTCAGCATAGGATCTACATCGAGGGGAAAAGGCAGCCACATATATTATGATGAGATGCAATTGTGAAGGGTACACTTAAGGAACAGGAACATGGATCAATTCTATATACTAGTAACATGTGTTTGAGGTGTTCCTGGTAAACCAGAAATCACCTAACAGCTACAGGACAATAAATGTGTCTGTAACCTTTTGAAAATCCCATTATGGTTCTGGGAACCCAATAGTGGGACATGTTAGATGAGTACAAAAGGCTGAGATTATTCTTAAATACACGTACAAAAGAATGGATGTGATACTGGCAGTATATTAACAAAAATATAGCTTCCTTTAGAAAACAAAAATATAGTGTATGCACAAAAACTAGATGTGATTCTATCAGTATCTTGACAAATACTGTGTACACTTTACAGTTCGGATTAACCAGGATTTTGAAGGAACTGAGCCTATCTCCATTAGCAGGAGACATGGGCCACTGGGGTTAACTAAAACATATAGTCTACAATAAATCATGAAATTTGCAGAAACTGAGCTTATCTCAGTTGACTGGAGGTGTGGGGTGCATATGTTAACTAAAACATAGTGTACAGTACTTAAGACCAATCGGAATTTTTTGAGAAACTGAGCCAATCTCAGTTGGCGGGAGGAACTAAAACATACTCCGTAGTGCAGAGTAGTTCGTCAATCAGAAATTTAGAGAACTGAGCTTATCTCAGTGCGAGGTGTGGGTGTAAACTACACCATAACAGCCCACTATCGAATTTGGGGTTTAGTTTGTTCCTAAGGCAAGAATCACCTAGTTCCTCCTATAAAGAATAGGAAACTGAATACAAGAAAATGACAGCAGCGTGTAAATACAGAGAAAACTAGAAGGATAGTTCATACTTGGCACCAATGCAATCCATGGTACATATAAATGGCTCATCGTTTTCTCCTAGGCCAGCAATAACTGGTTGACAGAAGTATGGCCCAAACCTACATATCATGAAATACATCCATCAGAGATCTTCAAATTTTAGCACATAAGCATCTCTTGAGTGACAAAACAGATACAAAAATATCTGAAACATTTGTGCCAGTCAAAGTCTCAAAGATATGTTTGTGGGGCAATAGACGACATCCAGACTCAACACTTGCACAAATGCTCCAGCATACTGATAAACAAAACTTTATACTAGCCTACAGAATACAGAGAATATTTAGCTGCTGGCCTTCATAAAGCACCAATGATTCTCAATTTCTTTATGTGGAGACATTAACATTACTTCACACCAGTTAACACTCAGTTTACCCATCATTCATTAAATCTAACTTTCCAAATATCACTCCAATGGAATAGCGATTCTACCATGCCTATAATTGAATGTATCGAAAAATTGCTGGTTCTCACCTTCTTTCATAGAGCATGGCTGACACCAGGCTCGCAAAGGTCTCGGGCTTCATGTCCCTCTCCTCCCTCAACTGGTACAGCTTGTGCCTGAACACCAGCCGCTGATACCTGCACACAGCACGACACAACCACGCGCATCAACGCAAACCCTAAACCAAGTATGCCCCCAACCCCCTGCGGCGCCCCGAATCAGGGCGCCCCAAAAACCAAACCAATCGAGAGTCCGTGAGACCCACAGCGTCTGGGCGTCAGTGGCGAGCCCCGAGAGGCCGATGTAGAGCTTGTCGTGGATCTTGAACACCCGCTGGAAGTCGGTGGCGATCGTCTGCAGCTGCACGCCGAGCCGGCGGTCGCTCGCGATCGCGAAGCAGTTCTTCCCCACCATCGCCACCACGGCGCTGCCGTTACTCGAAGATCTGGGCATCCACAAATCAACGAACGAAGCCGCCCAATCAGGCAATGAGTAGAAAGCTAGGGTTCGGGGGCACGGGAGCAGGAAGGCGGAGATTGGGACACTAGCGCTCCGGAGGGCACTCACCGACATGTCCGGCGGCTATGAGGTCGGTGACGGCGGCGACGGCGAGAGGGAAGAAGGCGGCGATTTCGGTTGATTTACGCCGGCGAAACAAAGAAGAATAAGAAGAAGAAGAAGAAAGGGTGCGTAGTGGGCTTCTGGGCTCTGCGGGAGCTGTGCCGCCGATACGGAATTGTTTCTTTGCGGAGAAGTAGTATAGTACTCAGATACTTGTACGGTCCCACTAGTCAGCGTGAAAGTAGTACAGGTGGTGAACAGTAAATTTGTATACTTTGTATAGTTGTACTTGTATTGGTATGGATAATACAATAACGGGCCTAGCAGCCAGGCTCTAACGAATCCTACTAGCTAAGAGCCCAGGGCATATTTGATAAAAGGCCCATATTCACCGTTACTGGGCCAAATAGTAGTAATTTGGGCTAACAAATACTTCCAATGTTCTCCCTTCTAAAAAAAGGGCCTGACTTGTGCAGAGCCCATCAGTGAAAAACTCGCTTATTCCGAGAGAGAGAGAGAGAGAGATCTACTGACCCACCTTCAGACCACGTTTCTGATCTTTGGTTAATCATGAGATCATGACTCTGGCAGGAGAAGGAGAGGTCAAAGCACAATGAGGACAAAACAAAAGTACTTGACTGGAACAGGTTACCCAACATGTGGTAGTACCAAATTTGATAATCATGTTACTTTGTACGTCGTGATCGCGCAATTAATGCACGTTAGCTTATCTTCCATGTACTGGGTGAGAAAAGTTTGTTTTTTATACTCCCCGTGGCAAGGCAATCCTGAGATGCAATGCAAGTACCATCAGATCAGATCGAGACGAGACGAACGTATTCGCAATCCTCTTCATGTGCTTGCAGTTGCAGACCAGCCCATCGAGCAGGTTATATTAACCCATGAACCCAGGGTACAGTGCAGTGTACGCCCGTGATCTCAGCAAGTTAAACTGGCGAATGCACGTGACGGTCCGATACTTTGATCCTTTGTCAGAGCCAAGTGAAGATTATGGTGCCACTTCACGGTCAACAGCGCACACAAACGTAACGCGACGCCCCCGCCGTTTCGCCGTGCAAGCAAACGCTTTTGGATTTTGGGCACGGACAACGGGACAAGGCTTAAAAAGTCCCATATGGGGCGTGCAAACTTCACAAAATTTCCATGGAGATCTCTCCACTCTGTAATTGAAAACAATTCGTACTTCTAAACAAGCCTGACCTGGCTTTGGTTAAGATCTTTGAAGACATCTCTCTTAGCATGATAAGCCAGCAAAGAGTCATGGAGTATGGAGGTAGAGAAAAGTTAACCAATCAGAAGATACATGAAGAGCCTGGTTAAACTTAGACCATGTAGCATTAACCATAATTTAAGTTGCCTTTGCTTTTAGCACCTGTTTGTTGTCCCACTAAAAGAGGAGGAAGGTGCATAGTACTATAGTAGGAACTAGGAAGCAATGTGCTAGTGGCCAGTGGGGAACCTCCTAGTGATCATTGTTCAGCCTGTCTTTTTGTATACATAATTCATTACCGAAAAGATGCATAAAGACAACCAAATTCACATGCTGCCACGAAATCAGTCTTTTAGCTTAGGACGACATGTATACTCTAGTCCTAAACACCTTGCAAGCATGGAGGTTTAAGTGGAAAAGAAAGAAAAGCAAAACTAGACTACTCGTCTACTCATGTTAGCGAAAAGCAGGATCTTGCATCGAAACACCCTCGGTTGCCTTATAGAGTTCTAGGTGGAAGTGTGACAGTGTCACATCCCAGTATGGCAGCACTCCAGAGAGAGATTTGGTTGGGAGATGTGAATGAGACCAACTGATCATGGTGCCGTTGGACAATCAACACCACGGCCAGTACTAGTGTGATGCATTGAGCACCTTCAGAACAAATGACACCGGTAGTGGTTAACCTATACACTAATTTCCAAAGCCAGTATGAACATCACGTCCAACTACCTGGTGACGACGCATCATTAGCGCAAGAAAAACACAGCATTAGTGTTACGTTAATCTACGTACTTACCTGCTAAAGCCGGCATGGATGTATGATCCCCAACAACCTCATGAGCTGAGCATTTTTTGCTATCCCTACACCGACAACGCGACAAATGCAACGCATGTCGCCTTTCTACCGTTGCCCTGCACATTGTCGCCTTTGTCATTGCGCTGCACTTGCTGCTGCATATACATTGCCCTTTCTTGCAGCCAAATGGTATCTTAGTTTCCTACCTACTACGCACATGCTCACCTGTTCTGGCTCCCACCGCTTTTCCTGGTACTCCTAATTCATAGTGCCTACAATTACGGCTTCGGAGGGCGTACCAAAGAAAACGGCGGTCATTATAGCCATGTTAATCATTTGGGAAATTTGGAAAGAGCGAAATGGCCGAGTATTCCGCAACATGGAGCACTCAACACAAGTACTCCTTGCCAAAATAAAGAACGAGGCAGAGGCCTGGAGGCAGACTGGGGCAAAACCACTAGAGTTTTTTTTGGCTGCGAGAATAATCTCATAACCATGTAATCCCGCTTTAGGGCTCCCGTAATCTATTCCTCTTTATTAATGAAACAAGCACAATCTCTTGTTGTTCGTTCAAAAAAAAATCATAGTGCCAGCATTACATCATTCTGAGCATTGCGATTCACCAGCTGAAATTAGGGGAATTCATCTGGATGGATTAAAACACTGGCACAGTAGATAGTACTACTGAAAGTGATTTAACTATAGCTACCAACTTGCAAGTAGCACAGCAGGTAGGTCTTGTAATAAGTAATTTCATGGTACGAGCATAATTTCAGAGTCAGGCAACTGATGTACATTCTTTTATTTTAGATAGAAGAAATTATTTCAGTCTTGAAACGCTTGACCAGCCTCGCTCTGCGGCTCAAAATGCTACACAGGCATATAATGCGGTGAAGACTTTTGTGCTCTGGAGCAAATAATATTTTCTCCAATGGTAGTATTGAGTTACACTGTGAAAAGTCTTTACTCTATACAGCAGCTACCAGATAAAAAAAAAAAGGAACTTCTTTTTACTTCTTTATACAGCCAGGGACTCCACAAACCCAAAACTCAGCCAATTCAGCTTGACAAATAGCAGCTCCTCAGATTGGTGTTTAGAAAAACACCATGGAAGGCAATGCAAGCAATTGACAATAAATTGCGCTCAACACCAAAGTTATCTGGAGTTCTGAACCACTTGGATGAGCCTTTACTGAATCACCAATTTCAGCCATGTCCATGTTTCTTTTATCTCAACAGGGAGAATGCTTTTGAGCAGTACAGGGCGATTCTGGGCTGATCCTCAGTGTTCCTCCAAGCTCCATGGGCACTAGGGGTACAAGAGAGTGGAGTACATCGGTGATTAATGGTCTGTAACTTGGCTCCGGTTGCACACAGAGCACAGCCACCGCAGCAACCTAAACAAAATGCACCCTTCTGATCAGTTAAAAAGCTAAATACACATGAAAAGATGCATATTGTGATGATTTTTTTAAAATACTTACTTGGTACAAGTGCTTCAGATCCATTGTGTTCTTGATCATGGGGTCAATTATGTTCGGGAGTTTGGATCTATCAGTTAGCTGAGGCATGGCCTGCATTAGAATCCAGTATAGCAATGTAACAGAGTCAAGCGTCAGGCAAATTGTAATACTTATCTGCTTCAATTTGGACAGTGATTAGCAAACCTAATCTTGCATGCCGAGGGGGAAAATATCTTCTACTGTTTAACTGGATACTAGATTCTAATACTTCAAGATGCCAATAACATTGCGTACCCATGTGACAATTGATTGGCACTGAGATTGTGCTGTCTTCTCGACAGGTTTCCTTCCCAGCAGAAGTTCTAGAAGTACTACTCCGAACGCATATACGTCACTCTTCTCAGTCAACTTCCCTGAATTCAATGCAGGTGCACATGATTAGAGATGAATACCATACGTGTGACTAAAATATTAGTCTACAAACAGGATTACAAGCAAGACACAAGGATGGTAAAAAGGTCATACCATCTAGTAAGTACTCAGGGGCTACATAGCCCATAGTTCCAGAAAGCTTTATATTCCCTTTGTTGTGATTCCCACTAGTCACTGCAAGGCCGAAATCTGAAATCTGCACAATAAGAAACCACTGATGAACTGACCCTTTATTTCATACTTCTGTCATATACATAAGTTCTAGTCACTGATCAATAGCAATATTGAATTGACTAGAAGTAAAATAGTAACGCATACCTTAGCATTGAAGTCTGAATCTAAAAGTATGTTAGATGATTTCAGATCCCTATGGATAATTGGTGGGTTGCAGTGTTCATGCAGGTACTCTAATCCCCTGTTTGGTTCCGATACAGATGCGTATTATAAAATGCAGTCATAAGCTAACAACATAACTAATCATAATAAGACAAGGTGCAAGAAGGGAACCTTGCTGTGTCAAGAGCAATCTTCATCCGAATATGCCAGCTTAGAGCTGATCCATGTGATGGCCCTAGATACAAAACCACTGGGATTATATCGAAGCTTCTCTGATCTCTAATTTATTAAAGAGCACGGTTCGAAAACAACAGAACCCAGTAACAAAGTCCGAAAAAAAGCTACCATGAAGCTGTGAGTCCAATGACCCATTATCCATCAGCTCATAAACAATGAAACGGTTCTCCTGATGAATGCAGAAGCCCACAAGGGGCACTATATTCGGATGCCGAATCCTCCCAAGCAAATCTAGCTCGTTCTGCCAATTCAATCAAAAATAAAAATGAAAATCTTTTTTTAAGAGCACTGCCCAATTAATAACGACTATCTGAACACAACCGTTTATATGGACATTTCTCAATAAAGATTGGACCATCACCTCGAATTCCTTCTCGCAATCATGTGCCTCACCACCAAATCTCTTCACCGCAGCAGTGAAGCCACCATTAAAACTGGCTTTGTACACACACCCAAATCCACCAACTCCAAGCACACTGCTCTCACTGAATTTTCCTGTTGCCGCCTCCAAAGATGTGTAATCCATCATCGTGGCAGCACTCTTCTTGGTAGTCTTGTATGAGTTGAAGCTGTTCAACATTGGCACAAATGCAATCCTCGCGGTATCTGGACAACACAAGTAATTAGGTCAGAAGCTAGGTAAGTAACGCACATGGCCTGACGAGCAACAACTCAACAATGACAGCAAGAACCAATCAGGCTAAGACCTATGCTCTGGGTGTCCTTGGAATCCACCAGGCCGCGCCGTGATCGCCACCGCAGCAAGAAGGCATACAGGGCGGCAAGGACGATCATGATGCCGGCGAAGGAGGAGAGGACAATGGCAGCGATGAGCACCCTGCGCAGGTGGGGTTGCCTCTCCACCTCAACGATCACTGCAAGAGCCACATCAAAGCAAATCAAACCAAAACGAAAGGTGGGTGTAAGATGCTAACGCACTGTGAACGTTTACGAGGAAAAACCAAAGACGAACATTACAAGGTCCATTCGGGCATTGCAAAGTGATAAAATCTTCGGAATGAAACTGAAGTGAGCAAAATTGACACAGCTCCTTAAACTCGAAAAAAAAAGAATTAATTTCATTTCTGCATTTGAATTTAATGCCACAATTGAAGCATTCAGCTCATCAGCTGTTTCCTTCAAAACAGTTTATATAGGATGCTAAAAACTATTTTTGGTTCCTCCATTGCAATAGGTATATACAAAGTTTAATAAGGCAATCAAATTTCATAGCTCAAACTGTTTTCAATGAACTTTCGCCCCACCACTCCAACCTCCAAATAGAGAAACGGCTTGCTCACCGAATCAGAACTAATTTTTCCCCCCAAAAGAGAATGAACAACTTCCCGGCCAAAAGGCGAAATTTGCAACACGAAACAGCAAGCGAGGATCAAGAACCCAGAAGAAAAAAAAAACAGTGTACGAAAACACTAAAAAACAAAAAACGCAAGCTTTGATCCAGCTTCCAGCCTACCCAAGGGAGGAGGTGCCGCGGCCGCAGGAATCCCGGTGGCGGCGCCATTTGCGGAGGCGACGGTGCCGTTGACGGCGGCGGCAGCCAGCTGCACGGGCTGGCCCACAGGCGCCCCCGGGGGAGAAGCGGGAGAAGCCGCGGGCGGCGTGGACCTCCTCCCATTGGCCCCCAGCGGGCGACACAGCAGGAGCAGCAAGAAGACGAAGGAGGAGGAGCAGAGCAGCGGCAATGGCGGCGGCGGCATTGACCTCATTACTCCTCCTCTCCCTCTCCTTCCCTCCCGCCCGCCTCTCTCGCTCGCCCCTCCGCTGGCGAGCAGAGCAGACAGGGGCGTTACAACAACAAGGGGGCACACTAAAGCCTGTGCCTTTCTGACCAGATACCATGCGAGTCAGGGAATCCAAAGAAAAAATGAAATGCTCAAATGCATATACAGCGCCACGGTTGTGTGCACTCAACACCTCGCTCTGGTCTTTGGTGCGTTCCTTGAGCCGCCAATTGATCTCGCTCGCTCGATCGGTTTCGTCTCGGCCAGTGGCAACCCTTTCGTGGCCTCCTGGGTGAGTGAGGAGAGGAGAGGCGATCGCGATGGCGACAGGGGGGGGGGGGGGGGGGAGGAAGGGTAAAATCCCCTGTGGTGCACGGACGGCAGGGGGTAGGAGAGAGACGTGGGGGACGGTGCTCTTGTAGGGTTGGTGGATCGAGTCGAGCAGAGGGGAGCTATGTCATGTGGCGGTTGCCAAAAAGGCACGCCGCAGATGGAAGTATGGAACGCTGCTACATGCGCTGTGCTGCCGCGCACCAACTTCGGTTTCGTACGTGCAGCCCCAGCACGATCCCATCGACTGATCACGCTTGGTCAGCAGCAATTCAGCACCTCCATTCGAGTGCACAACGAGCTGGCCTGTTTTTCGGCCGCGGACAGTGGGGGTACGGCGCAGTACCTGTGAGTTTAAGCGTGTTAGTGCACCGTTTGCTCGTTTTGATAGGGAACTAAGCGAGTACTCAAGAGGCAGTACTAGAGTGATATGTCGTCATAATCATCCAATGAACCTGAAGCACCATTGGATACACATTGCATCCATATCGTCAACCAGTACAAATGGAAGAAAACAACTATACAAACAACATGTTATCAATCGGAGCTACGAGGGGTTAGGTTAGGTAAGGTTAAACCGAGGGATCAATGAGAAATAGCTAATGCTACTGATGAAACGGCCCAGTCTGTTGCTGTTGGCCGAAAGCAATGTTTCATCCATCTTCCTTAACCCCGGCCCTCTTTCTCCATGTCAGCTCATTAACGGGCGTCCGTTTTGCGCGGGCCCACCAATCAGTGCCGGGCAGGCTCTCGAGAAGCTGGCGTCGTACACTAAAGACTACAGAGGCGATCGGGGAGGGACCGTCGGTGCTTTTCCCCTCCAACGCCGGCAACCCAACAGTGACCGGATTTAAATCTCCCTGCTGCTCAACCTAGCTCCATCTCTTTTCCGTATCACAGTCCCCGTATTGTGCGCATTAACGCCACGGATGGACCGTTCTGATCGGATCAAGTACACGCACGCACTGAGGTTCGTTGAAATACACTCAAGAGCACGTACTTGTTTTGATTGCAATTTCCGCCCCCATTCTGTTTTGACATTGACAAGTGGACGAATAATGCCCGTGATTTTCTTTCTGGGTGTGCGAGAAACACCCGTGTGGCTTTTAGCTTTTCCCTTTTTTTTTAGAGATAGTTGATCAAAGGCGAGAGGAGGAGAAGGGAGGGAACTAGACAGCCCTTGACGTGCGCCGTTTTGGCCAAGCCGGAAACGGGGTAAAGGCTGCTGTCCGTCCGGCGACTTTCGAGCCCGTTGGCCGTCGTAGGGGTGACCACTGCCCACTAGTTTTTGTTATGTTGGACCATTGGTCCCATCGATCCCAGGCAGGCAGAGCCTGCTCCTCTGATTGACATCATGGTTTCCAGGAGGATGAGAGGATCCATGGACTGCGGATAACGACAAGGGCAAGCATGCAAATGCAACGGCGATGTCAAACACTAGCTAGCTGCATTGCATGCGATCCAGCCAGGAATGGAATGGCCGAATGGGATTGGGAGGGATGTGTGAGTGTGACGCTCACGTGGGGGATTGAAGGTCGACGACGTAGATTGGAGGCAGGTTGTGCGTTGGCATGCCAATATGCTTTATATGCCATGGAGATGGAGACCGGTGGCTGTCGAGGAGGGCCGTCTCACCGGTGGATCCTGCAGCCGTGAAGTCTGTAATGCTGGCTTTGGTTTCTTGTCATGGCCACGCCCGATCGATCGATACTACGGAGCAAAAAGGCGCACACGTACGGCATGCGCCGTGCACGCCAACGTTACAGGGAATGAGGGATCAGATCACGGGCGGGCGCCTGTGCACGAGGGCCCGTACCGTACGCTACGCACGCTGCGAAAGCGCCACGGCAGCGGCGGGGTCGTACACGGGCATGGCGCGTGCGCATCGCCTGGTCCCGCCGCCGCCGCGTGTGTTGCGTGGAACTGAAGTAGTAGTACGAACGTTGGGTACCAAGGCCCATATAGCCCACTAGCGGCGGCCTCACCACTCGCTCGCTCACTGTTGTGATTTCGAGATCAAGGCTTTTCTACAACACAGGCCCATCATATCCCCACATCCATTGGGCCATTCAAGCTCTTTTACATGCGTGATGAGCTAGTCAAATCTCCCATAAATTGGAGTACGGATCCTAACAAGAAACATCACAGTTCGCTCAAAAAAAAAAAGCAAGAAACATCACAGCGCAAAGAGAGAGAAAAAAAAACAGAGTTGAGAACACGTGCTCTAACATCTGCGCATTACCTCCCGACGAAACGCGCAAGAACAACACACACACACCCCAAGCCAAGAACTAGTTTCTAAACATGCTTAATCCGTGTGTGTTTTGAGTAGTCCTAACCAATATTAGCACTAAAGCTGAAATTACCATTGCAAGTGACCAATCTCCAAGTGCAGATTTTGGCAAGACCAAATGAAAATGATACGGCAAACTGAGTTGCATTTTGCTGGACTGAAATTATACAAGGATCGGAGCGGATTTTCCTGTCCGTAATGCACATTACCAATTCTTGCAGGCACAAAACACACTCGATCCACACCGCACGTTGGCAATTGGCTGAAGAGGATTTGTGTGCTCGGCTTACAATTGGCTGAAGAAGACTGTTGTCATCTCTTTGTTCTCCATATACCAAGAGTGGAGCCAATACAAGTGATCCAGGCCTTGTTTAGTTTGCCAACTTTCACCAACTTTCCGGTCACATCGAGTTACATCTTCTCTCACAGACACGTTTACCAATGCACTATTCACAACTCTAAGTTTCCACCAACTTTCTCATCTAAACAAGGCCTCAAGCATTCCATGACCAGCTACAAGTGCCCTTCGCTTTAGACATAATCATCATCATGGCATGGTGCATCTGGATGGCTAATGATCAGATATTCAGAAACATCCCACCACAGCTCGCTTTGGTAAAATCAAGATTCAAAGATGAATTTGCTCTAGCTATTCTTGGAGAAAAAAAAACCCAACTTCAATCATGGCTACTGACCCATTTGTAATTGCTCTTATTTTTTTTGTTTCCTTCTTTGTTTCTTGAGTCTCTTTGATGTAAACTGCTTTCTATCTAACTATTTATATATATAATCAGTAGAGGCGTTGCTCCTCCTGCTGCTTAAAAAAAATATACAAGGATCGGAGCGGATTTTTTTGTCCGTAATGCACGTTACCTATTCTTGCAGACACAAAACACACTCCATCCACACCGCACTGATTCGTACCATCATTTCATCTACGAAAATCATGAACTCGGATATGACATATGACTATATGAGGCATTGCAAATTTGCTAATCCACCCATCCAAATCCTAAGATAAGGGAACGGCCCAAAACAACCCAAAACCACACAGCACCCTACTAGCGTTATCCCTCCTCTTCCTCCGTGCAGCGTGCTCGCCTCACCTCCCACGACATGCTCATAGAACCCTCCCCTCTCCCCCGCCGCGGATGATGCTGCCCTCGCCACGCCCCGTCTGACCCTGCCACGCTAATGGCCTCCGTCCCCTTACTCGCCGTCTCCGGCGGGACGGCCGGCGCGCCATTCCCGGCGGCCGCAGGCGCCGACGCCCGGAGGCCGCCCGGCTCCGTCGCCGTCGTCGACAAGGTTACCGGACCTTCTCCTCGCCCTCCCGCCTCGGTTTAGTACTCCGGTTCGTCCAGGAACGTGTACTCCGTTCGCCCTCTGCTGCGTCTGTTATGCTCAATCCACAAAAGCCAGAACCGAACACCTGCAGAGCATCTGATTGCACGTGACGTGACAATCGATTGGCTCACCCATTTTCTACTCCGGAATTTGCAGAGCAACTCAAACGGCAGGAGCGTCCAGAGCGGGAGCGGAATGGAACCGTTGCAGCCGTTGGATGTCAAGGAAGCAATGGCCATGCTCAAGGAGGGGAAGGTGGTCAGGTCGGCCATGTACGTGCCGCTCCTGCACAGATGCGTCGAGACCGGCAGCCTCGGCGACGCCAGGGCCATCCACGGGCATATGGTGAAGACGGGGACCAGCGCCGACATGTTCGTCGCCACGTCCTTGGTCAACGCCTACATGCGGTGCGGGGCCAGCCGCGACGCGCGCAGGCTGTTCGACGGAATGCCCGAGAAGAACGTCGTGACCTGGACGGCGCTCATCACGGGGTACACTCTCAACTCGCAGCCGGTGGCCGCGCTGGAGGTTTTCGTGGAGATGTTGGAGGCGGGGAGGTACCCTTCGCATTTCACGCTGGGCGCCACGCTGAACGCGTGCTCTGCTTCGGACAACATTGGCATGGGCAAGCAGGTTCATGGATATATAATTAAGTATGGGACGGAGTCAATCACAAGCATAGGGAACTCCCTCTGCCGGTTGTATGCCAAGTCTGGGAGTTTGGAATCAGCCATGCGGACGTTCCGGAGGGTCCCTGACAAGAACGTGATCACGTGGACAACGATGATATCCGCCTGCGCTGAACATGAGAACTATGTGGAGCTTGGATTGACATTGTTCCTGGATATGCTTATGGACGGAGAGATGCCTAATGAGTTTACCTTGACGAGTGTCATGAGCTTGTGTGGCACAAGGCTGGATCTGAACCTGGGCAAGCAAGTCCAAGCCTTGTGCTTCAAAATTGGCTGTGAAACAAACCTTCCAGTAAAGAACTCGACGATGTACCTCTATTTGAGAAAGGGTGAAACCGAGGAGGCCATGCGGTTGTTTGAAGACATGGACGATGTCAGTATTATTACGTGGAACGCGATGATCTCAGGCTATGCCCAGATCATGGAGACTGCTAAGGATGATCTTCACGCTCGTTCTAGAGGGTTCCAGGCGCTCAAGATTTTCCGGGACCTCAAACGATCTTCAATGAAGCCAGATTTGTTCACCTTCTCAAGCATCCTGTCTGTTTGCAGTGCGATGATGGCCTTAGAGCAGGGTGAGCAAATCCATGCTCAGGCGTTAAAGACTGGTTTCTTGTCAGATGTCGTGGTTAATAGTGCATTGGTCAACATGTATAACAAGTGTGGATGCATTGAAGATGCAACTAAAGCGTTTGTCGAGATGTCTACACGGACTCTTGTCACATGGACTTCTATGATCTCAGGGTACTCACAGCATGGTCGGCCCCAGGAAGCAATACAACTTTTTGAGGACATGATATTTGCTGGGGTAAAACCAAATGAAGTCACATTTGTTAGTGTTCTTTCAGCCTGCAGCTATGCTGGTTTAGTAGAGGAGGCTGAGCGCTACTTCAACATGATGAAGGAAGAGTATCAAATAGAGCCTGTTGTGGACCACTATGGGTGCATGATTGACATGTTTGTGCGCTTGGGCCGGTTGGATGATGCATTTTCCTTCATCAAAAGGACACATTTTGAACCAAATGAGGCCATCTGGTCCAGTTTGGTTGCTGGATGTCGGAGTCATGGAAATATGGAGCTTGCCTTCTATGCTGCTGATAGACTGCTTGACCTCAAGCCAAAGGGCATTGAAACCTATGTATTACTGTTGAACATGTACATTTCCAGTGGGAGGTGGCATGATGTGGCAAGAGTACGGAAGCTGATGAAACATGAGGGTTTAGGAATCCTCAGGGATCGTAGTTGGATTACGATCAAAGACAAGGTCTATTTCTTCAGAGCTAACGACAAGACTCATGAACGGAGTGATGACCTGTATCAACTGCTAGAGAATCTGCTGGAGAAAGCTAAAACTATTGGCTATGAACCTTACCAGAATGCAGAGTTGTCTGATACTGAAGATGATGATAAGCCTGCTGTAGGTTCTGTAAAGCACCACAGTGAGAGGTTAGCTGTTGCACTGGGGTTGCTCCAGACACCTCCAGGTGCAACAATCCGTGTCACAAAGAACATTACAATGTGCAGGGACTGCCACAGCTCAATTAAGTTCTTGTCATTACTTGCAAACAGAGAGATTGTTGTCCGGGACAGTAAACGCCTTCACAAGTTCAAGGATGGTCGATGCTCTTGTAGGGATTTTAGTGCACTATTGTGAGCATAGGAACCTGGAAATTTCAGCAATATTCTAATCCCAAGCCTCAATTTTTGTCCTGGGAATAGGTTATAGGTCACAAGTTGCATGAAATTTTGTTTGACGCAAGATACTTTGAGCTGATCACTCTGTAGTGAGTTTTGTAGATTTGTCTTAAAGCAAATTTTGTTCAGTTGGCCTTGGTAACATATGACTGGAAAGCTCAGATCAGATTTGTCGAACATGCACACACGGTTATATCCTGCACAAAGTCGGCTAACACTTAAAGCATTCACATATCATTTTTCTTAGATAAGATAGTATCGCTCAAAAGTACCATTAGTTTCCAAGTAAGCTACAAGGTTCAGGTTACAAATTATTGCATCTTCCTTTGACAAAATATATCTTAGAATGTTCCATTTGCCACTGTTATCACATATATAGGGCTCAACTGTGTCAGAGAGGCAACATTTTTTTTTTGACACTCAATACCATTCTACAATTTCATATGTTAATTACAAAATATATAAGATAGGCCTCATTGTTTACATTCCAGCCATCAAACAAATTGCAGTGCAGCTTGCCTGTCATGTAAGTTTGGCTGATTGATGGTCTAAGGAGTGGTACTGCATGCTGCCCTTCGCTTTGAACCATGAACATTACAGACTTATTTGCTTAATGTAAAATCCATGTTTATATACACATTTTTGCAGGATTGAATTAATCTCTTTTCCGTGAACACATGGTTTAATTTGGTTGTTTCATGGACATGCCCGCAAAGCAGGTAGTAATGTAGTGCTTCTATTGTGTTATTAAATGATTACAAAAAGTGATACAATCAAAGGCAAAACTGAATTATCTTTCCTCCATGCGGTTCTGCCTGCAAATATTTATATCTTCTAAATACCAGCTCTCTTGCAAGTTCAATTATCTGTGCCCTCTCAATTGACATGATAGTTCTGTTATACCGTGTTTCCTTCTTAGACTAATATATTGTTCGAATCTATAGCAAATTTAGCTATATTTATAGTAGCAAATCTGTACTGGGCACACTTCGTTTTTTAATAGCACCTTTTGAATGCTTCCAGCTTGTTCAACAGGATGCAACCAGATCACCAGGCTGGGACCAAGGATGAGCCCAGACCCATTCATTTCATCTATTTGTGGTGTGCTTTTCACAGGTGATGTCAGATAGGACTTTAGAACTTCTGCTGTTCTGCGAAGGGCTAAATGCAGGAGTAAAGTTAGTCTTAACTATCACCAATTATCAAAGGTAGGTGACAATTTAAACTGTTATTTAACTTTGATCCTACTTCCTTAGGCACAACTATATAGGTCATAGTGATTTGCATATTGGGCGCATTTATTTCTTACTTTCTGAACACTATAAAAAAACTCGCCTTTTTCTATTCTATATGCAACATTGTGTTGCTATACCAACTGTCCTTTCATTATGTGGAATAATTGGAAGGTCCAATTTAAGATTGTGCCATGACTTAATCAGATTACTTTAATCAAATCGACACAAAGCTTCTATGAATTGATTTTACGTTTTGAGCTTCCACTTACATCCCAGCCATTTTGCCTCCTCCCAATGTTGTGGGATCCGGTAGTGCTCTTGGTTGTATTCAAGCTCTCTTCTTCCTGACCCTATCCATATCCTCACTGATGCGACCAACCTCATGATGGACATGGCAGAAAGTATTCAATGATTTTGTAACCAGGTGAGAAGACTATTGTTCTTATGGCTCTGCCCTCCTACCACTGCCTAGCCATACCAACAGATCTAGCTTATGATTAAGAGATGTTGCACCACCAGCGGCCTTTTTATTTTGAGATTGTTCTTTCTAGAAATCTGGTTATTTGACCCAATCTCATGGCCTGTTCTACGCTGCTGTCACATTGTGCTCAAGGTCAATTGAGTTGTGCTTGGGAGATGGTCAATTTGAACATCAGTTTATGACATAAGATTACCAGTAGTGTTCTGTGAAACATTTTTAATGGTTATTTGTTAAATTTATGTAGTCCTGTTGATTGTCTATCCCAAATGAAAAGAATTCACATTATCTCTCAGTTTTTCTCTTTTGGCACCCATATTTGCAGATTTGTTTAGGGTACCAGGATGGTGAGAGGCTGACACAAGGATTACCGCTATTCCCAGGCCCTTCTTCAATGGTTTCTGATGAGTATTTAGAACTGCCAATTTGTCGTATCAGTTTTCATTGTGCTACCATAGTGCTGTATTTTTTTTATTTTTTATTTTGGAAAGCAAATGGTAGCAAACACAGATAGGTCAAGTAAGGCCAAATCCTTTCGGAGATCATTAAAATTAGAGTATATTGCTTCTTTTGCAATTCATCGCCAGCCTTGCAACTTCAACAATAATAGATTTCCCAAATTTGGGTGAGTTTTCACGCTATCACATTTTTGGATTTTACAGATTGTTAGGTTCACCTATAAAGTGATAACTGACACTTCAGAATCTAGGTGCATTACCACTGCTTTAATGTTGGTGATTTCTTGGATTGTACACAAAAATAGGCACTACTACCATGTCCACCATGTATGTTAATACACAGAGGCAATTGCCAGGACTATTTTTTTGTGGATACATACCTGTCCCAATCCGAAAATTCCATCTTCTCATTGTAATACCCAAGAGATTTTACCTAAAGACTTTCCATGCCTCCAGAAACTTACCAAATGAAAGTGCATCCATGCCTTCATTTCAATTAAATAAACATAATTATGAAAGCTGTTCGTTTCCAATGCCATGAAACTCACAATGTCTTTTATTATTCAGTGTTCGATGGGCCGGTTCAAACTTGAGGTTCAGATCTATCGATATGTTTGAATACATACCCAAGTAACAAAGCAAAAACAGTGTTCTCGCCCCATATCCTTACAGTTCTGCATTTTTTGTTTCTATTTCCCCTAATACCAGATCACCACACTCATGACTTCATGTGCCAGTCCTACGATCTTATTTTTCTGTTCTCACATGTACAAATCTCATGTTAATGAGTTAGGTCTAACACTAGAGTTAATCTCATGGACTCCTCTGCAATTATAGAGACTAGAGAGTGACCAAGCTTTGAGGTCATCTTTTCCTTTCTGAAATCTTTGATTATAGTTTCACCTTCACCATTATTTTGTTTGGTTTGTTTTTTCTTTGTCTTCTCATCACCTTCATAGACTCTTTCTTCTTTGCCTTTGGATGCCATGTTTCTGTTAAGATAATAACTTTTTATAGTTAATATTTATGCTCCTAATTTTAATGAACTTTTTCATGATTTCCAAATCTTTTGTGTGCGCAGGTTCAGACTGGTATCTATGGCCTCATGGAAAGTACCAGTTGTACTGCTCTTTCCTGAAGTCATAATCAAGATATTTGAAAGGCTGTCTATCAATAGACTGTAATTCTAGTTATATAGTCAACGATTACAATGATATCTGAGCATAGCACAATGCCATTGTTAGCCCTTACATTCATATAGTCAACAATTACAATGATATCGGAGTAATTGTTATGTGAAGTCGCATGTTTAATTACCCTTCAATTGAATACATTCATAGTTCTCTTTGTTCAAAAAATTCACAAACAACCTGGCTTTTGATCGTCTTTTGCTATTTGCTGCAATCAACAGGACAATCCAAATCAATGTTTCCATTTATGTATTTTGGCCTTACCTTTTACCTGCCCTGACCAATTACAGCTTATACTCGTGGTTGCCATAATGCAATCAGCCATTAATTGTGCATCCTCTTCAGGCCTCTTCCTAGTATCTTTGTAACTGTTGTCAATGCTGGCCCCTGACAGGATCAGACTTTGCCGTTTGAATTCACAATTTTGGAATTAACTGCTCCATCATTGGCATCAATTTTTATTGCTATTTTATGGCACAATTTTTCTATCAAACCAGTACCATTATCTACAGTTAGAAGCTCAGAGGTCAAAGCTGATTAACACAGGGAGCTTATAATTTCTCCTAAGTTGGCTTGTGAGGCCTGCCACATAACTAAAGAATTGCAGTGATATTTGCGCGTAGCTTGAGTGGTAACATCTTGTGTCAATGAGAAGTTTCTTTTTAACGGGTGCTAATGAGAAATTTAAATGGGGGGGTAACGATGTATTTCCGTCAGATTGTGAAGTTTATCAGCTGCAAGAGCTTTAATAGCCGTTTTTTTTCCTTTTTCTTTTTTTGTTTTTTGGTGCCGCAGCTTTAATTGTTAATTTTCTAGTATTGGTGATTGTCCCGGTCAATAAGTTGCACTCCAGCCAGCTCCATTCTTCATTCAATTCGGTACACGGAGCTGTGTTCAGATAAAAAAATAATTTTTACTTTCTATTCATTTTCTCACATAACATGTTTTTCAGAATTTTTTTTCACCTTTTCTATTCATCCCCTTCACATAACATGCTTCCCAGGAAAAAGAATATTTTTTCTTTCATTTTACTTTTTCTCCCAGAAAAAAAACATCTTTACTCGCAGTCGTAGGTCTTGTTTAGTTTGAGAAGTTGGAAAAAGTTGGAGGTGTGAATAGTGCATTGGTAAGCGCGTATGTGAGAGAAGATGTGACTCGATGTGACTGGAAAGTTGGTGAAAGTTAGCGATCTAAGGATTTGTGCACGTGGAAAAAGTACTTTTTAGTTCCTATTCACCCCCCTCACATAACACGTTTCCCAAAAAATTTCTTTTTCACTTTTTCTATTTATCCCCTTCACATAACACGCTTCCTATGAAAAAAAATATTTTTCCCCTTATTTTAGTGAATACAGCTAAACAAGGCCGTAGTGTCGTAGATACTGTCGTCTACAGACATTCAGACACCGGCTTACCGCACTAGTAGCACTTCTTTTCCCAGAGAGTCTGAAGGGGCTGCAGGGTCGGGCCCCACGGCGACCTCTAACAGGAGATTACCATGGGCCCATCTATATCTTCTATCATTCATACATAAATATTACATTGTGTGAGGTCGCCAGAAAAATGGGCATGCATGGATTAGAAGCATATATATACATCGTACGTTCCTAGCAGAGAAACAGGCACAGGAGGTACTGTACAGTACTACAGTAGTAGCACGTACACAATGCGCCACGGCACGGAACAGCGTACGTACGAGAATGGAACTGGTGTACAGTAGTGCGGCACAAGACGCTGCGTGCGCTGACAGGGACAGACGGACGGGACCGACAGCCCGGCCGCTTCGCGTCCGCCTGGCGTATGGGCCCATCGAGTCAATGTCTTTCTCACGGTCAAGCTCTCCATCGGTGCCTCCCCGTCGGTAGTGCCGCGTGTCCGTGTTCCTGAATGTCCGCGGATTTATGGTAAGGCGAATCTCAGTGTGGTTTTTATGGGCATTAAACTGTACTACGCATCAGCAAAATTGCTTATGTGGCAGGGTAATTACGAGGAAAGTGAAGAAAAGAATGTCATCACCATGACACTCACCATATGCAGTTACCAAGACATAAAACTTGCATTGAGAGCCATTTTATTTCATCCTAGTTACATTTGACCATACACCATACGGGAATTAAATGTTACATCTTGTATATAAAATTGTGTCATAAAACTATGCATTGAGAGAGGAAGTTTAATCCCATGATAAATATGACGTGACAGTCTTGGTAACCGTGTCATAAAACTACTGGCGACGTACAAACCCAGTACTGCTCCATTAAATGGATCGAGATCAGCGATTAACTGCTCTCTAATGGAGTGGTTGCTGCATAATTTATGGATCCACTACTCTTGACTGCTCCACCAGTACAGTACGTGCTGTAGTTAATTACAGGCCTTCCATTTCACTGCACCTTCCATTCTTCCTGTTCAAAAACAAAGAAAAAAGAACAATGTGAAGAAAGAAAAAAACAATGTGAGGCTTCTTGGTTCGGTTCCATTGATCGACGTCGCGATCGGCAGTAAGGCAAGGGCACTTCAGATAGAGCTATTACAAGCAGAGGTAGCCAGCCAACCCAACCCAGCTTTTATGCATGTCAGATTTAAATGAGGTTAATTATAAGTTGCTTTCATGCATGTCAGCCTTGAGTCCGGATAACTCCTTCGATCATTTTGACGCTGAGATGTTCTGACTTTAGTTACACAGATTTTAGTACGACTCTCAAGAGCTTAGACTGTACATTGATAATGTACTCCATGACTCAGATTTTACAAACTTGCAAAGCATAAGTGATCTTTCTAAATAGATGGTGGATTCAAGAAAGCATCTTTCCTATCTTTCCTATCCATTAGTCTATCGGCTTATTAAGCTCCTAAGCTAGCCCTGACACTCCCGGTTGCCACAACAATCGTTGAAAGATGTTTTTGCGGTATGAAATTTGTGAAGAATGCCACGCGTAACGAGATTGGTGATGAGTATTTGAGTCATTTGCTAGTTTTTTTTTTTGGAGAAGATAGGTTAAAAAATATTCCTAATGAAGTGATTGTGAGTTGTGACTCTGTTTCCGTAAGACGAGAGACCGTCGAGCCGAAGAATAAGACTTGTAAGCAATGCCATTTAATTTTAGGTTGTGTTCAGATTTGGGTAAAAACCACTGTAGCTGCAGAAAAGCACTGCAGAAAAGCACTGCAGTTAAGTCCTGAGAAACATGTTCTGTGAGAGAGAGGACTAGTTGAATAGTGAAAAGTTGAAATAGTATTTAGTTTGTAATCCGAACAAGGTCTTATTATTGTTTTTGGCTGCTTACTTTGTTGATTTTTATCATTAGTTGTAACATCTATCGTGTCTTTTCAGGATATAACTTGTGAACCTGGACACCCGGTATCTTTCCAAGTATAGGCATTAACACTATGTTATATACTGTAAGTAATGTTTATTATAAAGCTACTTCCCTTGAATTGAATTGTCAATATGATACCCAAGTGCTTGTTTTTGTTTACGGTGCGTTTAGTTTCAGAAAATTTTCCCAAAAAAACACTATTCATCCAACTTTTCTGTATTCATCTCATCTTTCCCACTCACAGAACACAATTCATCTACAGTGTTTTTTTAAGGTAAACAGTGTATTTTCGGAAAATCTTTGGCTATCTAAACGCACTTTTAGTGTAGGTATAGTAGTTTGCTTTATAAGTGGTGGCCCCCCCGGGATTTTGTCCCCCCTGAGCCGCTTCGTTCGGTCGGCTTGCTCGGTCCGAGCTAAGTAGTCTTGACCACGCTCGGTCAACGCCCCCAACGACTACGAAGAGTGTCTATCTACCGGGATAGCTTATTGTTGTGTTTAGTTCCAGAAGTTCTTTTGGACTTTACTATTCACCCCTCTCAGAAAACACGTTTTCTAGAAAAGTTTCCCTTTAACTCCCTCCAACTTTCCTATTCATTCCTTGTAGGATCGAGGATTACCGACTAGAGGGGGGTGAATAGGCGGTTTTGAACTAGAAGCACAACACTAGAAAATTAATTAGAAGCACATACTAAAATCTTCACCTAGTGAAACTAGCCTATGTCAAAGGTTTGCAACCTAGGATGACAAGATACAATTCAAGTTCTAGATAGAGAAATTCTCAAAGTAAATTGCTTGTAAATAAATGAGGGAAAGAAATAACCAAGGACGCAAGCAATTTTTCCTGTGGTGTCGATGACTTGCCGGTCACCCCTAATCCACGTTGAGGTGGATTCAAAGTTTCCAATTGCTCCTCTACCAAGAATCCACTTGGTGTATGAGCCAATATAGGAATCAATGAACCGCTCCAAACCTCTTTCCACTAGACATGCTTTTCACCACTCCGGTGAGGCAAAGCTCATGAACCCCTTCACAAGAATCAATCAAAGGCTTCTTCACAATCTTCTTGAAGGGCTCAATGAAAACCAATCTCCAAGCCGTCTAGGAGCCGGCAACCTCCAAGTGTAACAAATCAACAACCTTGCTTGAAGAACTCCTAGTGCCCCAAAGCTCAAACCTTGAATGCTAGCACTAGATGCCTCTCTATCTCACCAAAAATGCAATTCAAAGCTATGTGAGTGAGAGAGAGGGAATGGAGAGGTCAAAAGTGTATTGCAAGTGAGTGGAATGGTCAAGAGGAGCTCCCCACGCCGGCCACCCCTCTATTTATAGAGGGGTGCCTCAAATCCAACCGTTATGTTCAAATTCCACGTTTTCTGCGAACACGCGGACCGTCCGCCATTACAAAACCGGACGGTCCGCCATTATAAGGCAACAACTATGTGTCACATCACGGCGTGTCAGAACTGACCGTTATTAAAAACCGGACCGTCCGCCAGCCAGGGACGGACCGTCCGCCGTTCATTTCACACTTATACAAAACGGACAACATTCGGACAAGTCCGATCATATACCCGCGGACCGTCCGTCGCCAGGGGCCGGACCGTCCGCGGTGGAGCTTGAAATCCACCAGAAAGGCCCAGAGTTTCTGTCCTAAAACCGGACGGTCCGCCTCTACGGGCCGGACCGTCCGCCGTTGCCAGTTAAAAACCTCAGGACCCACAACGATTCTGTGTAACTTTGTGTATGAAGGCGGACCGTCCGCCAAGCTTGGCCGGACCGTCCGCCGTGCGCATTTTCAGCAGGTGCAAAACACTCATCTAAATGCATGTAGCAAATGTTAATTGATCCCTCTTGATAGTACGGCTATCTAGGGTACAGATCCGGTCAATTTACTTCTCTAATCACCTCTTGACCGGCAAAAAGGAAATCCTATATTTATACCTTTGCCTTGAGCCTCTCGCCACTTCAAATCAACTTTTCTTTGCGGAAGCATCCTTGCTTTATACACTACCATCTCCATGGTATCTCATAGCGAATACGTATGACTAACCTTAATTCATAAGCTCAATGAAATTGTTAGTCCACAAGGTGTTGTCATTAATTACCAAAACTCTAATCTTGGGGCCTAGATGCTTTCATCTCTCTCACATAACACGCTTTCCAGAAAATGTTCTTTTCTCCCCCCACCAACTAAACACACCCTATCTCTAAAGTACACAGTAAAGCAAGTTGACTTGTGCCTTCCCATACATGAGTGTGGGAGGAGTAGACGTACAACAGGACATTTGCGACTGCATCTGCTGATTAAACTACTGCAACAAACACTCAGAGGGTGTGTTTAGTTGGGAGGGGAGGAAAAGAACTTTTTCTGGGAAGCGTGTCCTGTGGGAGGGATGAATAGGAAAGTTGAAAGGAGTTAAGAAGAACTTTTCTGGGAAGCGTGTTTTCTAAGAGATGAATAGTAGAGTCCAGAAGAACTTCTGGAACTAAAGAATTTTACCACTATGCGTGCGTGGCGTAGTGGATCGAGTTGGCTTCCCCGATGCACGTGATCGGCACACGAGACGGTGATAATAAGAAATGGGAGAAAAATATCTCCACCTCTCTCTATCCCTATGGTCCTATTTAGTGCTTTTATTTTATAAAAAGTTTTTATACCGCAAAAACTTATATGGCAATTATTGCAAAAGTTTTAGCTTCTACACCAGCGAAACTTACATCTCCATCGCGCCTTCGCGTCGGTAGTATCGCATGCCCCGCGGCTCATGGCTGAACGAGGCTGCTTGGTTCCCAGCCTCCACTCGCCACGCCATAACTGTGGCAACAACATGCAAAAAGTTACTGCTTGGTTCTCTATCACTTCTTGTTTCGCCACAGGAAAAGCAGAGGCAAAACTCGCCACAGGCTGTGGCGGCAAAAAAACAACGCCACACTTTGACGAAGGTGTCTGGCGTGGCGAGGTGTGCTCTGCAACCAAACAGGCCCGGATGTGCTTAGTTTGGGGAAAGATTCTTCGAAAATATATTGTTAATCAAAAAACACTATAGATGAATAGTGTTATGTGAGTGGGAGGGATGGGATAAATAGTAAAAAGTTAGGTAAATAGTGTTTTTTTGAGAAATTTTTGAAACTAAACGGACCCTTATGGCTAGTATCCTACTTATGGCTCGGTACAAACTCACGTAATACTCCAGTAAAGGATCGAGGTTTTACTGCCTCATGTAGTAGCAGGCTAGCAGCTGCATAATTTATGGATGCGCTACTGTCTGTTCATCAATAAGGGTGAGCTTAGATTCACCAACTTTCTCCCAAAAAAACACTATTTATCTAGCTTTTCCTTATACATCACATCCCTCCCACACACAGAACACTATTCATCTACAGTGTTTTTTCAGGTCTACTGTGCTTTTTCGGGGAATTTTTTTCAATCTAAACACCTCACAACTTTCGTGCGGTAGTTCAATACAGTCCTTCCATTTTACTGCACCTTCCATTCTAATCATTTTAGCTAGCCACACTTCGTCGCTGGCTAATGGACGGTGTTAATTAACCGTGGCATTCGTAAAAAAAAAACGAAAAAAGAAGCCCCGCGAGGCTTTGTTGGTTTGGTTCCATTGGTCGACGTCGCTTCAGGGTTTTTTATCTCGAACCGGGACCGGGAACCGCCGCCCTCCGGTAGCGGCTTACCGGAGCGGTTTGAGCCGTTCCCGGTGGAAACCGGACAAATTCAAATTTTGAATTCAAATCTATATGAATCCATAGGTCAGTCGGTTTGAACCGGTAAGTCGGGCGGTTTGGTCGGTAAACCGATCGGTTTGGGCGGTAAGCCGGCCGGTTTGGACGGTAAGCCAGCTCAATAAATAATTTGTCATGTTTTCAAATTTAACTAAAAAATTTAAAAAATAAAAGAAAAATTCCTAAAAATATTTCAAGGTGCGTTGAATCTAATGGTGTCAAAAAAATTCAAATATTAGTGTATTTGGTATTTTTTGTGTGCATTAGAAGTTCAATCGGCCGATTTGTTTTTTTTCTTTTTTGATTCAACTTCTAATGCCTGCAAAAAATACCAAATGAGAAAATATTTGCAAAAAATTTACACCAAAAGATTACACATACCTTGAAGTATTTTTAGGATTTTTTTCGACATTTTTCCTTTTTTAATTCAAATTTGAATATTTGAAATTTAACCGGTTTGAAACCGTCCCGAACCGCTACCGGTCCGGGGCGGTTTCACCGGGAACCGTGGGAACCGGACCTGTTCCCAGCGGTTTCGTAAACCCTGCGTCGCTCTCGGCGTAAAGCCACGGCATGTGTCCGGGGCAGAGCATATGCTCGCGTGTCCATGGCGCGCCAAGCCATGGACGGACGGCCATGATGTCACTTCAGATGGAGCTACTACAACAAGTGGAAGTAGATAGCCAACCCTCTTGTTTTGGGTCGGGATGACCACGCCACGCGACCTCGAGCTATATAAAGGAATCCCACGGCTTTGACATGTCACGATCGGGGAAATTAACGTAACGGACCACGTCCACGTGTGAAAACACACTCGGCCTGCGTATCACCGGATGGTGCTCCTTGGAGCGTGTAGTTTCTTTATTGGGAGGGTGCTGCTTGCTGCGAAATTGAAGCAATGTATCTGATAGAATCGGCCGCTTGATGTTTCATTCATATCTGGACGCCGAAGTTATGGAGCTCAGGCCCCTGGGCCACGCTCGGCGCAGTAAACAGTCAGCATGTGACTACCAGGGTTCCCCGAACCGTTGGGAACCGGTCCGGTTTGACCGGTTCCCGACCAAACCGCCCCGGACCGGTTCCGGTTTGGGGCGGTTTGAACCGGTCCAAATTTGAAATTTTTAAATTTGAATTAAAAAAATAGAAAAATGTCGAAAAAAATTCCTAAAAATACTTCAAGGTGCGTGTAATCTGTTGGTGTAAAAAGTTTTCAAATATTTGCTCATTTGGTATTTTTTCGGTAAATACAAGTTAAATCAAAAAAGAAAAAGAAAAAAAGTGGCCGGCCCATTAAGGCCCATTTTTTTGGACGCAAACCGACCGGCTAACCGCCAAACCGGTCCGGCTAACTGGTCAAACCGAGCGGCTAACCGCTCCAAACCGCTGGATATGTGAATTTGAATTTGTCCGGTTTCTAGCCCATTTTTTTTGGACGCAAACCGGCCGGCTAACCGCCAAACCGGTCCGGCTAACCGGTCAAACCGAGCGGCTAACCGCTCCAAACCGCCGGATATGTGAATTTGAGTTCAAAATTTGAATTTGTCCGGTTTCTAGCGGTAACCGGTCAAACCGGACCGGTAAACCGCTACCGGAGGCCGGCGGTTCGAGCAACCGGTTCGAAAAATAAAACCCTGGTGACTACTGACTGACCGGGCGCTCGTTTTCTTCCGGTCGCCTGACGCCGCCCACGACTCTCCTCCTCTTGCAAGTCGCATACTCGCATTGCAATATCGCATCCACATCTTTTTTTTCCCCGCAGCTCTCTGCTATGGTCGACGCAATTTCTGCGTCCGTGCGCCCGCGCCCATACCTGCGTCCGACTGTGAGGAATTAACGGCGGCGCTAAACCATCGGGACAGTTTATTAATCTCGTGACTTCTTTTTCAGAAAAAAAAAGAAAATGTGGGTGGCAATCCGCAATCACATGAATAGTGCATTTTACATCCCATTTGTTTCTTGGCTCATCTGATTTACGGCTAGGTGCTAGTGTATTAGCCTGGGCCGAGATCGAGCTGGTCAGGGTTAAGCTCAGAAAGGGATTGTGGATTTCCAGGGGTTGGTTCGCCATGGAGACCGCCATCAGATCAGCTGCCTATGTGTTTTTTTTTTCCATTGAATGAAATATATTGTATATGTATATATGTACATGTATTAAAAAAAGTTCAGCTACCTGATGTATCCTCATCCTACCCACAGGCGACAACAAACATGTCTTTCTCTGTCGGTCAGACGACCAAACGAGGATCTAGGTCTCATCATACAGGAAACGCACGGCTATTGGTATGCTTATAGGAGGAGCCTATGATAATTTTCCCAAATCGCCTGGTTTGTGAAACTTGGGGCATCGCATCTGGCCATCCATCGCGTCTAGGACCTTTTTTTTTTCCTTGTTGAGAATGGGCTCGCGAATCCGTTTGACGGACTGTGTTTGCGATCGATGCTGTTGCTGCCCACCTGTTCTCCACTCCCGACTCCTTTTCATACGAAGAAAGTGTAGCACGCGGAAGATGACAACCTCCTCATTTGGAGGCCTT
Source organism: Digitaria exilis (assembly GCA_015342445.1). Classification (NCBI taxonomy): domain Eukaryota; kingdom Viridiplantae; phylum Streptophyta; class Magnoliopsida; order Poales; family Poaceae; genus Digitaria; species Digitaria exilis. The sequence continues at coordinate 1,410,588 of JACEFO010001965.1, forward strand.
TGATTCAGCTACTAGTGTGTTTAGATTGTGAAAAAAAAACATTGTAGTATAAGAAAAACACTATAGTATTCGCTGGGAAACGTGTTGTTGTAAGGGAGGAATAGTGAAAGTTAGAATAAATACTGAAAAGTTGGAATAAATAGTAAATAGTAGTTGGAAATCTGAACATGACACATGAACCGTACAAAGAGAAGCAAATACCAGAATACTACGGCGTTGAGCGAAGCAAGGGCGTGTTTAGTTAATGGGAGAAAAAGTACTTTTTTTTTGGATTGCGTGTTCTGTGAGGGGGAGAATAGGAAAGGTGAAAAAAAATTTTTGGGATGCAGTGTTCCGTGAAGGAGATGAATAGGAAGTATAAAAAGTACTTTTGTAACTGGACAAATACTGGAATACTACGGCGGATAAAACGGCATATCGATGCCGGCCAATCACGCTGCAACACGCAACAAATGCCAGTGTCTGGGTGTGTTTAGATTGGGGAAAGATTCCCCGAAAATACACTGTTCACAAAAAAACACTGTAGATGAATAGTGATATATGAGTAGAAGAGGTGGGATGAATAGGGAAAAGTTAGATGAATAGTGGATGTTTGGGGAATATTTGGGAAACTAAACGGGGCGTGAGTTTGAGGCGCAGAAGCTGCCACCGTGGTCCCCTGTTGCGGCCACGCCGGTGAGCTTCCTCACTGACAGCAGTGGCCGCCGTCCAGTGGCGCGCAGCGCGCAGGAGTCAGGCCCAGCTACAACAGTACTCCCCATTCTTTCCGGCCAAGCCACCACCACCGCCACCGCGGGCCCCACCCCTCAGAGACGGCGAGGCCGAGGTACGGAGGCCGCTGACCGCCACGCTGTTCCCTTCCCCCTCGTACCTTGCGTCCGAAGCCTCGCCTCGCCTGTTCCCGAAGACCCTCACGCTCCAACCCACTGACACGCGGGCCCCGCGCGGGCAGCACGGTCATTTCGGCGCGGAAAGGCTCCGCGCCTCCGCCTGGTCGGGTCGCGGCGGGGCCAAGCGCGTGGTACCGCGGCACACCCCGAGACCGCCATCACTGACCTGCGGGCCCTGTCTCCAAGCGGGTCCCACGGCTCAGCGACTGGATGGTGGAATGGCGAGCCGTCACCGAGCGAGGCGTGGCTCTCGTAGGTGGGAGGGGAGAGGCGTGTGTGTGTCGTGTGGGTGTGGGTCAGGCCATTTTTTTAATCCGCGGTTTTTATTCCGCCCATTTAAATACCCACGCCGCGGCTGGCTTTGCCTCGTCTCCACCTCCACCTCCGCGCCTCCCTCCCAAATCCCCATTCCTTTCCACTGTCCTCTCCTCTCCTCCCCACCCACATCTCCACCTCCATCTCCTTCCTCTCTCTGCCTGGCCTCGTTCGGTCAGCTTGTTTGTTTGCTCGGGTCGGGAGCTGCGGTGCGCGCGCCATGGCGGCAGCGGAGGTGGACGCGGACGCGGTGGCGGCGGACATCATCTGCTCGCTGCGGGGGGCGGACCTGGCCGGGTGGACGCCGCCGTGGTGCAAGCCGGAGCGGCGGCGGGAGGGGGAGCTGATCTGGCCGGTGGTCACGCGAGGGAAGCGCTCGCGCCGCCGGTCCCCGTCGGCGGCGGCCGGGAAGATGGGGAGGTGGGGCCGCGGCAGCCCGGCGTCGCCGCTCGACTACAGCGGTGCCTCCGGCTCCGCCGCGTCCACGAGCGGCGGCGAGGACGGCTACGGCGGCGGCGGGTTCTGCTCCGCGGCCCACGGACGCGCGCCGGCGACCAAGGTTCGTGACTGAAGCGTCTCCTCTTCTTTCTGCCGTCTCTGTGGTGTCGCCGCCGTGCTGCGTGCTTTGGGTTCTTCTCCATCCCCCTCCCCCACCACCAGTACTCTTTCTCCTACCCCCTGTTGTCTTTCCGAGTTTTCTTTTGCCCTTTTCCCTTTTTTGGTTAGCGTGACGAAACTGCCCCTACTGGTCAGCACAAATCCCTTCCCTTCGTCACCCGACCACCGGCTTCCTCCACTTTCCTCCTCCCTTTCGTCAGTGCTTTCCCCTCAAATCCACACTTCCAGCCAGTACTTTCAACTCCACATTCTTATATAATTTCCGGTTTGCTTGCTACGGACGTCAAACTCCAGCGCCGCGTCTCACCTGGCAGATCCGCATTTTCTCATTCCTCCATTTTGTCCGAAATTTGCCGGATTTTTCCTACATCGGATTTGCAAATTCGAAAAAAAGGGAGGAAAGGAGTTTTTTTTTTCTTTCCAGCGTCTTTCATGGCGTGCGTGTGTTTATTTATTCGACGGTGGTTGACTCCCCCTACTCGGGTGAGGGGTAATTCGGGCAAGCCGCGTAAGCCGGTGGGTGCGGCGGCCGGAGCTGTCGAGCTGGGCCTTCCATTCCATCCATAGCTCCCGTACCGCTAGGTTGCCCAAGCTGCCCCTGCGCTTGCTGGCCGAGGTCCCCCCACGCAGCGCGCCACCGCCTGTTTCCTTGGGGGCAGTTCAGTCATTTTCGGTCGTCCTTTATCCCCCCGGTGCAATTGCTCGTGTGGTGGGAGCGTGGATGCCGGTGGTCCCCCCCCCCCCCCCCCGACTCGGGAGGTGGAGGAGAGTGTGGAGACAGAGTCAAATGCGGGGGAGTTAAAACGCGGCGCGACGGGGGGTGGGTAGGAGCGCAAGTTGACACGTGGGCGCTCGCCGGCCGGAGCTGCCGTGTGTGGCCATGGCCGCGGCGAGGCGGCGGCGGCGGCGAAGGCGGAGCCGATGGGTTCTTTTCGCGAGGCGTGGACACGGGTCCCACCTTTTTGGATTGAACGGCAGGCTGTGCCTGTGGAGTAGGGCCTGGGGGCTCGCGGGGCCCACCTGCAATGCTGGAAGTGGTGTGGTGGTGGTGGAGGAGGAGGCGTGTGGTTTCCGGTATGGCGTTGCGTCGGATGGCAGTTTGGATGGGGCGATGTGTTTGATGCCGTCTTGCCTAACTAAAAATGTGTTTTTTGGGGTCGCTTTTTTTCTGGCTAGAGGAGGAAGGAAGGGAAAGGACAATAATGGACGGGTTCGTTTCTCATCATGTGGTTTTCGTCCCCGATTGGTGGGTGGATGGATGGGGATATTCATTCATTCATTCTAGCTGGGAGTTAGGAGGGGAGAAGCTGGGGCGGCCAGTGGATTGGGAGCCATTCCCTAAGCATGCCTTCGTCGTGTCTTTGTTTTCTTTTGGTATCACTGGACTGCTATGTGATTTGTTGCTCGCGGTTCGGTGTTGTCTTCTGCGACACTGCTGCGCGATTCTGAATCCGTGATCTTGTTGAACAGCTGTTCTTGGAGGTGGTGGGCTCCCTCCCTCCCGGTGGCTTTGCCTTGTTCATGCCAGCATCTGTTCCGTTGGATTTGTGTGCTGGTTGATTGGTCATAGAGTTGTGGATTGATTCCTCCCTTTTTCTCGCTGCAGGTGGGCTCCATTGGACGTCCGCAGTTGACCTTCCCAACCCCGCCTACACGGGCCACTGGTCAGCGCCCTCGAAAGAAACTGGTAAGCTTCTGGCTAGTTCTGACGAGTGATGCACTCAGATACGTCAATGGTTCAGCGTGATTGATGTGTTGGCGCGACGGAGACTCAAAAACTGTTTTTGAGGGGGGTGTTTTGCAGTGGAAAAGTAGTATATGTTGAAGGGGGTGTTTCGCAGTGGAAAAGTACTATATGTTTGCAAACGCGCTTTAATGGCCTTAGCAAAAGAAAGCCTTGACTAGGTCGGAGTGCCACCCATTCAGAGGGAAAAAAGGATGGTTTAGTGGTTGTTCAACTACGCCTGCACTTGTTTTAGAATAAAGGAGCAGCTGCTATATATCTGTATGGGGTTTGAAAGGGTGGGGGGAGGGTGAACACAAAGTCGAATCGTAAGGACAAAGCCACAAAAGGGGTACTGGCCGAAAAGATCAACCTCATCATCAATATGGTCCTGAGACCTAAAAGCCCAAAATTCAGTGCTATAAAATACCTAGCATGTCATTCCGTGTTCTTGTCCTTGTGACTTAATTTGGTTTATTGTTTGGATCATGCAGAGGCTGCCGGAGGTCCAGCAACTGGTGCGGTCTCTTGCGGTGGAGAATGAGAACCTCCGCGAGGTGATAAATCGTTGTTCACTAAGTACTTACAGTTTTTCTTTAATTGCTGTTTTACTGACTGCGGTTCATTCTTGTTTGGCTATTTGTGCAGGAGATGCGAACTTTGCAGAGAGCTTGCAAGGTTCTGTCAAAAGAAAACGACAAGCTTGAGGTAACATCAACTGTATTAATCTGTTTCTCTTGTTCGTTTGTATCCCAGATTGGCATGTGGGCCACCATATGGTATCTGTTGGTGGAATGGCTTATCAAAAGGCTGTCTTGTTTTGGCTTAAAGCATAAGTTAAATATTTTTTGTTGCTAATATATTAATTGTTTAAGCCGCCAAAGGTAGTGGTCCACATACCCTCCGATAATTTTTAGGTGCTCTGGCATGCAAGCTATTAACGGTATACAAGGTTGTGGTCAGCATCATTTTACTCCCACTCACCTGTCGTTGGCTGATGGGTAGTGTAGTGTAGATGATGGGGCTACACTAGATGTAGCTTTCTCACATTTTGAATGATAAATATTTCTCAAGTAAATCTTTGGAGCTCAGCTGCAGATGAAAGGGATTGCTAGTCCACCTGTAGCTAGATAAGAGTGCTGCATCCTACCTACAAGGCTGCAAATCTGCAACCACTCATTAGTGAAAAAATAGAGATTCCTGACCCTCATCTTGTACCAGAAGGCCTTTGCAACGAATGATAGACTACTATCTGATTCTGAACGTTCTGAGCAAAAATGGCCTAAATTTTAATTCATTCAACACTTAGATTTCCTTGTGTATTCTGACAAACGAGAATCATGGTATTATATGGATAAATATCAATGGCCAAGCGCGAGCAGTATGGTTGTCATGATGCGTGCCCAGTTGCATTACCAATTTTCTTCACTTAAAATTACAATTTTAAGAGCCCATTATGCCTCTTGCTGTTGGACAAATTTACACCCACAATTGTAGTACGCAGGTCTTAAGTCAAGGATTAAGACCATCATGACTAGTAGATGTCAACTTTCTAAATAAACCTGTATTCCTGAAAAATGGACCTTTTGATTGACATCTTAGAACAATAAATGGACTGATTGATCTGTGGTACCAGGGCTGCTACAAATGGTCTCACATCTGAAGTAACTCATTCCTTTCAGTTTCTCGTTGGTCAGAGATTTTTTTGCCAATTGACAAATTCTGTGTCAGTAGTTTGGTTAAAATAGCACTGTTATTTTCAGATAATAGGATAAACCTCAGTTTTATGATTTGATCACAATAAGGTTAAGAATTACACGTGTCTCCCAGTGGAAAATGGGGATACAACTGAGCTGTCAATTTAGGATAGGGTGGTACTTTTATTAACTGCATGGGTAACCTTTTACTATGCAGTTTCCATACCTGGCGTTTTTTATGTTGATTTGGACACTTGCATTGACACATGGTTACCTGATCCCGATCATGTCTACTAGCTTTGTTTGTGGTATCCACCTGATGAGTTATGGCACATGTATCCTAATTTATACATGGGCCAAGATTTGTTATTTCAAATTTTAGCCTGGAAGCTCAACTGGAAACCACCAGTCATCCTAACTTCACTGGTCTCCTACAATGGCTGAGTTATTGCTTTTTTTAATTGCTTGAAGGAGTGTGTATGCATACAACAAAAATGTAAAGTTCAGCCAGCACTGAATAAACAATTAATGCAATGTTAAAATGAATGTAACACCCACATCTTAAACGATCCTTTCCACATGGTTCCAGTTTGAGTTTGTTGTTGTTGTACCGGTTTTCTTGATAGTTCTTAGGACTTTATGTGGTTAATTCACCTCTTCAAAACAAACATATATGATAATATTGTCTTGAAACTTCAAGAATAACCTTGCAACCTTCATCTTCTTGAATGGTGCTTATCTGTCACTATGAGTGAGCGATTATGAACTTCAGATACTCGAGACAAAATAGCCTGCTTGCCTAATACTATCTTGTTCAGTTGAAAAGTAGTTGCAACCAACCGGGCCACTTGTTTTCAGTGGTAGCCCTTTGCCGCATTTGATATCCTTCTTCCATGAGATACCTATTATAACGACCAACATTCTGGATATTTGTAATGTGCGTTTCATGCCCATAAATTCCTGTTCACTACATGTTGACTTGGTGAAGTCTATGGGCTATTTACTTTACTCAGCTTTTATTCTGTGCTAGGTGAGGGTCACCATGCCCTTTCCAATTACATGAACCATTGCAGCTTTAGGGTTGTAATTGCCTAATAGATTGGTCATATCTACCTTCACCTTTTCTCGGTTCAACATGATGGTATCTGAAAGATAAAAAATAGATCGGGGCAACCAACATTAAAGTGTCAGAGCTAGCTGTGTCATTATCATTTCTTTATGAACATTAGAGCAGGATCAATGCTTTTCATGAATTATCAGCCAAAAATTTATGCCTGTCTGCAACCTCCTTGCTTTTGACCCCTTTTTCTTTTGCTATTACATTACTCTTGATGAGTTGTTCCGTGTATTATATACATAGTTTCCTTCTAAATATGATGCTAGATGAGTTGTTTAATTTGTATTTCCTGGTAGTTCTCTTATTCTGTCTACCAGTTAATTGGGAACAATAGACACACCTAACAATGATGTTGTTATTATGCAGACAAGGCTAGAGCAATCAAACTCCCAGAATGAAATCACATCAAAGGATCAGAAAGGAAAACAACAGATTGATCAACAGTTGGTTATGCAGTCTGCACAAGAAAACTTCGTGCTACCAGATCTCAACCTCCTCCCACAGGATACTGCCGATGTACCATCAGTTCATTGATCACTCCAGATTGCTGCAATGTTAACCAAATAACAAGTGTACATAGAGGAAGCAGGGTAGCAGTCTAGATGGCAGTGCTGCCACGTCATCATTTGAGAATGACACATATTTGATAAGTTGTTATTAGATCACAGAGTTTACTGCCACTATAGTTGTAAGTGATAAGCCACATATGTAGCTAAAGGGAAGTCTAATTTTAGCAAACCTGACATTGTTTTACCTAGTGCATCCACATATGGTAGAGCTGAAGCTAGTTTCAGCTCAAACTGATTTCCACACTGCAGTGGATTTTGATTAATTTGTTCATGTTATTTCGTTCAATTAAGTGAAAATGTTACTAGTGAAGATCTGGTATTCGCGAGACAATTGTCTGGTTTGTGGATCTACAGTCATTTCGTTTGCAACAGGAGTTTTTGCCACCACCAGCAGCATTTGGATGAGGACAGACCAAACTAGTCTGTGGGTTGTGGGCTTAATGTGGCCGATAATGCTAAGATTGATGGGCAGAATTTAAGAATGAGCCTAATTTTGCGAGACGGTTAAATGGGTTTTGCCCTGGTGGGATTTTAACATGAGAGCAGTTGCTGGTAAGATTGCAAATTTTGCCTGTGACCTACAAAGCATATGATTATACAGTGTGATGCTAAATTCAATTCCACGACAACAGTCATCTTCCATCTGCTTCTAATTCTATATTGTATACGAGGTCAACAAAATGCTTGTGAACGTAGTGGTCTCTTGTCTCTTCCTAAAAAGCGAACATGGTTGGAATGGGTGCTCTCCAAACCGTGGGGGTCCTTGGTGCTACTTTAGCTACTGGCTTTGGTCGCTGTCATACTGGTTTCTTTCGTTTTCCAGCTTTGTAAACTTGTAGCCTTTTGGTGGTTGATAGCAAATGCCCTAGTTAATGCCATTTTCTCCGGCACTAACCTGAATTGGAAACGTGCACAAGTGATAATATTACTTATAGCAATATCAATGTGACATAAAGTTTGGTCTGTCCTCATCCAAATGCTGCTGGTGGTGGCGTTGGTCTTTTCCCAGTAATTCTGTGAATTGTGGTGGTGGTGGTGGTCTTTTCATAACTATACATTTTATTTTCCCAGTTATATGCAACGTTTATAATTAATTTTGAGATAGCGACGCAGGCTGAGTATCACAGGGCTCTATCTATGCATGAATAATGTGTAGAGATTAATATATTGATGCCTACCAAGCTAAAATTTTCTTCTCTAGGTCGACCGATCAATTCTATAATTCCTAGTTGCGAAATAAAATAACCACATAAAATAGTAATTGTATCAGGAAACGATATTTACTCGACTATTGTCACACTAATTCTCCCTTAAAACCTATTGTTTTAATGCTAAACATTATCTAATGAAGTTTCTACTGGCTACCTGTCAAAATAAAGGAATATATTTATCATCCATCTTTGCATACACCTAATAATTGCCCTTCTTTCCTCTTTATACAACATTCATTCCTCCTCCACCTATGGTCACGCCTAACAACAATTCTCGCCCCCTTCTTCACCAGCTCCTATCTTCGCCCACATGCTGACATCTCCATTACCAAACCTCAAGTATTCTATTCAACACATTTAGAATCGGCGAACACAATTCGAGCCTTACAGGCCTCCTCCAAAACCCAAACCATCAAGATAATCTTGCCCCACAAGGACCGCAAGGAGCCCGAATTACACAATGTCAATCTTATTATCTAACTGAAATGAAATTATGAGTAGCAATTAGCACACCTGCCCCTTTGACAAGTGTCGGTCCCCCACTTCGCAGCTGTGGTCAGTGGTCACAGACAGCTGCGCTGCACAACTGCTGAGCCGCCTGTGCGGCGCGCCTGCGCGGCGACGAAAGAATACCAACCCAACCCAAACCCGTGGAGCCTTCCAACCAAACCCAACCCAACCTCTCCCATCACCTCATCATCCATCCGTTTGTCCCTCCCACCACCACCAACCAAAACCCCCCAACCGCCGGGGGGTCGTCGCTTGCGCCGCCGGCGGCGTCTCCGCCAACCCCACGACGATGTCGTTCCACTACCCCGACCATGGACTCTCCATGGACGCCGCCGCTGCTGCTGCTGCGGCGGCGGCCGCGGCCGCGTCGTCGCCGAACCCTAGCGGCTTCTCCTCCCCCGGCGGCGGGGAGCGGGAGAAGGCGGCCATCGCGGCGCACCCGCTCTACGAGCGCCTCCTGGAGGCGCACGTCGCCTGCCTCCGCGTCGCCACCCCCGTCGACCAGCTCCCACGCATCGACGCGCAGATCGCCGCGCGGCCCCCGCCGCTCGCGGCCGCAGCTGGGGCCGCGGCTGCCGGGGGGCCCTCCGGCGGCGAGGAGCTCGACCTCTTCATGGTACAGCGCGAACAATCCCCCCTACAGGCTCCTTCCTGTGCGTCCTGCTTTGCTGCTGTGCGCTGTAGTTGAATTGAATTGCTTCATAAGTTGGGAACTTGCGGCGTCAAGAAATGGAAATTTGGAAGTTGGGATTGAAGGAAGGATGGTTTGGGGTTGGCTGACCTTTACGCGTGTCGTCATATTACTGCTTCGCTTTTGCAATAGCCTTTTCTTTTCTCGGACATGCTTAACTTGCCTGGTTTCCCCATTTGCTCATCATGTTTCAGAAGAGCGCAAAGCAGATATCTCAAACTGATTCGTAAGCTGTGATAGATTACTTGGGGATTAGGATGTATAAGGCTCATGGATTGGAATTTTATTGGCCGTGATATCTCAAACTGCTTATTGGCTGACCTGTGGTGTTGTAGGCTTATCAGACATCCATGGTTTGGATGAATTGTATCAGCTCACTAAAATCACAACCTTTCTCCCTTTTCTTTTCGAGAGATGGCAAATGAAGAAATTTCCTACTTTTTGTGAAGGGCATAGATTCTTGATTCTTTAGGATAGCATGTCATATGCTGTGATGGTCTGTTTTCTGTTTTATGATTTGTGCTGTGTTGATCTAGTCTAATGGCAGGATTTGTATGATCTCTCTATTCACTGGATTAAGTAATCCCATGTGCTGATTATTCTATCACATGCCATTTAATACTTGGTCTTTTCAGTGTCTTTGCATTACTTCTCACTCCATGGTCAAAGCAGAAGTATTATTTATTTAGGATTTTTTTGCTGTTGAGATTTTTTATATTTCTCTCTCGTTAGTGCATTTCTGCTTTAGATTCTAATACTTGTAGTTTGATTGGTTGCAGACGCACTATGTGTTGCTTCTATGCTCATTCAAGGAACAACTCCAGCAGCATGTGCGAGTTCATGCAATGGAAGCAGTGATGGGTTGCTGGGAGCTTGAACAATCTTTACAGAGCCTAACAGGTAGATTTTTTTTTATCTGCTTCATTTATTGAGAAACGCAGCAAAAAAAAAAAATAGATATACCCTATTAGCTTTTTATTTCAATAGTTGCAGCCTTGCTGTCAGATGACAAAGTAGTTTCAGCATTAATTGCAAGGGCTAATTATTTATTAATTGAAATTTCTTTGATTGCATGCCTTTTCAACCGTTTCTTAGACAGCACTTAAGAATATCTGTTTAAAATGTGTGCAGTACCCTCTATAATGAATGCCCAGGGTTCTATAATCTCACTCAGAGATAAATGCGTAGCTTATGAGCAACCATAGATTGCTGATGATCACTTTTAATAACCAGAGTCTTTCAATTTGATTCGCTTCATGGACTCTACACATGTGAATTTCAACCATAATCTCAAAATTGTGAGGCATTGGCAACAGCTTAGGCTATGCAAGCATGCATTGAAATGAGGATAGGTGTGCTGTCTGTCCCAGGATGTGAACTATTTTCCCATCCTACTTTCCCATGATCCCATCCTACTTTGAGTTCTACACTGAGATGTAGACGACAACTTGACCTACTGTTTTCCTTCAATTTAGATTTAAACCTACAGGATGGTTTTATGCTGAATGCCAGCTAAGAGTCTCTCTTTTATTCGAGGAAAAAAAGAATGTCAACTAAGATGGTTGTTTTCATATGGTGCACCATGCAAACCTTAACTGAATTGTAGGGGACAGCTAGTAGAATATTATTGTGCTAATAATCACTGTCATGCAAAACTGAGTGATCCAATGGTTGGTTCTGCAGGGGCATCTCCTGGTGAAGGCACAGGAGCGACCATGTCTGATGATGAAGATACCCAGGTGGATAGTGAGGCCAACATGTTTGATGCAAATGAGGCATCAGATGGTATGGGCTTTGGCCCCCTAATGCTGACAGAGGGTGAGCGATCCTTGGTTGAGCGTGTACGTCAGGAGCTTAAAAATGAGCTTAAGCAGGTTAGTTAATATCCTCTCAAGTTTTTGATTCAATGTTTAAGGTGGAAATTAACAAAAGATTTCCTATCTGTAGGGGTACAAAGAAAAGCTTGTTGATATCAGAGAAGAAATTCTTCGCAAGCGCAGAGCTGGTAAACTTCCTGGAGATACCGCGTCTATCTTGAAAGCTTGGTGGCAGGCTCATTCCAAGTGGCCCTACCCAACTGTACGTGATCCCATGTTATGTACCATTTCTGAGCTTATATATGCAACAAGTTTCCGTTCGTGACGAACATCTCTTTTTTAACTGATACAGGAGGACGACAAGGCTCGACTGGTGCAGGAAACGGGATTACAGCTGAAGCAGATCAACAACTGGTTCATCAACCAACGCAAGCGGAACTGGCACAGCAACCCAACATCCTCGGGTGAAAAGACCAAGAAGAAAAGGTTATCATAATGAAATCTATGTTTTGCTGTTACCTAATGGGCTCGCCCCCTCAAGATTTCGTTACTGCTCCTATTTTAACATGTCAACATGGAAACATTGCAGGTGATGACTATTATCTCAGAGGAGCCTTGACGACGCTAGATGTACACTATACCTTATTGCCAACAAGATATGGAGACCGGCCTGTTTCTGAGGGAACTTTATGAAGTATTGAAGACTATGCATCACCGGGTGATGCCCTAGTTTGACCACGTGGTGTTAGTGGGAGTTGGTAATGACTTCTGCAGATATAGCATTTGCTAATGTGGTATGTGAATCATGTGTTGTATGGCCGACGAAACGGGATCGGAGGGAGTAATTTATGTTGTATTGTAATCGTGTGTCCTACCTACCGTGTAATGCTATTCTAGGTTCAGATTGCCGCTCACAGTAACTGCCGGTGTAAAAAGTGCTGGTTCAAGTTTTGTTTTGCATTGGTGTCAAAGCTGCCTGTTCTTTTGCGACACCTTTGTCTACTCATTTGGATTCGCAGGAAGCTTTACCATTGCTGCGTTTGTCTAGATCATATAATGCGCCGTATAAAAAGGCAGTAGCGGCTGGTATGGCCATGGCCTAGGGCAGGGGCAGCAAGCACTGCGTTTTACTTGTGCTGATCGGCGAAGTTGGCGAGTCGTGTGAGAAGAAGCGCCTAAGGCGACAAGGAAAGCTGGTTGGTGTCGCTACAGTAACAGAGACCAATGCCGTGTTTAGTTAAGGGCGGGAAAAGGTTTTTTTTTCTAGAATGAGTGTTATGGGAGGAAGATGAATAGGAGAGATAAAAAAAAATATTTAGGAATACGTGTTCCGTTAAAAAGTACATGTACGACTAAACAAGTCACGAGTCGAACTGCGACCGAGCAGGTGAAGTCCAACACGCAGGCATCACCAGTCACCATCCATCCTTATCGCTCACCGCCCAGCTAATGCTTCATCCTGATATTTCTTTCCTTCTTTCCCCGCACACTCGTCGTTTCCGCTGAAAGGACACAGACGGAGCACAAGTTTCTTGTTCACTTTTCCACGGCGTCTCCGTCGCCTCAGCTCGAGAGCGAAAACCAGCTTAGCTTTCCCAGCTAGCATCAATCACTCGACAAAGTTTACACACCTACTATAAATCACGTATAAAAATAAATAAATTGCTCGAAATAAGGGGGGTTATTCTCCAAAACCATACACGTATACGAATCAATAATCCAACACATACAGAGCTAATACGATTTTTACACAGTAACACAACAATATCGATTCTTGATCCATCCATCCGTGGATGATGCTAATATGCTGTCTAGAAGACTAGAACTATCCAATACCCCCGCTTAATTCTGCAACGCATATGCATGTACAAATACAACAAAATCTGATGTACTTCAAAGCATCTGCAACGAATTAACAGTAACAATAAACCTATGTATGTGTCCATAATCTCTTCGGCCCTTTCAGCTAGCGACGACCTCGATGTATCTCATCCCAGGCTGCAAGCAGCCAGGCGACAACGAACTAGGCGATCTCGATGACCTCCACCGGCGTGGACAGCCGCGACGAGAAGCTCTGGTAGAGCAGCAGGCCGTCCCGGCGCCCGGCGTGGAATTCCATCCCCTCCATGGCATCCATGTCCTCCTCCTCGTCGGCGTCGTCGAGGTCGCCGCCTTCGTCGAAGTTGAGCGCGTAGCTTAGCGCGTCGTACCGGAACTCCCCCGAGACGCCCGCGCGGCGGCGCCACCGCATCCGCTCGCCGAGGCCGCCGCCGCCCAGCTAGCCGAAGCAGCAGCACACCGTGGCGCGCAGCCTGTCTCGCAGCGCGCTCAAAGGCGACGGCGGCGCCTCCATCTCTGCACCGCCGCGCCGGCCGGCCGATGGCCCAAGCAGAAGTCCGAGTAGGGAGCGTGATTAGTAGCCGCCTCTGTTTCTTAATTAGTTAAGCTCGCGTGGTTGGTTTATACTCTGGGCACGAGATAGCTAGCACGACGTCGACGCAGGCTAAGACCCGGCGAGGTGGCGATTAACTAGTGCAGCAGGACTAGCTAAGAGTGGGGTTAGGAGTTAGGAGGCATGGGGAATGACGGAAAAGGACATCGTGCCGGAGGAGGGCCGGCGACGACGTGCGTGCTGTGTGCTGTGCCAGTGCCTGTGTAGCCTGTGTGCTGCACTGCTGCCGTAAACTAGGCGGGAGGGGTTGGATGAAGGTTGCAGTTTGGGTTGGACTTAAATAATGATTTGTTTTTAGAGAAGATGACTAAAAACTCGTTATAAAAACACACCGCCTTTTGAATTAATTAAAGTACAGTACTCTCTTTTGGTTTATTTCATTCACAATAAAAGTGTAAAATTACTAGAACATAAAAGTTTGGTGTAGCTCCTCGCCTCCTCCTGCTTGGCTGCTTCTAATCCTTGTTGGGAAGTGGCTAAATTTCAAGTAGGAAGTGACGATGTGTGCAGACTGACCGGGAAGATGCTAGGTGCTCACGCTCTCCTGTCCGTCAATTATTTGTAGTATCGCTTTGGGATTGGGCGTGGGTTCAGAAGTTGAGCACTCGTTTTGGGCGTGAATTCAGAATTAACGCCCAAGGTGAGTGCTTAGATACTATTGCGTGTATAAGTTCTGAGGCATAAAAAAAAATTAGATATATACCATTGGACCAACATGTAATTGACTCATGTGAACCCCACATGTAAGTAAGATAGTGATGCTATATATATCTAACTTTGTGATATTTTGATGGTACATATCCAAATTAAAAATTAAGTCCAAGCTGCAACCCCCACATGTAAGTAAGATAGTGATGCTATATATATCTAACTTTGTGATATTTTGATGGTACATATCCAAATTAAAAATTAAGTCCAAGCTGCAACTATTCACTCGTCAAAGCTACACCTAGCACCCTCTGCCACAGTACTATCACTGCAGGACCATGGCGCATGGGCCAAGAGATTTTCCCCTCACTTGCCTGCTCAAGACACACGCACGAGATATTTCATGATTTGTTAATTGAGATTGTTTCCCTTGAGATTCTTGCGTTCTTAACATGTCTTTTATCCTCAACCTCGATCATTCCAAAATCAGATATGTTTGACTCGATGATGTATACTAACTAATGTAGAATATTTAATCTCAGTTTTGCTGCACACATATGTTTACAACAATTACGGGGACAAACGCATTTTGGTCACAATCTTCTGTACACTGTACTCTCATCAGCCATTAATCGCCTAGCTCTCACTTCTCAGGCGAGCAGCTACGGCTACTACGCGGCCTCGACGGCGCCACGCGGCGACGCCGGCATGAGCTGCGACGACGAGAAGCTCCGGCACACGAAGCGACGACCCCGGCGACGGGCGGCGGCGCGGTCCTCCTCGCCGTCGACGTCGGGAACGTCACCCTCGTCGAAGTTGAGCGCGTAGCTGAGCGGGTCGTACCGGAACTCCTCGGCGCCCGCGCGGCCGCGCCACCGCAATCTCTCGCCGAAGCCGCCGTTGCCGAAGCAGCTGCGCGCGGTGGCTCGCAGCAGCGCCCTCAGCGACGACGACGACGCCGACGCCGCAGCGGCCTCCATCTGCTCCCAAGCAACACGTACGGTAGGAACGATACGAGCGTACGGTCGATCGGCTTCTCTCAGTGTCCCAGCAGGGTCAGATCGACGAGGTGTCTTCTGGTGGCGTGATGATTAGTAGTAGCCTCTCGCTTTCCTAGTCGCAGAGGGTGTTGTGTACTTGCTGTGAGGACAACGAAGGCTACGAGCTGGTTAAGTAGTAGGGGAGTATAGGGGGTGTCCGGAGTGACGGAAAAGGACTTTGCCGGCGGCGTGCTTCGCAGGTGGCGTCGCGGGTACGGTGGGGCGGGGTCGATGCAGGGGCAGTTTGGGGATTCTCGTGCACTGGCAGCGGAGTTTTATTGTTGTCGGATGGTGACCAGGGATCTGTGGGTCTAGTACTATTTATCTGGTCTATGGGTCGTCCACTCTTTTTTTTTTGTTAGTTTGGATGAAACGAAATTGATCAGCCTCAACAATTTGGCGCCCATTGGATTGGATGCTCAAGTCTCGGCTAGTGTCCTCCCTGTAATTTCTTGGCAAATCTTTTCAGTAAGTGAGTAAGTTGCAGGGCAGCCAAAACTTGCATACAACTTAGCAAAATTCAGCTGGGTAATTTTGATTCACAATGTATTTTCTGCATACTGGGCTTTCCCGACGATAAGTTGATATTACGAGCTATGTTTCCGCACCAGCCGGACACTTGAGCCGCATCATCCTCGAGCTACGTTCGTGGTGTCCTTGACAGGAAAAAAAAGACAGGCCAAAAAGGCACGGTTCATACATAGTCATCAGATTGCAACACCGCAACCGATGTCACAAAATTATAGCTGAACTGAAACAAAAACCAAAGAGCTCTTCACGCGAAAATTACATAGGTCACATCCATCCATAAAAAAAAACTAAGGTATCAATCAATCGTTACCCATGGTATAAGCTAAGCCGTGGCTTTACGCCACCAGCATAGAACAAAAGAGATATGGGCAAGTCACACACGTTAACCGGGAGAAGGGGAAAGGAAAAAACAACGCTTTGCCAGTGTATCCGGCACCTTTCAAGGATTTCATGTTTACGTCACTCTCAGCGGAGAAACTTTGGGCAGAGGTCACTGTCGCACAAGAACACAAAACAGGACTTGCTACACCTTAATCCAAACAGTAGTTTGGAGCAAAATCGGCGAGCCTATAATACTGCTTCACTCAAAGTAATCAAACGACGGAATTTGGTTAAATACATGCTCTGTTGATATGAAGTTGAGATGTCAAAAGAATACCACATCACACTACCACTAATATCAATAAATGACAGCGCATCAAATAGATCAGGAAGGTGACACGTGTATATATGCTACTAGTTACCGTAATGAACTATGTACCCAGGTCGCTAACAGTCAAATGTCATCCACATAATGACACAAGTGCAGCCTGCAGCGAGTGCAGATCTCACTACAGCTTTCCATTCATCGTGCTGCGAACAGGGCTGCTGCTGTTGCATGAGGATGACGAAGATGCTACAGGAAGAATGGTGCCCCCTTGTATATCGCTTGAGATGTCGGGAGCTTGTGCAATGGCACTTTGGCACTCAAAATGAGCTATCAAGTCTCTTATCTGTCACAGGAGAAACAGACCAGTTAGCTGAGGTCCAGAGACTCTTATCACAGATTCTGCATATTGCAGACATCGGTTGAAATGACAGAAAATAGAACATTATATATCACACATTTTGAAAAGAAAAAACGTTACTTTAAACATACTAACCTCTTCTTGCAGTTTTTCAATCTTTTCATCTTTCAATCTAAGGGCAGCTTGCTCCCTGAAATGAAATTATGCCATTTTAGACGAAAACCAAAATTAAGTGTATGTTCAAACTTCTAGCTTGGTATATCATTGTGTTAATACAATCAAACAAATGGCCACATAACCCATGAGAGCATATGGGATCTAGTGAGTCTGTATACTAAATTGAGCTGTCCATGGTATTTCTGGCCAGAAATATGAGGATCGATTATTAGGAAGTCACCAAAAACACAGTATGTTTATCCTGCTGATTCATATTCTATAGCTTGAATAATATCAGAATCGCATCAAACAATGGCTGATAGATTGATTCTGTGTTTATTTGAATCACAAGAAATAACTACCTTGCTTGGGCTTTTCGTATTGTTTCTACCCACTTATCCTGGTTTTTGACAAGATTTCCATTAACCTGAGGAAAAAGATACAGTCAACCATTATGAGTACAAATGAAAGGCCCCATATAAGACTAATTTTAAGCACCAACATTCAAAATTAGCTTTAGCATATAGCCAAGTACTCAATGCTTACTTCATCAATAAACTTCTTCTCTTCTGCGCATTTCTCAATCTTTGCTTCCAGCTTTTGGATTTTTATGCTCACAGCTTTCTCAACAGCAGCAGAAATTTCTTTCTCAGTTTCCTCTTTGGCTTCTAGTAGAAGTGACTCATAGTACTACAATAAGACCAAAACCGAATCAGAAATCAAATACCTTTATTTGTATTGCTGTCTTCCAAGTACACAAACACAACTAGCAGAATAATAAACATCATTAAAAAACACATAAATTTATTAGCTTACATTTCTTTGCTTTTCAAGCTGAGATGTAACGAGATCATTGTACTCTTCAACAATCTTAAAGAAGGGAAAATCAATGGTGTAAGCACATGGAATTTTATCAAGATAGTCATGGATAACAATAAAAAAAAATCATTTACTTAAGTAACACATTACAGCTTCAAATTTACTGTTCAGTAGCGCTTCACTCATGGTGGCGTCACCACTGCATAGTGAACATGTGTTCTCTGCTACATGACCACCATGGCAGTTGTACTCAACTAGCTTTCCATCTGTTTTTGATTGAATAAGCCGATGTACATAGTTGTCCCCAGCATAGTCCCAAACCTTTTGCGTCTCTAATTCAAGTGAATAGCAATGTTGGGTTTCCTTCCAGTGTTCAATAGCATGTCCACCTTTGTACCTGTGAATTCCAGCAACCAGATGAATACATTATTTAGTAAAATTCACAATTTTCAGGATGAACAGGAAACATTTTACCTTCCACAGCCAACATGGCCACAGATTACACATATCCAAAGATTCTCCGAAGTTCCGCAAATAGAACACATGGATTTCTCTGGTTGCTGCTGACAATATCTACAGACCTGAAAAATACCTTCAATGTAAACACAAGCTGCATATGCTGAAAACGAGCGAGCGTATAAGAATGACAGAAACATATTAGTAACAACCGTCAAATTCAGTTCATTAGCTAGTCAATGCAAATTTGAGATACTGCTGACTTGGTGACAAAGGATATTTCCAAAGGAACCAATAGCATAATTGAGTTTCATATTTCCATTTTGAAGTTAAATACAGAAACAATCAGCATAATACTGCAGTTAGTAAACTAATATTGAGAATCACATTAACTAAGTAAATTGTCTTACTCTATTACCGGGCATGAGGAGTCTGTCCATTTTGATATGCATGAGCAGTGGAAAGAATGATTGCAAATTGTTGTGAGAATGCCTCCAGGATCTTGGTCAAGTCGCTCTATTTATAGATAGAAACAAATAAATGTAGTGATGAGCATCAACTTCATCATGTTTGGGCTCAAATAAGCAGTTGATAAAATGCATGGCATCAAGTTTGTACATAGCGAAGTGAACATAAAAATAATAATGGATTTAGTACATGTAACAGCTACAAAATTGCATGTTCTGCACCTAGGGAAAGCTCGAAAAGAAAAACACTATTCTTACCCTCCTACATTACAGTAAGCCTGAAAATACTATGTATGAAGACCCTAAATTTACATACTTCTAAGCATGTCTAAACCTGCTGTTAAATTAAAAATAGGACAAAGACACAGAGAGGCTATAATCACAACAAATTTCTATGAATCAACTGGAATGAGGGTTCAAAATTCAACAGCCACAACATCATACAAAAACTTAAATCTGGCCCAAATTTTCTTTATGGAATAAAGAGATAAAAAATGCACGTGTCAAAAGAAGGTTTCACTTAGCCGAGTCCACATCAACTCTGTAGAGATCACAGATGTTCTCTTTCCCAACCAGTGAATATATCACTGCTGTACAAGCAGGAATCATGACTTGAAGTATGTACTGAACATTCTAACCATTTCAAAGCAATGAATGATGGGGTTAAAATCAAAGAGGATACAAGCTTTCAGAGTTTCAATGATCCCAGAACACCTTTTTTTTCATGAAAAAATTACAGAGCTGTTCAGGACAACTAGACATACCAAGACAAACTGGACATGTAGGTTGCTCAGCCAAGCTAGTAACTGAGCTATGTGCATGCTCAATTGAATGAGTGTAGTGCACATCTTCCACAAAACGGACATGGCAAACATCCCCCTGCACCATATCAACCTCCAATCAATGATCATTGTAAAATTTAATCACAGCATCAGGGAAAAAACACAATCCTAAATTCAGCAGAGTCAAAGAAATTAAAACCTCCAGTGAGGAGAACTGCTTCCCATTGAAGTGCTTATAGAAGTTATCTGTGGAGTTCTGGGTGTCGAAATTTATAAGAACACTATATTGGTCCTCTGCATCATCAGTCCTGCAACATAACCATCAGTTAACTTTCCCAACCCAAAATCATAGAGATCACACGAGTACATCAAGTTGTCCAATTATTTTTGATAGGATTGCCATGAGGTTCAAGTACTATAAAAATACACCAGAGCACAGCAATAGGAAATCAAGACACAAAATTAACTCGAACCACCTATTGAGACCACTCAGATTGCATCAACTGAAACGATTGCTCTCTAAGGAAGCACATGGCCGTATTAAGGGTAAGCACCTGACAATGCGCATCTCGAGCGTGTGGGGGACGAAGGCGCCGCAGAAGCGGCAGAAGTCGGCGTAGGTCATGTGGTTGGGCACCGCGAGCACGCACACCCGTGGCTTTCTCCCCACCTACAAGGACACACGCGCGAGCCAGATGTGGAGATCAGGTCACTAACACTGCCCACGGAAATCCAGCTCGAAAACCCTAGAAGCCGTGGCTTACCGGGAGATGAGACGAGGAGGCGGCGGTGGCGGGCGGGCCGGGGTGGAGGAGGACGACGCCGCGGGTCTCCTCGATTCGGGGGTTCCCCGAAGAGAAGTGGACCGAATCGAGCCCGCGGACGGAGGCGGAGGACGCGACGGCGGGCTTGCCGGCGGTCGCCATGGCGGGAGGAGAGGCGACGGATGAAATCAGAGAGGGGTATTTTCGTAAGTTTCCAAGGGATCCCGGGGAGGTGAAGAGAACGCTCTGAAAAGATGACGTGTTCACTTGGCTTTTTGTTCGCTCGGCGCCCTACGGTCCCACCTGCTCGGCGGTAAGGTGGTCCCACTTGTCAGTGATATGTAGGCCCACGAGACCTTGAATTCAATAGCGGGCTGAACCGCCGCGATGGCCGATGGCTGGCGGGCACACGGCCTCCGCCTCGCCCTCTGCCACCGCCGGCGCCGGCGCCGGCGCCGGCGCCGGCGCCGCTCACCCACCGTGGGGAGACGCCTCCTCCACCAGAGGCTGTCCCGTGGGTTACCTACGCCGGTAGGCCCCATTGTTGCTGCGCGGCGGGCGGGGATGGGGCTGTAAAGGTTGGTCAGGGTGAAATTTTTTGTTGCCTGCAAAATGTTCGATGTAATGTCATCGCGGGAGTGCTGTGATTGGAAGTCTCATCGTCGTTGAATTGATGAGCTTAGTTCGGAGTAGGTACTGTTTGTCTTGCGGTTTCTCATGTTGAAGAATTGGATTATCTTTTCACGTGCATTTGCGTACCATTAACTGGATCGTGATTTATGCTTTGTTGAATCCTTAAAATTTCTCTTTTAGGATTCACGGTCGTGCTTTAAGGACTACTGGCATGGACAGACCCATTGTGCATGGACGTCCAGGTTGATATCCATGTCTAGTTTCATATGTGCACACTCTGCTTAAGCATCTTCTATGGTGACTTTGTTCATGTTTCAGGTAAGAAACTCAAAGTGTTGAAACTGGAGCAAGTTTTCACCTATATAACCATCTTAATCCTTAATCCTGACTCATGAAACAGGAATAAAACAATATCTTACTACACTTTTCTTTTTATGCAAAGTTCTAATTTCTGAAGCTATAGCGTTTGATTGCGATATTCATGTATATCGTCCAGTTTTATGAACCAGTACTTAACCTACTACTACCATTACCCTCCACCTAGAGCTTTGCTAGTTATGCCGCATAGATATCTGTTGTGATAAAGAAATCATTGGCGGGAAATGGTTAAATAGATCCTATGAAAAGAAACTTGGTCAAAATTGTGATCTTCTTACTTGTCAGGGATCAGATAATAGATGATATGCCAGGTCTTGATCTTGCGATTCCTTAATGGAATTAATTTACTTGGTTGTAATATTCACAGTACAGCAGGTTATTACCATTGCCAGTATTTTAATAAGCAATATCTGGAGATCTTCACCAATCTTCTTTGAAGCCATCATCTATCATATGGTTAGTTGACCGTGCATCCCTAGAACAGAGAGAATGGAAACTTCTTAATCTAGTTGACTCTTTGAGTTCATCCACATGCTTTTGTTGAATAAATGCATTCCGTTGACTTCGCCTGATGTGAGTTGCTGAGATCTTCAGTTCTCAACCCCTTTCAATGATGATGGAAAGGAGTGTTAGTTTTAGATTCACTACTCATTTGCAGAGACGAAAATCGAAAATGTAGGGCTCAAGGAAGATGACCTGATATGCCACTGGGCCCATGTAGGACGAGAAATCTGAGGTAGACAAGGCTTATACAATAGTTTTGATTACTCTGCTGAATTAGACTTTGTATGTGAACAGTGTCAATCATTTATTCATCTGTAACAGACATTGTTTTCTACAATTTTCTTGGAATAATTAAGTCAAAGGGCATAGGCTACAAATGAGTTCTGAGACACTGATTACCCAAAGCTTCTAAGGATTTCAATTCAAAGAAATTGATTATTGTGAGTTGTGACTCAATATGTGGCCTCTCTACATAGAATGATTGGAGCTGTATCATTTGATAATTCACCCCTTATGAGACTCTAAAATTGTGATCTGAAGTATATGATTAGACTACACAGCTCACCTGGAAATTGGTCAGCAAGAGGAACTGCCGACTTTTTCAGCTTACACTTGAGTCCTTCATGCCCACCACCTTTCAGAAGCCTCGATTCTGAGTTTTCCATGATCCGACCAGGAGGATTAAATTTAAATCTGCATCATCCTTTTCTGTTGCAAGTTTT
Organism: Digitaria exilis; assembly: GCA_015342445.1. Classification (NCBI taxonomy): domain Eukaryota; kingdom Viridiplantae; phylum Streptophyta; class Magnoliopsida; order Poales; family Poaceae; genus Digitaria; species Digitaria exilis. Next base: position 1,433,105 of record JACEFO010001965.1, read on the forward strand.
TTTTCTGTCGCGTTCATTTGGAAAATAAACCAGGAAATGAAACATGTTTGGCTGAGCTAGCCATAACTGTATGACTAATTGGAAATATTATAATATTTAGGATTTTATGAGAATCATGTTCCTGCAAAAATGTTGTGATTCAAAGGCAAATAATTTTAGTTGCATGTTACATCCTCGAAGACATGGCGGTTTTTCTCCATCCAAAATACTCAACAGTATGTTTCTTCAAATGCCATGACTTTTTTAGTTTTGCGGCCAGTAGCTACTCCTTTTCCATCACAGGGTTTTTAGGTCATGGCTGGTTCTTCGCAACAAATTTCGAATATATTGTGATATTTTGCTTCCTTCACTATTAGCATTTCCTTTTTTACTACTAGACTAGACTACTGTCTTGTTTTGCACACCTGATTTGTCCTAACATGACTAAGCATGTTGAACTCTGTTTTGTTTTTTTAATGCTAATATGACTAAGCATGTTTAAACCTGTTGTTTGATCGCTACTTGAACTTAGGAGTACGAGACCTATTTGATCTGATCAGACTATCAGAGTGGTTTAGCGACCCTAGCTTGCATCCCTGACATGCAATGATCTACAGCCACAAATGAATACTCTTTTTTTTCGGCTACTTCCCAAATGAATACAGCAGACACCTATAATGATATTTGAATATAATATCTGTTTTTTTCTTTTGCAATACACAATATACCCCAGTTACCAATTTTTTATTTATAACTTTGACCATACTAAGCTTCAAGAATTCGAGATCTTCCATGAAACTAGATAGTGCATGCATCTGGATTGCAGCAGCAACAACACATCAGACACTGGTAAGAAATTACAGTGGTTGAAGCCCAAACACTTATAGAAATTTCAAGAGAAAAAACTGTTTGTTCCAGTCAAAGTCAAGGGGGAGAGGGTACCTGCAACTAGGCCAATCCTTTTTTAATAATCATCATCATGAGAGGATGACAAAGATTTCACTGTTTTAATCAACATTAGATTATCTTAATTTGCTTATAATATTTAGTCGATGACGCGCACGAGTGCACTTCCCGAGCTTTCCAGCTATATGTGTCGAATCATATCACGAGGTGCATGCAAAAAGATAATAGCCTCATGTTCTAATCTCGAGATGATCTGAGTAGGCATCACTGAAGGTTTCATTAGTTAAATCTAGAATTGCTCAGCTTCCAATGGATGAAGTTTATTTTAACTTTTTGCTGTTAATGCTTCCCCACAAAGCAAAATGTAATCAACAAGATCCAACCGTGTTGTCTTGCTACAGTATGATTGCTTGCATGGAAACTGTTGTAATCTTAAGAAGTCTGTATCGTTTTCCTCTAACCTTTTGGTTATAGGAAGATAGTGGCTAATGGAAGGTAAAATAAAAACTTCTCTTACTTTTGTTTGGTAGGACAAAATAGTTCTCTTTGTCAATTGACCTTACAGCTGTATCTTTTTGCTATTTCTGACTCACCTCTTGCCTGTTGACATATAGTATAACTAGACAGGGGTTACATTTGTTACAACAAGAGACATTTCTAGGATGCCATTTTTAGCATCTAAGTTGCAATTTTTTTATGTGCTACTACATTGCATCTTGAACTTTTGAGATAATAAAGATGTTTTTTTGAAACAAAGACTAGTTGAAAATTCTCACTTTGTCATAGTTTTTCATGACTTTTCATTTTACTAAACCTACTATGCGAAACTTAAAGATAATGTTCCTAATATGTCTGCAGTATTTATGCTAGACTTGAACCGCTGGTAAAATATTTTGGTTAAACTTAATTGTTGATTATTATACATGAAAACAATGTAATCACTATATGCTTTATATTCCTTTTAAAACAGTAAACCCTTTCAAAGAACCCCCTTTATTTAGTCCAGAACTTTTAATTGTAAATGCAAAGAGGAAAAATTATAAACTCGTTCCTTTTTTAAAATGCAAATTACATCTTGGGACTTGGCTATTGAATTTATGAAATACCACTATTTTTATTTTTTATTACTGAACATAGTTTTCTAGGCATGTCAAGCATTAAGAACAATGGCATAATGGATACCATGTCTAGATTTAATCTTAGTTAATGACCTACTAAAAAAAACTATGGACATCATTTGGTTTTCTGCACAACGAGAAAATCATACTTAAAGAACTTTGGAAAAGGGGATAACGTGAACTATGTTAAAACGTACATATATATGAACTGGTGCACCTACTTGAAGAATTTGAGTACAATTGCCTCTAGTGATGTACATCACAATCACATGGTTCCATTGAGACAAAATTCTGTCAATAGTGCACCAGCTTAGTCCAAGAGATAAAGAACATGAAAGAAGTAAAGAAAAGGGAAAAAGTAATATTGATTTTTAGCACAAAGGCGATCTATGAGGAACCCCTTTCCTTCTGCTCATATTTGTGGCCATGTCTTCATCAGACACTCTATTTGCAGACCTTGCACAAATATATGGCCCACTCCGTTTTTTCCGGACAAAATTCGTGCACGGTGCACTCAAATTCTCAGAGTCTGATGATCCCATAGGCTCATCAACATCAACAAGGGTTGAGTGAGTTGTATCATCATCAGCATCATGAGGAATGAAGAAGTCAGGTCCAAGCTGCAGTATCTTGCATGGGCGCAAGTATGCTGACAAATTTTTCTTCTGTCGTAGTATATATTCTACCTGAAAAGATACAGATTGTCAAATAATTTTCGTAGCATGTCTTGAAATTTCACAATGAGCTTCATTGCATTTCATATGTCCAATAGATACTTCTTTTTATGAATTCATTGACATGATTTTCAAACTTGTGTTTGTACCACTACCCTATTCCCTAGAAAAAAAATCGTCAGGTAGAAGCATATTGACATGGATATTGCATGACAGATAAGTTTAGATATTTATCTTGCCAAGTACTTTTTAGATCATAATTGTTCCGCTCCTCTTATTTATCACGAATTATACTGTATCCTTTTTTTCAGCTACCATAATTCAACTATATACAGTCACATAGAACAACAATTGCTTATTTCGTTAATCACCTTGCAATCCAGGGAGCAGTGGAAATAGGGTTCTTGAAGGCTCCTATCACAGGAGGTGCAGATATTCCCTGACCCCTTGAATTGCCTGTTCTGTGGTCTCTTCTTCAGGAAAACAACCTTAGAGCTGTTAATGGTATAAGACTGCACCATGTAGATACAGAATTATAAGTCTTCTTGCATACTCAACCTCAGACAACAATTATCAACCTCGTATGCATGCATGCACAATGCATAATTGATGTACCTGAACACTGGAGCAATCGATAAGCTTTTCAAGGTCCTCCAGCCGAACGACGTCGTGGTAGACATACCGCCGTACCTGCAGGAGCCTGTGTACACGGTGTGCTGCCACACAGTGTGGACAGATGCTGGTGCAGCAGTCAAGGCAGCAGATGTTCTTTTCATTCTTTTTGGCATGCTCATGGAATGAGCATGCTACGAAGAACTTCTGTGTGTTGAGGGCCTCTAGCCATGCTGGCTTCCACATTGCCTGCTGATGTTGCGAAATTCCAAACAATTGCTTGCATCGATTAAATGGTGAATTCATATAAGAATTTGCAAGAGAGCATGAAGAAGGTTAGAGTCCTTACCATGATCATGTATGTAGGTGAAAAGACCTCTGGTATTGTGTGTGTTCGGGGTTGGATGCGGAGAGTTTTGAGGAAGAGAGAGAGGCTTATTAGAGCTTATGAAGGATGGGCGGGGTGGGGCGTTTAGTGGGCTAAGAAGTATTAATGAGACAACCAGGAGAGGGGGGCTATATATTTGCATCAATAGGGCTTTTGACAATTGACTCCTTAATCTATGGCACTATCACGGAATGCACCTTGCTTTATGACAGAGTTATAGGCATGTGTAGTTGCTTTTTGAATCAAATTTAGAACATGTTCCCTAATTTCTGTTGTAGGTGCTGGGATGCTATACTTTAAAAAGGGAAGCTGATTTTATAGTTTCATTGGAAGGGGCTGCAACATCAGTTTCTACCAGGTATCTTTTCACTGAACTTGCTGTAGTCGATCCTATCAAAATTTTCAACAGCTGCTCTGAGAACAATAAATAATTTTGATACAAAGTTCCTTTACCTTATCTTAAAAAGATTTCTGATTTCATTGATAGTTTCATTAGTTTAATCCTGAAACAAACAATACATTTCTTTAAGAATTTTATAGTTGACAACTCTGTTTCAAAATTGGTGCAAGTGAATTGTCAGCATGAACATTTAGTTTTGCACGACCACAATTATATGAATCCTAATGACCAAGGACAGGTGCTCAATTACTGTTTACAACTTAATTATGTGGTATCATAATTTTGAGAATCGCTACAAATAAACATGCAAAGAAGATTATTATAGCTAAAATCTTATTCATTCTTGATGCTTAATTCTAATGCCAATGGGATAACATTTCCCCATTCTTCCAAGAAATAGAAAAGGAAATATTTCACAAGTGTTGACATTGGAAACACGGCAAGGCTGGAAGTTTTACCATATAGATCCTTTGCATCTCTTGGAGATTGAGCTAATGTGACATGTACATAGTGACCCAACAAAACATACAAAAACAATTCTGGAGGAAGGAAAGGGGAGGTGGGGAGGTGAGGTGAACGTGGATGCTGTTTCTAGTGTTTCCCAACCCTTGTGCCAACTTTTTAACTTATGACTAAAGCTCAAATCTCTAGCCTTGGCAGCAGAGCTCACCTCTCTTAAACAAAAAAGGAAATGCAGTGCCCAAGGAGCCCCTTTGATTCCTTGTTTGGAGCCTTATGTGTGGGGGCGAGTACGGCCTTTCTTGGGCAACACATGCATACAATACAAATCGACAGCCTCCACTAACAAATTACTGCCTTGGGCTTTGCCCCATCGTGTTTGCTACAGGATAGGTTCTGTTTTACTTGTGTTTTAAACTTCAAATGGTACACTACAAAATCTGCTCGAGTAGTGTATTCTGTAAATTGTTTTGGGGGATCTGCATTATTTTTCACCCTCAGCTGTTTTTGTTTTGAGTACAAAGTTGTATGGTTTTGCATTGTCTGAACAGAAGTGTTAAAAAGTGTGGTAACAGTTACTTTCTGTGTGTTTAGAGTCCGTTGATATGAACTTCTCGTATTTAATTCTGCTGTAAAACCTTTCAGCATGGATATCATTCTAGATTTCCAAAGAGGAATACTGATTGAACTATCTAACAGTTAGTGTTCTACTCTGGCTTGTTCTAGGTGTGGATCTGAAAGATTTTTCAATGGTTTGTCTCAGCTGGGATGTGACGAGGTTTGTAAATGAATCTCTTCACCTATGATGCATTAAGGAGTTTTCTTTTTCCATGTACTGCCTCCCTGTTGAACTCTAGAAGCTTTGACATGACACTGTACCATCCATCAGACTGCTGAATGCAATTTTTCTGATTATACATCAAAAGGGCCTGAACTGTTCTGCAGAGAATGGTCCATTATCCCTGGGAAGGGTGAGGTGATGGTCAGCTTCTCCTTAAACCGTCTGAATACGGTCTCCAGCTCTGGAAGTCAAACAGACATGAAGCAGTGACATGATCTAATCTAACAAAAGCAACTGCTCAGTTTCATATCTAACTGTTCTTTATTTAGTCCTGATCATGATTGCATTTATTCTTGCCACTTGTACCTGGTCTTAGATCCGAAAACGAACTTATATGCGATCAAATTATGATGAATTTCAGGAAAAGGCATTTTGTCATCCTATTCTAGACGTAATGATGATGCTGAATGTCCATAAAAGAATCAGAGGTAGACGAGAATGGTTGAGCATGACATGTGGCTGAGGTCGGTGAATGGTATTTTTGACATGGGTGAAAACAGAACCCTACAGTAAGATTCCCATTCTGATTGCTGCAATGTTGCCATTCTTCAGAGAGTTCAGGTTTTGTACTTTATATTCCCTGAACCAAAAAAGAAGATTAGTGTTACGCTGTGTACTCCAAACTTTCTAGGGTTCTTGGACGAGGCAATTGTTCTACGGATTTTCAATTTGTGATTTTAACTAATTCCATGAATTTGGTATGGGTTGCCAGTCTCCAGGCCAAACAAGCCTAACATGACAGCTTGACAGGTAGGCTAAATGTTGAATTTGAAGTAACATAATCTCAAGGAGCATTTCTATATTTACTCAAATGGCTGTACTCAGATCATTTCTAATCCTCGAGATACTGAGATGTAAATTGCAATAGCAAAACTCCAAGCCTAGAAGCCCTTAAGCTCTATAGCATCAACAGATCAACGCATAGGATTTGACCCAAGGACGGCCAGCGGCTTATCTTGGTGTGGTGAATTAGGACTGCATCCCAGCTAGTACCAATATTTAGCATTTTCCTAGACGTGTTTAGGACACAAGTAATCTAGCGAAGAGTGATGTCGAAGCAATGGATGTTGTTGTCTCTTGTTTGTGGAGTTCATTGTAGGTGACCTGACCTGGCAATAATCATGGATCTAGCTTGTGTCACACAACGCCCAAGTATAGACCTGATATATTCTATCGCTGAAGCCCCAGCGAAAGGAGCTTTGCCGCTGGAGTATCACATCAGAATAAAAAAAATCTTTCTTTCATGGTTCTAACACCGCTTTGTCGGTCTCATGGGCTTAATCCCTGGTCAAATCACCCCCAAGCTACTGTAGTTAACAAAAGCCGTTCAAAACGTACGGAAAAGCACAGCTGGAACCAACCGAATCATCTCTCGAACCTATTACCATGACGTGTGGGCCCCACTGGCCAGGACCCAGGTTTCAGCGAGCGAGAGCGGCTGGCGCCGTGACGTGGACGACGAAGCGTGCTGCTGGGTGCTTTGGTTTGGTTGGTCGACGAAGATCTCTTCGCCTGTCGCTTTGGCTTTTGCCTTTCGCCACGGCCGGCCGCATGTGCCCACCGCCGCACGTGTGCGCGCACGCCCTCTGCGTAGACGATCCGGGGGGCACGCACACGTGGCGTGGTGGGGGCTGGGGGCGGTTGGTGCCCGCCACGTGAGGGGCGTCTGACACAGGGTTAATGCGGAGTGGGCCGCCTCACGTGACGCGCATCGGAGGCCGCGTTGGGCGGGATGGGCTGCGGCTGGGGTCTCCCTGTGGCCTCCTGCTGGTTGGCTGTAGCTTTGAGGGGGGTAATTGTGAAATGGTCGCCGGCTCTTTTTTTTTTCTCTCATCTTTTGTTTTCCAGTTTCCTAGGAAATTTGGACGGCGTATTATTGAAATATGCAGGTACTTCACGAAGGTATGTACTATATGATGCTCGTATATTCTAATGAGCATACTGCATACGGTTAGTACTGGACCAGCCCAGGTAGCATGCATACTGGCCGAGAAGTTCTTCTTGGGGTTATAGACAGTGTCACAAACCTCGATGTTTAGTTCAAGCAATCAAACTATTGCAGGAATCAAACTGGTTTCTACAACGTTCTGGATACAAGGGACAGTAGTAGTTTGGGATGGAAGAAGAGGGTCGAACTTGTCGAGCAGCAGCTGATTGTCCTGCACCTCGAGAGAACTTTTTCCTTGATATAATAGTTCGTTGTTGGTACTGAGTTTACCTGGGCTAAATTCAGCCCACGCTTACCTCAAGGCCCGATAGTGTCGGAGAAGGCCGACCTGATGCGGCGGGCCTGTCTGTGACTGTGAGGGAGCTAGCATCCTCTTCTTTTTTCATTCAATAATTCTCAAATTTGTTAGTTCCTTGTCACGAATGTTTTTATAAGGGTATTGCTCACAAGCTAATATATAGAGGTGGCTGTACATGTGAAAATATATTCAAGTATGTACTACGCAATGTCAATGTCCAATTTTACAATGAAAATAGCCGTGGTTAAATATTATAAATTTAGAAGCGCTAAGAAGAACCTGGTCCATTGGATTAAATGGTGATCTAACATTATAGATATTAAAGAGTCTGTATCAAATACAACTCACAAATACCAAAATTTGGAATAAAAATTAATTAAATTAGAAGTATACTGAGGATTCTGCGTTGAATACAAATAATAAGTAACTAAATTCGGAATTTATAAATAAAAAATGATTAGACAGTGTAAAAATGACTAATCTATAACTAAATTAGAAATTTAAAAATATTAGTTGATTTCTAATTGATTTAGATGTGAAATAGTTAAATAGATAGTAACTAATGACTTAAAAAGAAAATTAATAATCTATACAAAATAGCTTGAGAGTCCATAACAAATCTATCTATAAAAGAACGAGTAGAATTAAAAACGTTTCTCACCCAAATTAGGCCCACCGTACCCCTCACGTCGAACCCACATGTAAGGGTCAACGAGGGTGGGAAGGAGGTCAAACCTATCAAAACCGATAGTTGGAAAATGTTTCTGTCAAAACAAAATTTTTTTGTCCCCATATTTTTTTTACCCACCGAACTCTATTTGTTTACTTCCCTGAAACGTTTTTTTTCCATTCCCAAATCGGCGTAAAGGCGCGGGACACCATGCGCACGCGGCCCGCGTGAGAATGCACACGCGCTTGCATGCGCTGGTCGGCCCATTACCTTTTATGTACCCACTAAACTATTTTCTCCCACTCCGGAGTCTCCCCATGGATAGGCTCCCTCCCGCTGTGAACCCGGCGTGGAGCAGAACCGCACCCTCGGACCTCGGTCCGTGCCTCAGCCGCCGGCGTGCCCGAGCTCACCTCGCCTTCGGATGTGGTCATCATTGCGACGTGCGGACGATGTTCCCGCCGGCACTGTCGCCGCCTAGGAACAAGCGGCTGAGGTCGCCGTGCTGTACATCTCCTGATCTTCTCGATCTTCGATCTCCGCAATGCATCGGCGAGACGACCACTCAGCCTTACGGTGATTGCCGATTGTAGAGTGCCGAACTCGTGCGTTCGTGCCTTGCTCTCGCCCCTCGTGGCAATGCGGCACTGTCCCTCATATCCGCCGTCAATTCAGTTATCTTCTGTGTCTTGGTCCGGCGGTGATGCCATCGCCGATTCAGCTGAGAGCATACGGCCGTCCATGCCCGCAAGCAAGCAGGCAGCTAGCAAGGCAAGCCAGCAATCAAGCCAAGCAACCGGAGAAGAGGTAGGAATTTTCAGTTTTGCACTATTTCCTGTGATGCTCACCGACTCAATATAATTAGACGAATTTATATTTCATGTTTTTTATATGAATGATGAACAGATCAATATTGAGTGTTCATTGTTTAACATTGATATGATGTGTTACATTGAGAACTCCATTAACATTGATATGATGTGTTACATTGAGATTGATAAAGCTTTTTTGTATCACGTGTGTGTCACACGTGCGTCTTTACTAGTATAACTAATAAATAACTACATCTAAAACATGTAACTTAAATGCTTATATAGTTAGTGTTATACCGTCATGAATTCATATTAGTGGCCAACCAATAATATGATGGTTAAATAAAGATAATACACAAGTTAATTAAAAAACTATCTACCCGGCTACCACGCTATTTGCGCGGGCCATCCGACTAGTACTACTATATTTCACAAATTAATTTACAGGTGCATATGAATTTATGAAGAAACTTTACTTTCATCACTATGAGCTTGACAGACACCTCTACTCCTTTTGGATTCGCGCTATTGATTCCAATTCAGGGCAACAACCTCTAGTCCTTCTGGATTTGATCTACCGATTCTAATTTGGAAGATTAATGGGATAATAGACCCCTCAATTGTCAAATTACTATTCTTTGAAAATCCTAAAATGTAGACCGAACTATCTTCAATAGGTAAGCATTAACATAGTTGAAGTATCAGAGCAAGATGATTGCATACTTGGTTAACTATCTTTAGTACCTAAGGGTGTGCGATACCTTGCGTTTTACACCAGGATACACCATCGAAGAGTTAGATGTTTTCCATCAAATGGTGGGAGCAGGGGGGGCATGCCCCCCCTCAAAGGCAATGATACTCAGATCACAAATGTTGAAACTTATAGTAATAAGAGAGTGATCGGATGTGTGACACCCTCTCCCTACCGTTCCGAACTTGCTTCTTATTCAGATTATTGGATGTACCATCCTATACTACCTTTCGGAGTAGGTATACCTTGGCAACATATTAAAGTGGCAAAATTTTCTTCAACTGTCTTGGAATTACATCATATATAACAAAATTATAGGTATGGCCATTATAGCATTATATGTTGGTTGAACCATGCTGCTCTTGAAAAGCTCATAGAAATAATCCTACCCGATTTCTTGTAGGGTCTGACACGCTCTTCAAGAATGAACTTTTTTTTATTCCACCTACTGACTGTATTTGGAGCGAATCTGGCCCACGAGGGCCTCCTCTTTGTTGGGCCTTCAAAACATTATCAAAATATATAGCCCTAACTCCACAAAAAAATTAGAATATGAGAGGGGGCATGTACCCTCTAAATTTCTCGTTTTCTAATGTAGATCCAATTGAACTTTTAGTCTTCTTTCACTCTTCATTCAAAGCAAGTGATATACCAAGGACGGTGAAATGAATACCTCCACATTGATCTGGGCACTCTTTATAACCAAACTGACAACGACCTTTTTTAAATGATAGATATTCATTTCATAGTTGTGGCCATCCACATATATAAACAATATGATTAATCAACATCATTAATATACATAGTAGTTATGATTTTACTACTGTAGTTATCCTTCAAAATGCATAGAAAATGCCATCCAATGCAGATATGGACCACAAATTGTCGATAACAACATGGTACCTGATATAAAGACAATATTAAAAATTAATATATGTAGCACAATAAATTAAACATAGATAAAACACATTTGATGCACATACAAAATAACAAAAACACCGTTATTCCTTCCACACTTAACCTACTATCAGCAACTAATAGTTTTGGTACCATTAGCATAAATGGTACACATCTTCTGCATTTTAACTTACTGCCCATTCTTGTTGTCCTTGTATTTGAACAAGAGCTCACCACTTTGCCAAGACCTAACCGACCAATCATTAAGGAGAGAAAAGAAATAGACACCGAGCAGGTTATTGTGCAGCACCCTACTAAATACGAACAAACAGTTTTTTTATGGGCGGATCTAGGAATCAAGAGCACTAAGATTAGCTTCATTAGTAGATGGGATTGGTCAGCTTCATTAGTAGATGGGGTCATTAGTGCTAAGGAACAGTGACTCCTTTGGAGTTTACAAGAATATATGGGGTCAGCTGACCCTGATAAAATACACCGCATCCGCTACATTTGTTTCTAGGGTAAATATGAGCATGTAGATTGTTGCACCGAACCAGCTATGAAAATAAAACTCAGCTATATATGAATTACCCTTACACTTTACCAGTGCAAAGGAGACAACAATGTGTATACGCCCAGCCCACCCCACCCCAGTCCCTCGCTTATTTTGTGCCAGCCTATCGCGTGTGGGGCGGCTAGCGTCGTCATGTCGATTGTCGGAGCCTCGGAGGTGCTCATAGGGTAGGGTTTGCGTATGTGTGTTCATAAAGGCGAGTGTGCATGTGTGTTGGGTGTCTACGTTGTACCGTGTAATTCTAAAATAAACACGAAAGCAAAAAAATTGCAACCGAAAGTTACGCAAAGCTCCAACCAAAAAGAGACAAAACATAATATATTAAGATGTAAATATAACCATTATAAATTGAATTACATCATTCTGAATAAGTTGATTTCATATTATCAAAACTCCTTCGATTTCGTTTCTTTCAAATATGCCACCATAAACGACACATCGACTCGTCACATTTTCTTCTTTGCTGAACTCTTTGATAAAGTCGTGTGTGGGTCGAGAGAGACATGAGAGGGGGGGGGAGGGGGAGGAGGGAAGGCTCGTACATTTTCCATCCATTGATGGAGACGAGCGGAGAACAGGGGGAAAAGGAAGAAGAGAGAGATGAGCCTCCCTTAGTCCCTTGGTTCGAGCTATGGCGCCCTCTCTACTTTTGAGATGCTGATTCGAGGCAAGGGCTATCAATTATCATGTAGATCCAGCTTGAACGCCTGAAGGCAGGAGGCCATATCACCTTTTCCTACTTTAACAATCGTAGACTCATTGAACAACTCACGAACTAAGCAATCGAAAAAAAAAGTAGCTGCAGGGTAGTAAGAGCATCTCCAAGAGCTTATGTAAAAGATGATAGCTAAAATCCTGATTTAACCATCATGTAAAAATTTGCCTACCGGGAAAGGGGGAATGGCTATGGAGATGCCGAACCGAAGGAGATGCCGAGTCTGTTGGAACGCTGTTTGCTTCCTTTTTTGCTTATTTTACCGAGCCTAAAGGTTTTACAGAGGCTGTTGGAGTTGCTCTAAAAATAATATTGGGTTCAAAGCACGTAACATGGAAAAGCACATGGATGCCGTCTGTTAGTCTGTAGGTACGTATATATAGAGCCTGCTGACGGCCGCAGGGCACGCCGAAAGCTCGACGTCGTAACGACCTCCAACAAACGAGCGATCAAGAATTCAAGAGCACCGGCAGTTTTATACACCCCCACATCACACCTTTCACAATGGTTTCATTGGTATACCTAATCGCGTGTCGTTTATGCCGCGATTAGGAGGCAGCAGCCCATGCAGTAGCTAACCTTGCCGTTTAAGCTAGAAAATCGGTGCGTGCCATTGTTTATATACATGCACTTTGACGCGACGAGCAAACGTATAGGGGAATTTTAATACACTAGTATGGTTGATTCGACGAAGTTCACTCGCCGCACGAAATTAGGTGGTAACTAGATCACTAGCAATCAGCATTCGCTAAGTACTTTTTTGTGTGTCTCTGTTAGATGCTCCTCAATCTCTAATCATGCAGGTGTCGGTCTCTCTCGTCGGCCGGTGGGTTGGTGTGTGGCATATTTGTTTCGTTTTCTAGAAAAAGAGAGAAGTTGTTGACTCAAGGACACCGACATTTTTGTTGCTGAGAATCACCTCTTACAACAATTGACATCCATGTGACATCTTTCACATAATCACATACAGCAATAAGAAGCTGTTGAGACTAATTTAGAAATGAATTAAATAGGAAAATTTAGTTTTTTTTTCATACACGCACACTGACGAGGTCTCTGTGATTTAGTGTGCGTTCCAAAATGTGAAAAAAAACCCTCGGTGGTAGTCCGAGAGAGAAAAAAACAACACCGTTGTTTTCCTCGCTTAGGATAGACCTGTTAGAGGTAGTTCTAGATCTAAAACTATATATACGCATCACACAAATATGTTAATTCAGCTATTTTTCACTAGAATTCTCTAAAATTGTATTTTTATTACTTTTTATTAATGGTTGCATGTGTATGAAAAAGGTGATGAAGAGTCAATGACCTACAATTAGGTTAGTTCTAGTGGCTTTGTTTTGGAAGCAAAGCTAGCATGAATAGGAGATAGTTTGGTTGTTGTTTTTTTCTCTTTCCCATTCCTCCATATAATACACAAAGATGACGTGTTCTCGTGTACATGCGAAAGATATAGCTAAATGGAAACCTTCAAACACAAAGTAAACTCGCACACATGATCCAGCGTGACCATAATGTGATAGGCGGCAAAATCAAATCTAGATTTTGTCGCGGCGTTATTGTCAGAGCACATACAACACTTTGTCGTTCCATGGGTTGAATAGGTTTAGGGTTTTTGGTTTGCTAGGGAGGGATCCTGTCTAACAAATTTAATTGGATAGCTAGCGACAACGATAGATGAAAGGTGCTATTGATCAGGTGGTAGTGTGGATCACCAGCAGGTGTTACAAATAATGACGTGTGCACGTAATGAGAGTAGTTAGACGATAGATAGATGGGGTGGAAGCGGCAAGCAGTCGCGGTGAGACTGGTGAGGTCGCCGCTTGCACCGAGCGATAGAAGCTGCCAACGACCATAGGAAGGGAGCCCGTGTAAGCACTATCAAGTGCGGGTGGATAAGCTACATTTGGAGCTCCAATGCCTGCAAAGGAAGAAGAAAGCAGAGAAAATGAGGAGGAGGAGAAGGACCTAGGCCATGTTTTGGTATTTATGAATTGAAGTAGAATGAGAGTGATTGGAGAAAATTTAATTCATTTTAAACTCAAAAAGTCCCCTTCATTCCCCTCTAATCCACCCCTATCTAAACAAGACCTCAACAGGGTGCTCTCCATGGTTTATGAATATACATGTTAAAACATGTGATCCCAACCCATGCACATAAAACTTGCATAATATTTGTATTATGAATATAGACATATAATTCTTGCCATCTTCTACTACCATCATGGCTGCGTTTAGTTGGTGGGGAGAAAAAAGAAATTTTTTCTGGGAAGCGTGTTGTGTGAGAGGGATGAATAAGAAAGTTGAAGAGAATTAGAGGGAAACTTTTCTGGAAAACGTGTTTTCTGAGAGGGGTGACTAGTAAAGTCAAAAAGAACTTTTGAAACTAAACACAGCACACTTTGAAATTGACAGATAAACAAAATGTCATATGCCACCCCTCGTTTATAACTAGAAATTAATGTGATTAATCACGCGTCTTCACATGGCACGGGGCACTCGACGACCCTCCCCCACGCAAACGTCAACCCCCAACATTTGTGCATGCACGCACCGCGCCGCACCGCTTAGCGTCCGCCGCGAACCCCGTCACGAATCCCGGAACGCGCACGACAAATATCCCACCACCACCAACAACAACAACATGCTCCGCCTACCGCCCCCACTTCGTTCGGTTCCCATTTGAGTTTCGGCCGCATTTTTTTTAAAAAAATAATCGAAACATTTTTCGTTCAAAAGAAATCGGAAATATTCCGTGAAAATACCAGCCTTTCGCCGTTTCCTCGCTGAGCAAGTAGTATCTGGCGAGCCACCTCCTCGTCTTCGTCGACGTCTTCCTCTTCGTCTTCCATCTTCCATCCCCAAGGCTTGTTTGTTCCCAAATCTCCAAGCAACCGAACATTCCACCGACCAGGTAGAGACTGGAGAGAGAGTCCTCTGGATTCCATGGCCCACCTCTCCGTCCTTCTCTTCCCCAGTCCCGCGATTTGAACTCCGACTGACTGTCGCGCTGACCTGCAACAACCGAGGATCCGAGCCGAGGCAGTAGCAGCTCCACGCCTCCCCACCCAAGGTCGGCCATGGCGGGCGTGATCTTCGTGGCGGCGCGCCGCGGGGTTCCCCTCGCCCTCCTCTTCCTCGTCGCCGCGTCGTTGGTCGCGGCCGATGCGTCAGGTTGGGTTTTCAGTTTTAATTTCTCTCTCCCGCTTTGAATTTTTTGATGACGCTTCGGGAATCCGTTCGGAATTGAATGCGTTTAATTTCGGTGGGATTTTGGGAACGTCGTCTTCTGCAGCGGCGGCGGCGGGGCCGGCGGCGGTGGCGAACTCGTCCTTCGTGCTCGCCGCGGAGAAGACGCGGCGGAAGGACCCGCTCGACGGGATGAGGTACTACGCCGGCGGATGGAACATCAGCGACGAGCACTACTGGGCCGTGAGTCCTCTCTACTCCTCTCACCTTCCGGATCCCATCTCGATCGATTTCCCTGGTTGAATTTTGATCGATTTCGCTGTCGAATTCCGCGGCGCGATCTCCATCCATTCCGCGCAGTCGGTCGGCTTCACCGCGGCTCCCGTCTTCGCCGCGGCGGCGGTGTGGTTCGTCGTCTTCGGCATTGCCCTCTTCCTCGCCGGCTGCTGCTTCTGCTGCTGCCCTTCCGGCGGCGGCGGCTCGTACTCGCGCGCGTGCCTCGTCCTCTCGCTCGTCCTCCTCCTCGTCGCCACGGCCGCCGCCGCGTAATTCCTCCTCCTCCTCCCACCACCACCCCCTTCGTCTCCTCCCGCCGCGTCATCAATCAAGTAGTAAATTAATTAACTGCTCTCTCTCGATCGTCATCTCTACCGCAGCGTTGGGTGCGCCGTGCTGTACGACGGGCAGGGCAGGTTCCACGGGAGCACGACGGCGACGGTGGACTACGTGGCGAGGCAGTCCGGCGACACGGTGGCGAACCTGCGAAGATTCACGGGATTCATGGAGACAGCCAAGGCCGCCGGCGTGGGGCCCGTCACGCTCCCCGAAGACGTCAAGGGGAGGATCGACGACGTCGTGCGCAAGGTGGGCGCGGCCGCCGACGTGCTCGCCGCACGCACGTCTAGCAACGCCGCCAAGATCCGCGCCGCCCTCGACACCGTGTACGTTACCCAAGCATCTATCTCTAGTACTTCTGTAGACGTTTGCTTTTTTTGTGTCGATTAAAATAGATCACAAGGGGACTGCTCGTAATCATTTTGTTGTCGTTATCAATATTATATTTCCTAAAAGAAAATCATTTTGTCCTCTTGCTCCGTTGCAGAAGGAAGGTTCTGATTGTCATCGCAGCAGCGATGCTACTCCTCGCTTTTCTTGGCCTTGGTGAGCATTATTTCCCACTACTTGTTCACCTCTTAATATTTCAGGGCATTTCTCCAATTTTACCACACAAACAGAACAGATCAGTGCGCGAGATCTTTTATTCATCTCTATGTTAATTTGCTTACATTGAGTTTGCAATCTTGCAGTGTTCTCGCTTTGTGGATTGGAATCGATTATCTACGTGTAAGTATACTACACACATAGCTTCAAGGATGCTTCGTCACTCGCCAGAGTTGAGAGTTCATCTGACCAAAATGCAGCCTGAAAATCTGATGCCGAGTCACGTTCTTTGTGCATGCCTGCAGATTGGTGTTTTTTGGGTGGATCCTAGTTGCAGGGACGTTTGTACTGTGCGGTACTTTTCTCCTCCTGCACAAGTAAGTCCCTTTGTTGTTACTTTAATTATCTGTTGCTTACTCCTAATACCTCAATCCTAAAAAGGTCGCAACTATGAATTACTTGCTAGACAAAATGGTTCCTGTTTTATCAAATTTCTTGGGAATTGCATTCATATTTTCATGGCTCTAAAAAATTTGTTATAAAAATATATTTTATAATTAATGTAATGATATTTATTTGATATAATAAATATTGATATTTTGATCTATAATTAGTAAACCTAAACATTAAAGCATCACACTATGGTAGAGTTGTATATTTTTCACGGAGGGGCCACTCCAGTTTGGTGGTCTGGTACTCTGGTGACACTACAAAGTAGTGAAGTACAGACCAAGATTGGTGACTTCCTGAAGAAATTTTACCTCTAAAGAAATAGTGTTCCATTTATATACTGAAATGAAATAGTTCACATACGACCTTTGCATTGTATATATTCATATAAAGACATATGTTTTATGGCATCTTCATGTTTCACACGTTGGCTTCTAAATAAAGTTGTAAAACTTGTCTTTAAAGTACAAGAATGTGTGTTGGTTGCCATGATTGCAGCGTGGTCGGCGACACCTGCGAAGCCATGGGCGAGTGGGTGGCGCACCCACAGGCACACACGGCGCTGGACGACATCCTGCCATGCGTGGACACGGCCGCGGCGACGGAGGCTCTCGACCGGAGCAAGGAGGTGAACTACAAGCTCGTCGCCATCCTCAACGGCGCCCTCGCCAACGTGACCAACCGCGACGACTTGCCACCTCAGACCCCACCGCCGCTCAACTACAACCAGTCGGGCCCACCGGTGCCGCTGCTCTGCAACCCCTACACGTCGGACCTCCACGACCGCCCCTGCGCTCCCGGCGAGGTCACCGCCGACGCCGCGGCGCAAACGTGGCAAGGCCACGTGTGCCAGTCCACCACTATTGATGCCACGTCGGCGGCTGAGGTGTGCACGAGCCCCGGCCGCGTCACGCCGTCGATGTACACGCAGCTCGCCGGCGCGGCCAACGTGAGCTACGGGCTGTACCACTATGGGCCCGTGATGGTCGAGCTGGCGGACTGCACGTTCGTCAGGGAGACGTTCAGGTCCATTGGCGATGATCATTGCCCTGGTCTGCGCCGGTACAGTGGGCAGGTGTTCCGGGGCTTGCTCGCCGCCGCTGTTGGCGTGGTGATGGCTGTGTTGCTCTGGGTTGTTCACGCGCGGGAGCGGCGGCGGCGGAGCGAGGCTAGGGAGGAGCTCATGATGATGGCCATGGCCTCGTCGCCGTACAAGTATCCCGTGGAGGAGAGGGCGTTTCTCAAGAGCCCAGCGAGGCAGTACATGTGATGATGCCACATGTAGCAAGCGTATCATCAGTTAGTAGCTTAAAATAGGGTCCAGCATGGAGGGGGCGTATATCATACCTGTACATTGCATTTAAGTAGCTGGCATTAGTGTTCGTATGTTACAAACACTATGCAACTTCGATGATCCTGGTAACTACATACCAAAAGGCCATACACGTACACTGTGCAATCCTGGCAACTATACGAAATACCATATAGTGATGATCCTTAGCTTATTGTATAAGATTTCTCCCAAGAGAAGATCATCAGCATTGGATTATAATGCGCATTACTCACGTGTTTAACTGTTCAAGAAGTATATATGAATGAGTGCACATAACATGTTCGTACTGCCTGCTTTTACATGAGGGGATGCATGAAAGCAAAGCATCCCTTCAAAAGTTTACGTTTCTGTCCTGCACTTCAACACTTTACATCCCTTGTGATGGCTTATTTTCCTACCCTTTCTTTTTGGATAAACACCCCCCTCTTTTGTAGGATCTCCCGTTGCAGTTTTATATCCTTTTGCGCCACAAAACAAGGGAAGCGGTTGCACTCAAAAACAACCACGAGAAGCCTCCTCCTCCTGCCCGAGCGCATGCAGAGAGAGAGAGATGCGATATCACCAGGGCGGTCGGTGCCATCACCCAGTTGATCCCCAACACTCGCAAACCTCTCGACTGGCTTCACCCCACCCGCCATGAGCTCCTCTCCCTCTCCGCCGCCGTGCTCCAAGGCCGCCGCCACTCCGGCCAGCAGGTACTGCCTGTGCGCGCCGACGACGCACCCGGGATCGTTCCGGTGCAGGCTGCACCGGTCGCCGGCGGAAGCCGATTCGTCGTCGGCGGCGGCGGCGGTGGCGCGGGCGTTCCTCGAGCGGGTGGTGGCGCGGAAGCCGAGGCGGCAGAGCGCGCCAGCTGGGACCCTCCGGCCAGGGCCTTCGAGGCTGGGAGGGGCCGCCGCGGCGGCGGCGGCCACCGCGGTCATGGATGACTAGACTAGGGCTCGGTGGAGTGGCCGGCCGTCCCCATCATGTCGTGTCGTGTGCCTTGTTGGCTTGTTCTCGTGGTTTTGGACGAGCAGCCTTCTGTTTGTTTCTGTACATGTTCTCAAGTTCTGACCATGAGTACATTGTAGGCCATGGGATCTGTAAATCTGTTGAAACAGTCTAGATCCTCATCGGGCTTGATCAGGCTTGATTGTCGCAAATTGCAAGTTCTTGACTCTAGCCACATGTACACATATAACCATAACCACGCCTTATCTAGGTCGTTCATCTTTAGATCCGTACGTGACATAGATTTTTCACATGCACATGTAACCACAGCATATCCGGATCGTTCATCTTTTGGTCATCTCTCGTAGTTGCACTGATTTATGGTAAGAAAATGACACGTACATCAAGATACGTTTTGGTCCAAATAGATGCATACTTCTCTGGTGGCATGAGACCCACTCGAATCATGAGGTTTTGCACAAAGTGATCCAATAGAATGAGGAAACATTCTATTGCCCGTGAACTAGTGCAAAAATGATGGATCGATTCTGCTCTCGAGCTATGAATCGGCATGCTCCAGTAGTTTGAATCGATTCATAAAGAATCGGTGCGCTCTAGTAGTTTGAATTGATTCATGAGCTGCCCGCTCATCGGGTGAATGGTTTTTTCCTCATTGAAGAAGCCTTAGAGCAGGTATTATAATCAACGCAGAGCCGGTGATGTCCGACGTGGAGAGAAGAAAAGTAAGAGATAGAAAAGGAACGGGTGGTTGGCGAGACGCTCGCTTGAGCGGGCGAAGAAGCTGTACGGGGTATGCTATTGGCTGCTCCCATTAAATATCAGTGGGCTCCACCATCACTACGCATTGATTTCTGATCCGTACAGTCGGGCGGTCGACGAAACCATAAACCTTGCTCTAGTGCTGGAGAAAAGCGAATCATTGGGATGAGGTGGCAGCCCATGAATCGGCTCATTCCCACTAGAGCACATCGATTCATGCGAAGAGAGAGAAGAACCGATTCATTTTCTTGCACCGGATCATCATGCGTGAGAAGGAGCTTATTTGTACATTTGTCTTGTCTCTCATGCTATTGGATCAATCTGGCCAAAAGTTGCGAGGGAAAGGTTGAATGGGTCCCAGACCACTAGAGAAGTATAGATCATCATAAGGATGAATCGGTTTTGAGTACATGTGGCTGACTTTTTTTTCTCTATGAACCGAATCAGCAGTAAAGATGCCATTTTACAAACATAGGTACGTGACGGCAGGAAGAAAATGCTCCTGTGCACATGGCCGAACACCGAGCGATGGATCGCATGTTGCATCTGCTAAATCATTCGAGACAACCCATTTCTCATGTCATACGAGAAGAGGCAATACATTGTTTTTGTTAAAAAAGAAAGTAAAGATACAAGGCAAAACAATGCCCTTTAGTTAGGTTACTATACAATTTACAGTTCTTCTAGTGTACAAGTACAACCATGCCTCAAAATGGGATGGTACATGAACAACAACCCCTCGGTCAGCCATAAAAGAAAGAAACTATACCTTTGACAAACAGAAAAATATCGTGTATGGTGTAAGGTGGAGGATGTTTATGAAGCCATAGTGTAATTCCAACTTAAATATCCGCAATTTCAGTACTCGGGAGATGCTGGGGCTCCATTGCCAGCAACATTGCAAATTTGCAATGCAGGGCAAAACAGAGAGAATTCACCAACGAGCCCAGAGACAGCTGTGGTTCTGTGCAACAAGCATGCACGAACAAATGGAAAGGAATGGCACATCTGCGTTCCCAAAACGAATCACAAGGGAAGAAGAGACCGCGCATAACGGCTGGAGGGGTTGTTACGCCCTAGGCCCAGCACTAGGCCCAAAGGGGTCCTCTCAGATTTCTTGCTGTGATCGCAGCACTTGGACGGACTTTGATGATGGAATTTTGAGTTCACTTGTGAATCGGTGGAAGAATGGTCAGTGCCATTCACATGAAGTGGAGTGCTCTCGCCGTTATGAGGGGCAGCGGTTCTTCTGACCTGAAGCGGCCCCATTTCCTCATCAGGTAGCAATGTCTGTACAGCCCTCTCGATATCCTCGTTGTACCCCTTGAGGAAGAAGTCAGAACAGTTCTTGCGCACCCCATGGTCATATGGATTTCTGAATCTGCCACCTGGCCCCCTGAGATAGCTGTACCTCATGGAGTTTGCCATCTCATTCGTTGTTATATTCTTGGATATCTGCAAGGTAGAAAAGCAAGAGATTACCAGCTTGTGGAGATAAGTGGGCTACATAAAAAAGCAGGAAAAGGAAGTCATAATGCCTGAGCAATATTAGAAGCAATGGATCTTAACAAAGAGAAGCTCGACAAAACAATAAGTTTTAGTATGAAGGTCGAACGAGACATCAAGAATATTAAGAATGATGACAATTGCAGCAACAATCTAAACAAATACACAGTTATGTACAAAACTGGGCAGATGCATCAACATAATCACATGAATACCAAATACTTAGAGGTTAATACCAACTTGATCCTTACCTGTGATGCTTGAATTACTGTTAGAGCTATAATGCCAAAGAAAAGGAGGAGGTCGATTATGACAAAAGACACCACCCAGGAATGGTTTATAGCTGTATAGCCAAGCCATCCACTAAATGATGCTGGAGAAGATGGATCTCCTACACTTCCTGCAACAAGAAAATTAATATATAACTTTTCTTTAAAATTTCTGGTATAACATAATGTAAACATACTTATGATGGCCGCTACACCAGTAATAATCATTGCCAAAACTTCTAGGAGAAGGAACATAAAGAATTCCCATTTGTTCCTCTGCAATGTCAAACCATTATAGCTTAGACTGAAGGATCACGATCTTTCATTATATTCAAAATGAGATAACAAAAAAGAAATATCAGAACTATGTTTTCTTGCTCTTCAGTTCCTGCTGGGTCTACAAGTGTAATTTTTAGGATCCTTAAACCTTTAACCTTTGAACCCTGTACAATTAATGCATTGCCTTTAAGAGATTGACCATATAAGGGTAGAATGAATACCTTTCCAATGCAATTCGATACCCAAGGGCAGTGATGATCGAATTGCTCGACACAGCGGTCACATGTAGAGCAGTGTTTTGAGCGCACAGGCCTGACAATCTAATAAACTAGGCAAATCAGGCCGCTTTCAGAAAAATGCCAATTAAGGGGGAAACCACAGACTGCTTAATGAAAGATATAAAAGAAAAACTTACTTTGCAGGTTATACATAGTTGAGACCAATTACAATCCAGAAGTTCAGGGTTATCCAGACCCCTCTTCAACAAAGGTTCCTAGAGGTGCAAAAACAAAAGATGAACATTGCACATATAGGACCATGTTGCCATTTTAATTTTTATGAGTGGCAGTTTAATGATCAAACAGGAGACAAACATTAAAACATATTGACATGAATATATAGTCGGTTCTAGATCTTCCAATCTTACATCATCTCTTTGATTTTGTGACTCTCTTATATTCTTGCTGATGTAACCAGGATCTTTCCTGCATAACAAACATAATGGTCATTCCAGGAAAAAAAAACAAAAAAAATCTTATATGCTCAAAATCTTAGTTGAGAAGTGCAAGGAGTATGGTGTCAGGTGCTGCATATATAGGTTTACCAGGAAAATATACCACAGCACATTAAAAAAAAGGTTGAAATTTATGGTGTTCAAGATTTTTTTACAGACATACAGAGAAAATAATGACTTAATGAGGCATTAAATAAAATTAGCATTGCCACAAAGCCCTGAGATTTGACCAAAATAACATGGCATTTTAGAAAATGACGCATAAACTAGAATGCAAACAGATAAGGATGTCCCTGAAGAAAAACAGTGTTTGCTTTTACGAAGGCACGTGGTTTAACTCAAGATTAGTCTACACAGTACATAATAGATATTCTTACTGGAGTTTTTTTTTTCTTATAGACCAATAGGCACGGCCTTTCAGGTTTATTTCTCTGCTTCTTAATTATTGTTATTTAGTTGCCAGTATTATAATAAGATGTCTACCTGCTGCATCTATAAAACATAACCAGTCCAGCAGTTGCAAGAAAAACACCCAACCATGAAAACAACCCAAAAGGTACAGTCATATGCGTGTTATAATCTCCTGCATAGAAGGAATAATATAAGTGCCACATTATGGAAGATTCAATCATCTGAAATACATCAAAATTGTAAGATACCTAAAATAATTGAGTGGATATATACAAATAGTAAGGCTATGGTGATACACCAAAGAAGAGGAGCAAGCCCAAATTTTGATAGTTTCCGGAAATAACCATTCCCACCACATCCTCTTTCATGTACTCTTCTAGCATTCCCCTGCATTAAATCGAGCAAATCCTAAAGTCAATCCTTTATGTTTCACAACTGCAGTATAAGGCATTTTATATGGAGGTCAATAATGGCCCCTCTCTGGTTTGGATCAGAAAACCGACAAAAGGAATATTAAAAAAAATTACAAGAGCATTTACAAACCAGGAAAGGTGCAGATGAGTACTTTCGGCACTTAATGGATTTGACAAAGAAATCATTTCCTCTTTTGTTAACCTCAAAATAGTCATTTTTACAAAAAGTTTAACCACCTTGACCTTTCTTGCAAAAACAACAATGTCATAAATCCACCTTCACCATGCAGAATCCACTAACACTGAACAATATTTTTTAATACAAAATGCCAGGTAAAACTACTTTTCAAGGACGAACACATGCAAAATCTGCCACAGACCCACAGTGCAACTAAAAATAACCTACATCAATGTGTTCCATGCAATTTATATTAAAAATGTTTATAGGCACTAATCAACTAATAGACTCCGCAACAGAGAGCAAATGTTTTATTGGATTATGGACTTTTTTTAAAGGAGTGGATTATGGACTTTGGACTCTAGAATCCAGATAAGCTATAAATTTACCATAAGTATTTAAACAATACTAACAAGGAAAAATGCAATTTGTCGATGATTTTTGTCAGCGGCAAGTTGGGCTGGAGTCAAGCCAGTATTATCTTGCATTGTAAGTTCCTCCACTTTGCCGGACTGAACTAGCACAGTGCATGACTCCAAATTCCCCCGAATAGCAGCCCAATGCAAAGGAGTACAACCTAAGGAAAGCATTTACAATGGAAATGAACAACAAGCTGGTGGAAACAAAGGCTCCTTTGACCGGAGAGATTGTCATTATCTGTATAAAGACAGAAATAGTTCTGCATAATACAATGTGTACCTTCTTTATCTTGCCGCGCCCTATAGGCACCTAAAAACAAGAGGAGACGTATGGTATCTGCAAATCCCTTGTGCGCAGCCCTAAATATGGCATGAACATAGATGCATCAGTAGGGAAACTGTGAAGTCGAGTCATATAATATATTAAGAAGAGCACAAATATATAATACCACCAGACCCGTTTAAATACAAAATAAAATGGTACAAACCAGTGAAGAGGGCATCTTCCATCATTATCAGGGACATCGTGATCAGCATTCCATTTTGCAACAATGTGACAAAGAAATGCTGTCTGACCATACTGTGCAGCAACATGTGTGGTCTGTGACATAACAGTAGATTGATAAAGGAATCATGATGAATTATACAGATTCTTGATTTTTGTTCAACTGAAGCTTTAGTGCCAAACCATAATTATATTACATCTCCTACAAGTAATGAAGAACCTAGTATATTAAGGAGTGAACCTAAAGTGGTGCTGGCACAAGGGTTACAGGTAAAAGTTTTGACAAAATGTGTTAAATCAGCCACCTTCTATCCAAAATTGACCTTGTACAAATTACACTGATATGAATTTAGCCACTCTTCACTTACCAACCCATCAGACACCTCAATAGCATGTTTAATGCAAAGAAATTGTAAAATCTGCACATCTTAATCATCCCCTATAGACCATTGTTACAGCCAGAAAGAAGTTATAAGGCCTATAACGATAAGGTTAATCCTTTCTTAATCTGTCTGCCACTGAATTAAGTATTTTTATACTGAAGGAGTGACCATCAGGAGAAATTATGAAAGTATACTAGAAACAAAAAGATAGGGTTATAGTGCCATGGGTCCAATAGAGAAATCAAAATACAAACCTGGTACCCGTATAAATCAGCAGCATCCACCTTAGCGCCTTCTTTCAAAAGTAATTCTGCAACTTGAATATGACCACGCACAGCACTCCAATGAAGCGCTGTTTGCCCTGTGTGGTCTATAGCATTTACATCCGCCCCATGCTGTCAAAAGTAAAAGCTCAGAATCATCATCCACCAAAGCTAACCCAAAAGGAAAAAAAAAAAAATTGCACAAACGGTTAAGGACATAACTACATTGTACAACACAGGGCTAAAAAAAATGATATGAAAGGAGGTAATTTTTAGCATCACTAACAATTATGGGAGAGACTAAAAAAACTAATAATTATGTGATGGATTAGGATAATTATGAAAAAATATGACCCCTACACCATCCCGACGACAGATTCAGGTTCAATTTGAGAATGCCTTATGCCAGCTAAAAAGACAGAAAATGCCATCTGTTTGAAGACAAGGCTGTGCTCAGCTTGAAACCAAACTAATGACAACACATGACAAAAGCCGCAAAGCTAACTATATGCTCGCTCGCTGCGAGCCATCTGAGCGAGCGACAGGTCCACGAGCAGGTGACAATGCGAGGCCACC
The DNA here is from genome assembly GCA_015342445.1 of Digitaria exilis. Classification (NCBI taxonomy): domain Eukaryota; kingdom Viridiplantae; phylum Streptophyta; class Magnoliopsida; order Poales; family Poaceae; genus Digitaria; species Digitaria exilis. Next base: position 1,458,928 of record JACEFO010001965.1, read on the forward strand.
TGTGTTCTCATTTTTTTCCTCTTCCATTTTTTCTTCTTTTATTCAGTCTTTTTCACTCCAGCTATATTTATATGTATATCATGTTATGTGGCTAAGTTATGTAACGGTATTTTCGTAGTAGTTGTGGCAAAGTTATACGCATAAATTTCGTGTATACCATAAGCTTGTGTTACGGAATTATTATGCATGAAGTTGCTAGAAAAAAGTTGTGCCTTTAAGTTAAATGTATATAAGTTATAATATTTTTAAAAACGAATTCTTAGTTGCACTCTAAAAGTTGTACATAGATAGTTTTGTTACAAAATTATCTCATAATAAGTTGTTGGTGAAAGTTAAGTGTCAAAGTCACATGCATAAGTCCATCTGACTTTATTTTCTCTATAAAAGTTTTGTCTACAAATTTGTGTTTGAATATCATCATATAAAAATTATATGTATGAATTTTGTATATACCTTTGGTTGTGAGAGTGAATTATGAATACCAACAACGAATGATTAAAAAAGGGAAAGTGGGAGGCAGACTGGAAAGACAGCATGTATGCTATAAATATATGTTGAAAATCACTCGTCGCGGAGGCTCCTAGCGCTCACGCGCTAATTAGGAGTACCCTACGACGACGAAAGCTCATTTTGCCTGTAAATTTAGCCAAAACATACTCAAAAAACATCTTTGGGCCCTCAATGCAGATTGAGTTTGCATACACCATCCAGCATCTTCCAAACTGCATTGCAGCAGGCTTCTAATTGTCTACAAGTGCAGAACCAAAATCATGCTTGTTGACAACACAATTCAAAACAAGTCCACACAGTTACACGCCACGCTAAATTCCACGCATAAAACATGTGTGGTTCTCACTCAGTGATAGCCATGGCTCTCCCAGTGCCCGAAGCCCTAAACCTTACCAGCCAACCATAACACCCTCAGGCAGGCTCGAACCTCGAAAGCTTACCCTGGATCAGAACTCCCAATAACAATAACTCGGTAAAACAGTGCCTAAAAGCTTGAGCTCAGCCGCACAATTGTCATCGGGGCTTAGCTGCACATTCCTCGCAAATCCTAACCAACAACAAGCGATCACCATTACTACCAGCCCAGCAGCCTACCGCGTCGGGCACCGACGACGACGAGAGGGGTGGAGGCGAGGAACCGACCTCGAGAATGTACTGGGCGGCGGCGACGCGGTTGTTGAGCGCGGCCCACTGCAGCGCGTGGTACCCGTGCGCGTCCGGCTCCGTGACGGAGCGGCCCTCGAGCTCGACGAGGCGTTGCAGCTTCTCGATGTCCCCGTAAGCCGCGCCCGTGTACACGTCGTCCTTGAGCGCCTCCTCCTCTTCCTCCCCTTCCTGCCCCGCCCCAGTTGCGACGACCGGTCCCGCCCCGACTCCGATTGTGGTGGCGGCGGCGGCGGTCGAAACGGCCGCGATGTCGTCGACCACCTCGATCTCCGACGACGCCATGGGGGATCGGGCGTCCCCGCGGGATTGGGCCGGGAGGGAGCGGAGGTGGCGGTGGCCGCAAGGGACCTGCTCGACGCGGGGCCGCTTTGACTCGGTATTGTTTTTCTTTTTTGACAAAATTTTCAGGCGGACTCTAATGATGTCGTGGTGCGGGTCGAACCGGAGGTTCGCCGAACCGGTTTAAAAATTCGATCCTAACGGGCCCCTAAACGAACCACAAAGGCAATTCGGATCGATGGATTAGAGCAACTCCAACAAAACATATGTACTCAGGCCCCTACTCAAAAATAGGGGTCGAGAGAAAAAAATTACACTCCAACAAAGCGAGTCCCTAGAGAAGGACCCTACTTTTCTTTTTTTATCTTTTTTTTTAATAAAGACCCTGCTTTTCCCCTCCCAGCCCCTTCTCCCACGGGTCTCCACGGGAGCCCTGCTCGGTAGTTGACGGTTCCTGCTCCCGCGCTCGCATGGATTCGGCGCGGAATCAAGGTTGACTGCCATCGGATCAAGCACTGATGCCGCTGAATCGAGCCCATCGACCATTGAATCGAACACCCAAGTCGCTGAATCGAGCTCGTCTGCCATCGAATCGAGCACTGGTACCGCTCGCTGGGAGCAACCAGCAGGGCATCTCATGGCGTTGCCCGCCGGCGGCCACCTCCATGGCCCCTGGCCGGGGGAACCATCCACATCCACATCAATTGCCTCAATGGGACATGGCCTGGACAACCACCGGAGAAAGAGAGAGAATGCAGCAAAGGAAAGAAGATCGAGAAAGAGAGAGACTGCAACAAAGGAAAGAAGAGAGAGATCAGCAGCTTACTGCTCTGCCTCCAATGCAACCGCCTGGAGTCCAGCGGACAGAGGAGACTTGAGGCGGCGAGCAAGAGATGTGCAACGGCTCTTAGAACCTCACGAGTCACGAACCAAAGGATACGCCGGTTAATCCATCCTCTCTGCCCACATCAGCTACCTCCGCAGGCCTCGCGTCGCGCGACGCTCGTTCGGTCGCCGGCGAAAGCCACGCGCTCGGTCGCCGACCATCAGGGCCCTGCATGGAGCTTGCTCTGTTGCCATCGCTAGCCACGCGGAGCTCACCGGTCGCTGCCGCGGACCTCACGCGCGGCGCTCGCTCCGTCACCGTCGCCTGCCACGTGCACCTCGCCGGCCGTCAGGGCCTGCGCGGAGCTCGATCGGTCGCCGCCGTAGGTTGCTAAATCTGTCTAATACTGAACGCCAGTCTTGTAGGCGTCCCCAAGCTCGAGCAGCTGGTCCTCAGCGGACAGCGACAACACTCGTTGCAGCTTGTTCGATTTCCCTGTCTCATCTGATTTTTTCAATCCAATTTGATTTGTATTTGGGTGCTCGTCTATTTCTCCAATTCAATTTCTCGGTTGTAGCTTCCTCCATCCAACTGCAATTTTCTCCATCCAAGACAAATTTCATCAGTCCGGTTGCAATTTTCCCAATCCAATCCAAGATGCGATCCGTGGAGCTCGAATTCCATCCGTCCGAGAACCCGCCCGCCGCTCACAACTCGGGAATCCACCCGCCGGCCGCCGGCCTCACCGCTGCCGGCGCTTGCGGCACCGCCACCGCAGCAGCAGGGGCCGCGATCTGGAGCAGAAACACACAAGACAGGACAGGGGAAGGAGCAATCGTCTGCTGTAGGATGAGAGCACCGGTTCGACCCGCGCTATCCAATGGAGCATACATAATTATCGTATAATCTAAATTGGATTACCCGGTGCACCTTTTCCTGTTGAATGGTTCGACGGTTCGATTTCGGTTCGCACCACGGGTCAACCACGCTCATCCTGAGCGGACTCCTCATAATTTTTCAGTCTCCTATTCTTCGTAACAGCGATTTTTTTTTTTAAGCGTCGACGGGGCGCTAAGAAAGCCCACCTGAAATTCATTACTTCAAGTGAGATTACAAGATCAAGCACTCAACCTCAACACTGAGAATTGGCGATCAGGATGGATACAACTTGTGCAGAAGAAGACAAAGAGCCACGAAGGATTACAATTACAACGCACACTCCCCCAACACAGGAGAACTGTCCCATTCACACCACCGGGCGGCGAATTGCAGGCAGGAACCATAGCGAAGAAGCCCATCATCCAAATACATCCGAGCCGTCGAGGAAGCCAAGCACCCAGGTGATCTAATTCGATTGCAGTGAGCGTTGCCAACGGGAAGGACTAAGCCTCACCTGGATCAACTCATTGGGCACCAAATAAAATCCCCCAGATGAACCCGACAACCAAGACGACCACAGATGAGGTGGTAGTCAGTGCGGAGGTAGAACTCCCAGTGCTCCGGGCGCCACACTGTCGTTGCACGACCGCCAAAGAGATGGTTGAAGGAGTGGGCAGAAATTCACCAAGGAAGTGCAGAGGTGAATGACACCCCCCGCGCAACGAGCGCGGCACTTCCGTAGCACAACACACAGATTCCAAAGCTCGGCCATGCAACGTGCCGCACTAGTCATGCTGAGACTCCAAGACCCTATCGCAACCGCATCGGAGGAGAACGGCGCCGGCCGATGAAGGGATGATGGCCGGCAGAGGACGGAAGGGACACGGCCGTCGGAGCTGCAGCATGACGGATGAGCACCACCCGGTCGTTGGAGAAGGGGTGGTGCTGCAGGCGGTAGGGCCTAGCAACGTGCACTAGTCCCACCGCACCGAGGGACGCTTGGCATACACGGAGGGGAGAACGAGGAAGGCGCTGTTGTGGCATTAGACCCCGACAACACCGCCGAGGCCGGGTGGAGCGTTGACGGCGGCCGGGCAGGCGGCGGGGTAGGGGCACTAGAGCGGCGGCGGCAGAAGGTATAGCACCTCGACAAAGCCTTCAAGAAGGAAAACAACGCCTAAAGCGTCGCCATTGCCGGCCGACAGGAGACCAGGCTGGGATTTCTCCGGCGCATCCTACAAATAGGCCACCGTGGATCTGCGAGCAATGGTTTTGAAGCATGCGCCAGCAGCCGCCGGGCAAGCCGCAAAAGTCGCCTTGGAACCGGTGGAGGCCTAGCACGCCGCCACGCTCGCGGCCCCATCACCCAGCAGCAACTTCCGTTGGAGGGACAACAGCAGGTGGATTACCTCGGCGGCATGGGGTGGAGGCCGAGGCATTGTCATGCCCCGCTCCTGCGAAGGTTCGCGGGCCATCCACGACCAGTTGTCGTCGCCGTCGAGCGCAACCAGCAGCTACCGCCGTGGAGACGTCAGATCCGGTGGCGGTCCCTCTGGATCTGGGCTTGGGCTCACCGGATCTGACCTCCATTGGAGCTCGGGGCGAAGCTTCCCTGGCCTCCGACGAAAGCACTCACGAGGGAGGAGGGGGCAAGAGGGGAGTTGGGAAGGCCCCGCCGCCACCTGTCATAGCACCGGCGCGGACTTCCGGCCGCGTGCTCGGGCGGCGGCGAGGAGACGGGCGGCGTGGAGCGTGGTCTCCTGGCGGCGGCGCTGGCGCCTCCCGTGTCGCCCCTGAGAGGAGCGACGCGGGGGCCTGGGCCTCGTGTCGGCCAGCAATGTCAAAATAGTCTTGCAGTCGTGACAACGATTTAAGCTTTGAAAGTACTTCTTTTTCATTTCTGGAAGATTTTGGACAAATCGTAAGTAACTTGCTTTCTTTTAAAAACTATATCGTGACGAACGTAGCGTAACTGAAATAGAATACGGACATAAATTCATAAATAAGATTTACTAGCGTAGCTATAAGCTATAACCTATGTTTTTGGAACAGTGCCGAATTTCTAATAAATTTTAAGATTCGATTCGCGCTTTCGAAACATCAGGCTCAATAAGGGCTTGTTCGGTTCCATCGGATTCAATCCAGATCGGGAATAAAAATATAATAAAAAATTTATGATAGGTACAATAAGAGACCAGGATTCATTCCGGGTCAAAAGCTAATTTACTCACCATAGTGACACCAAAAGACAAGAAATCAATCCACTAGTCAAGAGACGGGGAATCATTCCAGGTCTCTTGATGTATCCATCACGAATAAATTAGTTTATAACCCGGAATAAATTCCGGTCTCTAGATGTACCTATCGTAAATTTCTTATTATATCTACCATTCCCGGCCCGGATTGAATCCGATGGAACCGAACAAGCCCTAACTATTTTTAAAAAAATATCACATGAATTCAATGTAACATTTTTATATGGTTGTGAGAAAATTTAGTTAATTACCATTCGTGTACACTTATTATGGTACAAACGTAGAAGTACCGAGTAATGTTTCTTTGATAACACGAGGGTGATCGTTCCTTGCAAATAGGCCGTCCAAACCTGTTGGATGCAATGTGTCCTAATTGGTTGCCTGCGACAACCTTTGGATCCTAAAATTTTGATATGGAGGACAGAGAAGAGCAAGCTTGTCGATGCTGCCGTCGACTAGCTGAGCGCATGCTCCAGATTCTTCATGCATGTGCTGGTCTCTCATTGGTAGCACGCGGGTGAGAAAAAAAAAGGAAGTGCAAAGTAAGATATAATTACTTGCATCAACAAAGGAAGAGCGGAGTTGCCGTATGATTCAGTCTTCTAGTATGACGTGACCTATCTAATAGCCGAATGTTTGTCTTAACTATTAAACATGATGTTGTAAAACGGATTGGGCACTGCCAACTTAAAATGTCATCCCATTTGGTATTGGCTGGATGAAAATGCTGCATAAAAGTCAGCTCCATCTAACTGGCTTGACCCGGGCCTTGATGTAGGTTCTAGTTATATAAAAATCAATCACGTACATAATTGCTTTAAACATGACAATAAGCTAATTCGAAGATGACTATGTAGCCTTATAATTAGATTAGAATTTTGATCGCGTTTAGTTCCAGACATGGCATCTCTATTGTTTTTGGGGAAAGTGACACTAGTTAGCCGTGATTTTACCTTTTATATTGGAGAGAGAAAATTTTGAAAGATGGGAAACATTCGAAGTTCTTATGGGCCTCCCCCTCGCTTTGTCGGGCTGCCACCGGCCCAATATATTAGGCCCAGGCCCGCAACCGACTCCAAAACCTCGGCCGCAACTGCATCTGCCCTTGCTCGCCCTCTGCGTCGCCGCCGGCCTCCTCCTTCGACCGAAGAACGGCAGCGAGCGATTCCTCTCTTGGTCGAGGCTACGACTGGGCGAGCGGCGGTGCAATCCTTCTTCGCAGGGCCCTTCGCCGGCGACGAGCACCATCAGGTATGCCCTCCCCTTCACTTCCCTTCCTGCTGTGCGCAACTGAGCACCCAAACCCTAATATAAGCTGTATGTATTCGGATCCCACCCAATTGCAATATATAGGGTTTGCAACCCTAACAATTTAGTTTGCAAAAATTATAGTGTACATGTGTACACCCATATCCTATCTGGTTCCGCCCAATTCATGTGCAGCCTTGTCAGTCACAGTAGATCTCGCTTTAGTTCAGAAGGTTCCAGAATTTCGCCAATTTTTTTTTTCTGTTGTATGATTTGTTTGGTGAACCTCTGTCTTCGTACAGTCTAGCTAATTTGGACATGGAGACGCTGCTTGGGAGAAACAACTATGTGGAGCCGAAGGCTGCTGAATTTGCAGCGCTGCTCGTCGCTGAGTCCGCCTTGGAGGTGCAAAGGTTGCTTGTCGGGCTTGTGGACGTGGTAATTTCCCCCCCTTACCTCATACTTCTTTGGAGTTAATACTGTATATTTTCTCTTTGCAATAGCTGTGCTACTACCCGGATCTAGCTCAATGCTTTTGTTGCTGTTTTAAATCTCTAGCTGATAGATTAGGCTCACTTGAGAAATCTATGTGTTATGTGGTCATGTTTTATTTCGGATTGGTAGAATTGTCGTATGTGTATTGTTCTCAAGGAAGGATATATCATTCTGATATCTGAGCTTCGGAGGAGGAATTTTACGGAGTTTGTGCAATTGCTGCATTACGGTTTATTCCCTTGGGTGCGTGGGAATCTGACAATTGTTGTCTCCTTAGCCAAAATTACCAATATTTTATGGTCGCTCAATCACAAATAAGTGGGGATATGATAGCCTTGACAACCTAGTGGTGTCTTTATTGAGCTAAATGATGCAATGTCTGTATACTTTGTGTCTGACTAATGGAATTTTAAAATATCTAGCATTTTGTTTTCTTCCTATTCTGTGTTTGAAATTCTGATAAAGCCCATTAAAAACCTGTGATCTGGTCTTTGACGAGCAAGTCTAAGTACATAACTGTACTTTGTATGATTTGAATAGACATTAGGTTACCTGCTTTTCTGTTTGTTAACGGACATTATGTGCTGTTAATAGACATTTGATCTAGCTTTTGATTTTGCTCTCGCTGTCTAGTGTTTTTTAGTTCATTATGAACATATCGTGTGATCTTTTTTTTTTTTGAATGGAGAGTGCAGTGCATGTTTGGGAAGAGTTTTATTGAGATAATAGCTGCTAATAGCATGGTTTCAAAGGCGTCGCCTAGGCATCCAGGTGCTCATAGGAACCTGGGCGTCCTGGCCGCCTAGCCAAAAAAACAGCAAGAGAGAGGGATGGAGGGAGGGAGGGAGGGGAAGAATGGAGGGGAAACACCACCATGCCGCTGCCCTGCTCTTACGCCTCCGCTTTGCTGCTTTTCTCCACCGCACCGCACTCCCGCCTCCACTTGCCGCCACTGCCTTGTCCTGTCCTGCTCCACCATGCACAGCCCCAAGTCCTCCTCTGGCCCCAGCGCAGGGCTCCCGGCACTGCCGCCGCGACGCTGTCAACAGGCACAGAGAGGGGGAGTGACCGAGACACGATCCCGAGTGGTGGTGGCCGCGCTGCTGGATGGAGCGAGGGTGACGAGCAGGCAGAGTAGATATGGTGGGCTGACTAGTGGGCTGGGCCAGCCAAGTCCTTTCAGCCCAGTTTTTTTCCCTTCTTTTCTTCCCTTCTCCTTTTCTTTTTATTTCCTCCACTTCCTGTTGCTATTGCTTCCTTCCTTGCTACTAAGGCGTCGCCTACTTCGCCTAGGCGTACGGAAAGGATCGGTTTGCCTTACCGCCTTTAAAACACTGGCTAGCAGAATAATTGATCCACTGCAGAGGGAACTTGACAAAAATGAAAGAAAAGGATAGCATGGCTGTCCTTTATTGCTGTGATATAAAAAAAAATTTCATTGCTTGTACACTTAAATTGTATACTTATAGATAGATAATGCTTTGTCTACCCTTTTGATGTTGCTGTCCAGATGCTGTCACTGCACCACAGCATATTTACATCTGCTGGAGAGAAGGATTTGATTAATAGGTATGTCAAAAGCATACAACACTGTCAAACACGTCTGTGCATTATTATTTCCGTAGCCATACTTTGCTTTTTGTAGCTGGCAAACTGAGTGTTTCTGTCTTGCTTTCACCAAGGATTCTGGGCAACAGCAAATCTGAAACTGTGCTTGAAAACAAGGATGATGGTGAGTCTGATGATGATAATGAGGAGGGAGATGATGAGGATGCTGAAAACGAAGAGGAAGATGATGATGGTGGTGAAGAAGGATCAGATGAAGAGGGCAACGAGGAGGATGATGATGATGAGGATGATCCTGCAGCCAATGGCGAAGGGGGGAGTGACGATGACGACGATGGTGGAGAGGATGAAGAAGAGGACGATGATGATGATGGAGATGATGACAACGAGGAGGAAGACGAAGAAGAGGAAGAGGAAGAGGACGATGACGATGTTCCCCAGCCACCTACCAAGAAGGAAGAGGAAGAGGACGATGACGATGTCCCCGAGCCACCTACCAAGAAGAGAAAATGATCAATGGCTTAAAGTACCTTACTTGTGGGCAATGCAGCCTTGTTCACCACTGCATAGCAGTCTACTGGTTAGTGAGTAGGGGTTTTTAGCTTGCACGTTGCTGCGGACAATTCATAGCATAGTTTGAAAACAAAAGAGACATTTAATTGTGCATGTACTATTAAACCATTCCTTTAATCAATCTTGTATCACAGATTGCTACCAACCCCTCCTGATACTCAGAATGGTTTATAAATCATGTTTGCTTGAGTCTTCTCCTGCAATTGGCAACATTTGCTTGTTTACTTGAGAGTTGAGGTATGTATGGTCTTAATGATCATAATGCATGTTTAGTGTTTGATGTTCCTTTGCCTTTTATCCCAGTGCCTCTGGTGTGTGATGCATATCTGCATGTTTGTGGGTACACTTATTTCGGGGTGAACAGATAATTGCCTGAGAATTGAACCTGAATTTTCGAAATGTAGGTAAGTTGTCTTCTTTTAATGATGATTGGGGGTGCTTTTGTCAAAATCCTGAGCAGAGCAGCAAAGATTCCCCTGTTTGGACCTGAAACTTTGGGAGGTTCAGGTTTTCAGGAGAGTGAGTTGGGTTGATCTTTGTTCTATTTCTCTGGCTCTTCAGGCCTCCGTTACATCATTTTTGGAGATTTTTTTTTCTTCACTACATGAATCACGGAAATGGATGATGAACATCTGGAGTTCATATTATGGAAACCACACTACGGGCATTTAGTAGTTTCAAAGCACGCTTCCCTTTGACCTTCTAATCAACGTCAAGAACAGAACTGTTCGAGATTAATTAACATCATCAATATATCTCTTGGAATCTAGAAGTTTTCCAATGCTTCAATGTTCCTCGGGGGCTGATGACTTATGACTGATGTACTCAGTTACTCGAAGACTACAGACTTTATGGGATCAAAATTCAAAACATGGTCGGAATCTGGAACTAGAAAGACACGAAGCAAAGGAAGGAAAGCATCATAATGCTCTCCCCCCCTGCAAAACTATGGCCTTTGTCCCGCAACTCTAGGTGGTTTAGAGCCATTTGAAGAGGATGCCACCGTGAGTGGCAAAGAAGGGGGCGAAAACTAGGGACTCGACCGCCATGAGCTTGATGAGGATGTTCAAGGACGGGCCAGACGTGTCCTTGAGAGGATCCCCAATGGTGTCACCAATGACGGCTGCTTTGTGAGGCTCAGAACCTTTTGGGCCAAGGGTCCTGGCGTGCTCTGAAGCTCCAGCCTGAAGAAACCAAAGATCAAAATGTTTTCAGAAAAAGGCACTTCTTAACCTAGAGATTTTTCCATAAGGTAATGTGCAGGTTCACGCATAAGAAGTGGTTGACTAAATTCTGTGTAATTTTACCTCAATGTACTTCTTGGCATTGTCCCAAGCACCACCAGTGTTGGATGCAGAGATGGCAATCTGAAAAGGTGAAATGAAGTAAGGAAAAACTCATATGGCAATCTAAAATTTGAGAGCAACTCCCACCAACCAACCTGAACACCAGAGACGAGAGCACCAGCAAGGACTCCAGATAGGGTCTCAACCCCAAACAAAATCCCAACGATCAATGGGGTGAGCATAACAAGAGCACCAGGGGGGATCATCTCCTTGATGGATGCATCAGTGGAGATCTTCACACAGGTTGCATAATCCGGCTTTGTGGTGCCCTCCATGATCCCAGAGATGGTGTTGAACTGCCGGCGGACTTCCTCCACCATCTTGAGAGCGGCGCTGCCTACACTCTTCATGGTCATTGCTGAGAACCAGTATGGGAGCATAGCACCAACAATAAGTCCAATAAATACTTTAGGGGTCAGAACATCAACAGTGGAGATAGCAGCCCGGCTCACGAAAGCACCAAAGAGTGCAAGTGACACCAAGGCTGCAGAGCCAATGGCAAAACCCTGCAAATACAAAACCATGAGATAGTTTTTTAGGATAAGCCAAACATGTGGGGGGTTTTTCGGATACACTAATCGTGTTGAAGGAAGTATAACTGATCAAACAGAAAAATAGCACTTTCTAGGGGAGTCCAAGCTATGTATGGACCCTAACTAAATTTGCAAAGAAAAACAGAAAGACAACTGACATTTAGAAACTTAGTCACATGACATGAAACTGTTATATGAGAAAGCCAGGCACATGTCTACCTTTCCAATTGCAGCAGTGGTGTTTCCTGCAGCATCCAGCGCATCGGTTCTCTCACGAATTCTGTGGCTCATGCCAGCCATTTCAGCTATTCCTCCAGCATTATCACTGATAGGGCCATAGGCATCAATAGCAAGACCTGTGGCAATGGTGCTCAGCATTCCAAGAGCAGCCACAGCGACACCATACATGGCAGCAAGGCTGAAGCTGAGGAAGATGCTAAAAGCAATAGCAAAAATTGGGATTATGACTGATTTGTATCCCAAAGCAAGCCCAAAAATGACATTTGTGGCAGCTCCAGTTCTGCAGGAATCAGCAACATCTTGTACAGGGCTGGAAATTGAAACAGCAAAGATGTCATACTTGTATGTTGGAAGCAGAGAAGCAAGGTTCCACTCACGGGCAAGAAAGAATCAAGATACCTGTAGGCGTTGCTTGTGTAGTACTCAGTAATAAAACCAATGATTAGGCCAGCCCAGAGACCAACAGACACACACAAGAATAGTTGCCTGATAAATTTCAATTATAATGAGATTGAAATATAGAGTTGCTCAGTAACAGTAATTTAAAGCAGTTGCCTAATATATTTAAAGCAGATTGAATTGTAATATGAAGTTTATACTATATAAAATATGAATGGCCAATCCAAAAAAATTGCATACCAGCTTTGCACTGTCTTCTGGACTCCGAAGTTAAAAATGGTGAAAGTGTATGGAAGACCTAGCCAACTGATGAGCGCAATGCCAATGGTCATCACAACAGTGGAAATTATAAGTTGTTTCTTCAGAGCAGGCTCTATTTCATCCACAGCCTTTATCTCAAAGAAATCAGTTGCAAACAGTGTTGTTATGAGACATGCTATAATGCCCACAGAGCTGACAAGAAGAGGATACACCATAGGAGTAAATTCATGGTTGATTCCAAAAGATGAGATAGAGGCCACAACAAGGGCAGCACATGATGATTCAGCATATGAGCCGAAGAGATCTGATCCCATCCCAGCAATATCTCCGACATTATCACCAACATTGTCTGCAATGACCTACATGTACAACAAGAGATCATTCTTACACAGTTATGCCACAATTTAGCCACCGACCCGTTCCCATGGGCCATGGCAAGCAAAATGTAGTGCTATATGCTATGACCTGAAGCAAGTATGAACATTAAGCTAACGAAGTGTAGCAATGTAACACTTAAGAATTGGAAGCTTTCAGAATTGAAGTGAAAAGTTCTTACAGCTGGGTTTCTTGGGTCATCCTCGGGAATGTTCCTTTCTACCTTCCCGACAAGGTCAGCACCAACATCAGCAGCCTTAGTATAAATACCACCACCAACACGGCCAAAAAGAGCCATAGAAGAACCACCAAGACCATAGCCGGTAATAGCCTCAAATAGACCTTCCCAGTCATCACCATAATAAATTCCAAACAAATTGATAGCAATGTAAAGAACCAAAAGACCACTGGCAGCAAGAAGGAAGCCCATAACAGCACCAGATCGGAAGGCAGTAATAAATGCCTTCCCAACACCCTTTCTGGCCTCCAAAGTTGTCCGGGCATTTGCATAAGTTGCGATCTTCATTCCAAGAAAGCCAGAAACCAGCGAGGTGACTGCACCAAGCACAAAAGCTATAGTACTGAAGATGGCATTCGCAAGAGCAGGCTTGCAAGTTTTGTCCTTGCTGTAGTGGCAAGGCTGACTCTTTGTGCTGAATCCCTCAACAGACCCCAGGAAGAGGAATATGAGGATCGCAAAGATGCCCATGAATAATCCAACATACTTGTACTCAGTGAAAAGGAAAGATGTCGCCCCTGTTCATAACAAAGTAATAACCAAGATGGCAAGTGATTTTAGTAGTTGCAGACAAATGTATTCATGCTTGCTAAATAAGAACTTGAAATAAGTACAGAATGCCAAACAATAATATCGACTCTGAAGTCCAATAAATTTGAGGGTGATGCTATTAAACGGTAAACACCTCTATAAGGAAAGTCTGAGGATTCTTGCCACTCAATCACCACATGATACAGTGGAGTCAAAAAAACTAGGAATGGCAGTCCTTAACTTCTATATGCAAGGATATATTCACTAGGGAAAAATCACTACATACACAGTATACAGGCCCAAATGCCCATTGATCTGCTCTACGACAAGGGATATAAAAGTTATTCAAAACAGGTCTGCCATATGTGGACACAGTTGTGGAGGTACACCATATTTCCCTATTACTAACACACAGTCCTTTCATTTGAGTTTAGAGCGTGAATAAGTTGATCGATTACGTACTTTGGTTACCCATCCTTACAAAAGAAAAATCAAATTAAGATTATGGTGATATATACTATCAATTTTCAACTTCTAATGTGGTCACAGTCAGAAACAGCACAAGGAGGGTCACCATCAAACCAACTGGAACACAGAACTACAGACAAATGGTAAGTACTGACAACAGCCTGAAGGACAAATTAATCTGATACTAACTTAACATGAAAACCACGAGGTCCAATGAAAACCTATCAATCAAAACTATCCAGCAACTGCAACATGGCACAGCCAATTGGCACTGCAATCGTAAACCAACCAAATCTAATCCACCAAACTTTACAAGATGTTCAAATAAACTCAGCCTACTTAAAGGATCTCTAAGAAAATTGGGCAGCGATTACAGAAAAAATAGCTCCACTAAGTTTCAATGCAATAGCAACATAAACAGCATCAGCATCCTGGCCCATCATGGCATCATGTAACAGTAAATCACAAACAATCACCTTCACCGAACATGTCATGATGAACCCATACAATATATCTAGGCCTTAATTCAGAAAAAATAGATAATGCATGTTTATAGTTATGACGTTATGTCCATACATATAAAGAGACTATTCCACAAACACTACTACGACCACACCAACAATTACCTTTGAAATAGTACAAGAAGCCACTACAAGCCAAGCTACATCATTTGCCAGCATCAGCTGACTACAACAGTTCTTTCCCCAGACACCTTACATAAGCAAGGTGCATCAGTGGAATGTGGTTCCCACTTCCCTAGAGATAGAGTCTAGACTGACTACAGTTAATATCAGCTGCACTGCTGCAGTGAAGAACTGAAGGTTGAGTAGTGACTAGTGAGGACTGAGGACCACGTGCAGCAGGGAAGAACTTATCTCTTTATCTGTAACCCCACTTCTGGGCTTACTCATACAGCAAGAACTTATCCCTTCAAGCCTTTCAGAAACATATCTTACCCCACAGGCAGCTTCTGACCAATTCTATTATAACCACTAATTTTGACCAAGAGCCCCTACATTCCCAAAAGATACGTCCAACGAAGGTATCTGGTAGGACTAGAATTAGCTAGGCTTCAGTGCATTAGAGCTTAACTGACGACACTTAGATCACAATAAACTAATGCTTAGTACAATCTCTGCTGCATAAAGTAGCAACAACAAATTGTTTAATGCTTTGCCTAGATCCAACTAACCTGGAGCACTAATGCAATATTAACCATACATACATGAAGCCACAAACAATTAACTACTGAGAGACAGAGGACTATGAAAAGAGTACCGCCTTTTCTTGTCACGTGCAAAGCGAGCAATCTCCTAATCACCTCCATGAAAGCTAGTCGATTAACAAGTCCCCTTTCGAGGTCAAACTAACTCATGTCACCGGACAAACAAAACCCAAAACCGCACTCAACGCTTGCTTGCGCCCTCAAACAATCACACAGCAAGCAAGTAAAAAACAAAGCCGGTTCTATAAACAGCGAGGGTCCGGATATCATTGTTCCCAAGGGAATAGAATTATCACGATGTGTACTTGAACAGAAGGGATTTTTCGTATTCCTTTCTCACGATTTGTATTTGAACACCGGGAAGAAAGCGAAATCAAATCCATCCTATTAAGTGCATCAATTCGCGCCTAAGATAATAAGCAAACCAGGTACGATTCCGATCATTCCCAACAGAATCCAACTAAAAAAAAGGCTAAGATCTTAATCAAGCATCCATAAAATGAACCCCGCGCTTCCAAGGTCCAAACAACAAACAGAGAATTAAAAGTGCAAACCCGCGCGCGTATATGCACTCGTAGAAACAGAGCCAGGTGACTTCTCACTCTCACCTTCGGAGATGGCGCTCTGGATCTCCGCGCACTTCTCGACGACGTTGTGGTCGTTGAGCCCTTCCTCCTCCTCGATGAGGTAGTCGCTGGGGCCGCTGCTCTTCGCGGCTCCGCTGTCGGCGCGTCGCTCGGGGGTGAGCCGCACCTTGGAGACTAGCACCCACTGCAACACCGCGAACGCGATGCCCACGGCCGCCGCGACCGGGATGAGCACCTGCGTCGCCAGCTCCGGCAGGATCGCCGCCGCAGCCATCGCCGTAGGCAACTCCGACAGCGCTAGGGTTTCCTTTCTCGAAGGCCTTGGCCCCCCCGGCAAACCGGAGAGGAACGAGGAGAGTGGTCTGGGGAAGGGAGAAGCCGAGGAGAGGAGAGGCGAGCAGAGTCGCGGCCGGACCTTATAAAGGAGGGGAAGACGAGCAGAGCATGAGAGCAGCGAGGCTAGGCGAGTGGCTGCTAGGTAGGAGAAGGGTATTTTCGGGCTTTTTTCCAATTTTTTTTACTGAAAGTTTTTATGAAAATTACATGGGTATTTTTTTAACGCCTTTTAGACAACATCGACACTCATTTTGTAGCCACCGGATTTCGAATTTAGGCCTCGTTAAAATTTGCACAAAATTTTTTTGGTGAAATTTCACCATCTAAACAGGACCTTATTAGTAGTATCCTTTTTTATGTCTGTAATATTTCTTTTAGTTATTAACGCTACATTATTCCTTCTCTACCTCTAGGCCAACAGAAGCCTGACTGCCTGAGTATTGTGCTGGTCTCCAATTGCTGTAACAATTCAATGATTTCCGTCTCCAATTGCTCTAACAATTCAATGATTTGTTGCGCTGCGTTTGTGAACCCAGAGACACAGAGCGACAGTATCTTTCTTCTTTCTAGCGTCAAAATTCCATGGTTGTGGACAGCTTCTGATCTCCCTACACGACAGCACCATAAAAACGGCATTAAAGAAAAAGGATGGTGACGTACCAAAAGGCAATGGCCGTTGTGACTGTGGTGGTGTGTGGCGTGCGGCCGCTCACCTCTTCCCTGGCATCGTTTTTCGGCCCCGGCGGGTCTACGAGCGCGACACAAACAGCCATGCTCGTCCTGTCCTGCACTCCCCCAACCAACTCGCTCGCCGCCGAGACGACGACGCAGGGGCTACGGCTAGGCTACGGTGTCGCGGCATGTCCACCAGGGTTACCAAAACCGGTCCGCCGGCCGGCGGTAACGGTATACCGGACCGGTTTGACCGGGATCCGGTGGAAACCGGTTGAATTCGAATTTTGAATTCAAATCCCCGTGCAATCGGTTTTTTCGGTAAACCGCTCGAATTGACCGGTAACCGACCGGTTTGACCGGTATACCGACCGGTTTGTTGGAAAACCGGCCAAATTCAAATTTTGAGTTCAAATCCCCCGTGTGGCCGGTTTGGAACGGTATACCGGACCGGTTTGACCGGTTCCCGGCCGGTTTGAGCGGTTTACCGGACCGGTTTGACCGGTTACCGGTCAAACCGGACCGGTATACCGCTCAATCCGAGCGGTAACCGCTCGTACCGGCGCGGGATCCGGTCGCGTGCGGCGGTTGCGCGGCTTGGGGCGTTTTTTCGCCCGAGGGGATGCTCAGCTGCGCGGGGGGGGGGGGGGAGCGACGGGGTGTCTGGGGGTGAGGGGGGCGAGGGGGGGTTATTAGGGTTTACGCGATTTGGGCCGAGTTGGGCCGAGTTGGGCCGACTTGTTTTTTTCTTTTTCGTTTTTTATTTAACTTGTATTTAGCGAAAAAAATAGCAAATGACCAAATATTTGAGAAATTTTGACACCAATAGATCCAGCACACCATGAAGTATTTTTAAGAATTTTTATCCGATTTTTCGAATTTTGAAATTCAAATTTGAAATTTTTGAATTTGGCCGGTTTCAAACCGCCCCGAACCGCTACCGGTCCGGGGCGGTTCGACCGGATCCCGCGGATACCGGACCGGTATCCTCGAATTTTTTAACCCTGATGTCCACGCCATCCCCCACTCCCCTGAACCGACGGCTCGCCGCAGCCCTCGCCGGGGGCGTCCACGCGCACGCCTGGTGGCCATGCCATGCACAGCACACCTCCCTCCCTGGTCACGATCGATCAACCAAGCAAGAACCAACGAAGCGCATGTGATGTAGGAATGGAATGATCTCGCAATCGGCCAGCCCAGGCGTGAATTCGTGATGTAAACCTTGGAATCATTAGGGAAAAGGGTACTGAAATTAGGTGCGTAAAAGGATGCACTGGTATATAAAAGTCGGCATCACTTTTGCAAATTGGCAGTTCGTTCCAAAATAGGTTGGCGGTGGCTCACGTGATTCTGTTTTAAACAGAAATAAAGGTGCTTAGTTGGAGCTTAGAAGTTAAGTACCGGTGCTGCTAGATTTCCTTTTTGTGTGTTCGCATGCGTCATGTTTCATGTTTGTTCCAATTTTTTCACATTAGTAGGTGGAGTGGGACCCTCTGATCAACTAGGGTTACATCAGTCGTATGCTATACACAGCATCATGGTAGTTATTGTGCGCCTTCTCTTTGTGCTTCACATGCATCACTCTAATTTTTTTTTAGGTTGTGTTCAGATTAGGGTAAAAAACACTGTAGCTGAAGAAAAACACTGCAGCACGTGCTGGGAAGCGTGTTTTATGAGGGAGGTGAATAGTGAAAAGTTGATGAATAATGAAAAGTTAGAATGATCAGTGTTTTGTTAGGGAATCTGAAGAGGGCCTTACAAGGAATAAGTTTTTTATCTTTGTTTTTTAACATGATGATGATTATATGCCTTTGATGGAACGAACAAGTCCATATTCAAAACTTCAGCGCTTAGTTCATCAAATTCTAAATCAAATCATGAGTTAAAGTTTCTAAAAGCAATGGCTCTCTTCCGCCCTAAGCATAATATAGATGTAGCTATATAAGCATTTAATTTGCATTATGAAAATTGAAAAATCATCATGCATGAGCGCCACATAACTACTCCATGTCTCCATTGTCCAAAAGGACCAAAACCCACCCGACCTTAAGACAGTGGGGCCCTTTAGCATAGATCATAGGGTAAAATCACAAACTGAGTGGTACTCGCTTATCAGATGTTAAACTATTTTAATTTTTTAAATAAATCAAATCAAATGGCTTGGCACCGTCTTTCTTTCTTGAAAATTAACTAGCATATCTATTATTTTCACATCAGTCGGTAGGTTGAGTCCTGTTCAGTCTGAATTTGACCTTGGAAAGTAACCTTGATGTGACATTGACAGTTTGTGGTTCATGTCTTGTGGAGGATCATTGTCGTCGTCCATCCCTACCTGCTAGTTAGTGTTCTACTGTGTCATCAAATATCCTTGTCCAAAATTGCCCTTGATATTTATCTGTTTCTAAATTCCAATAAGTGGAGTACGCAAACAGTTTAGATTTTCGAATGAGATGTCAGCATACAAGCTAGAGATGCACTGATGATTTTATTTTGAAAATAAAAACGTGACCGTGAACTCTTTGGCTAGTGCAATGGCAGGTGAACGTTAACCACGGAGTGAAATTTCCCACTTCTGTCTTGTTTTTTTTAAAAAGAAATTTCCCACTCCAAAATATGGTGAAGGCGACAAGGTTTAGTAAATTAATTCATTCCCTGACCACCAAATGAGCAAAACTGTACATGTTGACAATCCAAGCACAGCAATTTTCTGACGCTACCTATCTATTATCACGCAACTTCCATTTAACATACTCCCTTCATTTGACTATGTTTGACTGTTATGCAAACATAGTCAAACTTAAGTCATTCTTGAAGTACTTGTCTTAATAAAAGCCATAGCAAAAAAATACGATATACCACACAATTTTTTTAATAAGACGATTGGTCAACCTTAAGGTAAAAAAAGTTAAACAAGCTAGATTAAGAAACAAAGGTAGTATTTAATTTTGTTGTCACTATCACGCCTGTGCCAGTCATTTTTACAAAGGGGAGAAAGTTGATTTGACCTAGGAATCACTCAAGAGAATATGCAACTTTCACCGGTTTTCATATCACAGAGACCTCCGATGGCGATTTCGCAACAAAGTCATCAAGTTCACCTTTTATGCTGCCATGCTGTGAATGTGAAATGTCAGTACCCAGCAAGCCTGAAAGAATCAGCTAATTAACAGCGAATCTGAATTGGCCATGTTTCAATCCGTGTCGTGTCCCCTTTTCTCCTGCCTCCTATACATACAGCTGATGAGTGGGCTTCTCTTTTCCGATTTATATTCTCATCTTGCCAACAACATATTCCCAACCTTATTTAAAATGCGCAAATTCCATCCGTATAGGCAGGTAGCTTGCACGCAACGCTACCAAAGAACACCGTATCTTTGTTTGGACCAACAAGAATAAGATCTTCGCTGAATATCCTTGTTTACCGATCATACATGGCAGATAGTTTTCATTGCTGCCAAATTTCAAAGTGAAAGAAATATAATTTTTTTGGAAGATATGATAAAAATGGTTTTGAAAAAAAAAATCATTGCCATACAATGTGGATAAAAGGGGACGAACCAGTTTCAGTTTCAGATTACATAGTTCATTCAAGCCACAATAATTCAGGAATAAAATTCTATCCTACAACGTGCTACTATAGGAATTCACAAAGTGCAATAATCATATATACAAGGAAAAACGAAAAAAAAAACTGATCAGATGCACGCACATATCCTACATGCGTGTGATCCACTGGATGGAGCTTATCGTTTTCAGACTCCAAGGTGTGATCTGGCTCTGATACAGATAGATGCTTTTGTCCCTGCTTTACAGTTTCCATGCTGCTATTGGTGCTTATCTCCTTCAAGCCGTTGCAGAACACAAGTTCCTATGGCTATGGCTTACGGATGGCGATGAGCCATGGTTGCTGGTAGTCTTGTAGATACAATTCGCCCATGGAATGGACCACTGTTTGGTGCCGCTGCATTACTATCGTTGTCTAGCTAGTAGAGTAGTTTTCATGTGTGCATGTATATGGCGGCTCTATTTGCATTATATTGGTGGTTATATGCTACCAAGGGAACATGAAAGATATATAGTTGTTCAAATTGGTGGCAGGCATTGCTCTTCTACGTGAATAGGTTAAACCCTATTCATCCCACCTGAATGGCTGAATCAGGATATATCCCATTCTTTTAACATGAACACTTCTTTCGAGTTTTTTTAGATAAAACAAAATTACAAGGCTGTAAAAACTGAAGCTGGTCTTGGGCACTATCGATTTAAGCATCAGCTAGAGTATGATTGGGAAGGGGGTGTCCTTATGTAGTTATGTTCTGAGACTTCAATCAGGCTCAGCCGTTGAAAGAACTAGGCTGAAACTTGGTTGCTGTTCTCGAAAGTTACGTTCTGTCGATTTGGGCTAGTTCACCGTCCGTGTCAAACTCTGCTTACTGCTAAAGTAAGGCAGGCAAAGCGATCGCTGTTGGATTACTTGAATTGATACTTGGTTTACAAGCAATGTACCACACCTGATGACCTGACCTAGAACTCTGACAAGTAATGGCCTAGTAACTCATTACTTGGCACCTGAGTTAAGCAGACGAACATGAATTATAAAATTAATCACCTTCAACAGTTGAAATATATTCTTTGAGTCACAACGCTTTAGCGTCGGTGCGCGACCATCAGTTTCAATTCAGCTGTCGTTGGAAGGGTCTATGCGAGTGCAGTGTAGATCTAGTCTTAACTATACTTGATCTATGTGTATATGCATGTGTGTACTTGATCTATGTGTATATGCATGTGTACGTGTCACTGTGTATGTGTATGTGTTCGTGTAGAGTCTAGATCTAGGAATAGAGTAGGAGAACGAGTTAGATCTATACCATCACGAGTAGAGGAGTTGGATGGCTCTGTGGATGCCATTGCGGGTTCTTTGGGGAAGCTCTGCGCACGGGCAGCGACGGTCGGAGTAGATGATGAAGCCGTGGCTCTGCGCAGTAGGTCTCATCGTCCTTCGGGACGCCACCGGCTTTGGCCGGGAACGGCGATGAAGGGAGTGGTGGAGCTTCCCGCCGCCGTAGCGCTAACCATGTAGATCGGTCTAGGGTTTGAGTGTAGGTGGGGATAGTACTCAGTTCGACTTCGTGTTCAGAGCCGTGGCCCCCACCCCTCTCTATATAGCGCTGGCGACAGGGGCCCACCAACCATTAGGGTTGGGCGCCCCCGATCAGGGCGCAGATCAAGGCCCAAAGGCCTTTGGGCCTTTTGGGGCTGAGGAGATCAACCTAACAATCTCCCCCTTGATCTCACTCTTTATCTTATTTTCTTTTCCAGTATATCTTTCATCTCATCTTAGATTTATGTACAGAGCTTATCTCATCGTCACGATCCTTTATCGATAGAATCAATAGCCACCGTACACGCCTCTAGTCAGAAACGAATTCTTATATCTTATCGGGCCTTCTAATCCAGGAATCATAGGCTTTCCCTTAAACCCATACCGGCTAAGTGTTCCTTGAACACATTGGGTGGTAGGCCTTTCGTTAGCGGATCCGCAAGCATATTCTTTGATCTCATATGCTCGAGACTTATGGTGTGATCCTGGATTCTATCTTTTATCGAATAAAATCTTACTTGTATCGGCTTGGTAGCCGTACTTCTTTTGTTGTTGTGGGCATAGAATACTGCAGGCTGGTTATCACAGTACATCTTTAACTGTCTTTCTATGCTATCCACAATTCGTAAATCGGGTACGAATTTCTTTAGCCATTCTACCTGCGTCGAGGCCTCATAACATGCTATGAACTCAGCATACATCGTTGATGATGCTGTAACTGGTTGCTTTGAGCTTCTCCACGAAATAGCTCCTTCAGCAAGCATGAAGATGTAACCTGTCGTGGATTTTCTATCATCTTCATCTCCAGCATAATCTGCATCTGCATACCCTTTAATCTCTAGGGAATCAGATCTTCTGTAAGTCAGCATGAGACCTTTCGTGCCTTGCACATAACGGAAAGCTTTCTTCACCAGTTTCCAATGTTCTATTCCTGGTTCTTCTTGATATCTGCTTAGCACGTTTGTGACAAAGGCTAAGTCAGGGCGAGTGCACGTTTGTGCATAAGACAAGCTCCCAAGAGCCGAAGAATACGGTACCGCTTTCATCTGTTGTCTTTCATATTCATTCTGGGGACATTGGAATTTCCCAAATCTATCACCCTTGACTATCGGAGCAGGAGTAGGATTACTTTTCTGCATATTATATCTCTCTAAAATCTTTTCTAGGTATGTCTTCTGTGACAATCCTAGAACCCCATTTGTTCTGTCTCGATGAATCTCAATTCCTAAAACAAAGGAAGCCTCACCGAGATCTTTCATATCAAAGTTAGAGGACAAGAATTTCTTTGTTTCTAGTAATAGACTAATATCACTACTTGCCAATAGGATATCGTCCACATACAGTACAAGGAAAATGTATTTCCCTTTCTTGAATTTTGCGAATACGCAATTATCCTCAATATTCTCTTTAAACCCAAATTTCTTTATCGTTTCGTTAAACTTCAAATACCATTGTCTTGAGGATTGCCTCAATCCATAGATGGATTTCTTAAGATGACATCCCATGTGTTCTTTTCCTTTCACAGCAAAACCCTTAGGTTGCACCATGTAAATATTTTCTTCTAGATCCCCATTTAGGAATGCCGTCTTTACATCCATTTGATGTAGTTCTAGATTATAATGAGCTACTAGAGCCATCATAATTCTAAAAGAATCTTTACAAGAGACTGGAGAAAATGTCTCATTGTAATCTATACCTTCCTTTTGTGTATATCCTTTAGCCACAAGTCGTGCCTTATATCTTTCTATATTCCCTTTGGAGTCACGTTTAGTCTTGTAGACCCATTTACAGCCTACTGTTTTGGCTCCTTCAGGAATCTCTACTAAGTCCCAAACTCCATTGGAACTCATCGATTGCATTTCATCTTCCATGGCCTTAAGCCACTTCGATGATTGCTCACTTCTCATGGCAGCTTCGAATGTGGTGGGATCATCCTCCATCCAAAACTCTTCTATTTCATACACTTCATAATCGTCTGGGATTGCTGTCCTTCTCACTCTTTGAGACCTTCTAGGGGCCTCACTATTTGGTACGTTTTCTATTTGAGGCTGATGCTGCTCCCCCTGATCTGCGGCGATATTTTCTATAGGATCCTGAAGGACAGGTTCCATGTTTTCATTCTGTATTACCACAGGAGGGAACAACTCAGGGACTGACACTGAGGGTGCAGCCACTGTCGGTAGTGAGAAAAATGGCTCCTGGATCATTGGAGTGGGTGCACATACCCGCTTCTCCTCAAGATTAATCTTTTGAACTACCGTGCTCCCCCGAATCATTTCTTCTTTTAGGAAGGCAGCATGTCTTGTTTCCACAAATTTTGTGAATCTGTCTGGACAGTAGAAACGATATCCTTTTGACTTTTCTGTGTAGCCAATAAAATGACAACTCACTGTCTTAGGATCTAGTTTTCCAATGTTTGGGTTAAATATCTTTGCTTCAGCAGGACTCCCCCACACCCTTAGGTGATTCAATGAGGGTTTTCTGCCTGTCCACAGTTCATACGGTGTTTTAGGCACCGCTTTACTGGGAACTCTGTTGAGAATGTAGATGGCGGTTTTTAAGGCCTCCATCCATAGACTCTCTGGCAGTGTGGAATAGCCTATCATGCTTCGTACCATGTCCATCAAGGTACGATTTCTTCTTTCAGCTACTCCATTCTGTTGTGGGTCGCCCGGCATTGAATACTGGGCAACAATTCCTTGTTCCTGTAGGAACCTTGCAAAAGGTCCTGGAACTTGTCCGTATGGGGTATGCCGACCATAGTATTCCCCTCCACGGTCGGATCGTACTATCTTAATCTTTAAATTGTGTTGATTTTCTACTTCAGCCTTGAATATTTTAAATTTATCCAACGCTTCTGATTTTTCTTTAATCGGATAGATATATCCATAACGGGAATAATCGTCTGTAAAAGTTATGAATGAGTCAACCATCTATGCTCGAAACTGGGAACGGACCGCAGATATCTGTGTGAATTATTTCTAATATACCTGCGCTGTGTTCCGCATGTTTTCTGGTTATCTTTATATATTTCGCTTTTATGCATTCGATGCATTTATCTAAGTCTGAGAACTCAAGCGGAGGAAGTATTTCATTCTTAACCAACCTTTCTATTCTCCCCCTCAAAATGTGGCCTAATCGACAGTGCCACAATTTCGATGACATACTCTGAGTTCTCTTTCTTTTTCTGTTGGTGGGTATTGATTCGTTTGCATTCACATCACAAATAGCATTCACACATTCACGAAGTGATAGTAAATATAAATCATTCTTTCTGTAAGCAATAGAAACAATCGAATCGTTGTAGTCTATTACACACTTGCCGTTTCCAAAACGGCATTCAAATCCATCAATATCAAGTTTTGAAACACTAATCAAATTCCTTTTAACAGAAGGAACATAGAAAACATATCTGAGAAGCAACTCAAATCCTGTGTCAAGCACCAAGAGAAGGTCTCCAACCGCCTCCACTTCGGCTTCCACTCCATTCGCGACTTTAATCTTTCTTTCTCTTCTTTGAGTTGTTCGCGTTTGGATGAATCCCTGTAAATAATTTGCAACATGAATTGTTGCTCCAGAGTCAATCCACCAAGTAGATTTCGCATAATCTATATACAGAGATTCATTTACAAATGAAATAATGTTCTCACCATTCTTCTCACACAGCATCTTGTAGTAGTCTAGACAATCTTTCTTGTAGTGTCCCTTCTTCTTGCAGTAGAGACACTGATCTTTGTCCACAGTGCATTGCCCAAGCTTGGGCTGATGCTGCTGGAACTGCTGGGGATTCTGTGGAGCCTTAGACTTGGAGGATTCACCCTTGATGAAGTGACCCTTTTTTTTTGGTTGTGCACATAGTTCACAGAGCCACCATGTGCAATCTTAAGTCTTTCCTCCTCTTGGGCAAGCATCGCCGTTGTCTTCTCTATGTCCCATTGCTCAGGACTCAAGTTATAACCAACTACAAAGTTCTCAAACTCTGCAGGAAGTGATTTGAAGATCAAATAAACAATGTGACCCTCATTGAACTCTAAGTTCATCGGTTTGAGTTTGTTGTTGATATTTATCAAATTGTGGATGAACTCTCTAAGTCCACCTCCTCTGTATTTTACACCAACCACCTTCTCAAGCAACTGATGAGCATAAATCTTGGAAGAACCAGTATACTGATTCTTGATCTTTTCTAGATATTCAACAACATTCTTACAGTCTGTGATTGCCCCCAAAATGGTAGGCTCTACGGTGTTCTCCACCACTGCTACACATTTCTTGTTAGCAGGTTTCCATTTGATCATTACAAGGTCATAACTCTCTTTGGATGCTTTATAAACATCCTGTGCTTGTTGCCAAGCAGTATCTGTCATATCATCCCCTCTGACTGGCGCCTGAGGTTCCACAGGCACTGGGTGTGTGAGTATCCAGTCCAATTCTTGCATGGTGAAGAAGAGATTCAGCTTCTTGTACCATTCATTATAATTATCTCCCCTCAGAGTTGGGATATCTCTGATGGCAACTCCAGCTGAAATCAATTAGGAACAAGTGAGAACAATTTATGAGAATAAATCTGAATATGACTATATGTTTTATCATCAACTTTGGTCAGAAAATAAAACATATAGTGACCTTTCACATTAAAACTTAATCACCTTTGGGCAGAAAAAGTAATAATGCATGGAAGAAACATATCTATGAAATCATAATATTATTATTTTCAACTTTGGTCAGAAAACAATAATATCACAATTATTCTGAAATTTTAATCTATGACTTGAAAAATAAATCATCCCTTTGGTTCAAATTTAAATTCCAAGTCAAAAAATAATTATCTATGCAGCGGAATCTATAATATTATTCTATTCAGAAGCAAAATTATGTAATCTATTCTCTAAACATTTATCCCTTTGGTTCAAAATGAATAGAGATTCAAATTCTGTGCAAATTCATATTGAAATTCAAATAAATAGCTTCTGAAATGAATAAAACAAATAGAAAAAAAAATTCTATTCAGGCCGCCCATACGGCCCAAATCGCACACGTGCAGCCCATCTGCACGCGGCCCATCTACGCGCGCACGCGGCCCAGCGCTCTGCTTGGCCCAGCAGCGCGCTCTCGCGTTTCGCGGCTCGGCTCGGCTCGCTTCGCTCGGCTCGGCTCGCTCTGTGTTGGCTCGGCTCGTTCTTTGTTCGGCTCAGCTTCGTGGGCCGCAACCTGGGCCTGGGCCGCCAATTCGGCCCAGCACGGCGCGCCGATCGACCCCGCCTCGATCTCGGCCGTCCGCGCGATCCAACGGCTCC
Organism: Digitaria exilis; assembly: GCA_015342445.1. Classification (NCBI taxonomy): domain Eukaryota; kingdom Viridiplantae; phylum Streptophyta; class Magnoliopsida; order Poales; family Poaceae; genus Digitaria; species Digitaria exilis. Next base: position 1,485,831 of record JACEFO010001965.1, read on the forward strand.
GCGTCGATTTCGCGGGGTATAAAAGGGGCCGGCGACGCGCGCAACCCTAACCCTAGGTCAGTTTCTTCTTCTCCCCCCCCGTCGTGCGCAGCGAGTTCTCCCTCGAGCGTCGCCGCGTCGACGTGCATCCGCCACCGCGCCATGGATCTTCCATGGCCGGGGCTTTCTCTTCTCCTCTTCTTTCCCCACTTTCTCTGCTCTCGTTCCCGACGGTCGTCAAGGCATGGCGCCGCCGCGGGACCCTTCGCCGGCGTGCGCGCTCATCTAACGGTGAACGCGCCGCCGTCGAGCGGTTCGGTGGTGGTGTCTTTGCGCGCTAGCGCACTGGCGTCCCGGTGGCTCGGCGCATCTTCTTGCGCGCTCAGAAGCCGGCGTCCCGGCGTGAAGCGCATCGGTAAGTCGTGTTTTGTTGGATCTGTGTGTGAGAGTATTAGATCTGTGTTGTGGGGATGTAGATCTGTTGTTTGGGGATATGGATCTGTGGTTTTCGCTTGGTTTTTGGATTCTAGGGTATTGGATCTAGGGTTTCTGATGCGGATCTAGGCTAGGGTTTCGGGATTTGATCTGTGTTTCTCGATTTCTTTCGAAATCTTGTCTTTTTTCTCTAGATCTACACTGGATCTATGCTTATAGTAGGCGACTGATACCAATTGAAAGGGTCTATGCAAGTGCAGTGTAGATCTAGTCTTAACTATACTTGATCTATGTGTATGTGCATGTGTACGTGTCACTGTGTATGTGTATGTGTTCGTGTAGAGTCTAGATCTAGGAATAGAGTAGGAGAACGAGTTAGATCTATACCATCACGAGTAGAGGAGTTGGATGGCTCTGTGGATGCCATTGCGGGTTCTTTGGGGAAGCTCTGCGCACGGGCAGCGACGGTCGGAGTAGATGATGAAGCCGTGGCTCTGCGCAGTAGGTCTCGTCGTCCTTCGGGACGCCACCGGCTTTGGCCGGGAACGGCGATGAAGGGAGTGGTGGAGCTTCCCGCCGCCGTAGCGCTAACCATGTAGATCGGTCTAGGGTTTGAGTGTAGGTGGGGATAGTACTCAGTTCGACTTCGTGTTCAGAGCCGTGGCCCCCACCCCTCTCTATATAGCGCTGGCGACAGGGGCCCACCAACCATTAGGGTTGGGCGCCCCCGATCAGGGCGCAGATCAAGGCCCAAAGGCCTTTGGGCCTTTTGGGGCTGAGGAGATCAACCTAACAGTCGTCATATGGAGAAGAATGGAAGCACGGTCTGCGTCATCTGTCTACCACGGAGGAGATCAACTAATATGTTGAGCTTTGGGGACTTCTTCGTGACATACAACTCGGTGAACAACCTGACGATATAGCTTGGAGATTCACGGCCACTGCATCATATTCCTCAAGCTCAGCATACCTTGCTCAGTTTGTAGGAGCCTTTGCTGACATGATTGGAAACGGTTATGGAAATCGAAGATGGAAAGTAAATGCAAGTTCTTCAATTGGCTTATCCTACAAAACAAACTGTGGACGGCCGACCGCATCATCAACAATGGCGGGCAAGCGAGCGCTGTTTGTCCACTTTACCGCGTTGAAACAGAGACAATTACACATATGATGGTCGATTGTGCTTACTCAGTGCAGGTCCGGAATGCCTTCAGCTCCATCACCGCACAACAACTACCATTACTAGATCATCACAGGTTCAAGCACTGGTGGACATCGATGATCCAACAACACCAAGCACAACCCTCCAGCAATATTGAACAGGAGGTCATATATATAGCGTGGAATATCTGGAAAGAGAGGTGTCGAAGAGTGTTTGACGGTAAATGGCTCAGCTGGTACTCCTCATCAGGCAGGACATCAGTATCTGGACAATGGCACACAATATTTGGGAGGAGTAGTCCTAATACTTTTTGTTTGGTGAAATTTTGTGCTTTTAGTTGCGGGCCACAGTCTTTTCTTTTCTTGTAACATATACCATGCTTTCTACAAATGAACGGCAGCGCACCTGCCTTTACGCTAAAAAATATGGAGAAGAATGGTTAACACTAATTCGGCTGCCAGAAACGAGCTAAAAACTCAAGCAGAAGTTGGTAGAAAACTTCTCTGTTCTTTTCACCTTTCATTGATGATGTACTACACCTCTGTCCTTAATTGCATGGCGTTTGGGGCTTAAAAATGAACTAATTAATTTTGTCTTCTTTTGAGGGAACTAATTAATTTTTTCTTAACACCATGTGTTTGACAATGGAGGGAGAACTAGCTGCAATACTCACACGTGGTCATAAAACCAAAGTGCCACGCGTGTTAATAGTAAGTAACCAACCACTGGCATTGTGTGGTGCTCGGATTGAACAAGAACAACAATATGAAGCTGAACAAAGAAGTCGAAGTGACAGTTTAATTCTGTCATTTTTAGATGCTACGTACTACTTTATCTTCGTTCAGGAGAGCAATGCCGCCCTTTTTAATTTGCAGCGAATTTGTCCTCGCATCATGTCAATGTCATGGTCCAAGAATATGCTTCCCTTTTGTTAGGTACTGATCGATCGAATTTATTATCTGGTTCAGCTGAAATGTTCTGATGAGTCATCGCCGATGAGGAAATCGATTGGCCAAGAATCTTCAAACACATACATATATTCCTAGGTCCTTCATCAGTCTCATTTATTTTTGAAAGAACTGTCTTTTGTTCAAGGTAATGCAGATTATTTTTTAAAGAATCAACGAAGGGCTAAGCTAGGCAGATAGCCCACCTAACATCACAATTCACAACAGGAATATATTCTTCACCTCTCTCTCTCTCTCTCTCTCTCTCTCTCCTCTCTCAGATATAAACCTTATCAGGAACGCGTAAACTTTATGCAATTCAGGTAAGATTTGGCACGTCCTCGTCAGATGCATCAATCTGCTTGATTTATTATGGGTGCTTTTCACTTTTTGAGTAGTTGGCATTTGGGAATAGTGCCAAGGATACGATCCTGCGGTGAACAAATTAAAGAGTCGACACCCACTGGTTCAGGGTTACGGAGCTTATCCGAAGAAACAAACACTTGTCAAGTTCTTGATGAACTGCTTATCAAGATCAACATGTCATGAAAAGGGCTGTCCTCCCTTTTTTCACAAAGATCCTGACTATAATCACCAATTACTTGGATTTGATCACGCGATCATCTTTAGTTATATTTCTGGCGAGTAGTCAGCGACGCCATTTTTGCAAACAAATATAAAAAATGCGTTTAAACAAATGGTTTGCTTAGCCTGCCAGCGAAATTGATGATGAGGAAGAAAAAACAAAAGCACTGGCTGACACTCAGGTGGCGAATCAAGCTGGCACCCCGGCTGTACTATGCCTCGTATTCGCTGGATGAGCCTGTACTATGAGCTCGTATTTGCTGGAACGTGTGACGTGTCCGTGGCAGCCTGGATGCGACTGTACTTCGTACCACTCTCCAAATAATGCATTTCTTTTGTCCAAAATTTCGTTATTTTCTTTTACTACGGAACTACTATTACTAGAACTAGAAAAGGTCTTTTTTATTAGAGGGCCTTGGAAGTACACTAGCCAGGAGCCCACTGGGCCGCATGCTCTCTAGATACGCTGCGGTGTCCGTGCACAATTTCGCCGTTTTCTCTCTTTTAATTTTTATAGATACATTGATCATTGACTGTGTACCAAAATAGTATCCCTTTCTACATCTTTTTGGTGACAATGATGGCAAATTGAGCATAAAAGCAATCCAAAACCAAATCAAAGTAGAAAACTGCACGTATTGATTCAAAACATTTTTTTGTGATACAAGATTAGTAGACTAACCCAATTGAACTAAACAAGCATTTATGTCACCATGCCACCTTACCATTTTTCTTGTTGTCTACTCACCCCATTATGAGGACACCTTTCCTTTTTTTTATTTTGCAATATTAACAATTCCAACGCTTTTTAATATTTTTTTAACTAGGCTATTCCTCCTCACCTCCTCCTCTCCTTTTCTTCCTCCCTTCCGCCTAGCCTCCGCTCTCTCATTCCGTCTCCCCGATCTCGCCGGGATCTCCTCGCCGGCGGCGGCGATGGCGGGCAACGACAACTGGATTAACAGCTACCTCGACGCGATCCTAGACGCCGGAAAGGCGGCCATCGGCGGCGACCGCCCCTCCCTACTCCTCCGCGAGCGCGGCCATTTCTCCCCCGCTCGCTACTTCGTCGAGGAGGTCATCACCGGTTACGACGAGACCGACCTCTACAAGACATGGCTGCGCGTACGTTCGTCCCCGATGCGCCCACCGCAATTCCACCTCCTACCTTTGGTTTCTGATGCTCTGGTTCCCTCACCGATCTGTGCGTGCCGTGTCTGCAGGCGAACGCGATGCGGAGCCCGCAGGAGAGGAACACGCGGCTCGAGAACATGACGTGGAGGATCTGGAACCTCGCGAGGAAGAAGAAGGAGGTGAGCTCGGTTCTTTCTTCGGTTGCTTCTCGCCTTTTGGACTCTGCTAGTTCATAGTATCATTCGACGTCGGATGGGGTTTGTGGCGACCATTCTGCCTAGAGGTTGCTGATTAGCTCGAGCGAGTTAGATCGGCCAGTGTATTTTCTTAGTTACTGCCAGAAATTGCACAGATGTTGCTAGGTGATTTTGGACGCAGTCAGTTTAGTTAAGACGAGATGCATAAACGGAACATTTTATTGACTCGTGGAGATTTTGGTTTAGACCGGCGTCACCTTCTGATACAGCTTTGACATTACTGTCCTCCCACTTGACCACATCAAAATCAGTTTCTCAGCTGTACCTCCTATGTTTCTGAATTCTAATTACTGTTAGTGTTTGAATGTCTTTCCTTCTCTAGCAGGTAAAGCAATTGTGACAGATGCTGGGAACAAGGGAATTTCATGAATGTCCAGTCCACTACCCACTAGCTGAGTAGCTTAGCCAATTGGGCATGCTGACTCGACCTATCCCATTCCATCATCCTTTTTGTATATTCCAAAGCTCTCCTAGGCTATTATTGTCTCTCTTCTCATGGCACATCACATTCTGTTTTGAGTTGACTGCATTTCCCCTCTCAGGCTGTTAAGCACTTTTGCACAGAATTCGTAGTCTACCACTGATTTACCACTTCACCTGAGGTTTTACATTGTGTACCTCTTTGGTAACTATGTAGTATCAAGCGCTGTGTTGATTGTACCACGTAACTCCTTTTATATCTAAGAGCGTGAAGGTGATAATCTGTTTCTGCTTCCATGACAGGCCAAATACAAGACTATAAGAGTTGTGTCTATCTCTATCCTTTTCTTCCTAAAATTGTTCTTTGTTTTTTATATGCATATTTGGATATGCAGTTCGAGAAAGAAGAAGCCGGTCGTATGTCGAAACGTCTGCCGGAAACCGAGAAAACAAGAGCTGATGCTACTGCAGATATGTCTGAAGATCTATTTGAAGGAGAAAAGGGAGAAGATGCTGGTGATCCATCTGTTGCTTATGGAGACAGCACAACTGGGAGCTCACCTAAGACAAGTTCGATCGACAAGCTGTACATAGTATTGATCAGGTATATAGGATACTCGTTTAAAATAAATTTTTTCTATCTATTTGGGGATTTTATGAACATATTCACACAAAGAGTAGGTTTGGGTCCTTTTTATGGATAAAGAGCAAGGTCCTTCCCAATCTCTTTCCGTAGGGAGCAAGGAAGAAATGAGTTTCTTCTATTCTTTTAGTGTTTGAAGGGGCACTGGTTTATTCATAATGAATAAAAATGCTTACATTATGTGGTGTTTAACCCTACTGTCACATCTTAACGAAAAGCTAAATGAATTGCTTACGACTCTAGTGGGTAGTGGCATATGGGCAGCTAGCTGTTTTACAATGGCTAATATGCAATTTGGAACTCATCACTGTCGTATAGCCCTCTTAACCAGTCTGCACTTATACTGCAGTTTACATGGTCTTGTCCGTGGTGAGAATATGGAGCTTGGCCGGGATTCAGATACGGGAGGCCAGGTAACTTTTCCACACTTAGTCTAAGTATGGCAACTTTTAGAACTGTGAGTGCATATCGTGATCTAGTGTATTGTGCATACTTCCAATATTTGACAACTCAAGTTTGACTGGATGATTATTTCTAAGTAAAACTACAGAAGTTCCTATTTTCGCAGCTCAAAGTTTTACTGAAGAATGTACATTAATGAAAGTTTAAATAGTATCTATACCTCGCAAGAGGGGAAAAAAAAAGGTTCTGCTCCTATATGATACTCAACATTTGTCAACTAATTGATATGATACACTCTTCTTCCTGTATGTGAATTTCTAGTATTTTGCAATTTGCACCAGCACTAAAAAACATTTAGATCTTGTGTCGTTGATTTTAATATTTGATAGGTCGCACCCCTTTTCTTAATTGCAAGTCAACATACTCTAGGAAGTAGGAAGCCACAACACAAATTGACATTTTATGTTTTGTCATCTGATATTTTCCACCTAGTAAAAGGTTAGATGACTAAATAATTTACTCGATATTTTTGTAGGTCAAATATGTGGTCGAACTTGCTAAAGCACTGAGTTCATCTCCTGGAGTTTACCGGGTTGATCTGCTAACAAGACAAATCTTAGCACCTAATTTTGATCGTAGTTATGGCGAGCCTGCAGAATTGTTGGTTTCAACAAGTGGTAAAAATTCTAAACAAGAAAGAGGAGAGAATAGTGGTGCATATATAATTCGGATACCGTTTGGTCCAAAAGACAAGTATCTTGCTAAAGAACAGCTATGGCCTTTCATTCAAGAATTTGTTGATGGTGCACTCAGCCATATTGTGAGGATGTCAAAGGCCATAGGTGATGAAATTGGCTTCAGACATCCAGTATGGCCTGCTGTGACTCATGGGCATTATGCCAGTGCAGGAATCGCTGCTGCTCTACTTTCTGGAGCACTTAACCTTCCTATGGCGTTCACAGGACATTTTCTTGGGAAAGATAAATTGGAAGGGCTTCTCAAACAAGGGAGACAAACAAGGGAACAAATAAATATGACATACAAAATAATGTGCCGAATTGAGGCAGAGGAGTTATCTCTTGATGCATCTGAGATTGTTATTGCTAGCACTAGGCAAGAGATAGAAGAGCAGTGGAACTTGTATGATGGTTTTGAGGTTATACTTGCAAGAAAGCTTCGAGCAAGAGTAAAACGTGGTGCTAATTGTTATGGCCGTTTTATGCCTCGCATGGTTGTAAGTACACACATTCTACTACCCTCCTGTGGTAACTTTGATCGTTGCAAGTGTATTCTTTCCAAGCAATCAGCACAAGACGTAACTACACGAATCCTATATCATAGCTTTGATTTTCTCTTATCTTCTATTCATTGCTTTTGCAGATAATTCCTCCTGGAGTTGAATTTGGTCACATTATTCATGATTTTGATACGGATGGTGAAGAAGAGAATCCATCTCCAGCTTCTGAGGATCCACCTATTTGGTCTCAGGTCACACTGCATTTTCTTCAGCAATACACACAAAGTCATTAGTGAAGCATTCATTCAATTGTTCATGTAGATGGTTATTTTGACCTGTGAAATCTGTAAAATTTCTGTCACTGGCTATAAATATGTGTACAATTGATGGCAGATAATGCGCTTCTTTACAAATCCTAGGAAGCCTATGATTCTAGCGGTTGCTCGCCCTTATCCTGAGAAGAATATTACAACCCTTGTAAAGGCATTTGGTGAATGTCGGCCACTAAGGGAGCTTGCAAATCTTGTAAGATTGATATTAGTTGTCCTGATATTCTATTTTTGTTACATGACCTGACCAACAATACTTAGTATGTTGAATAATCTTATCTTTTATGCTTACTACTGGTTTGGCGTTGCAGACGTTAATAATGGGTAATCGCGAAGCTATTTCTAAGATGCACAATATGAGTGCTGCTGTCCTGACATCAGTGCTTACATTGATTGACGAATATGACCTGTATGGTCAAGTGGCATACCCCAAGCATCATAAGCACTCAGAAGTTCCTGACATTTATCGTCTAGCTGCAAGAACAAAGGTATGCTCTTTTCCCTTTGGTCTGGAACAAATCATTTGAGGTTCTTTTCTTGTACTTGTTTATCTGGTCGTTCCTTTACTGTACGCTTGCATGCTGATCATGTATGTCGGTCTTTCTGCAGGGAGCTTTTGTAAATGTAGCTTATTTTGAGCAATTTGGGGTTACTCTGATAGAGGTCAGGACTATTGAGGTTCCAATTTTGCTGCTTCTATTACAGTATTATCTTGTGTTTGTATCCTAATTACAGCCAATTTGTTGTATACTTGTATCCATGAGCAGGCTGCTATGAATGGTTTGCCTATAATCGCAACAAAAAATGGAGCCCCTGTTGAAATTAATCAGGTATATTTTCCTTCCCTTATTCCATTGGTCTACGTGCTTTCTTTTTTGAAAAATGTTAACTAACCGTCATTCATCACTGTTTTCTTGTTGATCCTAATGCAGGTCCTGAATAACGGTCTCCTTGTTGATCCACATGATCAGAATGCCATTGCAGATGCACTCTATAAACTTCTTTCCGACAAACAACTTTGGTCAAGGTGCAGAGAGAATGGACTGAAAAATATTCACCAATTCTCATGGCCTGAGCACTGCAAGAATTACCTGTCAAGGATATTAACTCTTGGTTCGAGGTCTCCTGCTATTGGTGACAGAGAGGAGCGGAGTAAAACACCTATTTCAGGAAGGAAGCATATCATTGTTATTTCTGTAGACTCTGTTAGCAAGGAAGATCTGGTCAGGATAATCAGAAATTCTATTGAGGTCATACGTACACAAAACATGTCCGATTCAACTGGTTTTGTGCTGTCAACATCACTGACAATATCAGAGATACATTCATTGCTAGTACCTGCAGGCATGCTTCCCACTGATTTTGATGCTTTCATCTGTAATAGTGGGAGTAACATTTACTATCCTTCATACTCTGGTGAAGCGCCAAACAATTCCAGGATTACATTTGCATTAGATCAAAATCACCAGTCACATATTGAGTATCGTTGGGGAGGGGAAGGCCTAAGGAAGTATCTGGTAAAGTGGGCCACTTCAGTGGTAGAAAGAAAGGGAAGAACAGAGAGGCAAATTATTTTTGAAGATCCAGAACACTCTTCAACCTATTGTCTTGCATTCAGAGTGGTTAATCCCAATCATGTAAGCCTTTAATTTTCGACCCATATGCTATTTTCTTGAAACTTCGCGTGCACATCCCTTCATTTTCAGTATTTGCCACATTTCCTGTACACGACGATTGACATGACTATTTTCTTATTGTAGCTTCCTCCTTTGAAGGAGTTGAGGAAGTTGATGAGAATCCAATCTCTACGATGCAATCCAGTGTATAACCACAGTGCTACTAGATTATCTGTACTCCCTATTCACGCATCACGTTCTCAGGCTCTGAGGTTTGTCATCCTTATTTATTTATATATTCTTCTTTGTCCCGCCTTAAGTTACTAGCTTATATCCTTAAGGTATAAGTATATCAGCCCTTTCAATTGCCTACTAATTTGATTAAAAATATCACGAAGTTCCTACAGGTAAAACATTAAGGTCTTGCCTGGAGGACTGGGATAGGTAGAAATTCATGATATAGCTCAAATGTGATAAAGTTCTAAGGATCTGGTCAGAATCCCCTAGTCAGAGGAGACCGAAATGTTACATGGCAAAGGGTGAAATCTCATTCTCCATTAATGACGATTGTGTTCAAATTACCTGACCTCAGTTCATATTGCTATAAATCTAATACCATATGCCCTAAAGTTTACTGAATAGAAAGCTTTGTGTGTTACTCCAGTAAGCTCTTTGTCTGCAACTGTCTATCATATTTTTATCTGTTACCACCATTCGCATTTTTTGTTTTGCCCCACTAGGTATTTGTGTATACGTTGGGGGATAGAGGTACCGAACGTCGCGGTCCTTGTCGGTGAAAGTGGCGACTCAGATTACGAGGAGCTGCTGGGTGGCCTGCACAGGACCATAATCCTAAAGGGCGAATTCAACATCCCTTTAAACAGGATCCACAACGTCAGAAGATACCCCTTGCAGGATGTCGTCGCACTTGACAGCTCAAACATCGTCGGTATCGAGGGTTACACCACGGATGACTTGAAGTTTGCCCTGCAGCAGATGGGCATGCTGACACAATGACCCCTCCAGAACTTCTGTTCCTTTATACCACATGAATGAGAAAAAACGAAAGGACACCAAAGCAAGTACCAGTGTTTCCATGTCTTGATGGAGATGCGATTTTGTTTTATAGGCTGTAGTAGAGGTTGTCTGTTTGTGTGTGCGGTAATGGTGGTGGTCTATTCTTGAGCTGTGAATAACTGCCCTCCTTTGTTTGTACGACACGATCCCCAAATTTTGAAGTGAGTACGTACATTACGACATATATTGATAATGGAAAAACAAATGTGAAAGAAAAGAATGGTTGGGAATGGCAACGATCTGAGGTACACTATTGCTGAGGCTGGAAATGGGCTCCTCTCTTCAGTAAATAATCTGGCTGATTTGTTTCACCTTTTGAACATGTATTGTCTGGACGGCTACTGAGACAGTGAGACATGAGCTCTTTCCCCCCTTCACTTCTGATCTTTGAGCTGTTTTTATCTGTAGTGCTCTCATCTCATGTTCTGTTCCTTCCCCTCGAGTAGACCTGAGCATTTTGCGGGCCGGGTCTAACTTGAGCCGGGTAAAGAAAAAGCCCGATTTATTTCGGGCCGAAAATTTATGCCCACGTCAATCCTATGGGTAAGTTTGGGTCGAGTTTTCGTGTCGGGGTCGCGCCGGGCCATGGGTGGGCTCTGGCTTCCCGTCATTTTTAAGTGAAAAAATAAATGAAATTAATCGTATGGGTGGGCTCAGGCCGGTCCAAATTTTTTTGGACTTTTTGCTGCCCAGGCACATCCCGTTAAAAAGCATTAACGGGTCAAAATCCACTGGGCGGCTCAGGTCAGGCCGGGCCACAGATGGTCTACCCTCGAGGGATGGGTCCGTGGGAAGAGCACGGATCTGTTCACCCCGGACACGTGAGCGGGCAAGCTAAAAAGGGTGGAAAGGTCATGGTCGGCGGTCGACGAAGGGATAACGCCGGGGGAGGGGGTCGAGGAGAAAAGAGCATACGAGGGCGAAGGATTCTTTGCGAATTGAGACGGAGGTGGACATGTGCACGGTACCAACTCCCGGGCGCGAAGCGTGAGCTGGGATGCCTCTGTGACGATCAAACTAGCAACTTAGCAAGGCATGTACTTGCCCGGCAGCTGACGGACAGAATCCAAGCGAACTCATCCGGCTCATCTTACCCCTTGCAAAAAAAGAAGGAAAAATGATTGGTTCGTTTTCAAATGGTAAGTTACCACATATTTATTTTGGGTAGATACCAGAGTGTGTATAAAGCTACAAATACGCACATACGATTTCTTTAGTTTGAAAAATGATCACTACGGTCCAATATGCCAAAAACTAGGACAACAGATTATTTCATTTCAGAAAGCTCTAGCGAGAAGCCAAATGCAGAAAATCTGGACTAAACTATTGTTACTAACCTCGGTGCCCTTGCGTAGACATTCCATTTCAGTACCAAAGGCCCCAAAAAAAAAAATAAGACCGTGTTTAGTTGTGGCGAGAAAAAATACTTTTTTTTTCAGGATGCGTGTTATGTGAGGGAATAAATAGAAAAGAAGAAAAAAGAAATTTTTAGAGATACATATTCTATAAGAGGATAAATAAAAAATAAAAAGTAATTTTGGAAACTAAACACGGCCTAACACTGAGAGCCAAACCAAAACACAACAACATTCCAGCCTTTCCAGGCACCGTGAGCGTCCATAAAAATGTGACGTGACCCATAAACGTTCGATCCCAGCGTCGCAGCAGCCGTCAAACCCAACCCAAACCAACCAAGCAAATTCCCCATCTCCGGACGAGCGCCGCCGTCTCCGGCTCTCCACCACCACCCCGCCCGGCCACACCGCGCGCGCCTCCCCGGGGCCCCCAAACCCAAGCTCCGTCCCGCCGTGGATCACCGTGTGAGGAGGGGCGCACCGGCCGGGCCCCGGCGGGCCAGATGGTGTCCGGCGCCGGCGGGGGCGAGTAGTAGCTCAATCGGCGGTGGTGAACGGATCGGCGGCGCGGAGAGGAGCCGGCGGGGGAGGAGGACACCATGTCTGCGGTAGTGTGCGGCAAGAGGTCCTCCTCCATCTTCGGCGACGAGCTTATACCTTCCCCTTCCTCCCCTCCGTCCCCTACCCACCACCATCACCCTTCCAAGCGGGCCCGCTGCTCCCCGGCTCGCCGGAGGGAGGCGCTGCTCCACCAACTCTTCCCCCTCTTCCCGGACATGGATCCCCAGGTTCGTCTATGTGCTTTGTTTATTTCAGATAGCAGAATTCGGTGAGAAATGGCGTTCTGATGCGGAAAGATGGCTCATTTGGCTCTAACAGAACTTTATATTTCATGGATAGTGCGTTGTAGAATCTAGATCTTGCTACTGCATATGTCGGATATGGCTGCTTCTGCTACTAGGTGGACCTAGATGGTACCGATTTTGCGTGTCAGCATTCGGACCAAAACACATTCTTATAGTAGTAGATTCATGATTTTGCATTTTTAAGAGGTAAAATTTGGAACAGTGGGAGTATTTAGCTTTGGTATTGAATAAATCTAGGGATATGATGTTGATTTTCATTTGTATTATACTGATTGCTAAAATTATGCCAGTTGCTTGAAAGAGCTCTTGAGGCAGCTGGAGATGATTTAGATTCTGCGATAAAGAGTTTGACTGAGCTGCGCTTGGAGTCAGCTGAAGCTATCCTATCCACTACTGTTGGTGAATCTCAGAGTGGCCTATCAGCGGCTCTTAAGTTGTCGGCTCAAGGTAGGTTGATTGGATTTCATTGGAAGACAGTTGCATGCAAAAGTTTGTAGCATATATTAGTCGTCCACTTACATGTTTGATTACCAGTAAAAGAGTTTTGTTAGATAACTGTTGCGACGAATTCCAACACTTGCTTGATGTTCCCTAAACAATATTTGGACATTGTTTCGTCAGGTTACTGTTGCCACTAATTCCAGCACTCACTTGATGTTCCCTGAACAATATTTGTACAATGTTTATCAAGGAGGCATCTTTAATTGTCTTCTCAACATTGCAGCATATATGCCTACTTCCTGTCAATCCAGAGTTCCTATTTTCTATTATCAATGCATATTTAAGGTAGCAGTGATGCCTGTACTTTGTATAAGCTACAGCTAACTATGAAATGTGCCAACCGTCTCAGTTCATGGGTATTACTTAGGCTTCTTTTTGTTCCAGGATATTTTATGTTTAGAAGTCACCTTATTTTGCTATCGTCATGAACCATCTCATTTGCAAATCCAATTCCAAATGCTGACTTGTATGACCTTGGACAGGTACTGTCAGTAATGGCCATTTGGGTGTAGTTACTGAACATCCGCCTCCAACTGATAATGATCAGACAAACCATCATGGCTCTGAATGGGTTGAGCTATTTGTCAGAGAGATGATGAGCTCCTCTGACATAGATGATGCACGAACTCGTGCCTCCAGGGCTTTGGAAGCATTTGAGAAATCCGTCATGGACCGTGTAGGGCCTGAAGCGGTGCAGAATTTGCACAGGGTACTATAGCATGCATCACTAGGCATTTCGATCTGTTGGAACTGTGCTCCTTGGGAATCTTATGTAGTTATGTTTTTGCTTGTTCGTAGGAAAATGCAATGCTGAAGGAGCAGCTGGCAATAATACTGCGAGAGAATGCTGTTCTGAAGCGGGGTGTTGCGATACAACATGAGCGCCAAAAAGACTTTGATGTTAGGACTCAGGAGATTGACAGCCTGAAACAGTTGGTATTACAGTACCAGGAGCAGCTGAAAACTCTCGAGGTACTACCTGTTCATCACCATAGCAATTTTGGCGCCTTGATGTTTATTTTCCAAAAGGTAATATTTGAATATTTGTACATTGCAGATAAACAACTATGCACTTAGAGTGCATCTGAAGCAATCTCAGCAAAGCAATTCTATGCCTGGACGTTTCCCCCCTGATGTCTTCTAATAAAAATGTTGTGGTTATGTACCTCTCATACTGAACACCATGATATATTTAAAGTGAGGGAGAGGAATCCACGTCTTGCTACTATGATATAGTAAGTAGCTCAGGACCTTTCGGTCGAGGACCCATAATGTTGCATATCACCGATCATCGGGCTTATGCAGCTAGAGGGCATTGACATCAACGTCCAGAAATACTTGGAAGTTGAGATGAAATCTTCTGTACCTGCTGTTTACTGCATGCTTGTAACATATAGTTTGCTTGGATTTGGAGCTGTACGAACAGATACTGTAATATAATATGGCACACAAGGGAATCAAGCGTGTTATGCATTGATTAAGATTGATTGAGGGAATGAATATTTTATCGGCTAGAAATGTTCATTGTTGTCGAAGAGACATCCGCAGACTCCAACCTGCGTCTAGAGCTCGTGCTGGAGCATGAATTTGTTTGCAGAACATTCTTCGCAACTTTATCAGTTTTCTTGTTCCTTAGAGGAATTGCCATTTTGGCACAGACGCATGGCTTGATGAACTCACAACACGAAAGGAAAGAAGATCTACAAGAGAGAAGGGTTCGAGAGGAAGGTGACCACCGAGAGTTGGAACTTGAAAGAAGACCTACAACTACAAGAGAGAAGGGTTCGAGAGGAAGACGACCCGACGCTGCTCAAACGAAGCAAGACTCCGCGGCGCAGAGGCGATATTCCCGAGCGAGGCAAGATGTCGTTTTTTTTTCCCGGCGGGAAGCGGCCATCATAACAGACAGAAGGAGCTTCAGCTCGCAGCAAGCACAGTACCAAAAGCACAGCTTCGGGGGAAGCCCAGCTCCATCATGGATGGGAGTAGGCCCAGAATATCGGGTGTCATCTTTTAAAATGGGCCTAAAAGAACCCATATGCCTAATCTAGCCCGGGCCTAACACATTGGCTTTTTACAATGTAGACTTAGGCCCATTTCTCTCCGACGTTTCCACCCCACTAGAGCATCTCCATGGGGCTCCTAAATGGGTCTCTATTCTAAATTGAGTAAAATTCATGAATAACCATTGTACTTGTGTGCATGTTTCAGTTTAGCCATCGTACTTAGAAAAGTGCAAATTGTAGCCATTAAAGTTGTTTCACTGTATCGATATGGTCATTAGCTCTCTAGCCATACGTATTAGATGACATGTCGTCGACGTTGGCCCCGTTTCCTTTTAAAGAGTATGTGTATATCCATGAATTGGTCCCTTTGATTGGATTAAATTTGCAGCCGTAGGCCAAAATAATTAATAAAGCGTCAAAATTCCTTCCACACCTCCAACCTCATGCCGCCCATGCCTGAACTCTATTAGCATACGTGCAAAACTCCGGTTTAGCATATGCTTGACTGAAAAGCATCTATAAGTAACATTTTTACGTAGAACAAAGTTCAATTTAGAATGGCAATATTATTCAATGTAGTTCAAAAACATAAATTAGTTCAATTTAGAACAAGACATCAACTCAGTAGAAAATTAGTTCTTCTTTGCTTTCTTAGCAGCTTGTGCCTCCTGCCTCGCTTGAGCATCAGCTGCCTTTTTGGCCGCTGCCTTTTCCCTTTTTGCTAGCGCTAATGCTTTTTTCTCTTCAGCTACAATCTTTTTTGCCTCTAAAACTGCTGCTCTCTTCTGTGCAGCCTCAACCTTCCTTGCTTGTGCCAGAGCTGCTTTTTCTGCAGCATTGGCCTTCCTTGCTTGTGCATCTGCTGCCTTTTTCTCTCCGGCCTTTAACTTTGCTTCAAGTGCAGCTTCTCTCTTGGCAGCTAGTTCAATGTTTTTGGCGCGTTTCATCTCTTCTAGCTTCTTTGCTTGACTACCTTGTCTTGTTGCAGTGGTAGGAGGAATCGAGCATTGGTTCATCATAACAGACTCAAAAAATCCAAAGTCAGGTAAAGGAGTGGTTTCTGCAGGCTCCCTTTGTAGCTGTTTTTTCTGAAAGTATACCAAAAGTATATTAGTCACTTATATGCGGCAAATATGACTTCTACAACAAAAGCATGTGAATTTACCTCATTTAGCATTTCATCAAGCATGGTGGCCTTATATTGTTCAGATGATTGCAGATCCTCATCTCTCCATTGTATGTTATGGTCCTACAACACAACCATTTGAGACAGGCATAGTGCAAAACTAAATTATGATAAGCATCTAATAAATGGTCTAGCATGATAACTCACCTGTGTTATGGATGGCTCATCTTCATTAGCAATGTCAGGAAGAGCCCCTGTCCTTTTGCTAACCTCCTCCCTTGGTGGGAGGCCTGCTTTAGCATCAGTACAACCACCTTTGTTATGTCCAGGTTTTCCACAGTGGCTACAATGAATGACAGCTCCATGCCTTGACATCTTCTTGCCACCTTTCTTCGATTCAGCTTCATAAGGTTGCTTCCTCCTGTTTTTGGGAGGCCTGCCAACCTTCTTCACATACAAAGGTGGTTGAATTGGGCATCCATTCATCTTTCGCCACTCTTTATTGTCATGGCATGGAACAATAATGTTACCATAAGCCTTGGAGAAGCTTTCAATTGAATAACATGAGTGAACCATATCCTCTGGTGCAATTCTATCTTCTCTCATGCATGCTATAGCATGACTACATGGAATACCACTTAAATCCCACCTTCTACATGTGCAACTTTTAACTTTGAGATCTACAATATATTGTGTGCCCTTACTTGCAACCTCAAATATTCCTTCCCCTGCAGGCGAAACGAAGCATTCATTTGCTAGCTCTGTACTCTTTTCT
Source organism: Digitaria exilis (assembly GCA_015342445.1). NCBI lineage: Eukaryota > Viridiplantae > Streptophyta > Magnoliopsida > Poales > Poaceae > Digitaria > Digitaria exilis. The sequence continues at coordinate 1,502,683 of JACEFO010001965.1, forward strand.
ACCTTCTTCATAATCTTGGGACATATGTGGCCAGACCATTTCTCCATCTCTTTTTGTTTGTTGTATATCCTAGTCATCAATTGTGTCTTAATCCTGTCTATCATAGTAAGGATTGGCAATTCTCTAGCTTCAAGAATATACCTATGTATTTGATAGTTAACTCAATATCTAGTTCAAATGAATAAATACAACTAATAAGTGGAAAACAAATTAGTTAGGAATAATTACTTGTTGAAAACCTCACAATTGTTGTTAAGTAGGATGTCACATTTGGGGAGGTCACTTTGAAATGCTCTCACCCAAGTGTTAGGTGGCAACTCTTCAAGCCATTTATATGCATCTTCATTTATTTCTTTCATCTCTTCCATGGAAGCTTCCCAGCGCACGAGATTGTTGCTTCTTGCAATCTTCCATAATTGGTCCTTCAACACATCCCCTTTAAATAATACATTGAAATTCTGCCACATATGCCTCACACAAAACCTGTGTTCTGAATGAGGAAAGTGATCACTCACTGCTCTAATCAACCCCTATAACGAGAAAATTCACAAGAGTTCAGTTAATAATAAACATGTGGAGAAACTATTTTTTTAGGAACTAAGCTTACCTTTTGTTTGTCACTCATTATGGTCCATGGGCCTGTGTTGACAATACCAAGATCTTGCTTAAGTGTTGTGAGGAACCAGCTCCAGGTTGAGGTAGCCTCAACCTCGACCACAGCAAAAGCTATTGGGAATATACAATCATTTGGGTCCATGCCAATGGTTGTTAGTAATTGACCTCCATATTTTGTCTTAATGTGGCAAACATCAAGACATATCACAGGCCTACATGCTGCAAGGAATCCTCTCTTGCATGCATCAAAGCTAAAGTAGCAATGGTTGAACCTTCCATTATTATCAAGTGAAAGATAAAAGCTACTACCAGGATTGGATCTTCTAATTTCATTTGCATAATCCCATAGAAGATTATACTGAGCGACCTCATCTCCATAAATAGCCTTCATTGCCAATCCTCTCGCTCTGCATAATTTGCTCCTGGAAGGCGTCATATTCCATTCTTTCTGTACAATTTTTGAAAAGTTCTTCAAGTTCATGTTTTCATCCGCTCTAAATGACTCGATATACTTGTCAGCTAGAAATTTTGAAGTGAACGCCCTGATCTTCCACTTCTTCCTACAAGTGTGCTCTTCATCATATCTCTTAACCATGAGGGATTTTGATCTGCTATCCTTAGAAGCCCACAGGTACCAAGGACAACCCTCTTCTGCATACTTTGCACCAAGCCTTGTACTCTCATTGGTTGGTTTTTTTATATCCACTCTGTTCTTGCAACTATATTCGTTTATAGCTTTTCTCAACATGCCAATAGAGGAGAACACTTGGCCAACATAAAATTTTGGGTTGTGTAGATCTTCGTCTCTGAATTTTTTGAAGTTGAACTGCACTTCTTCATCTGAATCGGGTAACTGTATCTCATCTTCTTCAGACTCCTCTATAGGTTCTGCCACTTGCTTCCCTTTCAAATTATCACGATCATCAACATTATCTTCATATAGATCATCATCCCCATCACCTATATCATAATCGCTGTCTAATATCTGAGGAACAAAATCTGAATCCTCTAAATCAATGTCGCTTTCAATTTCGTCATGATTGGCTGTTCTTCTTGAGCTCTGCAACTCAGCGTCTAAAAATAGAAGCCTCTCACCGTTCTGTGGTGGCACATAAGGGAGATTAATAGAGCTAACCATTGGTGGGGACTGGGCAGCAGGATATGCTATGGCATCGTCCCTTTTGTAGGCATTAAGGTTATCACAATGCTCAAGGTACATGTCAAGAAACTTATGGTAAAATGAATTTGTAAAATCCTCTCGCTCTGCATAATTTCGTTTGTACATACAACATATCATAGTAAAATGTTCTACCCACACAAAAACATTTGCGTGGCTTCTACACGCTTTTATATATTACAGTTCTACACGCAAGGCAAGGGTTACATGCATTTATTTCTTTGAGAATATTCATCTACAGTACCTTTCTTATATTTCTCCTTTCATAAAATGATGGTCGAGAAGAAACTATTGTGTCGATTGCGGAGGCACACGAATGATGGGATGTAGAAGCAAGTCGTTTTTCTTTCGGACCGTAAGGCCAGTGCCCTCAGCCATGTCCAACTCACTCGGCTTCAACCCGTCTACGAGCTCCCAATCAAAGTGGTAGAGCAAGGCTGCGAGCGTGAGCTCTATGTTTGATTGCGCAAACATTATTCCAGGGCATATTCTTCTCCCCGCACCAAATGGTATGTACTCAAAGTCTGTACCCTTGAAGTCGATCGTGGCACACTCGAATCGCTCCGGCTTGAACTCTTCCGGATCATCCCAGTATCTGGGATCCCTACCGATGGCCCATGCATTCACGAATATCGTAGTCCCCTTTGGAACGTCGTACCCAAGAATCTTGCAGGACTCTCCAGCCTCCCTTGGGAGAAGCAATGGTGCTGCCAGATGAAGCCTCAGTGTTTCCTTGATGACCAGCTTCATGTACTTCATATGTGCCAAGTCATCTTCTGTCACCTTTGGCTTACCATTTAGATTGCCACGCAGCTCGGCTTGTGCTTTTTTCATCACCTCCGGGTGCTTCATGAGCTCTGCCATGGCCCACTGTAAAGTTGTTGCTGATGTCTCGCTTCCGGCACTAAACAGTTCCTAATTAAGCAAAATTTCAACATGTTATGAACTACCGTCTTCATTTCAAATTATAAGTTGTTTCAACTTTGTGGAGAGCCAAACTACTTTATGTTTGATGAAAATTATAGAGAGGATCACCAAGGTTTTAATATATATATTATGAAAATATATTTAATAAAGAAATTAATGATACTTATTTGGTATTGTGAATGTTAGTAGTACTTTATTTGTTGTACAAATTTGGTCAAATTTTAAATGTTTTGACTAAAAAAAGTTGGAATGACTTATAATTTGAAACTGAGGAAGTATGTATTAAGGAAACAAATTAGATATGTGCAAAATAGATTCAAAGCACCCTACACCCTAAGAAACTGTATGCACTTACAAGGATGACGGCTTTGATAATTCCCATGGTGAGAGGCACGTCGAGGGCACCTTCCTTTTGTACTCTCAAGAGCACGTCGACAAGGTCCTCCTCCATCTCCTGCCCGTCAGCGCCGTTCGCCGCCGCCTCGCCTCTCCGCTCCTCGTGCTGCTTGATGACGCATTCCATGAGCTCGAAGTTCTTCCTATGGATGGCGTGCGCTCGGTGCGCCGTGCCGCTCAGGAAGTTGACGAACGGAAACGACGGGAAGAAGTCTCCGAGGTTAAACCCAGAGACGATCCTAAACCCTTCCTCGAGCGACACCAAGAACTCGTCACGCCTAGTGAACCTATCCCCAATCATGGATCTCACCGTCGAGTCGGCGATCAGCACGCCGATCCGACGGCTGACGTTGACGGCCTCACCGGGCGGCGTTGCCGCCACGTCAGCGACGAGGCGCGCCACCTCGTCCTCCCTGACGTGGCGAAACGACTGGACGCGGCGAGCGCTGAGCATCTCCATCACGCTGATCCGACGGAGCTGGCGCCACAGGTCGCCGTAGGGCGCGAACACGAGCCCCTGGCCGTCCTCCATCATGATGCGGATGGTGGTGCTCCATGGCCGCGTGGCGAAGGTGACGTCGTGGGCCCGCATGATCTGGCACGCGGCGTCACGTGACGTGGCCACCACCACGGGGACCTCGCCGAGCTTGAGGTACATGAGCGGCGCGTCGTCGAGGCGGCGCGCGAGGTCGGCGAGCGCGCGGTGGACGAGCGGCTTGCCGACGAGGTGGTGTAGGCTGCCGATCACCGGCAGCCGCCATGGGCCTGGTGGCAGCCTGACGCCGCTGCTGCCGTCGTGATTTTTGAGCAGCTTGAGGAGGAGAGGGAGGAGCAGAGCCAGCGAGAGGCACAGGTAGTAGAACGTAGCTTGCTCCATGCTGCCTAGTGGTTCTACACTTCTACCGGCTTGGTGGTGCAGAACTGACCAGTTGTATACACCGTAGTATTCGGTGCTGATTGGACGACTGGATATAGCATTGACCGGGATGATAGCGACTTATGATGTCCAAGTTTTTATTTTACAATAAGTTGCGAACGAACAAAGAAGCTGGCGACAGACTCACAGTTTGGATTTGCTATAATACACTCGGGCATTTCAGATCAGCTGGCTCTCGCACCCGAATTTTTCTCCCCTCCGACACCTTCTTCTCAAACTCCGATTATTTTTAGGGTTCAGGGTTTGGAGAAGAGGGGTACCAGTTACAGTGGTCTAGAGAAAGCTCGGGGTGGCAGGGCAGGAGGACGGTGGTGGTCGAGATGGCGGGCAGTGCAGGGACGACACGGCCGCACGGGTGACTACCGACGGCGAGCTCATACACAGCCACTTAACGCAATTAAATAAAATATATTGAATACTCTCACTTAGATTAAAAAATATAGTATCATACTTCCATACCAATTCTCTCTAGCAAAATTATCTTTTGTCAAGGTACGACCTTTATATAAATACCAAATGATTTTTTTTTAATTTTAAGTGAAATTTATTTATTTGTTCACATCCCCATCGTATAAGACTTGTGTTAATTAATGTTAGGGCCCTATAACAGATTTCACTAGTAAGTCTATTGTGATGTAGTGCCAAATAGATTTGTATTTTTTTGTTTGACAAGGCTACATGCATGACCAAAGCTATTAACTAGTGCTAGAAAACAAGATGCTTTGTTGCTTTGTGTGGTTGACAACTCGGCGTTGGAGATGTTGCTTTGGCGTTTTCAGCCGCGGTTGGTTATACACCCGTCATCGAGTTGCTCCTCACTGCTTGTGCCAATCACAATAGAAGAATTTTTAATTTCTAAGTCTGCTATGTCATCCATAGAGCTATTCGTTGAGAATAAAATAATGTCCTCTTTGAGTGGTATGTTTGGCATCCTAATTTATTTGATGCAAAATCTATGATGTTAGGTTTTTGGATTGAACTTTCGCCCTCAACATGATGCATAACAGTTTCCAAATTCCGAAGAAGTGTATGCTCTAAATGAAATCACTCTCTCTTTATGTAGTGTTATGTAACTAGTTACTCACTCTATCCCAGAAAAAGTCATTCTAAGAATTCTATAACATATTTAAAAAGAGGTAAATTAATGACCTTATCTATCCTTATTATTACCCATATTCATCACTAATTGTTTTCATATACGTACAAACATAGTATTTAAATAGGGTAACATGATTTGTTAATAAAAGTTAACTTAAAAAATAACTTGTTTTTCATGATCGAGAGAAATAATTATCGTTTTATTGTATCCTTGGAACTCTCTCCGTTCTAGATTTTACATGATTTTAGCAAGGAGTAATATATATGCCAGTCAACCAGACGCGTGCACACATGCATCGTTTGCAACCTAGGAATCCGGTATTTCCGCAGAGGCAAAGCGCCTATAAACTAGTGTCACGCGCAGCCGGCGGCGAGGATCCGATATTTCTACAGAGGCAAAGTGCTACTAGTGTCACGCGCAGCCGGTGGCGAGCAGATCGGTGTAGGTGTTTCCTGCGTCAGCCCCGTGCGTGCTGTTGTGAAAGGGACGTAGTGACCAACAGGTTTTCTGTGTTTGGCAATGTCAGCAGGGGTGAAGTTGATCCATTATCAATTGGGGTGCTTATGTACCCACACCAAAATGCAAAAAGAGGTTAATAAACCTAATTTTTACCATTTATGTAAAAAAATGGTAAACTATATTCACCCTCAAAACAAGTGTGCCGCTCGAATTTAATAGGCAATAGCTTCACCAATGAATGTTTTCTCTTAGTACCAGGTATTTAACTCTGCCTCTCTTGATTGACGGAGCCACAAGCATTTCTTTTGCCAGGTATTTAACGCTGGCCTCTCTTGATTGACGGGGCCACAAGCACGCAAGCAGATATAAACGCTACGTATCGTATCCTGCAGATCAGGATCGCCTAATTAAACATGCTATTACTTGTACGAATACTTGCACCTTGTCAGGCCTGACTATCGTCAGTGATGTACACGCTCCAGATTGCTCGTGAAAGATTTTGTTAGCAGCCAAACGATATGACGGAGACACAAATGTTTAGTTTTGTCGGAATCTGGCCTAATTTGCTGTTAATCCTCCAGAAACTCCTCCTGGACTGAATAAACAATCCGTCTATGGACTATGGCATCATTGAAGCGTTCGTGTTATAGGCCCATACTCGTCAACATTCAGAACGGCTGCTACATTTTGCCACCAATTAGCCTGACAACCCGACGACTTATTGAAAAGGGACAACAATTTACTTTTTACCTCCCCAAACGTATCATCGAGTATGAGAAACACCCCCTGAATGTCAAAGCCAGAAATTATACACACTCCATGACTCCAACTATTGAAACCAGACAAACTACACACTTATTTATTTCAAATTGGTTTTCATGTGGTTCTGTTGACGTGGGCGACCATGGCCACGATAGAGTCAGCCACTCAAAACTAAACCGATGACTCGTCATCATAAAAAAAAGCCCCCGGTGATGTGTGCGACAAGGTTTACACTTGACGGTGTCTTTACCCTAAGCGGAGCTACATGCTAGCCCTAGCGTTATGTGCAACTCCCGCTCCTCCCCTAATCTCCCCACTCCAGGCAATGTCTCATATTGAATCCCCACCTCCAATCAACTTATACAAGGAATTGATCTGGCACCTTAATAGGAGGACGAGCATGAGATTGAGAGTTAGGTCACCACGACAATAGATACATCGATTTTTGTTTCTAATGTGGTAGGGATAGTGTCAACTATGTTAGTGGGGATTCTAATTGGTTGCCTCTCATAGCCAATATTCTTCTACAAGGGTTCAACACCCTTGTAGTGATATATAGATTAGAGTTCAATACACAAGGGTTTCACACATTTATTTCTATGAGAATATTCATCTACAATACCTTCTTATATTTCTCCTTCGATATCATGCAATCACCAAAAGATATAACAGTGGAACTCAAATTGCGTATCAATCATAGCTAGGTACATGTACATATATTAATGATCGAAGAAGCTATTGGGTCGGTTGCGGAGGCACACGAATGATGGGATGGAGAAGCAAATCATTCTTCTTTCGAACCGTGAGGCCGGTGCCCTCAGCCATGTCTAACTCACTCGGCTTCAACCCGTCTACGAGCTCCCAATCAAAGTGGTAGAGTAAGGCTGCGAGTGTGAGCTCTATGTTCGATTGCGCAAATGCCATTCCAGGGCATATTCTTCTCCCCGCCCCAAATGGTATGTACTCAAAGTCCATACCCTTGGAGTCGATCGTGACACACTCGAATCGCTCTGGCTTGAAGTCTTCTGGATCATCCCAGTATTTGGGATCCCTACCGATGGCCCATGCATTCACAAACACTGTGGTCCCTTTTGGCACGTCGTACCCAAGAATCTTGCATGACTCACTAGCCTCTCTTGGGAGAAGCAATGGTGCCGGAGGGTGCAGCCTCAATGTTTCCTTTACAATCAACTTCAGGTACTTCATCTGTGCCAAGTCATCTTCAGTCACCATTGGCATACCATTAAGAGTGTCTCGTAGTTCGGCTTGTGCTTTCTTCATTACCTCTGGGTGCCTCATGAGCTCTGCCAAGGCCCACTGCAGAGTTGTTGCTGATGTTTCGCTTCCGGCACTAAACAAGTCCTAAGCAAAATTTCAACATGCTATTATTAATTAATAAAATATTATTAATAGATAATCCCTCTGTCCTAAACCAACATAATTCCGCCAATGTATTTTTAGGTAAAAATAGAAACAAACACCCATTTAGTTATAGGAAAAAGTTCAAATTACTCCCCTCAAGTATAGTAAAAGTTCGAATAACCCCTTAAACTATTTTTCGTTTAATTAACCCCCTAAACCATGCGATTTGGTTCACTTTGCCCCTTAATACAATTTATCTTTCTTATATCTCCATATACAAGTTGAATTTTAATTTAAAATTTTGCAGGATGGTAGGGACATCATAACGCATGTAAAGAAAAATATATTATAAGCATGCACTTACCAAGATGACTGCTTTGATAATTCCCATGGTGAGAGGCACATCAAGACCACCGTCCTTCTGTACTCTCAAGAGCACGTCCACGAGGTCCTCCTCCATCTCCTGGTCATCAGTGCAGTTCGACACCTTCTTTGCTCTCCACTCCTCATGCTGTTTGATGGCGCAATCCATGAGCTCGAAGCTCTTCCGGTGGTTGGCTTGAGCTTTCCTCGCCATGCCGCTCACGAAGCCGACGAACGGTGACGACGGGAAGAGGTCTCCAAGGTTGAACCCGGAGACCAGCTTGAACCCTTCCTCGAGCGACACCAAGAACTCGTCACGCCTAGTGAACCTGTCCCCGATCATGGATCTCACCGCCGAGTCGGCGATCAGGACGGCGATCCGACGGCTGACGTTGACGGCCTCGCCGGCCGGTGTCGCCGCCACGTCAGCGACGAGGCGCGCCACCTCGTCCTCCCTGACGTGGCGGAACGACTGGACGCGGCGGGCGCTGAGGAGCTCGACGACGCTGATCCGACGGAGCTGGCGCCACAGGTCGCCGTAGGGGGCCCACGCGAGGCCTAGGCCTTCCTCCATCATGATACGGATGGTGGGGCTCCATGGCCGTGTGGAGAAGGTGACGTCGTGTGTCCGCATGACCTCACGTGCGGCGTCACGTGACGTGGCCACCACGACGGGGACCTCGCCGAGCTTGAGGTACATGAGCGGCGCGTCGAGGCGGCGCGCGAGGTCTGTGAGCGCGCGGTGCACGAGTGGCTTGCCGATGAGGTGGTGTAGGCTGCCGATCACCGGTAGCCGCCATGGGCCCGGTGGCAGCCTGACGCCGCCGCCGCCGCCGGCGGCGTCGTGGTTCTTGAGCAGCTTGAGGAGGAGGAGGAGAGGGAGGAGAAGAGCTAGTAAGAGACACAGGTAGTAGAACGCTGGTTGCTCCATGTACAATAGCTGCGTAGAGATACTAGTGCTTCTAGTACTTGCTTGGTGGTGTAGGACGGATCAGACTATGTAGACCGGAGTGTTTAGTGGTGAATGGACAACTGGATGTAGCATTGACCGAGATTGATGCCGACCAGCAAGTTGTTCTATTTTACAGTTGCGAACGAACTAAGCTACTAGTAGGTGTGTATAATAGTACAGGCTTAGTTTTGCGAGTTCAAACAAGATGCTTTGTCTTTGTTGGAAAAACAAACAAACAAGATGCCTTGTGTCCGGTACTAATATCTCACTTATTACCGGCTCGTAACACAATACATCGGTAACATATCCTTTTATCATGCTAGTCTTTTAAATTAAGTTAGACCCGAGACCTGAGTTGTTGTGCAATTCAATAGACCTTGTGGGGCGCCAGCTCGTGTGTACAGCGGAGCGGAATGATATCTAGTGGGCACTTTAATGCAGAACTTAAATTAGGGTGCGTTTAGTTCCCAAGTTTTCTTCCAAAAAACACTATTCATCCAATTTTTTTCTATTCATCCTATTCCTCCTACTCACAGAACACGGTTCCCAGCACGACCTACAGTGTTTTTTGGATCTACAGTGTTTTTTCCCCTAAACTAAACTCACCTAGTGTCACGCGCTGACGCGAGGAGTTCGGTGTAGATGCTTGCTGCGTTAGCCCCGTGCATGCGTCTGGTGTGAAGGGGATCCAATATATGCCTGGTCACCGATGGACGTAGTGACCTGCAGGTTTTGTGTGTTTGACAATGTCAAGCTAGCTCTCGACAGCTAATGCCCGTGTTTAATTTGGCCCCAGTTGGATCCAAGGAAAAAAAAAACTTTTAGCAGCATTTCAGCCGCTAGAATTTAGGTGAAAGACTGTTTGGATTCCCAGCTCAAAGCATGCCTACTCAGTCTTTGTACAGCGACACCGGGCGAGGCGTTTATATATGAAACGTATGGCGACCTTCCTTAGCTTGAGGTAGACCTCGTAGCTCCGGGACAAACAGACTAGAACGACGGTGGATCCGATAGTCATGTACGTATGACTGATGGGAGCTTTATGTGTCGTCGTCTTCATATCACATTGCACGTACTTAGATTTAAACATTCTCAGATTTGTCTAGTTTTATACAAACTATTGTTGGCTTTTATAAATCTAAATATATATGATGACAAATTTAATTTAATTATTTGGTGAAAGTTGAGATATGTTGACTTCCTGAAATACGAGAGTCGCATCTTTTCTGGATGGAAGGAGTACAAAACGAGCGCCTTTCTTTTGTTCCTGATGAATCTTCTTAAGAAAGTTGTGTTTGTTTATATAGTGTTTTGCTTCACCGATGATAATCTATTGCACGTACAAATCTAACATTTTCTTTATCCTGAATCTTCTTACAATGTACAACTAGACATATAGCAGGCTTAGGGTGCACAGCTGCTCTCGGACAACAACAACAAAGCGAAATAAAATCATTACAACTCTAGTTGTAGCAACGTGTTTGGGCCAATTTGCCAAAAAAATGAGGTAACTGGGCCGGCCTACGTATCAAGCACCGCGACTTAAAAGTTTCGCTTTCCACTCGCAGCTTGGGGTGAACCATCATCACCTTAATGGTTTTTAGTGGATTTATTGTTTTTCGTAATTTTCCATTATTTATGTCTATACTACTTCTATGGTTGAAGCACACCCACACGTAGGGTTGATTGTTGATTCCCATACACGAGGAATTACTCCAAAACTTGTGAACGGATATAGAGCATGAAGTATCTATTTTCCTGTAAAGGAGAAATAAAAAAATTTGTGTAATAAGAAAATATAAAATAGAGAAATCATCACTTGGATAATTATGTGTTGAACATTCACATGGCTGTTTCACGGCCCACAACTATTCAATCCGCAATCCAATTACGGTGGCGACGCCATTGGCTGGCAGTCTCCTGCCGCATCGCCGTCTCGCCTGCCGCGTGCTCGTCGCCACCGCTCATGCTAGCTAGCGACCTCTTCTTGTGCATTGTACTGGTCGCTACTGAGAAGTCCTCCGCCGCTCATGCACCATTATTGGCTGCCAGCCCTGCTGCGTGCTCGTTACCACCGCTCATGGTGGCGACCTCTTGGTGCATCTGCATTGTAGTGTTCGCTGCTGAAAGTTCAGGAGATGTCCACACGCATGGCATCAAAACGAGCTTTTTACAGTGGAGAATTTCTTGCCATATGCTGAATCGCTGATCAACGAGGCAAAAAAAAACTCCATACACACACACACACACACACACACACACACACACACACACACACACACACACACACACACACACACACACACACACGCGCGCGCACACACACACATCTGTCTCCTCCATACTGACAAAACCCATTCAGTTCTTGTGGCTTGCCTCAAAAACAACTGCTCTAAGAAGACTCCATTAGCAAGCATGGAGCAGGTCACGCACTACCTGTACCTCTTCTTGGCTCTCCTCCTCCATCTCTTTCTTCTCAAGCAGCTCAAGAGACGTGCCAGCAATAATGGCCTGAGGCTGCCACCGGGCCCGTGGCGGCTGCCGGTAATCGGCAGCCTCCACCACCTCCTCCACAGGCCTCTCCCCCACTGCGCCATGGCCGACATCGTGCGTCGTCTCGACGCGCCCCTCATCTACCTCAAGCTCGGCGAGGTCCCCGTGGTCGTGGCGTCGTCACCGGACGCCGCGCGCGAGCTCATGAAGACACACGACGTCAACTTCTCCACGCGCCCATGGAGCCCCACGACCAAGGTCTTCATCGTGGACGGGGAAGGCCTCGTGTTCGCGCGCTACGGCACGCTATGGCGCCAGCTCCGCAAGATCAGCATCCTCGAGCTCCTCAGCGCCCGCCGCGTGGCGTCCTTCCGCCACGTCAGGGAGGAGGAGGTCGGCCGCCTCGTCGCCGGCGTCGCCGCCGCCGGCGACGGCGAGGCGGCCATCAACGTCAGTGAGAGGATCGCCGTGCTCATCACGGACACGTCGGTGAGGTCCATGATCGGGGACAGGTTCGGGAGGAGGGAGGAGTTTTTCGAGAACCTCGCGGAGGGGATAAAGATCACCGCGGGGTTTAACCTCTGCAACCTGTTCCCGTCGTCGAGGCTGGCGAGGATCGCCGGCCGTGGAACGTTACGCCGGGCGGAGGAGAATCACCACAGGAACTTTGAGCTCATGGACTATGCCATCAAGCAGCATGAGCAGCGGAGGGCGGCCATGGCGGTGGCGGCGGATGGTGACGGTGGCGTGGAAGAAGACGACCTGGTGGACGTGCTACTAAGGATCCAGAAGGATGGTGGCCTCGAGGTGCCGCTCACCATGGGAATGATCAAGGCCGTCATCCTTGTAGTGTACACTACCACTATAATCCATCATTACTAAAATGGTGGAATTATACCCGCAAAAAACATTAGGAGAATTCCACTAGAAGGGATTGAGTATGGAAAATTTATACAAAATTTTGTTTACTAAAACATTAAAAGGAATTTAGTAAGAAAAATTTATACAAAACTGAATAGTGAAACATTAGGAGAATTCCTCGTCACTGGGAGAAGTTCTGGTTGTGCATCTCTCTGTACACTGACCCATGAGTTCATGGATAACATCTTGTGTTTCCTTCTTGTTGCAATTGCATCTATATAGGATCTTTTCGGTGCCGGAAGCGAGACATCAGCAAATACGCTCCAATGGGCCATGTCGCAGCTCATAAGAAACCAAAGGTGATGCAGAAGGCGCAAGACGAGGTCCGCGAGAAGCTTCAGGGGAAGCCAACGGTGACCGAAGACGACCTAGCCGACCTGAGGTACACGAAGCTGATCATTAAAGAGACCCTGCGTCTACACCCTGTGGTGCCATTGCTTCTACCAAGGGAATGCCGGGAGTCATGCAAGATCATGGGGTACGATGTCCCCAAGGGCACCACCGTGTTCGTCAACGTCTGGGCGATCAACAGGGACCCCAAATACTGGGACGATGCCATGGCGTTCAGGCCGGAAAGATTCGAGGCTGGCACGGTCGATTTCAAGGGCACGGACTTTGAGTACACACCGTTCGGGGCTGGACGGAGGATGTGCCCTGGCATGGCGTTTGCGCAGGCGAGCATGGAGCTCGTGCTCGCTGCCCTCTTGTACCATTTCGATTGGGAGCTGCCGGGTGAGATGGTACCGAGTGAGTTGGACATGTCGGAGGAGATAGGCATCACTGTTAGAAGGAAGCACGACCTCTACCTACGCCCAGTTGTCCGCGTGCCACCACATGTTATACCGTAGCTTGGTTAATTTACACGACTTCTTTGCCACCCTGTGTGGTTGTAGCGCAATTGTTTTGCTTTGTGAAACATTGACGAGGAGCCATGTCGTTTAATTTTGAAGTTCCATGTAAAACTTATAATCCATCCGTTTCAAACAATGTCATTTTAACTTTTTTTAGAGTCAAATAATTTTGTGTTTCATCAAAACTGCATGGGGTCACAAAGGTTTATGACACCGAAAAGATATACAACAAAAATATATTTAGTAAAAAAATTACTTGCACTTATTTGGTAACCGACTGTAGTGAGTGTCATCATAGTCGGTTTGTATAACCAACAGATTGTGAAGAGTGCGTCGGGCAACATAGCCGGTTCTGGCCACCAACCAAATGTGTTGCTGCTCGTCACTGCTTTGTTATAGAAATGACTATGATGATGAGCTACAGTATAACACCCGCTCCCCACCCCTTCCTCCCCCCTCACTTCATTTTTCACCCAACGGGCCCCACCTCCTCCACCATTGTCGCGGCTATTTTTCACCCTCAATCTGAAGAAACTCTAATTCTTTGAGGAATGCATTTGACCAACTTGTTTTAAGGTAACTATCTTGCAATGTATCACATTCCAAAATTGATTCTTGCCTCTAATTTTGCACGTTTCTAATCAAATTGATTGATTGATTATTCTTGATGGTAGGGGTCATTTTACCCTCAATTTTCCATGGAGGTTCCCTATCTTTGAAGCTTGTTGAAGGCTCTCTCGTCTAGCTTTATGGTTTGTGCTGCAATTCGTTTCATATTTGTTTGGCACATGATGCTGCTACATGGCACTATTTTTGGTAATCAACTAAATAAACAATAACACATTGGAAGCTTATAATTTGTCACACTAGTAAATAAAAGATTTCAACAAATAATTGGTCAGACCAAGTATATTACAATCTCAATCATGAACCGGTGGTGGGCGTTGTTTATTAAGTTGAGTGGTATGGTATGTTGCATTGTGTGGCGCATGTTGGTGTCCTGATCCACCTGGCCGGTTATGTTAGTTCTTTTGTTCAGCTCTCCTGCTGTCCTGCCTGGTTTGTCTCAGAAATAATGGCGTGACAAAGCACTTAAGCGCACACACACACACAACAGGGTGACAAAGACGTGCAAGTGTAAGCCAAACTACGGTGTAACACGCGGGGGCACACGTACAACTGGACGCAGGTAGAGATCATGCTTCCTCCGAACAGTGAGGCCCATCTCCTCGCTCATGTCCAACTCGCTCGGCGGCGTCTCACCCGGCAGCTCCCAGTCGAAATGGTACAGCAGCGCGGCGAGCACGAGCTCCATGCTCGCCTGCGCAAATGCCATGCCAGGGCACATCCTCCGGCCAGCTCCAAACGGCGTGTACTCAAAGTCTGTGCCTTTGAAATCGACCATGCCAGCCTCAAATCTTTCCGGCTTAAACGCCATGGCATCGTCCCAGTACTTGGGGTCCCTGTTGATCGCCCAGACGTTGATGAACACGGTGGCTCCCTTTGGGACATCGTACCCCATGATCTTGCATGACTCCTGGCACTCCCTTGGGAGAAGCAATGGCACCACGGGGTGAAACCTCAGGGTCTCTTTGATGATCAGCTTCGTGTACCTCAGGTCGGCCAGGTCGTCTTCGGTCACTGTTGGCTTTCCCTGAAGCTTCTCGCGTACCTCGGCCTGCGCCTTCTTCATCACCTCTGGGTTTCTTACGAGCTCCGACATGGCCCATTGGAGCGTGTTCGCCGATGTCTCGCTTCCGGCACCGAAAAGATCCTATAGATGCAATTATGCAAATGCAACAAGAAAGAAACATCAGATATTATCCAGGAACTCATGAGTTACCGTACACAGACAAGCATTTATGGTAGTAGTGTAGGCCAGGTAAATTGGAATTAGGATATATGGTGTTTTAGATGCTGTTTCTAGCAAAATCATACAGAAATATTTCTTGAGATTTTTTTTCCCTGATATTCCCGATATTTTGCATTTTTCACGGTAGGTTCTGATATTTTCTTTCCCCAAATTTTAAACTCTGGTGTAGACTTACAAGGATGACGGCTTTGAACATTCCCATGGTGAGTGGCACTTCGAGGCCACCTTCTTTCTTGATCCTTAGGAGAACGTCCACCAGATCCTCCTCTTCCACGGCGCCGTCGCCATCCGCCGCCCTCCGCTGCTCGTGCTGCTTGATGGCATACTCCATGAGCTCAGAGTTCTTGCGGTGATTCTCCTCCGCCCGGCGCATCGTGCCGCGGCCGACGATCCTCGCCAGCCTCGACGACGGGAACATGTCGCAGAGGTTGAACCCCGTGTTGATCTTTATCCCCTCCGCGAGGTTCTCCAAAAACTCCTCCCTCCTCCCAAACCTGTCCCCGATCATGGACCTCACCGCCGTGTCCGTGATGAGCACGGCGATCCTCTCGCTGACGTTGATGGCCGCCTCGCCGTCGCCGGCGGCGGCGGCGACGCCGGCGACGAGGCGGTCGACCTCCTCCTCCCTGACGTGGCGGAAGGACGCCACGCGGCGGGCGCTGAGGAGCTCGAGGATGCTGATCTTGCGGAGCTGCCGCCACAGCGCGCCGTAGCGGGCGAAGACGAGCCCTTCCCCGTCCACCATGAAGACCTTCATCGTCGGCGTCCATGGCCGCGAGGCGAAGTTGACGTCGTGCGTCTTGATGAGCTCGCGCGCGGCGTCCGGTGACGACGCGACGACCACGGGGACCTCGCCGAGCTTGAGGTAGATGAGGGGCGCGTCGAGCCGCCGCGCGATGTCGGCCATGGCGCGGTGGGGGAGAGGGGTGCGGAGGAGGTGGTGGAGGCTGCCGATCACCGGCAGCCGCCATGGGCCCGGCGGTAGCTTCATGCCATTATTGCGGGCACGGTTCTTGAGGTGCTTGAGAAGAAAGAGAGGGAGGAGGAGAGCCAAGAAGAGGTACAGGTAGTGCGTGACCTGCTCCATGGTTGCTAATGGTGGAGTCTTGTTGAGAGCACTGGCTGTTGAGGCTAACCACAGGAACGTAATGGTTTTTGAATCAAGTTTGGAGGAGGCATGATGTATATATTAATATATATCAAGGAGTTTTTTTTTTGCCTCGATCGGTGATCAGCGATTCAGCATATGGCAAGAAATTATGCACTGTAAGCAGCTCCGTTTGGCACCATGCGTGTAGACATATTGAACTTTCAGTAGCGACCAGTACAATGCAAGGTCGCTAGCTAGCATGAGCGGTGGCAACGAGCACGCAGAAGGCGAGACGGCGATGCGGCAGGTGTGACTGCCAGCCAATGGTGTCGCCACCGTAATTGGATTGCGGGTTGAATAGTTGTGGGCTGTGAATCATCAGCCATGTCAATGTTCAACACATATCCACGTGCTGATTTCCCTATTTTTTAGTTTCTTACACAAGTTTTATTCGACCATAAATTTTACATGAAAATAGATACTTCTATGTTTAATGCACAATTATTGAAGTGATGATTTCTCTATTTTATATTTTCCTATACTAGTTTTTAGTCGACCTCAAATTTTACATGAAAATAGATACGTCTATGCTCTATACATGCATTCACATTTTTGAACTTTTTTGTATGGGATCAACCCTATGGCCTCTGGAGCGACCATGAGTACGGTGGTTCAACCATTGAACTGCATCTCAATATTTTTTTAATAAGTAAGTAATAACTGCGTCTTAATATTATTTGACTTTTAGCACTGGTGGACATATATAGACAATGGAAAATGATGAAAACATAAAATTGTTTTTCCTTAAAATCACGTAATTTGGAATCATGCATAGCAGCTTCCGTGATTTTGACACATTAACACTATAGAGTCAGAAAGGGCTATGATTTTACCGAAGTCAGTAGGAGGGGGGGACCCAACCTTTTTTTTTGCATATTTTTTCTTTATTCCAGACCCATCGCTCCCATAGGAAGTTGAATCTGGATCTGCTAGATGCTACTCAGGTGCTCTAACCATTATGCTAGAGGCCCTTTCGCGAAAGGGCTATGATTGTTCACCCCAACCTGGGTTCCATGCGCCGGGTCTAGAAAAGGAGACATGTGGTTGGGGGAATGAACTAACCCAGTCGATCCTCATCGAGCCATTGATAGATATATAGATAATTCAGCATATTTGGTCCTTTTAGCATATGTATTGTGGGCTTGTGTCATGCTGCAATCTGTACTGCAGCACCACGACCTTAACATTCCTCCAGCAATATGCAAGGACTAGGATATGATATGACCATTGTGTTTCTCTTGGCATAAGAAACCAAATTAAACCACTCTTGTTAAAACCCAATCACTACCTCATTAATTTCGTCCTTGGTACTTTGGGGTGAAGAGTCTGACAAGTATGTCCGTTAGATCTTAAGACTATATTTTTCATCAATCATATCATTGAGTATCTATCTAACACTCGAATGTTTCTAGGGGGCTAGCACCCAGATTTTGAACCCTTAGATCTTAAATCAGTCACATCTCTCCCTTTTTCTCTCCTCCCTATCCTCTTCTTCAATCATATCTTCTTGATTTGGTCGCTACTGCAGCCTGAGGAGACTAGAGGATGCATTCGGGAGACAAGTGTAGCTCTTGAGACGACTGCACTAGAAATTTATGCTTCCCATGGATGACGTTTTAATAATAGACTCGATCCTCCTTAATTTATGTTTTATTTGTGTTCCTTGTGTCAGTCTGTAAACTGACTTCTCTTGTAATAATCATAACAAAAAACCAGGCTGCGTGCTATGCAGAGGCCTGAAACTCTGTTTCCATTATCTAAAAAAAAATATCTTCTTGATTTTGCATATTTTTTCTTTATTCTAGACTCATTGCTCCTACCAAGAGTCGAACCTAGGTATTCTAGATACTACTCATGTACTCTAACCATCTCGAGGTTCTTTCGCAATAAATTCTTTAATTATGACATGAAATAATTTTATTTCATTGCATATTTGTTAGAGTGTGATCCAGGATTTAAAAAATGCTCTAAATTTGTACATGCAAGAGATTATATCATCGGTGAAGCCAAAAACTTTCAATTAGCCAATGAAAAACCACTTTGTTAAGAAGATTTCATCAGGAACCACTTTGTACTCTTTCCATCCAAAAAAATGCAATGCTCGTATTCTATAAAGTCAACATGTTTAAACTTTGACCAAATATATATAATGAATTAATACTACTTATGATACCAAATAATTATAATTAGATTTATCATAAAATGTATTTTCTTATAAAATTATAAAAGTTCATAATATTTTCTGTGAAGTTTCAAATCTAATTAAGAAAGTTTGACTCAGTGTAAACTTAGAATTCTATTTTCTCTAGAATGGAGGGAGTACTGTAATAGATTATCATATCAGTGTGACAGTACGAAGACGACGACAAAAGCTTGGATCACAGTCTCACGTATGACTATCGGATCCACCGTTGTATGATCTGTTTGTCCCGGAGCTACGAGGTCTACGCCCTACGGTCTACCTCAAGGTCGCCATACGTGTACGTACCGCATATACGCCTCACTTGGCGTGTCGCTGTAGAAGCTACGGACTTCATCGACCGGCTAGGCTCGATCGTAGCTGGAAATAAATTAAAGCTGCCTCCTCCATCTCGTTGCTAACCTCCCTGCCAAACACGGCGTCAAATCAAAGACTAGGTTTTGCGGAACGAACGGCGTCAAACAAGTGCCGGCGTTGACGACGGCGTCCTCGCACGGAGACTGAGTTGTTGATGCTACTGGTGCACATCAATACTGATGCCAAAAAGGATATTTTCCCTCGCCAAATCCAGAATGATCAGAGCTTCTAGATCTAGTCCAATCTTGCAGCAGCTGCAGTAGTCCTCTAATTAATCAAACCGCTTTTTATATATAACTACTACTATAAAATAGCACATTGGCTGGCATCAATCGCGTCCATTCACTACCAAACACTAAGTGTCCAGTCTGATCCGTCCCTGCTTTGCCAATCCTCCAGGAGCTCGGCACACCTAGTCGCCATGGAGCAACCAGCATGCTACCTCTTCCTGGCTCTCCCCTCCTCCCTCTCCTTCTCCTCACGCTGTTCAAAGAAGTGCCACGGCGGCAGCGACGGCGTTTCCACCTGGCCCATCATAACTATACCCACTCCGGGTAGTTCGTCTTCGTCATCGGTCAAGCTCAACGCTCAAGCTCGTACACGATGAACATAAGGGATTTGGCGCTGCCAATGGAACCAGCAGCTTTTCTGGGGTTTTCTCTTCTCCTTTTATTCACTACTACAGACTTTGTGTGGCCGGCCACCACCACGGCGAGGGGTCCGCACACACGCACTAAGGCGCACAACGCGCATGGCCTCTCGACGCAGCGTGGCCATGCTCAAGACTCGTTGTCAACGAACTTATGCACCAAGCTACTTACACGTGGAGAAGACGACTCAGACTAACTGACGAAAAATAGCAAACAAACTAACTGGCCAAAAATAGCAAACAGACTATACCCATATTACAACTAACACCCCGTCCAGCATGAAGAGGCGAAGTTGATGTCGTGCGTCTTCATGACATGAGCTCGCGTGCGGCGTCCGGTGATGATGACGCGACGACGTACCTCACAGAACCTGAGGTCGACGAGAGGCGCGTCAATCCGCCTTGCCTCCGCGCTTGGGCCGTGGGGGAGGCGACGGCCGTTGCCAAGGAAGTGGTCGAGGCACAGGATGGATCGAGCAGCAAACAGGAATAGCGACGACCAAAACCAAGACGACGGCCAGGTAGAGCGCGACCTGCTCCAGCTCCATGTTTGCTAATGGAGTCTTCTTGAGAGTACTGGATGTTGAGGCTACTAGCCACAAGAACTGAGTGGTTTTTGAATCAGTATGGAGGAGGCAGATGTATATACTAGAGTCTAGATATATATTATTGCCTCGGTGATCAGCGATTCGGCATATGGCAAGAATTTCTCCACTGCAAGCATCAGCTCGTTTTGGCGCCATGTAGACAGCATCTTGAACTTTTTCAGTAGCGACCAGTACAATATGCACCAAGTGGTTGCTATCGTGTCAGCGTTTTAGATGACGTGTGGTAGTGGGTTAACGAGGACAGAGATGTTTCATCTAGATTGATAAAGTTAACATATCTCGACGTGCCTCTCACGATGGGGATTATCAAAGCCCTCATCCTCGTAAGTACATGTACATAATGAGTTAATGACCAAGGGTGCTTCTTTCTTTTTTGACTTAAATATGTTGGCATAATTAATTAATTATATATATTTTTTGGAGGGTGGGAGTATCTATTGTTAATTATTGTATTTTCCTCTAATTAATAGGGTATTAAAATTTTTCTTATATTAGGATTTGTTTAGCGCCGGAAGCGAGACATCGGCGACGACTCTGCAGTGGGCCATGGCGGAGCTTATGAGGAACCCGAAGGTGATGAAGAAAGCACAAGCCGAGCTACGTGGCACCCTTAATGGTAGACCAAAGGTGACTGAAGATGACTTGGCACAGATGAAGTACATGAAGCTCATCATCAAGGAAACATTGAGGTTGCATCCGGCGGCACCATTGCTTCTCCCGAGGGAGGCCAGGGAGTCATGCAAGGTTCTTGGGTACGATGTGCCAAAGGGCACCACTGTGTTGGTGAACGCGTGGGCAATCGGCAGAGACCCTAGATACTGGGATGATCCGGAAGATTTCAAGCCGGAGAGGTTTGAGTGTGGCACGATCGACTTCAAGGGCATCGACTTTGAGTTCATACCGTTTGGTGCGGGGAGAAGAATATGCCCGGGAATGGTGTTTGCGCAGTCGAACATAGAGCTCGCACTCGCCGCACTACTCTACCACTTTGATTGGGAACTCACAGATGGAGTGAAGCCGAGTGAGTTGGACATGACAGAGGATGTTGGTCTCACTGTCCGGAAGAAGAGCGACTTGCTTCTGCATCCCATCATTCGTGTGCCTCTCAAATCGACGCAATAGCTTTTCAAGCATTATAGCTTATGTGTCTAGCTATGATTGATTCGAAATTTGAGTTCCACTGTTATATCGGATGATGATTGTGACGTGGAAGGAGAAGTGAAGGATGCTATTATAGATAAATTTCTCATAGAAGTAAATGCATATAACCCTTGTGGGCTGGGCAGCTCCAATCTATAAATGCACGTAACCTAGGAGCATGTTGTGTGCGGAGAACATTTTATCATGATATGCTGTATATATACAAATGAAATTTGTAATAATATATTCCAACTGAGACCCAAGTATGATTGCATATGATCTGCATCATGGCGAGACTAGCACAACACAAAGAATAGGTGACTGATTCATTTACAACATCCCTTTCTTTTATCGAAGGTTCTAGCAAATTGATATCCTCTCGCAAGCCGCCCACAGGCCTGCCGGAGTGTTGTTTGAGGGCATTGGAGAGCGAGGGAAGAAAGGTGAGGCGGACTCAATGGAAGTTTTCATCGTTTGGAAACATGGTTGACATATCCGGATTATTAAGGACCTAAGGTGCATTTTACTCAAACTGAAAATAGTTTAGTTTTAAAAAACAAGAAGATATTTTTTTCTTTTTAAAAAGTCAGATAGTGACACGTGGATCCGTATATACATGCCGGCCAACCAGATCCACTCATGCACGGCTCGGTAGCTACACTACAGACGGGCGAGATGCTGCGATCAGTGACACGTGCACCAAGCATCTACAACTCAGTCCGTGTGAGGAGCCGAGGACGCCGTCAACGCCGCCGCCGTCGCAGGCCGGCCGGCTGGCGGCCGAGACATGCACCTCGACGACGCCGTTACGCAAAATCCAGGGTGCGATTTGACGCCGTGTTTTGGCAGGGAGGTTAGCAACGAGATGGAGGAGGCAGCTTCCCAGCTACGAGATGAACCGGTCGATTAAGTTTAAGTCCATAGTTTGTACTGCGACACCACCAAGTCAGGCGTATGTGGTACATATGTATGACGATCTTGAGGTAGACCTCGTAGAGTCGTAGCTCTGTGTGACGGTCCTCACCAAGGTGGCGGCGCACCACCCGGCTTGGACGGAATTGCGGCGCCGGCGAGCGGCGGCGGCTTGGGTAGGAGAGGATGAGAGGTAGATCGAGATGTTGATTTAGGTATTGTTCATTGTTGACCTTTCAACCAGGTGCACAGAGCTTTAAACGTTACACGGGCTCCCAGCCCATTTCCTTGGCTCACAGGCCGGATAGTCGACTATGGCCCATACACCCTTATGGCCCATGACATCTCCCCCCTCTTAAGAAACAACTCGTCCTCGAGTTGTCAGATGATGAACAGAACCCGGCAACAGAGCTTCTTGGTGAGTGACGATAGCTTACCCACCAGTGTTGATGCAGTTGAGCGGTTCCCAAGATGATCAGCTAGGCGGCATGTTCTTCCACTGTATTTTCCCAAACCAGACGGCCTTGTTGCCCACCTTGTGGAGGCATTTGTCCACCACCTGCAGAGGCACCAGTGGAGATATAGAGAGTAAACAATTCAAGTCAGAATCAGAGCTCACTTCTGTATTCGACGGTACTGCCTTCTTGAGCTGCGACACATGAATCAGTGGGTGAATGCGGCTGGATGCTGGCAGTTGTAGCTTGTAAGCTACCAATCCCACTCGCCGCAGAATCAAATATGGACCAAAGTACTTGTAGCTCAGTTTGTTGTTGGTTCTCCTGCCCATAGACATCTGCACAAACAGCTGCATCTTCAAATATACCCAATCACCCACTTCAAATTGCCTCTCTGACCTATGTTTGTCGGCCTGGTGTTTCATACGCTGTTGAGCCCTGAGAAGATTGTGGTGGATGAGATCCTGCATCTCTGCTCGCTCTTTGAGCCAATTGTCCAGATCAGTAACCTCACAGTGAGTAGCTGCTGAGATTCCAAAATGTCTTGGGGGGGTAACCATATAGCACCTCAAATGGTGTTTTCCCATGAGCAGAGTGTACTGTAGTGTTGTACCAAAATTCTGCCAATGATATCCAAGCTGCCCATTTAGTGGGACATGAATTAACCATGCATCTTAAATATGTTTCCAGGCATTGGTTTAGTCTCTCAATCTGACCATCAGTTTGAGGATGGTAGGATGAGCTCATATTCAGCATGGTCTCTGTCAGCTTGAATAGCTCTTGCCATAGAGCACTAGTGAAGATCCTGTCCCTATCCGAGATTATCACTTGTGGCATACCATGCAGCTTGTATATATGGTTAACAAATAGCTGGTCTATGGACAGAGCAGTATATGGATGCTTTAATGGAATGAAATGGCCATACTTTGTGAATTTGTCAACTACCACCAAAATTGTGTCAAACTGCTTAGATTTCGAAAGGCCTTCAATGAAATCCAAGCTAATAGTATGCCATGCTTGTTCAGGTACTGGTAAGGGGTTCAGTAGACCTGGTGTTTTTGAGTGCTCTCCTTTTGCTTGTTGACACACTTGACATGCCGAGACAAACTGTTTAACATGTGATTTCAGACCTTTCCACGCAAACAATGCCTTGACTTTGTTATATGTTGCTGCAATGCCACTATGGCCCCCAATGCCACTGGCATGTAAGGCCTGTAATACTGCCTGGTGCGCTACATTGTTGGAGCCCAACCAAATTCGCCCTTTATATCTGAGCACACCATCGACCAAGGAAAAGCCTTTATCATTGTGACCCGATAGACTGAGTTCAGCTAGTAGGGTTTTACAGTGGTCATCATTCTGGTAGCTTTCTATGACCACTTCTAACCATTTGGGTATACTGGTGGAAATGGCACAGATTTCAGCATGATTCTCCTTTCTAGACTGTGCATCAGCTACTGAATTTTCTGTTCCCTTTTTGTGCTGCAGTTTATATTGAAATCCCAACAGCTTCACAAAGGCCTTATGCTGAATCCCACTTGTCAGTTTCTGCTCACCCAGGTGGATCAAACTCTTTTGATCTGTTAGGATTGTGAACTGCTTATGGTGCAAATAGGCTCTCCATTTATCCAAAGCCATGATGATTGCCATACATTCTTTTTCATAAGTTGAGAGTGCTTGAGTCTTGAAACTCAGGGCTTTGCTCAGGTAGGCAATAGGATGTCGTTGCTGCATTAGAACAGCACCTATTCCTTTATCACTTGCATCGGTCTCCAAAGTGAACTCCTTGTCAAAATTTGGTAATGCCAGCACTGGGGCTGTGGTTAAGGCATGTTTCAAAGAGTCAAAACTCTGTTGAAGTGCAGGTGTCCATAGAAAGGTTGTGTTTTTCTTGAGTAGATCTGTGAGGGGCCTGCTGATCAACCCATAGTGCTTTATGAATTTCCTGTAATAACCAGCCAAACCTAGGAATGATCTCAGCTGCTTGACACATGTTGGAGGGGGCCATTGAGCTACTGCTTGAATCTTGGCTGGGTCAGTGGATACACCGTTGGCACTGATAATGTGTCCCAAGTATTCCAGTTGTTGTTGTGCAAAGGAGCATTTGGATTTCTTCAGATAAAGCTGGTGCTGCTGTAGTATATCAAATACTTGCTTCAAGTGTTCTTTATGCAGCTCCAAGGTCTTACTGTAGATCAAATTGTCATCTACAAATACCAATATACACTTCCTCAGTAGTGGAGCAAATATAACATTCATGGCAGCTTGAAATGTGGCTGGAGCATTTGTGAGGCTAAAGGGCATGACCTTGAATTCCCAATGTCCATGATGAGTTTTGAAAGCAGTCTTATGCACATCAGCAGGCAACACTAATTTAGTGATAACCGGACCTCATATCCTGCTTGGTGAACCATTAAGCACCGTGGAGCTCATCTAAGAGCTCATCCACAACCAGCATAGGAAATTTGTTCTTAATCGTCAGATTATTGAGCTGCCTGTAGTCTATGCAGAACCTCCAAGATCCATCTTTTTTCTTAACTAGCAGTACCGGGGAGGCAAATGGACTTGTACTTGGCTGGATGACCCCATTCAACAGCATGTCCTTTACTTGCCTTTCTATTTCATCCTTCTGAGTGGGATTGTACCTATATGGTTTGATGTTCACATGATTTACCCCAGGAATTAGCTCAATAGCATGGTCAAATTCTCTGGCTGGTGGAAGCTCTTTTGGTTCCTGAAATAGGTGTTGATGTTGATCAACTAACTCCTGAATAGCCTGGGGTATTTCAGATATAGCAGGCTGTTGTGGGTTAGCAGCACATAGTTGTACAAGCTGAGCTACTCCCCCTTTCCTCATGAGACCTTTGAGTTTCCTGACTTTGAGTTTCACACATTTTGATGTGCAATCCTTAACTCCTCTCAGAGTAATTCTGGTACCATTATAAGTGAATCTCATTTTCTTCTTCTTCCAATGGATCCACATTGGACTGTGTTGCTCCAACCAATCAGCTCCCAGTATCAAATCATAGCATTTCAATGCCAACACCTTAGCATCAGATGTGAAGGTCTGCCCTTGAGTCCACCATTGCAATTGTGAAACCTCCTTGGAGCACTACATACGACTGCCATCAGCCACAGTTACTTGGGTGTGAGCTATCTCCCTCGTTGGAAGCTGCAACTGTTGCACCAATTCCTCTGCAATGAAAGTGGTGGAACTTCCTGAGTCCACCAGTATAAGAAGTTCACAATTACCGATCAGACCTTGGAATCTCATAGTCTTTTTGACTTGTAATCCTTCTACAGCATGCTGGGATAATGAGAGCAGTTCTTCGTCACTATCATGGATACTGCCATCATTGTCTCCTTCATTGGATCCATCCAGTTGGAGGACATCCAGAACTTCTTCCATGACATGCAATGGTATTTGCTTGGGGCATCGATGTTGAGGTGAATACTGCTCCCCACACTTCATACATAACCCTTTTGCTCTCCTGGCCGCCCTTAAGGCACTCAATTTATCATCCCACTTGGGTTTGGAGGACTAGGGATCCATTGTTGGGATATTTCCCAAGATGCCTTGAGCTGCAGCATTGCCAGAGGACACTGACACATTCACAATTGGAGGTGTCCTGCCAGTAGTTCTTGGTCTTTGAGAGAACCTCCTGCTTGAAACTTCCAGCATCTCTTCCTGCATGAGAGCTAGGGACAAAGCCGCATCAACCGTTCTCGGCTTGTGTAAAGTAATTGCATTGCTAATACTATATTTCAACCCATCCAGGAATTTTTGTACAAAGAAGACATCATCAATATTCTTGTTGTGCATGAGCACTCTATGTTTAGCCTGCTCAAATCTACCAGCATATTCAAGCACCCCCACTGTTTGTTTAATGGACAACAAATCTCTCATATAATTCTGATACAAGTCTCTCCCAAATTTCTGTTCCACAGCCACACAAAGCTCAGGCCAACTATCAATAGTATGGTGAGCTTCATATGCTTGCAGCCAACATGCTGCATTGCCATCAAAGTTGATGGTAGCCAACGGTACCCAAAGCTTAACTAGAACCGAATACATGTAAAAGTATTTTTCACACTTTTCCCTCCAAATTCTAGGATGCTCACCCTCAGACCTTGGGAAATCTACTTTGGGTAGTCTATAATTACTATGTTCATGATGAGGATTGGGCTTCCTAACCATAGACTCATCAAATTCAATTGTGGTAACAACTGGTTTGGGGAATTTGATCTCACCATTGTCCAGGGTGAGATGGAGGGTTGAGGACCACTCATCAGCACCCTGGTTTCGAAGTGGATCGCTGTGGCCCTTGGCCCGCCCCTCTTCCTCGCGCAACGGGGCCTTCGGCGGAACAGCAGAGGTAGCTGTTTCCAATGCCAGGATGCGCGACTTGAGATCTGCCATGGTCTTCGATAGCTCGACGGAGAACTTGTCGGTACTGGCACTCCAGCAGTTGATGGCTTCGACTATTGACGTCAGTTGCAATTGCCCCACCTGAAGGGCCTTGACCTCCTTGATCACGAGATCCAACTTCTCCTCGGCTGTCGTCATCCTCACAGTTAGGGTAAGCTTGGGACCTCGGGCACGATGTTTGGCTGGTGGTGGTGGTGGTGGTGGTGGTGGTGGTGGTGGGCTTGGGGTGGATACGGATGACGGCAATTGCGGCGTGGCGGTGGCGTCGGGTAAGGGTGGTGGCGCAAGGGTCGATTCCCTCACGAGCTCTTGGTCTCCGTCGCCGGGACTCTAAGAACGTCGCGACGGCCTCGGCTCTGATACCAGATGTGACGGTCCTCACCAAGGTGGCGGCGCACCACCCGGCTTGGACGGAATTGCGGCGCCGGCAAGCGGCGGCGACATGGGTAGGAGAGGAAGAGAGGTAGATCGAGATGTTGATTTAGGTATTGTTCATTGTTGACCTTTCAACCAGGTGCACAGAGCTTTAAACGTTACACGGGCTCCCAGCCCATTTCCTTGGCTCGCAGGCCGGATACTCGACTATGGCCCATACACCCTTATGGCCCATGACACTCCGGTACAGACAACAGAAAATAGAGCGGTGGATCCGATAGAGATCATGTACGTACGTGAGACTGATCGAAGATTTTGTCGGCGTCTTCACACCGATGATAATGAGATAATCTTTTGCAACGTGCTCGCTACATTCCAGAACACATTGTAATTAGAGGGTTACATTAGACTTAGTCGTCAAATTTTCTTTGGTTTGCCTAAGTTTATAGGAATGTTATTGTATTTTATAACTATATATAATATTTTAGCAAATAAATAGTATTAATTAATAGTACTGTATATATTTAGTAAAAATCGAGATATGTTGACTTGAATGCGAGAATTTGCAAAAAAAAAAGAAATGGGCAAAGGAAGTTTAAATCTAGTGCCTCTATAGTTTCTGGTGAACTTTTCGGGACGAATTGAAGGAAGCTCAAATCTAGTCTTATTAGTTTCTGGCTTCACCAATGATAACCTCTTGCACGTACAAATCTAGTGCCTTTTTTCCCTGAACCTTTTTAACAATGTGGTGTGTTTTTTAAGTTAACTGAAGGTTTGTGATGACTTTAACCACCCTCTCTAACTAAAATGCAATGAAGTACAATTATTGCATGTTATAATTGAAGAATACTCCGTATGTAGCAAGTTAAGGACTTAGGGTGCACAAATGCTCTGGGACAACACAAAAAAGAAAAAAATGTGAAATAAAATCATTACTATTCTGGTAGTAATAACGTGATTGGGCCGATTCCCCAGAAAAAAATTTAATTGGGCCGAGCTACGTATGTCTGACCTGGACACTTCCTTTCCCACTTCATACCATTTTTCTTTTTTATTTTTTAAAAAATGACATCATGGTTTAGAATGATAATGGCTCAGAGGGAATAAAAGATCTTATACCTTTAGCAATGACCGATGGAAAATTAGATCCTAGACATCTTTGTGACACCTTTCACCGGGGGTGGGGGGGGCTGAAGCCCCCTAGATCCACAACTGATTGTGCCTAATTACACCATTAACATACTACAACGAAGAGTCCTCAATTATAGGTCGGTTCTCTTTCTCTTGCTGCTGCTAGGCACTTCTAATGCTCCTGCTTTGCGGTTGCAGCCCCCTGTTGTGCCCGTGCAGCCGCTGTGATCTTCAACTCTTTATCCTTACCCCACAGGAATCCGTATAGCCCTACAACTATCAATACAATCCACACTACACTGCACATGCACGTTATCACAAATAGATAAATATATTTATCCTCACATAAATCTTCATTTCACGAAAGATCAAGTACATACGCCATGTAGATGTTGGTGCCAAGCAGCACTAACTCAAGGACCGTGGAGACGATTAGGAAGATGGAGTTAAACTTCGGGGGTAGATGGCCCGTCCCCAATTGCTGATTACTTGAGAAATCAGCACAAACATAACGCCTATGTTCAACACGTCGTGGACAATCATATTGGATACAAAGGGTTCAATGGAAGATGTAGGTTGGCAGGCTAGAGGGGGGGCTCATCTCTCTTCTTTTTCTCCATCTCTCTTTTTTCCCTTCATCATCTCTATTGTTTCCTCCACCTTCATCTCTTGATCTCCACTAACACATTGGTTGTAGGGGGGCTAGAGCCCCTGGTGCAGCATACCACAATATGTTAAATTATCCGTCAATGGCTCAGCGAGGATCGTCAAATGGGTTAAAGTTAGTCCTCACATCGAAAACAACACATATGTGGGGCTTCACTCACACCGTACCTAATCTTTTGTGTTGAGTATGATCTGAGGCCCTAGTCATTGTAGATTTGTGGGTTTTAGTGGACTAGGCTTGTGGGGTGGTAGCTTGTGGGTATATAGCAGGTGGGTCGGTACCATTGTGCTCTTTCAAGTTCATGCGCCAACCACTGATCTCTTTTAGAACTACCGCATGGAGCCCAAGTTGGGGTAAACCATCGCCGCCTTAAAGTTTTGTGGTTTTATATTTTTTGGTGGAGATGGAAAATAATTGTTGTTTTCTTGATTTCCCATTATTTAATGTCTATACTAGTTCTAAATTTCTAGAAGTCAATTGCTTACGTGCAATTTTATTGTTGAACCACCCATGGTTATAGATCGCCAGATGGGCGGCATGGCAGGACATGCCACGGGAACGAGGCACAACCCATTTAGGAACAACGATTAGGCTCCATCCGCGGGCCAGGCACGGCACATTGGTTGTGTAGCCATGTCATGCCAGCACGTCCAGCCCCAACATCCTGTGCTATCCTATCGGCATGCGACGTCCAAGGAGGAGACAAGACATGCGGTGGCTGGGAGAGGAGGGAGGAGCGCGCAACGGCCAAGGAGAAGGAAGGAGCGTGCGACGGCCAGATGGAGAGAGGGGTGCATGGCGCCGGCCAATGAGGAGGAGGGGAAACTAGATATGAGGGTTATACTCCACCGACTCGGAACCGGGAAGGTGTTTGACTCGGGACTGTCCCGACGGATTGGAACTCCACCGACTTAATCTGTTTCACGGCCTGTCTGCGTCTATATATTCCAGGCTACACATCCATCCACCATGCTGATTCGAACAGTCGGCCGAAACAGAGATCAAATGAATCGCCCGCTTCCGAATCTACGGTGCCACCACTATGTGAAAACTGCTTTTAGGTAGGGCTTTGCTACGGTACTCTATTTACCTCCTAGGAGGTAAGAGATCAAATGAATCTTGGACTTTTATTTTTTAGGTAGGGCTTGAAGATCTAACATTTGAATATAGTTAGGATGTGTGTTATTTATCATTTCATAATTATACTCCTATACTTACATATTTTAAAAAAATCAAAGCCATCACTTTCGTTTCATGTTGAATAACCGAGATATTTTGTATATTTATTAAAGAGAAAGGACCAAAACATGAGCCTCAGTTGGAAAAACAAACTAAAGCGCATGCATGTGTGTTATGGGTGGTTACCAGATATTTTACCTATTATGTTGTTTATTTTTTAATATTTCTTCTATGACCTCCTAGGAGGTAATATTTGACATTAGTGATCTTGATCTGCTAAAATGAACGGTCCACAGTCACTTTGGATTATCGTGGCAAAGCCATTTTAGGTAACACAACATTGCCAACGGACAAACATTACTTGTTACTCAAAACTTACGTGGCAACTTACTTAGTTTTGAGCTGCCACAAGTAACTGAAAACTCAACACCGATCACAAAAAAATATTCGTTACCTAATTGAATTTATATTATGTCAAAACAAAAAAAAATCCAATAAGGTCACCTGCTGGTAAGGGGCAATATATATAGGAACCCACCCTAAGTTTTGCAGGTCAATATAAACACGTAAAAATTGTTCAAATGCTAATCTAAAATATATGTAAATTACATGCATAATTGTTAAGTTAATTACCCTTAAGTAATATAGGCGTTGGCTGTTTTATTAAATCTTTATGCCAATTAAATCTTTATGCCATATTTACTATAATGAAAATGTTATGCCAAAATAGAGAGTAACGGACCACCCTAACCTACAGTCGTAGCTACGCCACTGCCTTCTGCGTGCTCGTCGTCACCGCTCAAGTTAGCAACCTCTTGGTGCATTGTACTGTTCGCTACTGAGAAATCCTCCTGCTGCATCACCGAGTCGCCTGCTGCGTGCTCGCGTTTGCCACCGCTCATACTGACGACCTCCTGCTACAATTGCATTGTAGTGTTCGCTACTGAGAAATCATCCTGCTGCATCACCATGTCGCCTGCTGCGTGCTCGCGTTTGCCACCGCTCATGCTGACGACCCCTTGCTGCGTTGTAGTGTTCGCTACTGAAAGTCCGAGATGTCTACACGCATGGCGCCAAAACGAGCTGCTTACCGTGCAAGAAATTGTTGCCATATGCTGAATCACTGATCACCGAGACCCCCTCCCTCCCTCCTTGATATATATATATACATGTGCCACCTCCATACATATTCAAAAACCACTCAAGTTCTTGTGGATAGCGGCTAGCCTGAACAGCCAGTGCTCTCAAGAAGACTCCAATATTAGCATGGAACGGACACACTACCTGTACTTCCTCTTGGCTCTCCCCCTCCCTCTCCTCCTTCTCAACAAGCTCAAGAGGCGCGGCAATGGCCTGAGGCTGCCACCGGGCCCATGGCGGCTGCCGCTCATCGGCAGCCTCCACCACTTTCACCCCAGCATTCTCCCCCACCACGCCATGGCCGACGTCGCGCGTCGGTTCGACGCGCCCCTCATCTACATCAAGCTTGGGGAGGTCCCCGTCGTCATCGCGTCGTCCCCGGACGCTGCTGGCGAGGTCATGAAGACGCACGACGTCAACTTCGCCACGCGGCCATGGAGTCCGACCACGGAGGTCTTCAAGGTGGACGGTGAGGGGCTCGTGTTCGCGCGCTACGGCAAGCTGTGGCGCCAGCTCCGTAAGATCAGCATCCTTGAGCTCCTCAGCGTTCGCCGTGTCCAGTCCTTCCGTGGCGTCCGGGAGGAGGAGGTCGGCCGCCTCGTGGCTGCCATAGCCGCCGCCGCGGCGTCGCCGGCCGGCGAGGTTGTTGTCAACGTCAGCGAGCGGATCGCCGTGGCTATCGCGGACGCGGCCGTGCGCGCCATGATCGGCGACCGGTTTGGGAGGAGGGATGAGTTCTTGGAGAGCCTCGCGGAGGGGATAAAGATCACCGCAGGGTTGAGCCTCAGTGACCTGTTCCCGTCGTCGAGGCTCGCCAGGCTCTTCGACGGCAGGATACGCCGGGTGGTGGAGAATCGCCGCAAGAGCTTTGAGCTCATGGACTATGCCATCGAGCAGCATGAGCAGCGGAAGGCGACCATGGCGGCGGATGGTGCCGTGGAAGAAGAGGACCTGGTGGATGTGCTCCTAAGGATCCAGAAGGAAGGTGGCCTTGAGGTGCCGCTCACCATGGGAATGATCAAGGCCGTCATCCTTGTAAGTCTTCACAACCACTATAATCCACGTCTTCACAACTAATAAGTTCATCGATAATATCTCGTCTTTTCTTCTTGTTGCAATTGCATCTCTAGGATCTTTTCGCAGCCGGAAGCGAGACATCGGCGAACACGCTCCAATGGGCCATGTCGGAGCTCATCAGAAACCCAACGGTGATGCAGAAGGCGCAAGCCGAATTACGAGAGAAGCTTCAGGGAAAGCCAATGGTGACTGAAGGCGACCTGGCCGACGTGAGGTACACGAAGCTTATCATCAAAGAAACCCTGAGGCTGCATCCAGTGGTTCCACTGCTTCTCCCAAGGAAGTGCCGAGAGTCATGCAAGATCATGGGGTACGATGTCCCTAAGGGGGCCACAGTGTACGTCAACGTGTGGGCGATCAACAGGGACCCTGGATACTGGGACGACGCCACGGCGTTCAAGCCAGAAAGGTTTGAGGCTGGCACTGTCGATTTCAAGGGCACAAACTTTGAGTACACACCATTCGGGGCTGGCCGGAGGATGTGCCCTGGCATGGCGTTTGCACAGGCGAGCATGGAGCTCGTGCTCGCTGCGCTCTTGTACCATTTCGATTGGGAGCTGCCGGGTGAGATGGTGCCCAACGAGTTGGACATGACGGAGGAGATGGGCATCACTGTTCGAAGGAAGCACGACCTCTACCTGCGTCCAGTTGTCCGTGTGCCACCATATGTTACACCGTAGATTGGTTTACGCTTGTGTCTGTCACCCTGTGTGCTTTTCCACACCATTGTTTTGATTTGCGAAACATTGATGGGAAGCCATGTCGTTGGGAAGTGCCATAGATAACATAAATAAATTGTGTTGAGAAATTGTTTACATGTCACCTACACCCAAGAAAAGCAAATATGTAAACTTGAAATCATTTGTAATGATTAAACAAAGGGACCGTTACTAAAGTTCATTCAAATCATCTGTCCTTGAAGGCTAGGACTACGGTACTGTACAGCAGAGGTGATAACTAGCTAGGCCACAGGTATATCCATGTCTCTAGCGTCAGTTTCACATCTCTGGCAACTGATAACTTTGGTAATGACTAATGACCTGACCCTTTTAGCATGCATGAGTATGACACTGCAGCACCCAACTAAAAGCTAGAAGTCCTATATAAATTGAGAATGAAATTATCAAGAAATTCTCAGGTCCATATTGATTGAGAAATGAAAGAATTAACATGCAACCAATTCTTTTTCACTGATGCGCGAGCTAGGTGGAGTCGTCTACAAAGAGAGCTGGTTTTAGTTCTCATGAGTGATACCCCTATATTAATACTTTTTTAAGGAAACATACACCTATATTAATAAAAAGTGAACTTTAGTTACAATGAACCTGCAGCTGCTAGACTTACATGCTTTAGAAGAGGCGGGTTTGATCCTGATGAAGCTGCAATGTGGACATCTTTTCAACCTGACTGTTGGCCGAAGCATTAGAACTGACGTTTGGGACACCGAGATTTTCCCACGGTGAGCAACAAGAGTTGAAATGACCACCGCAATGACTGGTGGGATGTCATCTCCACCCTGTTCGCATAAATGCACGAACATACAGCAGGCCACATTGCCAAAACAGACCATCCCTGCCTCTACAGTGCCATCAGCGGCAACAAAAGAAAGCTTGCATCAGGAAAACACTACACATTTTGTATGGTGAGTTATATCTAACAATTATCCAGACCTGATAAAATGAACCATTTTCAATTTGTAGTAATGCTGAAAAGATTTTCAGGAATTAGGGATCGACACAATATGATCGTGTAACACGAATTTTGCTACTTGATCATATTAAATGAAGGATGTGACCATATGTGTGTGGTATAAAAGCTGAGAATCTAAATAATAGAGATTATCTTTATGGGAAAAGTACTGATGGAACATTTTGGACTTTAAATGCTATTTACTTTTAGCAAATGAAAGGGATAAACATGCATGAAAAGGGACCTAAATAAATCATGAGAAAATCACAAATCTTGCTATTACCTTAATGTCAAAACATGGCACTTGGAAGAATAACCTGGGCAGTAACAAAGCAAAAATATTGAGTACATGAGTACAATACAAACCAAACCTAGACTGGAATCAGGCATCATATTGAAGAAAAACCATGTGAACCGAGTGCAGGGCATCTGAATGTGCCATCATAGGGTAACTAACATAGGATGGAGTAGTCAGATCACCTACAAAATATTTTTGGACTAATAAAAAATTTAGTTGCAGTTACTTGTTCATGCAAATATAACAAACTCAGTACTAAAACTGTTTTTTTCCTTAACAACCTCTGAGAGTCAGTGAACTCAAATACGCAGAATCTGTTCTGAAATAGACACTAAAAACATAGCATGTCAGGAACGGAGTATTTAGTTTTACGGAACGCAGCTAAGCAACATTGCCTTCTCTTTTCCTATTTCAAAGAAATGAACACATACAATTCCAACACCACCATTTTGTAAGTGGAGAAAGCTTTATTGCAACATGATTACACGAGAGAATTGACGTATAAAACATAGCTACTTCAAGGGAGCACCCATTACCTTTAGAGCAGGAGCACAAAACGCATGCTAACAACAACCTCCGTGCAACTGGGCTGCAGTAGATGAAAACTTGATTAAACAAAAATTCAGTAGTACAACAACTACTGGACGTGTAATAAAAACAAATAATTACATAGGCTTCACCATGCAAACATAACGGAGCTCAACAAAAGAGGAATGCTAATAAAACCAAGCAAGCATTTGGAAACATTTCTGACCTGCACCAAGGCTCACATCATATTTTCTGGTCTGCTGAGTTCCAATGTCAGATGTACTTGTAAAAGTGACAGAAACTTTAGTAGATCCCACATGTACTTAGAAATGACTTCAGGACATACTTCACCAGAAGTCTCCACATGAACAACTGCCATTGGTAAAATGATGAAATCTGTACACATCTCTTAATACAATTTCTCTTCCTGTGACGCCAGAGGTAAATTTCATCCAATTGTGACAGTCATTGCAGACACGAAGGTTCTTAATCACCCGAAGGGGAATACAAGGAGGCAAACTCATTAACCCAAAAGCCACAGCTAACTTCTCACTATGGACTAAGGAAATGGGATCTCTCCGTTCTTGCTCTTTTTCATGGAAGAGATGGTAATTATCTTGCTTGTACCCTATTTTGACGATCCTATCATTTAGATCATCTAAAAATTTGTATATTTGATCAGCCAAAGGATGCAAGCGATCACCAACAAAGAATGCATGAACTGCATTCTTTACTTCGATCCAGCTACGACCAGGTTCCTTTTTTACCCCTCTGTCTCTCATCATCTTTCTGACTTGATTCCTGTTGGACCACTTTCCAGTAACAGCATAGGCATTTGAAAGGAGGACATACGATGCTGAATCATGTGGCTCTAACTCCAGTAGATGTTTGGCTGCAAGCTCCCCAATTTCTATGTTCTTGTGTACTTTACAAGCACTGAGAAGGGTTCTCCAAACCATTGCATCAGCAGGAATTGGCATTTTCTCAACAAATTCCCTTGCACGGTCAAGTTGACCAGCTCGTCCTAGAATGTCCACAACACAAGCATAATGGTCAGGTGTTGGATTAATTCCATACTCACTAGACATGGATTTGAAGTAACTAATTCCTTCATCAACCAAACCCACATGACTGCAAGCAGCTAACACACCTATGAAGGTGACATCGTTTGGTTTTAGACCTTCTTTCTTCATCTGATCAAACAAATCCAAAGCTTCTAGCCCACGTCCATGTTGTGAAAAACTTGTGATGATAGTATTCCATGATACCTCATTCCTCTCGAACATTTCTGAAAACTTCATTTTGGCATCTTCAATACTACCACACTTTCCATAGAGTGAAACCAAAGCATTTGCAACTTCAGTTTCAGAGGTGTGCCCTGTCTTAATAACTCTACCATGCAATTGTTTTCCTTGTTTTATATCTGCAAGATTAGCTGAAGCGCTAATAGAGGAAACAAATGTGACCAAGTTGTAGTTAGCACCAGCTTGACCCATTTGCATGAATACCTTGAGGGCTTGTTCGTATAGACCACATTGTCCAAAACCTGATATCAATCCATTCCATGTAATTTCATCCTTATATTCAATTGCCTGAAACAAAGAGAAAGCTTCTTCACTTCTTCCACATCTTGCATACAGGTTAACCAATGTGTTCCAAATTGAAATATCATCTGAATAACCAGACGTGTAAACCCGAGCATGAATCTGCAAGCCCTGTCGCATTGCTTTGATTCCGGCACAAGCACTTGCGGCACTAGCTAATACTATGTTATCCGGCCATATTCCACAATCCTGCATTTCCTTGAATGTTGCAAGAGCCTCTTCACAAAGGTCATGCTGCACATATCCAGCAATCATGGAAGTCCAAGACACCACATCTTTTTTTTCAAGCATTTCAAGAATTTTGCGGGCTTTATCAAGCCAACCGTATTTGGAATACATATCTATCAGTACACCAGTAACATACCTATCTGATTCGAAGCCAGTTTTTATGCTTAATGAATGAATCTGCACTCCAAGTTCAATGTGGCCACTGCAAGTGCAAGTCCTCAAAATGCATGGGTAAGTGAATTGATTGGGGCGTATACCTGCAGCTTGCATCTGACAAAAAAATTCAAAGGATTTTGCTATATCACTGTTCTGCCCATAAGCCACAAGCATTAAATTCCATAGTACCACATTCATCCTATTACCAGAATCGAATATCTCATGTGCTGCTTCAATGTCACCACATTTTACATAGAGATCAAGAAGTGAGCCTTCCGTTATGTAATCCAAAGACATACCTGCTTTCAGTAAATACGAATGGAGTTGTTTCCCCTTTTGAAGATCCCCCACAGAGGCACAGGCGGCAAGCAGACTAGCAACCGTCACACAATCAGGCCTCAAACCTGATGATTGCATCTCATCGAAAATCTCCAAAGCACACATACCATGTTCACACTGACTATGTCCTGATATCAAAGTATTGAACGTCACTCTATCACAGAACGGCATGTCAGAGAAAACCCTTTCTGCTAGCTTAAAGGATCCATATCGTAGGTAGAGAGCAATAAGCGCATTTCCAACAAATGTCTCCGAACAGAACCCTTGCTTGTAAACTTGGGCATGGATCAGCCGACCTTGCGTAAAAAAATCTGCTTTAGTGCAAGCACTCAGCACACTAGACAGAGCGTACGGGGTGAGAGCAACCGCGTGTCTATGCATCTGGCGAAACAGCCCGAGAGCTTCTATTCCCAGACCATTCTTTGCATACCCAGACAGCATTGCGACCCACGAGACATGGTCCCTGACAGAAAGCTCCTCAAACACCTGCCTTCCCCACCGCAGTAGCCCATTCTTCGCGTACAGATCGATCAGCAGGTTGCCTACGAGACGGTCAGCCCCAAGCCCACGCACGACCGACGCCGCGTGGATCTCCAGCACGTGTGGCCAGCGGTCGCCGCGCCCCCTGCACGCCCGCAGGGCGCTCGCGAGGTCCGCAGAGACCAGGGCTCCGTGCTGCCGGGCCTTCGCCGCGACGAGCGAGAGGGCTTTCTCCGCCTCGTCATGCGCGACGAACCTGGCGAGCGAACGGTGCAGTGTGGCCGCCGCTTCCCGGCGCGTCATTCCGTCGAACACCTTGGCCGCGCCGCGGTCGCGGTCATCATCCTCGGTTCCCTTGCTGAGGATCGCGCAGTTACGCGCGAGTGCGGAGGAAGGCGATGCAGCGAGGTCCCAAGCGGAGGCGTAGGCGGAGGCGGCCAGGCCAAGACCGCACGGAGGCGGCGGGGCTGGCCGGCTGGGCGTGAGCGGGAGGAGCTAGCTGGTGGTGTTGGGGGCGCCGAGTCGCCGACGCCTCCCGCGGCAACTTCTGTGCGATCCGGAGTTGCTTGGTTGGCTTCCAAAATTGGCAAGCCAAAATCGAGGCAAAGCCAATGTATTTTCTCGATTTGTGGCAAAAAAAAATGTGTGACATCTCCTTCCTATTTTGAAGAACTAAGACAATATTTCAAGCCCCTTCCTGAGGGTGGAGACAAACCCATCAAATAGGAGAGATTTCTTGATCTCACAGGGCGTGTTTAGATTTAGGAAAGATTACTCGAAAATATACTGTTTATAAAAAATACACGGTAGATCAATAGTGTTCTGTGAGTGGGAGGGATGAGATGAATAGTAAAAGTTGGATAAATAGTGTTTTTTAGAAATTTTAGGAAACTAAACGTACCCACAAGCTATCCTTTTGTGCTAAAGGTGCCATTAGTCTGACCTGCATTTGTCTGTAATCTCTATACACCGTTGCAGATTCAATTAGCATTAGGATTCACATATATGCTCCATTATTGGGCCAAATCAGAGGATTCGAAAGATTTCGCTACAAGTCATATCATGTTGAAGGAAATCTACGGCCTGTTCGGCTGGCTGCCCTGCAGCCAGCGCTGGCTGCAGGGCAGCCAGCCGAACAGGGCCCTAACTTTAAAGGTCAATGCAAATGGCAATTATATTGGCTGCATATGCATGGTAGTATTTAAATGATTTTAATTACATGATATGTTGTTTTAAGTTGATTCATGCTTAAAAGCACATAATGCTATAATCTTTTATTTGTTATAGTTGATAGTGAAAAAATACAAAATATTTATGCAAAAATGACATAAATAAAATTTTCATAGGAAAATCATACTTGACAGTGATATGCATAGCGTTATAGTTGAAAACAATGTTCCTGTAAAAGAGATTATTCCAGCAATAAAATAAAGTATTCAAAGCAGACAGATAAAATGTTCCAATTTTATTTCATGCTTTTTTGCCATAGAGAGATGAGTACAAACTATTGGATTTTAACCCAATGATTAGAAAAGTTGTGTTTGACTCGTTATATGTCAATGGATAAATAGATAACGGTCAAATTGAGTTTAGCTTAGCTCAGCTGGTAAGGTTCCTTGTGGTGGAACCACGAGTGCTCACGTTTTTAATCGGCCTTATTCTTTTAGTGACCGGCAACGTCTCCTTTGATAGTGAGGTGTCAGTGGTGACTTTGTCAATCTTTCCGCGGTAAATATCGCTTCCAGTGCTAATTGACCTTCGAGATGCAAAGCTGGTAGCTCAATCGAGCCATCCCGAGGGCCTTAACGCCATGGAAATGGAGCAAGACCAGGTAGCCTATTACATGTGTCTCTTCCTGGCCATCCTCCTCCCTCTTCTACTCCTCAAGCTCAATAAGAGAGGTGGCCATGGTGCCAAACGAAGGCTTCCCCCCAGCATGTCAAAGCTGCCTGCCATCGGCAACCTCCACCACTTGCTCCTTTGCAGCCCACTCGTGCCCTGCACCATGGCCGACCTCGCCTCGACCCCGGAGCCCAAACACCACAATGGAAGTCATGAAGACCAACGACACCACGTTCGCGTCGCGGCCGTGGTTCCCCCGCTGGCGAGGTTGTGAACATCAGTGAGCATATCACCAATGTTCCGGTGCGCACCATGATGAGCGATCAGCATGACGAATTCCTGCGAGTGATAGCGGAATGGACCAAGCTCATCATCAGGTTCAACCTCAACAACCTGTTCCTGTCGTCGAGGCTCATGAAAATGTTGTGCCGAACATCGGTCATCGGGCCTCGTGGACAAGATCTTCAGGGACGAGGATCACGCCATTAGG
The DNA here is from genome assembly GCA_015342445.1 of Digitaria exilis. Classification (NCBI taxonomy): domain Eukaryota; kingdom Viridiplantae; phylum Streptophyta; class Magnoliopsida; order Poales; family Poaceae; genus Digitaria; species Digitaria exilis. The sequence continues at coordinate 1,542,993 of JACEFO010001965.1, forward strand.
AAGCACGAGGATCGGCGGGGGAGAATGTTGATCATGTTTAAGGAAAATGTTGAGCCTATAAAAATGCTGAATATGTTTGCAGCAAATAATTATGCCTAAGTGAGCTTTAAAGATGAATGGCTTATCTATCTTCCGTAAAATATATAGAAAGCACACCCACCTCTCCCCCCCCATACACACACGCGGACCCAACTTGAGGTTGGCCCAAAACCTCGACCCAACACATTTCCCTAAAATGCTAAGTCTATTGACATCCGTGCGGTTGCGACGACTAGGGGGAGCCTATCCCCCACTAACATACAACACACCCCGACAATCGCAAAGGCAGGTAGGGTGGGCTGCCAGTGAGCCCCCACTGCCAACCTCTACCACACCATCAAGGTGAATCTCACCCTCCATCTAAATTCTCTCACCCCCTTCTCCCCAGTCACGGCGCTAATCTCTGACATATCCATCTTCTCTAACTCAGTTGAGTTTTCTTGCCACCCCCACCCCCTCTACGCCATGTCTTGCCTATAGCTGCTTGACGCTGCAGCGGCAGCCCATAGGCGAACATGCACATTAGGCCTTTCTCGTTTAAATTAACTGAAAATGGGACGAAACCGGTTGAAAATGAGATCCTGCAAATACAGGTGAGATACACCTTCTCCCATTATTCATTCTGCTCTAAGTCACCTCCATCATGTTTCCCGTGACTTTCCATCATGCTTTTGTTTTATTGAAAATATATTAAACGGGATTTTTTTTCATCTAATTCAACCCTAGGACGAGGCGAGCGAAGGGTGACGCAAAAGGTGTGAGGACAGCAGGGAAAGGTGGCGGGCGGTGTTGAATTTAGGATGGGGCCATGAGGGAGTGAATAAGAAATAGAGGATAGGAAGGGAGCAGAAAAAGGAGAGTAAGAAAAGGAGAGAGGAAGGGAGGAGAAAAGCAAGAATAGCAATGAATCACAATGGTTTGAAAAAAAGAAGAGAAAAATGGAAGAAAAAATGTAAGGTTATTATGGACATTTCACATATTCTGCCCATTCTAGGTGTTAAATGATGATGATTTAAGAGTGTAAAATGGGCTTATCTCGTAAAAATAAGATTAGGTATGCATGATGGCATAAATTAGTATATTTCTTAATACCTACCATAGATTACCCTAGAATTTGAAGATCGTACATATCATTTACTCATTTATTTATTTGACTAGCAGAGAGCCACGTGCGACACACACGTGATACAAAAGGTATACCATAAAAACGGTTAGATAGTGCGTCAAAACCAATTATTAATCCTTACATTTTTTTAGAAATTCTTTGTCTGTAGTAGTGAATGACGATTGACTTTTCAATCCTTTCTATCCTGGTTCCCTATGAGCAAGTTAGAAAGGTTGAAAAATAGAACCGTATGATTTGATTGGTTCCCAGTCGCCATGCGATGATCATCAGTGATATTAATATTTAGTATTTGGAGGAAATTCTCCAACTCAAATTGGAAAAGAAAAATCAATAAACTAAAAATGTTCTCACCAATACCAACAAAATGATGCGCCCTAAGGAATCGAATCGCATGTGGCCTTACCACTGCAGCACTTGCATGTTTGTGATCTGTTTGAGGATGTTTTTTCTTCTTTACTTAAGTTGAATAAAGGATTTCTTTTAACTCTTTTTTGTGTGCCATTAAAATTTAGCCCATTCTTCAGTGTCATCAACTATAATTTCCTATCCCTTATATGGCATTGCTACTAGTTTTAAGTATTGCTCCATGGTTTCATTCCCTTTCTCTCCCCGTTGATTCCTTGCTCATCTAGAGACCGATTAGATCCAGCGTAACCACACAAATTAGGTGAGAATTGTTTTTAATTCTACACGTTCTTTATAGTATAGATTGAAAGGATAACCACACAACTGGCATACAGTTGGAGAATGGAGATCTACAAGTTAGTCAACATATGTAGGTTGTTTATGACATATCAATGTCCGTTAATATGTACCACTATTTCGTACCACCACTCGAGAATTACCAGATATGTCTCCAAAACCAATATATATGGCATACTATCAAAATTCTACTCTCTACATATGCTCTATAGGGACGTCACTACTCAGATCCAGATCACCAATCTCCTGTGGAGCAGACCTCCAATATGAGGGGCGGTGGCCATGGTGATGACCAAGTGTATACGGTGGTGACCATCTTGTTTGCCGTCATCTTTGGATGTCTCCTCTCGCCAGTACAATGTACGGAATATGTTTGCAGTATCATTATCTTCTTCTTTTCAATCATCGGTATGATGCATCCGAACGTACGGATGTTTGGGGGGGGGGGGGGGATGTTCCAATTATCTAAACAAACTTTTTTTTTTAATGATGATGAACATTCACAGTTGTTTGGAGCAGGTCGTCGTCCTCATCTACTAGCTACTGGAGCTTTAGGAGCTAACGACACTGCAGTCAGCCCGGCTTCATTAGATGACACCAGGCTCTTCCTGATATTTTGCACGGTGGATGGGTGTAGGAACAACGAACAAATTGTCCCATGCTATTGCTGCCAAAACAGCCGACTGCCGAAACCACCGTGCTACGCGACGGTTGAGGAATGCCGGAGTAATTGCCCCCATTGCGACCCACACTGCCCGCCACAGGAGCCATCGTCTCATTTGGTGATGATAGAAGGTCGATCATTGTCCCACGTAGGATGGAATGCTTCCTTGATCAAATAAGTTGTAGGTGCAATACGTACCGCAATGTTGCATGAATAACAGTCACAGTCCGAGGACACCAAAATTGAGCACGAAAATATGTATGTCTTTACAGTTGTACTACAAATGAAGGCATTTATTTTCATCGTCAGTTCATTACAAGAATGATAGAAACTCTTGTGACATGTGGGAAGATCATATCCTGACAAGTTCTGTATATTATTTTTTGATTCCTTTTCTTCCCCAGTTTATTGTAGTTGGTACAGAATGCGCATCGATCACCAGTACTAAAATATATCGCTTCCAGTTCCAGTGATAATTGACCTTCATCAGGATGCAAAGCTGGCAGCTCGATCGAGCCATTGCATCTCGATCGAGGCCCCTAAAACGCCATGGAAATGGAGCAGCAGCAGATAGCCTGTTATCTGTGCCTCTTCTTGGCTGTCCTCCTCCCTCTTCTGCTCCTCAAGCTCAAGAAGCGTGGGCATGGCGGCCATGGCGCTCCACCGAGGCTTCCCCCAAGCCCGTCACGGCTACCGTTCATCGGCAACCTCCACCACTTGCTCCTCCGCGGCCCGCTCGCGCACCGCGCCATGGCTGAGCTCACGCGCCGGCACGACGCGCCGCTCATGTACCTGGAGCTCGGCGAGGTCCGGGTCGTCGTCGCCTCGACCCCCGACGCCGCCATGGAGGTCATGAAGACGAACGACGCCGCGTTCGCGTCGCGGCCATGGATCCCCAGCGTGCGGAGCATCATGGCCTCCGGCGCCGTGGGCCTCGTCTTCTCGCGCTACGGCGCCCTGTGGCGCCAGCTCCGCAAGATCTGCGTCGTCGAGCTCCTCAGCGCCAGGCGCGTCCACTCGTTCCGCTGGATCCGCGAGGAAGAGGCCCGCCGCCTCGTCGCCGGCATCGCCGCCGCGTCCTCCTCCCCGTTCGGCGACGGCGCCGTGAACGTCGGCGAGCAGATCACCGGCGCCATCACCGACGCCGCGGTGCGCACCATGATGGGAGACCGGTTCGACCGGCGCGAGGAGTTCCTGCAGGTGATAGCGGAAGGGACCAAGATCATCGCCGGGTTCAGCCTCAGCGACCTGTTCCCGTCGTCGAGGCTCGTCAACCTGCTGAGCCCAACGTCGGGCCTCGTCGACAAGATCTTCCGAGCGACGTTCGAGATCATGGATCACGCCATTAGGAAGCACGAGGATCGCCGGGGGAGAAAGGCTGCGATGCCGCCGGACAGCCACAACAAGGAGCAAGACATTCTGGACGCGCTCCTCAAGATACAGAAAGAAGGTGACCACCAGGCGACGCCTCTCACCATGATAACCATAAAATGCGTCATAATAGTAAGTAAGCGTGCTCGGCCCCTCAGATCCAAACAATATACATCCAAATTTCAAAATCTGCATTACAGTGTAGATGTGTCAAAAACAAAAACAAAAAATCTACACCCTGTATCTCAGTATCTCGAAGTATTTGTCGAGGTTGACTTTTGGTACATCATGATGAACAGACAAACAATGGTGACCGAAATTCAACAATGACAAATATTTATCGAGATTAGTAGCCTTGAATCGAGAGTGCTCACATAGCATGGCACCTCGTCATTCCGCAGGATCTATTTTCCGGAGGGAGTGATACATCATCAAGCTCGCTCCAATGGGCCATGTCGGAGCTCATGAGGAACCCGAGAGTGATGCGCAAGACGCAAGCCGAGCTGCGCAACAAGCTCCAAGGGAAGCCCACCGTGACCGAGGAGGACCTCGTCGGCCTCAACTACCTGAAACTCGTGATCAAGGAGACTCTACGAATACACCCTGTGTTCCCGTTGCTTTTGCCCCGGGAGTGCAGGGAAGACTGCAAGGCCATGGGCTACGATGTACCCAAGGGCACCACAGCCCTGGTGAACGCATGGGCGATCGGCAGGGACCCGAGGTATTGGGAAGACCCTGATGAGTTCAAGCCAGAGAGGTTCGAGGATGGCAAGATCGACTTCAAGGGCACCGACTGAGTTCATACCGTTCGGAGCTGGACGAAGGATGTGCCCTGGCATAACGTTCGCGCTTGCCAACATGGAGATCATGCTCGCCGCGCTGCTCTACCACTTCGACTGGGAGCTCCCTGGTAGGCTGCCACCGAGCGAGCTGGACATGAGTGAGGAGATGGGCATGACAGTTCGTAGGAAGAATGATCTTTGCTTGTGCCCAATTGTTCGTGTGCCTCCATGCGCTGCACCGTAGCTGCTACCTGCAACAGTATTTGTTACACTTTATTATAATTGTACTAGGGAAATTTCGCTCCATAATAAATTTGCAGTCCACAAGCAAATATTGCGAATTTGCAGTGGATGTGACAAATTTCCTGTCGAGGATTCCAATACTGATGGTGATGGCCCAACAGCCTGCCGTTTACATTCAACAAGCATGTAAAAATGAGAGCACGAGTCAGCAAAAAATTTTAGCAGAGTAGCATCGTAAGCAGAATACGTCTATACCTTTGCAGTTGTACCCTTTACTGAGGTGCTCAGAGCATGATCCAAACAATAACTAGCTGACAATGCACTTCCTAGCAATTTTTTTTTTGTCAACCACTAACAAAAGAAATATTTTTCTCAAGATTGGCTGCAGGCCAATATACGATGTAAACAACACTACATATGTTTTATTATGTAAACACCAAGATCTGTCAACAAAACCGTCTTCCTTTGCCCAAAAGCCAAACAATCTACGAATTGTTTTTTATGGTATCTCATTCATGGAACTGTAAGAACAGAAAGAAATACTAAGCCCAGAAGGAAAAGAAAGAGGGTCGCAGTTTCATCTGCATCATTCCAGTTAGCATACAACATTTTCATGATGCAGAAATATGTTTCAGTTATGATGCTATGGTTCCTCAGCATTATTTATTCCAGCACCAGCGACAAGCTCTTCTGTTAAAGAAAACAGCCCAACAATCTCCTTTTTAGCTTTAAGAATCACATCCATTTCCTTTGGTTGAATTTTGGACGCACCATCGCTAACGTTTGCATTTCGAGATGCAAGCGAATTGGTGCCAGAATCGGTTCTACCACGTGTCAAGAATTCTTTGGTTATATTTGCAAGCTTCTTCAACATAGTACTAGCAGCTAGTGCCTCCACCTCCACAGATTCGATTTCGTGCTTTTGGAGCTCCACTTCTTCCACATTGTTGTCTTTGGTTATGGATAACTCTTCCAACTTGTCTAGTTCCTTGTCCCTCACATCTAACCTTCTAAGAACTGCCTTCATCTCTAGGTCTTTTGCGTCAAGTGCTTTATAGGCAACTCTTAAGTCCATGTCCTTTTGCTGTAAGGATTCCTTTAGCATGTCGATGTCAGCTTCCAGTTGATTATGTTTATGCAAATTGGACTCGAGGGCTGTACCTGTGCTTAAAATTTCATCATCCAGCAAGCTATAAATGTCAAATTCTTCACCTTCTACAGAACCTATAAGATTTCCAGTGAGCTCAACTATCTTTTGCACCACAGACTCAGCTTGTGAGCGTCCTAATCTCATCTTATCCAATTCATCCTGCATTAATTGTAATCGCTGCTCTTTATCTTGTAGTTCGGTTCTGACCTGAACAAGTTGATCCTCCTTGGTATTTATCATCTGCTGAAGCTCAACAACTTCATTGTTAACTTCGTCAAGTCTCCGTTGTGTCTCAAGAAGCTCCAAATCCTTCTCCTGAACAGCAATTTGTATGGAGTCCACCTTCAGTTTCATATCTTCAACTTCGTGTCTGGCCTCTAACAGCTCACTCTCTTTTGTTTTGACAAGTTTTTGTGAACTGATGTACTCATTTTCCTTCTGAGCTAGCTCCTCTTGAAGCAAATCTACCTCCTTAGTTTTCTGTCCCAAGCTCTCCCTTTCTTTAGTTAACATAGCCTCTAGGGACTCAACCTTCTTCATTTCCTCAAGTAACTGCGACTCAAGTTCACGACAACGAGATTGTACAGCACTGAGCTCATTTGTCTTTCCTTGAATCTCAAGTTGAGCAGCTTCCAGATTCTGAGTATAAGAAATAAGCAATGTTTTTTGGTCTGTTAGTTCCTTCACTTGCTTACTCAACTGCCTGGCTTGGTCCTCAATTTGCCTGCGTGAGAAGTTGAAGGCCTCTTTTGAAACCATTAGTTCAGAACGCACAGCATCCAGCAAAGACCTCACACGTTTGAAGTCATCGATAGTATCCTTGATATTATCCTTATCCTTGGACGCCATTTGTGCCAGTTCCTTTAACTCTTGCTGTGCTGCTATCCAGCCTAAATTCTGCTTCTTAAGTTCCTGTTCTGCAACTTTCAGTCTCTCTTCATTAGCTTTCCTCAATTCATTTGATCTGGCAATCTCAGTTTCCTTTCTTTTAACTTCACTTTGAAGCTCCCTAATTGTTGATTCTTGCTGTGCAAGGGCCTGATTGGCCGCACGAAGCTCTTGTTCCTTGGTCTCAATCTCTGAACGCATCAAGGCAGCTTCCTCGTTCTTCTTCAGGATATCTTGTTTAAGCTTATCCACTTCAATCACCTTATTAGAAAGCGCATCTTGTGAGTTAACAATTTTCTTTTCTTGTTCCTCGACAAGAAGCTTCAGCTTATTGATCTGCCTAACCTGTAAGGATAAATCCCTACTCGCCTTCATCAGTGCTTTCTCCATTTCGTGTTGCCTTCCATATGCTTTGATGATGTCTTCCTCCCTCTGATCGAGGTCCTGCTTCGTCTGGTTCAGCCTTGACCGATCAACAGAAACTTTCTTCTCTGCTTCCCGAAGGTCCCTCTCTTTCTTCCTTAGGATTGATAACGCAGCTTCAAATTCAGTCTTCAGGACCTCAATGCTCATGCTCAGCTCCCCATCCCGAGAAGCACTTGGATCTAGGCTCTTTGTCTTGGCAAACAATCGCTCCAATAGTTCCCTAGCAGGCTCAGTCTCATTGTCACCATCAGTGATATCTGATCTAGCAATTTTTACAACAGATCTGGTAAAAGGCTGAGAACATTTCATATGTTGGGCCTGAAAAGCTGCCAGGAAGCTCAGCTTCTGCCTGAACAAAACCTGAGTGGTTGCAAGAAACAATGCATGGGGGGAATGTTAGGATAATGGCAAGGGTGCGAGTGAAGCTATCTATGGAATGAAATTTGCTCTTTACGTTCAAGAATTTTTTTTAAAAAAAAACTGCAGAAAATTAACAGTTATATTTACTTAAAATATCCCATTTCACAGAGAAGTTTCCTAACTCCTAATCGATGAATGTTTGTATAACATCTATTTATATAAATATATTTTATTTCACGATACTGTGTAATGCAACAACAGCAATTACTACAATGATGATTTCATCAACCTGATACAAATACTGAGCTAACCACCATAAAATCGATTCCAGAAAAAGTAGGACGGTAATAGAATATGAGCTAGCAATGTGCCTGTTCTAAAAATAATATGAGATGGCAAACCAAGTTTCATCTTTTATTATCTTCAATACACAAGATCGCCAATCTGCCACTGAACGCAACAATCCGATACCAAGACACATCGTGATGAGAAACAGTAAAGGTAAGAGGGAGGCTCACGTGAGTGGCGGCGCGGCAAGGCTTGGAAGCGCTCCGGAGAGCGGCGGCGGCGGCCGCTCCCGCCGCCGGCGAGGAGGTGGAGGAGAGGGGCATGGCCGCGGAACATGGGCGGAGGGGGATCGCGGCCGCTCGGGCGCGATCGGTCGGGTGGCTACGCGCGAGCGCGGGGGCTGCGGCTGAGGCGAGAGCGGCGGCTGCCGAGAGGGATGAGGTGGTGGAATGGAACCCCGGGGGGGGGGGGGGGGGAGAGCCCAGCCGCGTGTGGAGCGCGGCGCGGATGACGCGACGAGAACGAGAGACCTGTGTTTTTCTTTTGTTTTTTCTTTCAACTGTTTTTCCCTTTTTAATTTGAGAAATAATAGCATTCTCCCGAGAAAACATCGGAGAGCTTCTGGGCTTTTTAGGTCAAGCCTGGTTATTCAAGTTAGGCCCAGCCCACGAACGGCTCGAACCCAACCTAACCCAATTAGCAGAGCAGTGGCCACTGGCCAGCGTCGCCTCTCTCTCCAGCGAAAACCCCTGCTCGTCGGGCAGCGGCAAGGCGATCACCATTCCAGCCGGCGTGCTTCACCCCTCGGAAGCCTTAACACGGATTTCACCTACTACAGGATGCCCGTGGCGATGCGCCGTCACGGGCTGGATCCGGGGAAGCTGGATGCCCGCCAGGATACTGTCCCCCGCCTCCTCTACGACTCGATCCCAATCCGCCGGTCTCCGCCGCCGCCACCCTCTCCTGCGCCGCCGCCGCCACGGGCTCCAAGGAAGCCAACAAGGTCGATTGCATCAGCGCCCTCCCGCCGACCTCCTCCACGGCGTCCTCGCCCGCCTCCCAGCCAAGGACGGCGCTCGCACCGCCGTGCTCTCCACGCGCTGGCTCGGCCTCTGGCGCTCGACGCCGCTCAGTCTAATTGTCACCATCATTGATATCTGATCTAACAACTTTTACAATAGATCTGGTCAAAGGATTAAGGCTGATAACATTTGACATTTCATATGCTGGGCCTGGAAAGCTGCCAGGAAGCTTAGCTCCTGCCTGTACAAAACCTGAGAGGTTGCAATAAACCAATGAATGGGAGGAATGTTAGGACTGCAAGGTGAAGCTATAGTTGCAGCAATAATTTGCTCTTTTATGTTGAAGAATTCAAATAATCTACAGAAAAAATAGCACAGCTATATTTACCTAACTATATCACAATTCACCAATGCTAATTTACATTTAAGTGTCCTAACTCCCAAGCAATGAATGTTGGTATAACTTCTATATTTCTAAATACATATATTTTGTGTAGGTAATGCAACTACAAACATTACTGCAATGACCATTTCATCCAATCAGATACAAAGTACTCTTATTTTCCAAATTATAAGTCATTACAATTTATTAATAAAGAAAATAATATTTAATATCATGAATATTGGTATTTTTGTATAATTTTAGTCAAACTTCGGATGTTTTTACTATAAAAAAATAAAATAACTTATAATTTTGAATGGATTGAGTACTGAATTAACCACCATAAAATTAATTCCAACAAAAAGTAGGATGCCAATATATTATGAGTTAGCAACAGAGCCTGCTCCTTCTTAAAAATAATATGGTCCAGCAAACCAAGCCTCGTCTTTTATCTCCAAACACAATTACCCAATCCCCGCAATATGGAACACTTCCAATAGCACAAATCGTCAAATTCGTCACTAAACTCAACAACCCGATACCATGTCACACCATGATATGAAATAGTAAAGACAAGAGAGATGCTCACGTAAGTGGCGGCGCGGCAAGGCATGGAGGTGGTGCAGAGAGTGGAGGCGGGAGCTACCCACGTCACTGGAAAGGAGAGTTGGAGAAGAGGTGGGCGGGGACACATGTGGAAGGGGGATTGTGGCCGCTTGGATGTGATCGGGCCGTAGCCAGGATTTCGAGGGTATATATCATTACAATTTTTTTAAATGCAAGATACGAAACCAGAAATATCAGCAAGAAAATGATGAAAGTTCATTATACCTTATAGAAATTCCTTTGTAAAATGAAATAGACTACAAACTAGAGTAGTATTATTTTATTATTACACATATATTAATACCACATATTGCATTGTTTATATAAATCTAGAGATATTCATGTGAATACATATCAATACCTCTGATTACGCCACTAGTAGGTCCGGGTCCGGGGAGCCCAGCCGCGTCTGGAGCGCAGCGCAGTGCGGATAACGCGAGGACCACGAGAGACCTGTGTTTTTTTTTCTTTTGTTTTCGTTTTCTTCCCCCCCCCCCCCCCCCCACACACACACACACTATTTTCCTTTTTTTAGTTTGAGAAATAAAGCAGAGGAATGGGCCCGTTCTGCACGCTTGACTTGGGCCTAGGCCCAATAGGAAACTTGTAGAGAATTCACCTCAGCCCATTTGAAACATCGGAGATCTTCTGGGCTTTAGGTCAAGCCTGTCTGCTTATTCAGGTCAGGCCCAGCCCACGAATGGCTCAAACCCACTGCCAGAGGCCCAGAGCAGTGGCTGTGTGCGGCGGCCGCCACCCCACCAGCGCCGTACTCCGCTGACGCCTCTCCGGCCAAAACCCTTGCTCGTCGGCGGGCGGCGGCGGCATGGCGATCCCCATTCCCGCCTGCATGCGCTGGCCGGGCCCCCTCTGCGGAAGCCTCGCCATGGACTCCATGACGACCACGGCGATTCATCGGCACGGGCTGGACCCGGGGACGCTGGATGCCGCCCAGGAAACGATCCTCCGCCTCCTCTACGGCTCGATCCCCGATCCGCCGGTCTCCGCCGCCGCCACCCTCTCCTGCGCCGCCGCCGCCACGGTCTCGGACGACAGCGACGGGGTCGATCGCATCAGCGCCCTCCCCGACGACCTCCTCCGCCGCGTCATCGCCCGCCTCCCCGCCAAGGACGGCGCCCGCACCGCCGTGCTCTCCACGCGCTGGCACGGCCTCTGGCGCTCGGCGCCGCTCGTCGTCGACGACACCCAGTTCCTCCCCAACGGCGGCGCGGACGGTCGGCCCCCTCGCCCGGGCCCCGTCTCGCGCGCCGTGCGCCGCGCCGTCTCCGCCGCCCTCGGCTCGCACCCTGGCCCGTTCCCCTTCGTCAGCCTCTCGTGTGGCTTCATTGGCGCCGGTGACGGGGACCGCACCACGCTTGCGCGCTGGTTCCATCTCCTCGCCACCAAGGGCGTCCACGAGCTCATCTTCGTCAACCGCCCTGGCTCATCCAAGACCTGCGCCTCCCCGCCGCGCTCTTCAGCTGCGCCTCCCTCCGCCGCCTCTATCTTGGCGCGTGGAGGTTCGTCGACACCGCCACCCTCCCACGCGGCGTCTGCTTTCCCAACTTGCAGGAGCTCGTCCTCGGCGCCGTCGACCTGGAGGACCGCGACCTCGACTTCCTGCTCACCGTGTGCCCCGTGCTGGATGCCCTCGCCGTCATTGGTGACCTTCATCCGTTGCACGCCCGTATTGCCAGCCACAGCCTACGGTCTGCACAGTTCTGTTTGTCCTTCCTGATTGAAGTGGCAGTGGAAGATGCCCCGAGTCTTGAGCGCCTATTCGTCTGGAGGTGCTGGGATCGCCGTCGCAGTGCGAGGAAGCTGGGCACAAGGATCAAGATTGACAATGCCCCTCGCCTGAGCATCGTTGGTTACCTGGAGCCAGGAGTCCATGAGCTGCAGATTGGCAAGACCATTATCAAGGTATCAATTTCCATTTCTTTCCTTATTTCGATAACAGATAACATGCACACACAACAGAGATATCTGTGGAATGATAGCCTAAAACAATGTTGTGTGATGCATCTGTTATTTGGTTCGTTGCAGTCTGGAACCATGCCATGCCCAAAGACTGTCATTCCAACTGTCCAGATGTTGGCGTTGCATCTGCACTTCAGAGTGCAGAATGAAGTCAGGATGTTACCAAGCTTCCTCAGATGCTTTCCCAACATTGAGACACTGTGTATCGAGGTAAAATCAACGTCTGCTCAACCTTAATTTAGCATTTGTATTGTTGTCATCAGCATCTCTCACTCTCCACTGGGCACGGTGCATAATCTTCTACAATGTACATGACTGAATTGTGTGTTAACCTTAATTTGCAGTCAGAGATGACTTGTGAGCCAACTGGCAACATAAACATCAAGTTCTGGCAGGAGAAGGCTCCCATTGAGTGCGTCTGGTCTCACCTCAAGACACTGGTTCTGCGTGAGTTCCACGGTGAGGAAAATGAGGTTGCTTTCCTAAAGTTTGTTGCCGAAACTGCACAAGTGTTGGAGAAGATGGTGCTTGTGATGACATTGAAAGAGCCCTCTGCACCAGAAGAATTGGCTGCCAGAATGAAAGACCTGGATTCTGCAAGATGGGCAAGCGGGAGCAGTAAGGTGGGGTACTTGTTTTCTCGGATAGCTGAAGGAGGTCGTATTTGGAATCTGAGAGCAGGGTTGGATTCTTTGTGCAATGATCCTTTTTTTTGCCTCTGAGTTTAGAACCCAGGCATAAATTTGTGCTGTTTTATAACATAGACACTAGGAGCAAAATATTGTTCATAAGAATGTCCTTTTTGCTCTATCAGGTGGATGTTATGCAGTAGTGTTTGAATTGTTTTGTTTCTTATATTTTAATTGTTTCTTACTTTCTTCTGTTGTTGCTGTCCTTTCATACTAGCAGGTGGATGATAGGTGATTATGTTGATTTTTATTGCTTTGTTTGTCACATTTATCTGTTTCTTGTGTTTTGGCTGTTCTTTCGTACTAACAGTAATTAAACATCTTGTGCCTCAAGTTATGTACAGCACTGCTGCCATTAATTCTCCTGTCTGTGGTAAACCATATCAGGAGATGTATGTCAGTTCCACTGCACTGACTACAATATTAGCATGGTTGTTGATATGAATAATATATTGTCACATACTCATATACTGATATGTAAAAGGGTTAGATGGAATTTTCACGGTTTGGAAATATGCCAGCGGTGTGTCCATAAAAGATCATGTAGAACTTTCATGATGTTCATATGTATTTTTTTTTCTTTTTTTGCGAACCAACATTCATATGTATTAAGATGTTAGATGATTTTGCAACAATCATGTCTTGAAATGCTGAACTGATTCTTCATTCTGAGCAAGAACTCTGCAATGAATTAGCAACCCTGGCTAGACAGGGCCTTTAAAAGCACCACTAAGAAATTACCTGTTGTCAATCATGCTAGTCCAACCGCCTTTTGAAGCCAAGATTCTGAGGCTGGAAAAACACGCTAGTGCGCTAGAAACAATCAAACAAGCATGGGTGAGCCACCAAATATGACAATATACTTTTTAGTATCTATATGACGATGCCCCTTTTTTTATTATAGATTTGCACACAAATTATTCATAAATTGAAGTATCTTGCCGCTAGCAACAGTACAGGGAACACCTTGCTAATGTTGGAATCAGGATCATATGTGCAGAATTTCAAGCCGTAGGCAGACCATACCAACATAAATTGACGGTGCACAGATAAGCATATATCTGTGAACTGGCAAGGAAGCACCTAAATTTCCCCCTAATAACCAGGAATAACCATGAAAATGCACTTGTGCAAAACACTTTCTTTTGCCAGGTGTTCACGTTAATGCACTACCAGATGATTCACTATAATGCACTACCAGATGGATGTCAGGTGATTTTGCCAATTTACATGCATTGCTTTGTTTCTTACACTTCAACTGTTACGTTGTGTTGTTGCTCCATTCATACTAACTGCAATTAAACCTTGTGCCTCTTGTGATTGTGAATCAAGTTATGCACAGCATTTTTTCCAACAATTCACTCAGGTCTCTGGTAACCCACGTAAGGAGTTGCATACCAATGCAACTGCACTGCACACATGGTTATGAGCGTTTGTGCTGTTATATCAGCATGGCGAACCCATACTTGTTTGATTGTTTCTTGTGCACTAGCACGTTTCTTCAGCTTCTGAATCTTGCCTGGGAAAGTTGGATGGACTAGCATGATTGATGACGCCTTGCAGGGCTGTTCTGTTTGCTTAATTTATTGCAGAGTTCCTGCCAACAGTGAAGAAAATCAGTATTGCGTTTCTGGGGATGATTGTTGCAAAAGCAGCAATTAACATCTATCTGTATGAAGGTCGTGATAAGTTCTACATGATGAAACCTCAATTTTTTTCCCTTGCATATGAAATGAATACTCTCATGGATTACGGATTGGCACACAAATCATTCATGGATTGAGGTAGCTAAACGCTAACAACACTACAACAGTACAGTGAACCCAGCCCCAAATGTGCAGAATTTTACAAGCCATAGGCGAACCAAATTTACAGTACACAGATAAGCATATCTGTGAACAGGGCAAGGAAGCGCCCAAGTTACGCCTAATAACAGGAATAGCCACAAAGACGCACACATAAAAAGCACATTTCTCCCAGGCCAAGGAGCTAGGGAAATCCACTGGTAGTACCACTATCTCTATCATCACACTACCTTGCTGAAGGGACCGTCTCACTTGAATCAACTGCCTCTTTTGCATCTGCTTTGGAGCTCTTCTCCTCAGTTATGCAATCCGAACTATCGGGTCCAGATGAACCCTGGAACGAGCTAGTCTCAGGCTTGAACAGCTCATCATTCTCCAGGTCGGACAACTTCTCAGCAGATTCTCCTTTGAGCAACTCAACAACTTCAGACATTATCGGTCTCTGCTCTGGCTTGTTCTGAGAACATGCGAGACCCACAAGAACCATTCGTTTCAGCTCATCCTCGACGAAGTTGCCATTGAGCTTTGGATCAGCGGTTTCCTTGAAGTTTCTGTCGCGGGCTAGAGGAAGAGCCCACTCAGTTATTGTTCGTTTTGTTGTTGGGTTTAGCTTCTCGACTGGCTTCTTCCCGCTGGCGAGCTCTAGGAGCATGATTCCAAAGCTGAAGACATCGCAGCTTTCGGAGGCCTTCCCAAGCATCGCATACTCTGGGGCAAGGTAACCTAGTGTGCCTTTTACCTTTGTGGTGACATGTGTTGCACCATCTGGAATGAGCTTAGCAAACCCAAAATCAGCAACCCGAGCTTGGAAATTTGAGTCCAGGAGGACATTGCTCGCCTTGACATCTCTATGAATAATATGTGGTGTTGCATAGTGATGAAGATAACTGCAAAATGGAAGAACTTTAAATGTTAAGGTTGCTGCAGTTTGATGAACATGATAACTGATGTTGTGAGGCTTACGCGATCCCTTCTGCAGAATCGATGGCAATCTTCATTCTTCTTTCCCAACTGAGATTGCATTCCGCTGCATGTTGTCCATGAAGTTGAGAGTGTATGCTCAGGTTTGGCATATAATCATAGACTATCAAGCGTTCTTGGCCTTCAGCACAATATCCACGCAAGCTCAAAAGGCTTTTGTGCCTCACTCTTGCCAAAATCTCAACCTCGACAGCAAACTCAGTTTCAGCCTTGTTGCTCCAACTCTTGAGCCTTTTCACTGCAATCTGTTTATTTGTCATTAACGAGTGATGCGTAAGTTGGAGAAGGAAATCCCATTCATGAGTAAATAGTAAATACAACAGACTTGGACCCTTAATGAAATTTCTAATAAGACAAATAATTTTCAAAGCATAAGGTAAATATGCCAAAGAGCACAGAAGGACCACATAGCTCAAATCTCACCAAAATAAATATTGATCTATTACAGCATGTAAGTAAATTAGTCTCTCATTAATGAAATTGTTCAAAGCAGCAAAAACCACTCCTCGGTAAACAATTTTGAAAATACAGAAGGAATCAAAATTCCAATGTAGGGGCTTTGTTTTGATTTAGACTACCAAATACATGCAAATGATATTTCAAGTAGACGGGTTTTTGAACAGAGCATACTCACGTGTCAGAAAGCTCATTTTTCCTGATGTTGAGAATTTGATTATTAAGATGATAGAAATAAATTCTTGAGAAGAAAAGTAAGGTAGTTATCTGAATTTGTCAAGACTCTGTGATTAGCTGGTTGTTGACTGGCCATTTTTCAGCCAGTGTGGTTTCATTATTCCTCCATCCCATTCCACCAAACAGTTATGGCGCTATCTTGTTAAATGATAATGTGATCTACACAACGGCTGTGGCTATAATCATTGGAGAGAAAAAAAAAACAGTACTCTACTCGAATAAGTTAGACAATGCTTGGCATGGTCTCAAGCTAAGCTGTAGTTTAGATGTTCATCACCTTCAAAATAATATTCATAAAACAGCTCCAGAAACTACTAGAAACAGAAAACGTGCAACAGGGTGAAGTTAAATCAGCTAAGATACTCTTCACAAAGAAATAAAACAAAAAAAAAGCTAAGATACAATCATCAACGTCAGCAGGTCTCTCTATTGCACTATCCTGTTCCAAAAAACAATACCAAAAACACCAACGCCTAAACTTATTCTGCAGGGGGGGGAAAAAGGTTGGACATAACAGAATGCAGGATTCCTGTTGTTCATAGTTCAAGAGAAAGGGCAGCACCTGTGAACCATCCCAGAGCTGGCCCCAGTAGACGCTGCCAAAACCACCCTCACCAAGCTTGTTATCGTAATTGAAATTGTTGGTTGCTGACTGAAGCTCCTTCAGCGAGAAGATACGCCATGCTATGTCCTTCTTCTTCTTCCTCCTACCCGGTTCGGCCCTAAGAACAATGCAATGAAGTGACCCATGAGTTGGCAGATCGCACAGTAATAAGACGAAAGGTACTAATGGAGCCCCTAAAGGTCATCACTTCACCTGAATCTTTCAACTACAAGCAGCACATTCTGAACAAACTACATAAATCTAACATTATGCCATTTTCCAACCTGATGACCGCAATTCACCAAACATAAGTACAGAGGCACTTGGAGACTAATATTCGCCATGGAAACAGTGAAGTTTGAACTGATGCACAAGTTTAGATGTCTGATCTTTGCCCTTCCGTTCAGTTCAAACAAGACGTGATTGCTGATTATACTTGCTAGTACTCACCAAAGTACTAACTAGCCCAACGAAAAGCAAACACATCAAGCTGACACAATTCTCTCACATCTCAGCCTTTCTCTGCTTTAAAAAATAAATTGTTACCAAAGTCATCGCCCAAATATAGCAATTTTCAGTGTAATGAACACATCTAAAGTTGCCTACGAACCAGTTCCCCCAAATCCCCAGTCTCCACTCTCCAAAGCAAACAAGGAAGGGGGAAAAAAAAAGTCGCAACCATTTCACCATCTCCCCCAAACCTCCCCATTTCTGAGCCGTCCCGCCCTTCTCCCCCCAACCGAACAACCCAGATCACGCCCCCAGACCTCAATTCCAAGACCAAAAATAGCAAGCAAACCACCATCACAAGTCCAGAACCACTCACCCGTCCGACCGCTTGCAGCAGGAAGCCCACCGCATCGCCCGTCCGACCGCCTTGCAGCGCATCGAAACCTCCCCCAAAACTCAAATCAGCACGAGCCGCGGCGTCCTGGCTCCCCCGACGGCGCTCACCCGCCTTTGAAACCCCGCCGCCGCCTCCTCCCGTCTCCGGCGACGACGGCCCGCGGGGCAGCAGACGACCAAGAGAGAGAGGCGAGGGTAGAGGAGAAGTCTTCTTCTCCAGGAGCCTGCCTGTCCGCTTCTGTCGGCTGAGCGCACCACCACTCCCCCACTAGCATACGCAAAGCCGCCACCAGGCAAGCTAGTAGAAGGGGTCCGCTCACCCGCAGGGCGCCGGGTCGCCGGGGCCACGGGTCCACGTGGCGGCGCGGGATTGGCTGGTTTTGAACCGGCCGCGGTAACGGTCGGTTTCGGACAGGTGGGGTAACGTCACCAGGCGGGTGACGGGACAGAGGGTCCGGCGGACACTGAGCTGTGGGCCATTGGCGATGACCTGGCTCCGGCGTGGGGCCCAGCCCCGACGGTTTGTCCTGCTGGACGACGCGGCTGTGGGCCCGGTGGTTGGATGATGGCGACGTTTGACCGAAAGAAAAAGATCCCCGGAGGAGACTTTTGCTGAGATAGGTACAGGCAGCGGAGTACTATTATACTAGTGCGCTCATTATAATGATTATTGTATACTATACGGGCAAAGACAGAAATTCAAGCGAATTTTGAATGCATTGGTAAACAACAGCTTGCTGTTCTTGACCGTTCAAGATTTCTTCATTTCTTCTTTGGAATTTCAAAGTACATACATGGCGGTATATGTTTTCACGGAGAATTCGGGTCATAATGCTAGATACAATTATTTGTTAATTCATATAGTCAATATTATCAATCTGAACAGAGTTACAGAAGTAAGAATTTTTTTTGGGGGGGTGGGGGGGGGGTCAATGACTTTTCATATTGTTATAGTTTAGCATATGCAACTTCAATGATCTTTGAAATTATTCCCATGACCATCAAATTACCCTCCAAATACGGGTGGACTAATAAGACCCATAGTAAGCCCACTTTCGTTTGCAAATTTCTTTAGTTTCAATGAGGAGGTTGTGAGTTGAAGAAGAAATTTTCATTTCAGTGAGGTTCATGGGCACCTTGCATGGTGTGAGTTTGTGTTTAGCTTTAAGCACCGTAGGTCGATGGTGTATGGAGTAAAACACAATCCTTCTAAAAGGGATTCATTACTCTTGTTCGGTGGTATAGAGAGTACACCTCAAGAGCTTCTAAAACATATTACTGATTTGATTACCCGTGTGTGTTGCTTGGTCTTGTCTTGTGGTCTACACAGAACAAAAAGGAGAAGAAAGAGGACGAAACAAAAAAGAGCAAATGGCGATGCTAGTGTGCCCCCACTAGCTAAAATCCAGGACGGAAGGCATCACTAGCTAGCACCACGCTAAAAATCAGCTCTTGCTGGCCTGGCCCCCGTTTAGTTTAGGCATAAGCAAGTAAGCACGTCGTGCCAAGCAATAAAGAAATGGTTTGCACGCTCGATGCTCCCATAGTCCCATCCATCATGACATTGATGTATTTTCTTGTGCAGTTGTGCTGGCAAGACAGTCGCGCGCGTTGTTTGGATGCTTGTTACTTGTAGGCGCTGCGTTGACCAATTCTCTACGCCCTTGTGTTCTTTGCTCCAAGTGAAGATTGTTCCGAGCATTCACAAAAAAAAAAGAGAGAAAATTGCATTAAATACCTTTGTCGAGATAAGTACAAATCCTGGGTACGCAGTGTATACTCTTCCTAAAGAAACAAAAACGCACGCGAGTATTGAATGGGTCCGTAATATCCAACTTGCATTTCTTGATTGTTTTCAATGATGAAGCACTGTAATTTACAGCTTCCAGGAAAAATAAGCAAAGCAAGTACTGATTTTGCGTGCTAAATTGGTGCTTGTCCACACAAAGCAAAAGGTGAAGAAGAGAACAAAAGACGAACAAGAGACAGAAAACTCTGGACGCCATCACGAGCAGCCCCGGCTGCTTTTGCTGCATCTGCTGGTCCCATTCAGTTACGCGAATATCGCAGGGCAATCAAGCAAATGATTTTGCACACCTGACGCTCCCCATCAAAACCATCATTGAGATCGATTGTCTGGTCCTCCAGTCTCGCCGGGAGCTCCGGCTGCGTTGGTTGACCTGTTGTCCTGTTCCAAGTTCCAACTCCTGCCGCTGACGTCAGCTCGTCACACATTCGCCTGTGGGTCGATCACACGGAGCACAAAACAGAGCATAGCGGCTGATGTTGGACTGATGGCGCCGTGTTGAATTTTGTCGACCGTGAAAAGGATACCCTGGAGTATTTTTGTTTGAAGTTTAAGCTGATCGTATCCCGTGAACTTCAATACTTCATCACCGTTATCTTTTGTTGACATAATCCGGAAGTAGTGGGGTTATTCACTTATTCTTATTCCAATGGTACATGAGCGGTGTTTAGTGACCGACGACAAGTCGACAACGACAGGGTTGGGTTTGAGTAATGCTAACCGTGTGTTTCTTAAAAATGTTTCCATGATTTGAGCCTAATCATTCGGATAAGCTAAGCCGTAAGGGGTATAATGTCGCTATGCCCGGCGCGATGACGAATGTGTCTAAGGACCTAGGTGTATTTTTCAAAAGAAGAAACAAAGTGTGTCTTATGACTTGGT
Source organism: Digitaria exilis (assembly GCA_015342445.1). Classification (NCBI taxonomy): domain Eukaryota; kingdom Viridiplantae; phylum Streptophyta; class Magnoliopsida; order Poales; family Poaceae; genus Digitaria; species Digitaria exilis. Next base: position 1,563,329 of record JACEFO010001965.1, read on the forward strand.
GTGAACTGTGAAGCCCTTGTACTATGTAAACCAGAGATAATAATACTCTGGGATTTCAGGTGTGGAATCTTTCCTCCTTTGACAAAAAAGGGAGAGTGATATAATACAGAAACAAATCACATTTCAGGTTAGCCTAACATGTCGAGTTTGAATATTTAAAAGAGAACTTTTTTTATGGTGGTTGAAACGTATCAGACGATGTCACGCAGTACTTTTTGGCTGATTAATGCTAGCCATTGATTTGACTGAGAATTCAGCCAAGTATTTGTTTTAATATAAAAAATATATTTAATTAGTATCTATTGGTATCTTTTTCTACATCTCATTATCACTAACTTTACCACCACTAGATCTTAGGAATCAAGTATTCGCATTTTTTCCAACCACCCTAACTTCTCATTTAAAAAATACACAGATAGATTTATCTTGAAATACATTGTTTCTTCCACATGGGATCCAAAAGCTAGATAAGTATTGTATCATTGATCAGAGAATCAGAACTATTCTCTTTTTTTAGACTAGTAGAGACGCACGTGATACAAAAATAGACAATTCTGCCAATGTTCACACCCACCAGTTGCTTTTTCTCTTGAAGATATATCAATATAAATGTAAGATGCCATACACCCATATCAGTTGAAAGAGTACATGTTTGGTGGTTCGATAGGATTAGTTTTTCTTGTATATTTATATTGTAAAGGGATGATTTGCCACTCTCTTCGTTGATGGTCCTGAGAATGTAGCATCTCAAAGATAGAAAATTTTGGTTGTGTAACTTGTTTTCACTATTTCGAGGGATAATTTAAACGATAGAAAATAGTAGAGGCGTTTTCAGAATTTTAGGGACAGCGCAGAGAGGAGGAATGGGCCAATGGGCCTTGGCTATCAATAGCGCAAATCCTGGTCCACCAGCAAAACCCTGGACTCCTGTCTGCGTTCTCCTGTTCCTACGCAGGCAAAACTCCTGTTTGATTAAAAAAAAAGACATGGGTGACAAAATAATTATGTTTTTGGCAGAAACATTTTCTAAATATCAGTTTTGATGGGTTTGACCTTCTTCCCACCCTCGTTGACCCTTACATGTGGATCCGGCATGATGAGTAAGGTAGACCTAATTTAGGTGAGAAACGTTTTCAATTCTACTCGTTTCTTTATAGATAGATAAATCAGAACTATTCTACTATCACAGATTTTTTTAAGGGATTCTCATATAAACATTAGCCGTGAAGGCCAAAGCAGGAGGTTTCAGTCGAGCCGCTAAACTAGGCCCAGTTCATAAATTAGGTCCAGCCCATCACATAACCCGCTAACTGAAAGGCTAGCCGCGGGTGTCTCGCTCGGCCTCCTCCACACACCACACCCCCAAACGTTAAAACCCTCGCGGCTGCGGCGGCGGCGGCGGCGGCTAGCACCAGCTGAAGCTCCCGGCGCTCTTCTCCGGCGAAGGAAAAGGGGGGAATACAGACTGCAGCTGGCTCAGATGGACAGCGGAACTGACTCCGACAGTGCTCCCGAGGAGCTCACCGCCGTCCAGGTACCCCTAGCTCTCTCCGCTCGAGGACCCCCACCCCACACGAGAGTAGATCACGATTCCGTTGGCTTTGCTCGCGTATCCCGCCCAAGCTGATGGTGAATAGACGCGTAGGTAAGCTTGTAAGAGGATTTTGCTGCTAGGCGCCGTCGATTTGGTTGGCCAAGGAGGACGGTTTTTGTGTGTGTGTGTGTGTGGGGGGGGGGGGGGTTGGATTAGGGTTGTTTGCTGCTTTACCTAGCTATTCATCTTGCATTTTGTTGTTCACGCTTCAAGCTTCGTATTGAAATTGCAGGAAAAAAAAACTAAGCGGTGTTTCCTTGTTATTGTCTTTCAGGGTGTTGAGATGCACGAAGAGATCACTAAAGTTGAGAAGGACAGTGCCATCAGGTGTGTTTCTTATGCTACAACTGGCTGGATGGACACTCTGCTCCCTAATGTGCTACTTTAATCTGTTTTTCTTTCTTTAGATTGGGCATGGGTGATGAGTTATCTCTTCTTACTTGAAATGGAGACTAGATGTGATCGTGTTGGAGAACTAATGCTAGATAATACCCAGTACCCTTAGGCGCTGTCTTAGCTACACTTGTGTGTTCTCTTGGTATCACTAGATGCAAGTGCCTCACTTTTGTAAAGACCATAACCAAATGGCTTCAAAATACTCGGTTTACTGTGAGAAATTGGTCTCCTAGCACATATGTTTGTAATGTTTATGTCTAAATGCAGAGCTTATGTTCAATTTATTTGTTTTAGATGCTTATATATGTATGTGTATAAGTCATGGTGTGTTCGTTGTTTTAGATGCTTATATAAATCCGTGTATAAATCATGGTGTGTTCTGGCGAAATCAAGTTTTATATATGGACATATAGTCAGGTTTTTTTTTCTTAACCCCCCCCCCCCCCTGATACATCAATATGAGTCAGCTATCTGAAACATTTGTGTCTCTAGAGATCATCAGGGTGCAGTAACTTTTTCATCTGATTTTAGGATCTCCGAGATAATAATGTCATGTGTTGTACTTGTAGAGTTACACAGGAGGGAAAGGAGCGGAGAAAACGTTGGGCCAAACGAAGAACATCATCTAAACCAAATAAGAAGGCGCCAAAGGAGGTAGAAGATGAAGATACCAGACAGAGTGAGGAGAATGAGGAGACGCATACTATGCCTGGCATGCTCCCCAATAGTGTAATTGAAATGCTAGCAGCACGTGAGAAGTATGTGCACTTTTCTTGCACTATCAGCTTTCAGATCCATTTTTATGACTAGGTGAATTTCATTGGCTACATTGTCTTCACTTCCCCTGTCAGGGTGACCTTCTCGTCAGACTCTGAGGAAGAAAGTGTAAAGCAGAAGGTTCAGAAAAGGAAGAAGAGAACAAAAACTTCTGGGTATGTTTAATGTTCTTATCATCTAATACAAACTTTCTGAAATGATACTTATACCTGTGTTCTTTAATGTTTTTCAGGCCTGAAACTATTCTTCTGAAGGATGTTCGGGCAACTCAACACGTGAAGAATGCCCTTGATTTCTTGGAGCAAAGGAAAAACCGGGTGCCAAGATCGAATGCAGTTTTGAAGAATGCCAACAAGGCTCTGCGTCTCCTTTCTTCAAAAGGTAACTTTCTAAGTTGAAGAGTGGTAGAGCAACACATTTTCCCAATCTGTCTGTAGACATCTCAACTGCTGATTTATGGTCAAGAGACTTATGAAGTTATGATCAATGTGTTTGAAAGGAATCGATTTGGCATGATGTCAGATGTGACACAGCATATTGTGTGAAAAATGTGTAATGGTTAGTGCTCATGCTCCTTGTAAGCAATCCAAGGTCTGTACGGTTGATTATGTTTGATTTTAGTTATCTATTTGTATGGATCTTGTGTTGCAAATTTTCAAAAGAAAATTCTGAAAGATTCCAAATTTTGATAGCAATGTAACACCTATCAGAGGTGGTCATTGTATGTTCTGTTTTATTATGCCATTCCTAAGGAAATGTTCTATCTGAGCCTATGTTATTCTGCATCAACAGCACGTTTGTTGTTCTCTTCTAGCTGGACGTATCAAATATGGTTTTAAGTTTGTGAAAAAAATCTACTTCGGAAGATTTCATCAGAACAATGCCGAGTAGTTCCAATAGTAAAAGGGGAAATGTGAAAGGGTCTCTAGCCTAGTGGTTAGAGCACCTAAGTAGCACCTAGCAGACCCAAGTTCGACTCCCTCTGGGAGCGAAACTGGGTTTGGAATAAAAAAATAGGTTGGGGCTTCCCCTAGTGATTTCGGTCAAAAAAAAAATAGCAAAAGGGGAAATCGAAAATAAATAAAAGCAAAACACTGCATCAGAGGAAGCAATTCCGTATGAACTCAGAATGGGGCCGTACAAGGAAAGAGTGAAGTTCTGGATGCTTATGTTGTCGGTATCATGTCAGTAAAGAAATTGTAATGTTTTCAAAGAAAAAAACGCAAGTCACCTTATAGTGGGAAGGGCTAAAAGGAAGAAGTTGATGATATAGATCTGTTCGGTTTAATTTAATTTTAATGGTTAAGCATCATAACTTTGGCTTAACATAATCATGATCCAAGTCATCTCATAGGATAATATATCGCGTGCTTCGTGAAGAATATTTTTTAAATCAGATCTACGATGGTTCATGATTCATGCTTTCATTTTCTTTAATCACGCTTTGTCGAGCTTTGACATTCCAAGGCACTTGCCGAGAGGATGCTGATACAAAGGCAAAAGCTTTGGTGAATGTTCCATGTCCTGTCCTCGCTGACATCAAAGCTCGAGCTTGTCAGCTTGACATGGTGGCCGTCGATCTCCCGCCATACTTTCTCCTCCTTCCTCTCCTATTCATACCCTTCGTCTTCCTCGCGCTTTCCCGTCGAAATTATCCCCAGCAGCGGCTGCGTCTCCCGCCGGCGCCATGGGCACTGCCGGCCATCGGCCACATCCACCACCTCGCCGGCGGCGCCCCGCCTCACCGCGCTCTTCGTGACCTCGCGCGGCACCACGGCCCACTCATGATGCTCCGCTTCTGCGAGCTCACCGTCCTCGTCGCCTCGTCCCCGGCGGCGGCGCGCGAGATCTTGAAGACGCACGACGTCACCTTCGCGTCGCGGCCCGTCGGCCCGATGCTCGAGCTCGCGTTCCAGGGCGCCAATGGCGTCATCTTCGCGCCCTACGGCGAGGGGTGGCGCCAGCTCCGCAAGATCTGCGCCGTCGAGCTCCTCAGCGCCCGCCGCGTCCACTCCTTCTTCCCCGTCCGCGACCACGAGCTCCGCCGCCTCCTCCGCTCCGTCGCCGCCGCGGCGAGGACGCCGGTGAACCTCACCGCCGGGCTGAAGGCGTTCGCCGCCGACTCGACGGTGCGCGCCATTATCGGCGGCCGGAGCGAGCACCGCGACGCTTTCTTGAGGCTACTGGAGGAGGCGCTCAAGATCATCCCGGGGATGACGCTGCCGGACCTCTTCCCGTCGTCACGGCTCGCCATGATGCTCAGCCGCGTTCCTCGCAAGGTCAAGCAACGCCGCGACGGCATGCTCGCCATCATCGACCCCATCATCCAAGAGCACCAGGACCGGAGAGCCGCCGGTGTCGATGACGAAGACGAGGACTTGCTTGACGTGCTCCTGAGGCTCCAGGAGGACATGGATTTCCAGGAACCTCTCACCACCGCCAACATCAAATCCGTCATCGGCGTAAGTCATCTTCACCATCGCCGACGAGCTCGCCAGATCGTCGATGAAATATCAACTCTGTTTCTTCGTTCAAAGATATCAACTCTGTTTCTTTCGCAGGATCTATTCGGAGCAGGCAGTGACACAACGGCGACGACGCTGCTATGGGCAATGGCGGAGCTGATGCGGAACCCGGCGGTGATGCGGAAGGCGCAAGACGAGGTCCGGAGCGCGCTCGCCGGCGCCGGACACGACAAGGTGACGGAGGACATCTTGGCCGGGCTCCACTACCTCCGGCAAGTGATCAAGGAGACGCTCCGGCTCCACCCACCGGCGCCGCTGCTGTTGCCACGGGAGTGCCGGAGCTCATGCCAGGTGCTCGGCTACGACGTGCCACGTGGCGCCATGGTGCTCGTGAACGCGTGGGCGATCGGCAGGGACCCAGCGCACTGGGACAAGCCAGAGGAGTTCGTGCCGGAGAGGTTTCAGAGCTCCGGGAGGGACTTCAAGGGGATGGACTTCGAGTTCATCCCCTTTGGCGCTGGAAGGAGGATGTGCCCCGGGATGGCGTTTGGGTTGGCGAACGTGGAGCTGGCGCTCGTCGCGTTGCTGTGGCATTTTGATTGGGAGCTGCCGGATGGGATGGTCCCGGAGGAGATGGACATGGCTGAGGCTGTTGCCCTCTCGGCGCCGCCACGGTCTGATCTCGTGTTGGTCGCTATCCCAAGAATGCCAGTGCCAATGGATTGAACATTACGGACTCATTGACTCAAGAGCTAGTTTGTGGAACATGATGGTGGGATCTTGTCGAGTTCGCTTAATTAGTCCGTTCTTCGAATCAGAAGAAGGAAATTTGAGGTGTTTGTGCTCCTGTTCAATCCTAACATTTGAAAGTTGAAACATCTACACTCCACACGTGATCGATTCAGCGAGTCTTGAATCTTGATAGATGCTTCTTGCATGCATTCTCTATAGAGCGCAATGCTTTGCAAATTGCATCCCCTCGGCCTCATTGGCTAGAGATGATCTGGCCATGTGAGGCCGAGCACATCTGCCACTCTCTCTGCACATCGGATACGAATCTCGCAAGGCAAAAGTCTCAAATTCTCACAGAGATCGAAGCAGGCAAGCAGCGCATGGCCGTCGACCTGCCGCTCTTCTTGCTGCTCGCGCTCCTCCTTGCCATCCCAGTCACCCTCTTCACCGCCAGACGCTCCGCATCTCGCGGCAATGGCGCCGCCGTGCGGTTCCCACCGAGCCCATGGGCTCTGCCGGTGATCGGCCACCTGCACCACCTCGCCGGCGGCGCGCTCCCTCACCGCGCGCTCCGCGACCTCGCGCGGCGCCACGGCCCGCTCATGGCGCTCCGCCTCGGCGAGCTCCGCGCCGTGGTGGCCACCTCCCCTGCCGCGGCGCGCGAGATCATGAAGGCCCACGACGCCGCGTTCGCGTCGAGGCCGCTCAGCCCCATGATGGAGCTCGGCTACCACGGCGCCGACGGCATCATCTTCGCGCCCTACGGCGAGGGGTGGCGCCAGCTCCGCAAGATCTGCGCGCTCGAGCTCCTCAGCGCCCGCCGCGTCCACTCCTTCCGCCACGTCCGTGCCGACGAGCTCCGCCGCCTCCTCCTCTCCGTCGATGCCGCCGCCGCGGTGGCCTCGCCGGCGGTGAACCTCGGCGAGCTTGTGGCGGCGTACGTCGCGGACGCGACGGTGCGCGCCATCATCGGCAGCCGGTTCAGGGAGCGGGATGAGTACCTACGGCTGCTCCAGGAAGGGCTCAAGATCATGCCTGGGATGACGTTGCCGGATCTGTTCCCATCCTCGCGCCTCGCGCGGATCGTCAGCAGCGTCCCCGGCCGGTTGAAGAACCATGGCCGGCGGATGCGTGAGTTCATAGACACCATCATCGAGGAGCACCAGGAGAGCAAGATCTCTCGAGAAGATGGCGATCAAGAGGAGGACTTGCTCGACGTGCTCCTCAGACTCCAGAAGGAGGTTGACTTCCAGTATCCACTAACCAACGATAACATCAAGAACATCTTGCTGGTAAAGTGATCGATCTCTCCCATTCCCAACGAGCATCCTTCCATTTTAGGGTAGTATATTATAGAGTATAAATAAAGGAGATAAAACTAAGGTAATTTTTAACTTTGACCATCGGATATTTCTATACTAATCATTTTCAGACGTTCGTATACGCTAGTGTAGAGTGCTGTTAAAATCTCTGAAGTCGGAAGGTGATTCTGATCCCCAACCATTGTTATTTCGTACTTAGGACATATTTGGAGCGGGTAACGAGTCGTCGGCGACGACGCTGCAGTGGGCGATGGCGGAGGTGATGCGAAACCCAAGAGTGAAGCACAAGGCCAAGACGAGGTCCGGCGAGTCCTCGCCGGGCACAACAAGGTGACGGACGACATGCTGGCCAACCTACACTACCTGTCTCTCGTCGTCAAGGAGACGCTCCGGCTACACCCACCAGCGCCATTGCTGCTGCCACGGAAATGCGGGAGCCCATCATGCCAGGTGCTGGGCTTCGACGTGCAAGAAGAAACCATGGTGATCGTGAACGCGTGGGCGATCGCAAGGGACCCAGAGCACTGGGAGAGACCCGATGAGTTTTGGCCGGAGAGGTTCGAGCAAGGCGGGAGGGACTTTAAGGGGTCTGACTTCGAGTTCATTCCGTTTGGTGCCGGGCGGCGGATGTGCCCCGGGATGGCGTTCGGGCTGGCGCATATAGAGCTCGCTCTCGCTGCGCTGCTGTTCCACTTCGACTGGGAGCTGCCCGGCGGGATGGAGGAAGAGGAACTGGACATGACGGAAGCGTTTGGGGTCACCACGCAGCGACAAGCTGACCTTGTCCTGGTCCCGATTCCTCGTATTCCGGTGCCCATGGAGTGAAAATAACAAGTCTATGTTCAGCTCATGTCTGTCTTTCTTTTCTTTCTGTTTTTTTTTTTTTGCCCCCGAATCAAGTTTACCTGACCTTGCTGCTGACGGGCATGTTGTTTAACGCCGAAAGAACAGTGCTGATTAAATCATGTAATAAATATATGAAAATACGAGCATCTTTTGAGTCTGGAATTCAAATTTAGATTTTCACATTTTCTATCAGCTGAGCTATGCTCAGTTTCCACCTTCTGTTTACTAATATAAGGAGGGGATACTACGGGCTAACATAGGGTCTAATTAGGGACGATGCTGAGGACATTTGCGATGGAGGAGTGTAGTGGAGTTACGAGCGGTGGTAATACTTAATGTATTTGTTAAATCATGAGGAAATAATAGACATGATGTTTTTTTAGGATGTAGTGGTTATACTAAAATCTGTCATGTTATTGTGGAGGTTGCATAACAAGCCATAGAAGAACGGTAGTAAAATATTATTTTTTAGGGAAATGAGACGTTCAGTTGAATGAATTAAGAAATGAATTTATAATTTTACTATGCAGCAAAGCGTTAGGTTTTGAAATTCCAATAAACTTTTGTTTGATCATTTTTTTTTTGAATTTGAACACATTTTGGTGTCTAAATTTCAGGTACAATGGGCCATATGTGATTATTTGTGTAAACAAATTGAGAAAGCGTTTTGAATTTAAAATTTTGCTGTATAATAATGCTGTAGTTTTCGAATTTTAGATCGAGTCCTATGTTGAGCAACTTTTGATTCCAACTGTTGGACTGTGGGCTGATTTCAAGAAAGATTGAGGTCTTCTTCACAAAATTTTTTGAGAGAGGGGAGTGGGGACGGCGTGTTCTATTCCGATGAAGTTCGATGGTTTTTTGAAAAGTGGCTGAGGAACGGCCGATCTCGGTCGTCCTGACGGACAGGAATGGCCGACGACGTGGCCACACTCTTTGGCCTCGGAACTGTCCAAGAATCGTTTGGTGTCAAAATGAAGGTATGTCATTAAAAGTGCATTTGCCCCATATGTGGGTTTTGTGTTGATGACACATGCAATTAAGCAGCTAATGAGATTATTTGAGATGTTAATAGGTTCAAATTTATGAGAATTCCATTTTGAACAAAAGAAGTCCCTCACTTAAAAGATGGATTCTGACAATGCTTCATCGAAGATCTTTTGTCATTTTTCATTCTGAAGCTGAGTATAAGAAACACCGTACTATTAAGAGAGACGTGAATAATTATCTAGAGATGTCAAACGTGCTTAGTTGAGATGCTAACTACCCAAAGAAAGACATAAAGGTTCACACACGCGCACTTGTTCTGAAAATCAGCAGCTTGTCGGAAGTTTCGCCAAACACCATAAGAAGTTTTGGGATACTTCCGCCGAGGGAAAAAAATATGTGACTTCTTTTTCGGCACGAAATTATTTGCTAAATAGCGAGTTTAGTACAGTTGAGCCATCGGTACTAATGGCTAGCCATTACCGAAAATACCGTGCCAATCAGGAAGCGGGTACTAACCGGTTCCCGACCGTTACAATACTACTCCTGTAGTGGCTAGTTTTTTTTTACGTTTGCTTACACTGTCATTCTCCTATATGTAAACACAACCGTTTTACTCTATGGACAGTGGGACACGAGGTACCGCAACAACCACAAGGTCAGATTGCAGCTGCGTCGTGACCCCAAACGCCTCGGTCATGTCCAGCTCCTCAACCGCCATCCCTCCCGGCAACTCCCAATCGAAGTGGAACAGCAGCGCCGCCAGAGCCAACTCAATGTGCGCGAGCCCAAACGCCATGCCGGGGCACATCCTTCGCCCTGCGCCAAACGGTATGAACTCAAAGTCCGTCCCTCTAAAATCTCTCCCACATCGCTCAAACCTCTCCGGCATGAACTCGTCAGGGTTCTGCCAGTGCGCCGGGTCCCTGCTGATCGCCCATGCGTTCACGATCACCATGGTTCCTTCAGGTATGTCGTACCCTAGCACCTTGCATGATGGGCTCCCGCATTTCCGTGGAAGCAGCAGCGGCGCCGGTGGGTGGAGACGGAGCGTCTCTTTGATGACGAGATGCAGGTAGTGTAGGGTGGGTAGCTTGTCCTCTGTCACCTTGCCGTCTTCGGCGAGTGCTCGCCGGAGTTCTTCTTGGGCCTTGCGCATAACCCTTGGGTTCCGAATGAGCTCCGCCATCGCCCACTGCAGCATCGTCGCCGATGTCTCGCTGCCGGCACCAAACATGTCCTGTATTAAATGAAATTGTGAGAAATACTGTAATAAATGATTTTTTTTTTAAAAATACTATAATAAATGAAATTGTGAGAAATAGAGAACCAAATTGATAGCAAATTTTACAACAACTAAATTTGGAAGTAGCAGGGGATTGATCAGGATTCAGGAATTCAGGAGGAGGATGGGGAACTTATTGGTATTGCTACCAGCATGACGGTCTTGATGTTCTCGGTAGTTAACGGGTACTGGGAGTTGACTTCCTTTTGGAGTCTCAGCAGCACGTCGAGCAAGTCTTCTTCTTCTTCGTCGTCGTCGTCCTTGCCGGAAGCCCTCCTCTCCCGGTGCTCCGTGATGATAGTGTCGATGAGCTTTTGCATGCCACGTCGATGTCGCTCGATCTTGCCCGGGACTCGGCTGACGAGGCGCGCGATTCTCGAGGACGGGAAGAGGTCCGGCAAGGTCATCCCTGGCACGATCTTGATCCCTTCCTGCAGCATCCGCAGGTACTCGTCGCGGTGCTCGAACCTGCTCCCGATGATGGCGCGCACCGTCGAGTCCGCGACGAACGCCGCTATCCTCTCGCCGAGGTTCACCGGCGACGGCGAGGTCGCCGCCGCGGCGGCGGAGATGGAGAGGAGGAGGAGGCTGAGCTCGTCGGCGCGGACGTGGCGGAAGGAGTGGACGCGGCGTGGGGTGAGGAGCTCGACGGCGCAGATCTTGCGGAGCTGGCGCCACCCCTCGCCGTAGGGCGCGAAGATGACGCCCTCGCCGGCGCCATGGTAGGCGAGCTCCTGCATCGGGCTGAGGGGTCTCGACGCGAACGCGGCGTCGTGGAGCTTCATGATCTCGCGGGCCGCGTCGGGGGAGGAGGCCACCATGACGCGGAGCTCGCCGAAGCGGAGGGACATGAGGTCGGGGCCGTGGCGGCGCGCGAGGTCGCGCAGCACGCGGTGGGGGAGCGCGCCGGCGAGGTGGTGGAGGTGGCCGATGATCGGAAGAGCCCATGGGCTTGGTGGGAGACGGCTGACGGTGGCGGCGGCGGCGGCGGATGGGCCATGAGGTGCCCGGCGTTTGGTGGCGAAGGAGAGGAGGACGAGAGGGATGGCGAGGAGGAAGATGAGCAGCAGGTAGAGGGGAAGGTCCGCGACGACCATGGCGGGGTTGGTTGCTTCCTCGGTGCTGCTTCGCTGCTCAGATGGTTGGAACGCGAGAAGGATCAACCGTTTGTGATTGTGACTTTGAAGTGGCTGTGACTTCGCGCTCAAAAAGAGCTTATGTTTTGCCTAAGTGACTTCGAAGTGGCTGTGACCGTGATCACACTTCGTAGCTTAGGACTTTGTGTTGGGAGGCATTTTCCTTGTTCCATGATTTGGGTGGTCAAGTTCAACGAGAATTTGGTGGTGCATCGTTCTCCTTGTGTTTTAGCAGCCTTTCAAATGATTGTTTTAGTTATATAAGCTAGCTCGACGGGATTGACTTGTCATCGAGCTTTTCCAAAAAAAAAAAAGGGACTTGTCATCGAGCTCACACGTCGTCCGCTGGTTGCCGGAGACGGGGAGTGCAGCGCGGCGTGTGCTGATGGGAATTGCGATGTGGGAAGTTGGGTTGCGTTCAAGAATGAGGGGCCTGCAGCTTCCGCCGTTGCCGTCGTTCTTGAGCCATCGACTGAAACTCCCAAATCTCAGGCGACTGATGTATGAACGTCTATGATTGCTACGGTTCATTTCAAGGCCAAATGATTTTCAAGAAAGACATCAGCCACCAATTAACATTGCCATAACATAAACATGGGATCACGATCAAATAGCAACGGCAACGCAACTGCTGGTGCTGTCCGGTGACACAAAAAGCTCCTGATCAAACCTTGCATAAGTCTACACTTTAAGAGACGCTATGTACAAACAAAATACCAAAGTAGCAGCTCTCCAAGCAGATCCCTTCCAGGGCGAAGACGGTGGCCTCATTTACAAGGGTGAACAATCAGCCACGAGGGGCTGCCATTTGCTGCTTCTTGATCCTATCCCCAGCCTTCACCACGCTGAGAAGAGACATGAGCAATTGAAAGAGGAAGTTAGGAAACGATGAAGCTTGAAACAACAGAAACATGAGATTGCATCGACAGACCTGATATCGTGAGGGGTTATAAATATCCACTGAGACCCATGCCCAACAGCAAAATCTACTAGGGTGTCTAAACTTATTTTGCGGCTCACTGCATCCTGCCAATTTCAGATGCCATCGATTATAAAATTTTGCCTGCCATTTACTAGACGAAGAAATGGTAAAGGTCGTGTGTGCTCACCATGAATACATCAAACTCATCCATGGCCCTAAATGGTGCTTCCGTCATTCCATGAAGGGCCAAAGTAAAGCAAAGTGTTGAAAAAGATCGTTCTCCACCTAGGGAAAAAGATACAACAACAACAAACAACAACTTAGCCTTCAGCCCCAAATGAGTTACGCTAGGCTAGAGATGAAACCCAGAAGAAACATAGGTCATGGTTCAGGTACATTGATAGCTACAGAAAAAGATAGCATTAATAAAAAGCATTGCAACAGAAGAACACTAAGCAAAACAGGTTACAATTCTATATAACATTTTTCTCAAGAGCAAACAAACTTGATAAAATATTACAGCTAATACAAATGGAAGCTGCAACTACCTGAAAGTCCTCTAGTGTCTCTAATGGTATCACGAGACGCGTCTTGAGGCATTGTCAACTACATTGAACGCCATAAACATGTTACTTAGACTGGTTCAGAAAGAAGTCACGCATATACTCGAGATAAGGAAAGCTAGCGAAAGCAGCTCACCTCAACAGACAGAACTTGGTTCTTATAATCTACGTTGATGTACCCACTGATACCTTTCTTTCCGAGGTGTTCATTGAACCTTTCATACATAGAAAATTGGCAGGACTCTCAGGGCTAATCCTTCTTCAAGCATTATTGATAGGATGATCTAGAAGAAAGATTGGTGGTAAGCATCTAAACAAGAAATTTTACTTACAGCCATGTCAGCTGACGCTTCAAAAGACCAGCATTTCTTTGGAACTTCTTCCATCGCAAGTCCAAAGCCTTTTGGCATGCCTGCAGATCGATGAATTTGGTTGAAAACAATCCATTATGATGCACTGCAGCCTATCTAATATATCTAACACCACGTACCATACCTGAATAAGGCCACAAATCAATACTAAAACATTGCATGAGGCATGGTATTTGGGACATAGTATCCCACAAGTAAAATTGAATAGTTGTAAATTGATCACCATAACTCGTTAATAAGGAAAATAGATTAGGCCTTTTCAGAACCACAAAAGGCTAAAAAGGATATGAAGATGATGCCATACAACAGGTACTGTACTTACACTTAATTTATCCCTAAAACCAGCATACATTTGTTGTTTCCTCAAGATTTTCTGTCTCTTTTTGTCATACAGTGCTCTCAGATCATCAATGCTCTCATTGTATCTGCACAGATGTTTTTTTAGGAAGTATTAAACCATATTGTTTAATTATTTGCTTTTGTGCAGATTTCTGCAAACAAATGGTTGCAGACCTGCTGCTTTCCTGCTGTAATCTCCGTGTCAGTTTATTAATCTCTGTGTTCAATTTTTCTACGGTGGATCCTGCAACACCCCCCAGAGCGTCCACTTCACTCTCAGTGCATATTGTTGAAGCTTTCTCAAAGTACTCCTAAAGAAGAATATACAGTAACTGCACATGAGCCAAATAAACCTATCTATATAATTGAAATCTGAAGCACAAGTGATAATCAGGTAAAAAAGATAAAATTGATGTCGAGTTGAAAATGCTCAAGACAGAGCTTTCAAGCACTCCAGCTTCAAAAGGAAGAACTCTATTTTTGACCATCGAACTATCGCTTTGGTTTGGTTTGGTTTTGGCCATCTAACTCCAAAACCAGAAATCTTTGGCCATCGAATTATTGAAACCGTCCACGTCAGCAAAACCACCTGCCAAAACCATCTAATGGCCAAAGATTCCTGGTTTTGGAGTTGGATAGCCAAAACCAAACCGAGGTGATAGTTCGATGGTCAAAAATAGACCTTTTCCGCTTCAAAACTGAGCATGACTTTATTAAAAACGCTAAGATAAAATTGCTTCTTTTAGAACAGCTTTCATTGTAGATATGCAATGTAAGAATGCAGAATATTAAATATCTACCAAGGAGGGTTCTGTACCATTCAAACACAAGGGTACCAGTTTGAATTAGAATGTATGATCTTCTGATGGTGAAACTTATAGCTCAATACATTTGAAAAGGAGGTGGCTCTAGCCAAGTCATGTTTGCCAGTGAAAGAGGAATAACCTGACGAAGCAATTGAAGATCTGTGTACACCGATTCAGCTATGTTAATAGGAGCTAAAACCTTCCTTTCCATGAGGTCTTCATAGTGAGCTTTCTCCTGGAAAGGTTCAAGAACATGGCAAAATTCGATGAGAGGAACTAGTCATGTGAATTTTATCATGTAAACCTACAATATAGGTGTTAGAATTAGAACAATAGGTAACAGAAGCATTTAATAGCACTTGCGGACAGGAGCGGCAAACTAGAGCACAGGGTATTTTTCAGGTGGCATCAAAGTGATAAGCAATCCACGGAGTGGAAAAGGAGCTATTTTTTTAATAAAAAATAATATCAAATGCAGAAAATGAAAACTATATTTATCACACGTTTTACATAGCCCCTTTGGTATTTTACCATCATGCGGTAAAGCCTGAGAAATCAACACTAGATCTCGCCTAGAGCATGAGAAGATGCCACTGAACGTGCACCTTTATCTAAGCTACGGTTTAAGGAAAACTGTCTTGCAAGGGGAGAATCACCAGGGGCTTATTATTTGATTTTCAATCAATTGCACTTTGTTAACTCAATGGGGGCGAGAGGAACAATTAGGTGGCCGCATGGACTATAACTGGAGTAGAGACAAGGGATATGACTGCTGCTGCGAAGGGTGACAACAGTATGGACTACACGAAGTTCTCTGAAATTTAATGTTTTATAATATGGATACTAAACAATTAATTTTATTCTGGACAAATTCCAAGCTGTACCTTGTATTAATTAAATCAATTTCTAGAAACTAATGACTGGTAGCCAAAGACAACATGCATTGTTTCCTATGCTATTTCAAAGTATTGTAGCCAACACCGTTGCCTCTTGCCCTCTTATCAGACTTAACTCGGGGCCTTCCTCGTCCCCAGCTATTTCTGTCTACTAGTTCTCTTATACCATTCATCCTCACGTGGCACAGACATCAAACACTGAATTCTTGGCTTTTGATGAATTTAAAGAGGAAGATACGGCAGTGATTTTGAGGGTGCACAGGTTGAAGCCACACTATTATAGCTTGCACCTTGCAACACTTCACTCCTGATTGAGGTCATGTCATTTGTTCAGCTTTTTCACTAAATTTGACAGACTTGTGGAGCCATTTTGTAAAAATATGTAGTGGTATCCTTTTGAGAAGATATGAACTGATATCCAGAGCTCACAGAAAGCAACGAGCGAAGAACAGAAACTATGCTTTAGAGAAACACACCAGCTGTGCATCATGTATTTTTTCTTCAACAAGCTGTAATTCATGCTGTACATCACTAATAGACCCCATCTCAGCATATGCAGAATCTGAAATAAAATAAAGCATTTTGCATTTAGCATGTATAAATAATCAACCGTGGCTAAGAAATCTACAACACTAACATTTCAGGGAGTAAAGTGTATATTCCTGTAAAAGGACCAAAAGAATAATATAACTCCTTGGAGTTTTTTCCCTCTGGATTTGCAAACTGTAGTTTTAAATCATACTGCACAACTATTGGGAAAATGAGTTCGCAATACAAAAGTGTTGCATAATGACGTAGTCAAAATTGGAACAGATGGGACAAATATGCATGGGTTTTCCTACAAGTTTAAGCAGTCAGATCAAGAATAATTTATTCCAAAACGCTACTCCCTCTCCTTCAACACGGGGACCAATGAACGCATTTAATTCTACTTTAGCAGCCAATAGAAAAGAAGAGAAGCCAATGAATATGCTATTTACACCCAATGCCCATTCATTGTACGGGAGACAAGAAAAATCAAAATCACCCTAGCCCCCTTGCAGAACTGATTTGCACTGAGTCAAACTAATTGGAGCAGCCACACCAGACAACCTAAAATCATAATACAACAGCCTGGCTAGACTCAAGCATTAGCGGTAGTACCAGCTAAGTTACAAGGCTAGATGATGATTCCCTGTCCTTTCTCACAAACTAGTAAGATTAAAATATAAGCAGTGTCCTACTCCTACAAGTATTGGTATTGCCTGCTGACCAAAAAGGTGATATAAAAGTGTCCCTGAGCTATAATTTTGCCTGTATGCCAATAAAATATAATAAATCAAATGTGAAGAGTAAGCAATAATGGCAAAAGGGATTATACTGATAAAGTCATTGCAGGAAGCTCTTCTTTTGTTCTCTTCTTGCAAAGCATATGTCAGTTTCAAATTAATATCCTGCAGAACTAATTCTTCATTCCCAATATCTTCCTTCACTTGCTGCAGAATTAGGTAGCAATACTAAATTGATCTTGTTCTTGCTTAGAAAATGAGGATTAGCTGCAAGGTAAAAGGACAATCACAAACAAACCATCATTTCAGGCTCAAGTTCTGAGGTATCCACAGCAGTATCATGATTATTGACAGCAGAAAACTTCTTGATGTCATCCAACTGCACTTTTTTACGCTCCAGTTGCAGCTCTTCATCTTTTCTTTTTTTCTGTGAAACAAGAGGCATCAACATCGGATAACTTAAAGCAAATTGCAAAGCAACAAGAATTTACCTTCAAACTTCTGAGTTGCAATTCAATTTCATCTCGCTGAACACCTAATTTCCTTTTCTGACCCTTCCTCTCTAAGTTTATTTGCTCCATTCCAGTAGCTTCCTTCTGCATTTCAGTTATTTTTTCTCCTAGAGAAGTGCACAAACGACCAACTCTCCCCTTTCTATTTGGAGGAAGAAAGGTCTGAACAGAACCTTTAAAGAACCTGCAAGCAATGGCGACAGAATGAAAAACACTTTGAAATATTAAATGAATCAGTAAGGATGCTAGAAGAATTGAAAGCACCTGATGGCTGATATACGACTATATCCCATTAGCATGAGTTAGAATAACGATAAGCTCTATGTTGGTGCTAACTACGACCCATATTTTAAAGCTTGACAATATGTAGCAAAGACTACCAATGTTTGCAATCCAAACGTTGTGGATTCAAGTGCACCTCAACCAAATCATGCAGATCAATTGTTAAATTGGACCCGCATGACACCAATGGACCTCAGTTCAGTGCCTCCATCCGATTGGAGCTAATTAGAGCTCAAGAGGCGAGGTTGTTGCTGCACATCCCACCAGGCCGCATGGAGGCAGATGTGGAGCGCCAACAACATGGAGGGCAATGACAGAGTATCGTGGAGGGAAGCGTGGGCGGAGGGCATCACTGCACGAAGGTCGCACAGGGGAAGGAGCGAGGAGCAGCATCAAGGGAGTCACGGCTCGCGGGAAGGTGGGAGGTTCCCTGGGGGAGTGAAAAGCTGAGAGGCTGCTCGGCTACCGCTTTGCGACATATCTGTTCGGCAGTACAAATAGGTGAATCGCTCATTTTTTTTAATCACGACGGAAAGCTATGCGTTTGGGAGGCTAGCAACTTAAAAAGAAGCTTCAAGCCAAAATCCTGTGTTGCCAAACAGGGGCCTATGTCCAACACGTGAATCAGCAATACGAAAAAATGATCTAAATACCTGAGACTTACATTCGGGCACCATCCGGAGTATATACTTCCTTCAAATTCCTTATCCTCTGATCAAATGCAACAGACTTTCCCACTTCATAATCTTGAACTAGGACCTGTCTCTCTGCATGGCCCTGAAATAGAGATACTTTTGCATAAGTGTTGATCAAACTAAATTTAAAACTGAAGCATCTGAAGAAGAAAACAAAGAAAGAGCACAGAGTTGGAACAATAAATAAACAAATTTGTGAAGATGTTGTTACCTGATCTACCAATACATTTAGTATTGTAGGACTTTCTGAATGGATAACTGAGAGTATCGTCGGGTGTTTTGTTGAAGGAAGCAAATGATTCAGGATGTCATGTCTATTAAAAGATGGAATCAGACTTCATTTGAGATGAAAACCAAAGATGTACAAAACAGAACACCTTTTCATCTTACAGCGGTTTAGCAAAGTCATATATAATAATTTGAAGGCTGCGGTAGTTCGCTTCTTTCGCGCAGTCTCGTAAAACAAGTAAATCCTTATGACATGTAACAATGAAAGCATCCAGCAGCTTCCCAATTGCGCAATCAACTGCAACAGACCAGTAATCGCTAGACAGTTGCTGCATTAAAGCAAACACTGTTATTGTGTGGAGGATAGCACAAAAAGTTTAATCTGTCCACACTGTATTACAACAGAACTAAAAACAGACTCCAGGGAATAGGGGAAACAAGGTTGATTGGTAGCTAACTGAAAGCCCAAATTAGCACAATAAATCAATTTGTGTACACGACATTTGATGCAAGGAGAAGAAACATGAACAAAGCGACTCAAATTAACAGAGGTCAACAGCTGAAAAACAACCATGCTTTTCCTTATATTGAAGGACTAATAAATCGCTTGAATCAATGGAAAAATCATGCCATACTTAAGCCAGAAATAATCAATATAAGCACAGCCGCAGAAAATAAAGGAATGAACCAAGGACAGGGCATTGGGCAGATCAGTCGTAGAGTGTAGTGGATTCAAGGTCTAGTAGTAACCAATTGACCTCTTCTTGGGACAAACAATTTGACTAACATTGACACCTACATGCCACCGATTCCGACACGTGTATCGTACACTCTACATATCCAACAGATTCGCCGTTTTCCCACAAAATGGCAATAGACAACATATGGATATAAATAATCACCACACAAAAAAGCGTTTAGGTAGCAAAAATAAAGGAAATAGAAAAGAAATGGAAAAAAAAAGATGGTGAGAAGACAATGGATTGGTCCGGCCTAATCCCTCCCGTGCTGCAGCCCACTAGGGTATCATTTTATTCCAACACACAATCTGCTCATCTACGCATGGTCGATTCCTCAACTGTGTCACCTCACTCCACCTCGCCAACAGCACCCTGCTTAGCCATCTCCCTCTTCCTCTGCAGTGTGACGGCCATCTCTCACCGCGTACCGGCCACCCGTCCCCGTGTCGTACGGTCCACCTCAGTCCTCATGCCATCCCTGGTCACGCTGGATCTATCTTGCTGCCGTGCCTCTCCAAGTCACGCCGTCGTCGCCTGTCGCATAGCTAAGGCCGCCGTGAGTCTGCACCTTTCTTCTCAGCCACTTGGAGATGCATCAGCGCCATGTCCATGGGGTATCAGTGATTAAAGATGTGTTTATTTTTAGGATCCTATCAGCCGATACTCACCAGTTTGCTGTCGGGTCCATGCTACATAGATTGACACCTCGAGCCTCTGTGTAATTAAACAGCATATCTAATGAAATTTAGAGGGGGTGGGGGGTGTCTGCCTTTCCATCTCCGGATAGAGAGGGGAGGGAAGAGTGCTTTGGTGTCCCTTCCAGTTAAATATTGAGGCTTCACAATTTCTAGTCAATAATATTTCTCATGCCTTTTCTCGTACATGGTTCAATAGTATATGAACCACATCAACAGCTTGATGCCAGAATTCATCCTAAAATGTTTGGCTTGTTAGAAAAAAAACAAGGAAGATACAATCCAGCAACATGATATTGCAGAAGTCTATTTCTGAATATAGCAGATCAAAACAAGTGCTGAAGGTGATATAGTTCAGATAGCTGGCAGCCTGGCAGCAGCATGCTCTTCATTTCAACTTAGCAGGACCTGTTTTAGGCAAAAGGGAGGCTCTGTGTGGCTGTATTAGATGGAAATTAGGTTTGATGACCAGGATCCAAGTTGCTTGATGAATACTAGCAGTCCAGAAAGAACTAATTGCCATATAGACTATCGCACCATCCACAAGACAAAAGCTAAGGCCAATATTGCAACAATGTGGCTAACAAACTCAATCAAATCTAAGCAGTGGATGTATCCCTAAAGAAACAGCTCAACTAAACTAATCAATACATATGACAAGTAGGAGCAGTGATACAAGGTGACGAGTGACTGTGCCAGGCTGCTAGCGATATGGCATAACCACATAACAAGCACAAGGTATATCAAGGACATATCAACTGCACAAGTAACACTAACTACTTAACACTAGAGTTTGAAAAAATATGACAACCATAAATATGGAAGGTTACAACTTGCAACCACATATCGAATACCAGTACATTCTAAATACCGTGCAAAAAACAAACGTTTAGCTTTTAAATATTGTTTTAAAAGCAAAAAAATGGTAAAAAGGATGAGACCGGTCGAGAGCTGAAAACTTCGATTTATATTTTGAAATTAGAATGGTATTATTGCCCCAATACCAAGTTACTGAGACTAACAGTAACCAGGTATAATAATCAACAGAAACAATTAACATAATACTTTCATACCACATGATCTCCTATTGGACCAACAGGAGGGCACTTAAATCTACTCTGATGTCTTTCTATTGAACGAAAGAGGCTCAGAACTCTATCTCCTCCGAATGCTGTTAGCTGCAAAGAAGCATCACCAGCATGTAAATAAAAATATTACCAAACAGTTGCTACTTTAAAAGTCAGGAAACACAGGGTACTTCCACAATAGAAATAGTTGCTGGTAACTGAAGCACTGCATATTACTTTGTCATGCTGACGTTGTTGAAAATCCTTAGTTTGCTGTTTCAGGTGATTGATCCTGCGTGCATCTTCATTTATCTGCAAAGAAACATGTAATAGAACATACAGTACAAGACCCAGAGGATCCAAGATAAAGAGAGGCATGACAGCTCATAACAACCATAGCAGTACTTGTTAACTTTGTATGGTGCAAGGGAGAGACTAGCGAAAGAAAACAAAGAAGTTAAATAGTGAAGATGCATGGTCAAAGAAAACAAACCAGAAGTTAAAAGCCTAGTTAAACAAACCAGACTAAAGTTGTAAATAAAACTACCAAAGAATGACTAAACAATTAAACATACTTACCCAGAATATGCAATTTTCAATAAAACTACTGAAAATAATTAAATAAAACTAAGGAAAGTTAACAGATATTACAGACTCCCTTAATGCAGTAGATGAGGAAATTGGTACTAAAGAGAAAGGATTAACGGTATGCAACTACTGAGGAGAGGAAATGTAAGTCGCATGGGCCAGAATGGCCATGCAACTACTCCAACAAGGTGGCACTGTGGCAGGTATAATCCCAAACTACTCCAACAAGGTAGCAGGTATAATCCCATACTGCTAGCCAAGAGTGAGTGAGACCAACTTAAATAGTTAGCTCCAGGAACCATAGCAACCTCGGGTAACATGTCCAGTGTCCACTCAGCATGCAGAGTGGGCCCATTACAATTAAGTATAAGACCCAGGAGAGTTACTGATTGCTGAGGTGGTGTTTCCAGAGATGAAATTCATCATGCAAAAGAGCTGGTTTTCTTGTAGCACATTGGAATAATATAAGATGGAAATAAATTCGGCACACCACACATCAAAGACCTTGTTTGGAGGGGCAAAAGTTACAAATACCTCTTTTTCGATGTCACCAATGCTTTTACTAATTCCCCATAGTTCTTCGGATAATTTCTTCTCTTCGTCTTTTAACCTGAACACATAAGACAGTGTCAAATGCAAAAACAATACCTGGTTGTCACCGGAATAATTAATAAGTATGAAAAATGACCTTGTAGCATTTAAATGAGAAGAGTTGATCTCCTGATGTAATTCCCGCTTGTTGTCCTCAATTTGAGATACTTCAGCCTTCAATTTGATATAGAAATTATTCAGATGAGATGGAAAATTTGGTAATTCTAAAAGAAAAAATGAAGGATACGATTTACAAATAAAAATAAATATACAATAAATGACAGAGGGCTCCAGTGCTCCTGTTAGCATATTCAAAAAGTTGCATTTTTTTTCAAAATTCCCCCAAAACATTTTTCTATGAAAGAACAGGGGAGAGGGGTGTAGCCCACCTGCACAATGTCAATGTAACCAAGCGTCGAACAATGTGAAGGCACAACAACGGCAACCAAAAGCCCAGGGAGGTATAAACAAAGACAGTGGCAGAGTGCCTGAGACCTACGTTACATCTGAGAGGAATTCCCCAAAACTCATTCCTTTATCACAGAAAAAAATAAAGTAAACCCAGAACAATTTAATTCCAAATTCATCCTAGATGCCAAGAAATAAAATGGGCAAGCAGTCCAGCATTCTTCATCATGTGATGAAAGTACTCGTTTTCTTGAAACTCAGCATTTAACATGATTCTGGAGTTGGATTTTGTGGGTTTACTTAACTTTACGTGTATGTTACTTTTATGGATTTGTGGAGCATTGCAACAGGTCGGATCAATCGTATTCCAGCAAGGTAACACCAAATCCCCAAGTCAGGAACCAATTTCCTTTAAAATACTGATAATCGGCTTCACCCTTCTGGCCCTTTATTAACCGATCAATTAACATTTAAAATATATGGACAGCTTATTCAGCATATTTGTGTATGCCTTGACTGTTAATGGACACTTTCTTAATCCAATGGCCAACCACAAACCATCATATTGGCTTCTTGTAATTTTTATTGAGATAAATTTCATATTGAAAAAAGAAATGCATTTAACAGAAGGATCACCTGAGTTTCCTGCATATGACGCAGCTCGAATTCACGAACTTGTGCCTGAAGTTGTGTCAAACGCTTGTTCATTTTATTTAACATTTGTACACCACGTGCATGCTCTTTCTCTAAATCTATCTTCAGTTTCACAGCCTGCAAAACAAAGGAAAATGAATAATTAAGAAGACAGCTGATAAATAGCACAACAATATTCATAGACCAAATGGAAGGACAGGTGTAACTTGTGCCAACACTTGAAACTTTATGAAATTTGGCACACAAATAACAAGGTCTTTACAGCATTTGCAGCATGAAATTCGAAATTTACTTCAATTTGTCACATGTTATCCCAACTTAATTGCTTAACTGATAGTATTTATTGACACAGATGCTCATATAAGCATATTCAGATGGCAAACATAAAGTGAAGTGAACAATTGCATGCGAGTGGTAATTTTTTTTCTCAAACTACGCAGGAGAGCTGCACACCATTTCGTTAAGGTGGAAGAAAAGGTACAAAGGTCTGGAAAGAATCTACCCAGGTACAGGGGCAATCACACCCACCACAAGTGGCGAATGAAAACAATTTTACGATAGTTCTAAAAGTAAGGTGGTATAAAATTATCCACGAATTAAAGGTAAACAACATATCATAATTTGCACCAAAATGAAAAGTATAACAGGCAGACTGAAATGCGTGAAGTGCAGATGCATTCAGTGGTGTGATTTTCTAATTCACAAAACCATGTGTGTCTATACCTCTACTATGGAAACCACATGCCAGTGACAAGGTTATGCCTCTGAGTTAAAATGTCACTGTTACAACAAAGGTTATTACTTATGAGTCATAATGTAGTTAGGTAATTGTTGCAGAACATTATAGAAAAATGTATACAACAATACTGGGAGCTACTTAAGCCAATAAAATACCTCATGCATGTCATTTTCCAACTTTTCCCTTATCCTCTGTACTTCTTGAGTCTTCTCCAGAAAAGATTTAACATTTTCTTTCTTTAAAATAGATTCTTTCCTCAGTTCTTCTATAATGGCCTACAACATAAGGCAAAATGGATTCAGTTAACAACCCATTAATATTTCAGACATGGTACACAACATTTTTTTTAACAGTGCCACCCTTCGTACAGCCTTCACGGAGTGGTGCCGGGGTTCGAACCCATGCCTTCTTGGCATTTCGATGGTAAAAAATAGTTACGATAAAACAGCATTTACTGTATTTTGATCAATCCGTAGTTGGCATGCAGGGATGCGCTCTTTGAGTTTCTCGAGCTTATCTGCTTGTTGCTCAATCTTTTTTACAACATCATACACCCATGCCCAGGCCAGTTTTTTCTTCAAGTTACCAACATCTTGTGTTATTTCTTCTATATGTTCCATATTCTTTATCTTCCTCTGAATTTCATCGAGATCTTTCTGCACCGGACCAATCGAATTTTCCAGCTCTTCAACAATAGCATCCGCGCTGGTCAGTTTCTCTCTTATTGAACCAAGCATGTCATTCACTTGTTGAAGAAGAGTAGCCTTGAAAAAGAACTGATGCAAAACAGAAGGTATCAACAGTGAAAAACTAGAATAAAACCAATTATCAGATATATGCCAATATCAGAGGAGAGAACAAGTATATGGGGCAATTTTGAACTAAATTTAACTGCAATGTACTGAATGACACCAGCTCAAGGACATCTGAAATGATACACTATGTTCAGAAATTTAGGGCGTGCTTGGTCTCCAGCCAGAGACTGCCACGCCACGGTTTGGCGCCCCACAGTCTGTGGCGTAGAAAAACGGTGCCACACAATCTGCTGGAAAAGCTGGTGACTGCGCTGTGGCACAGAACACTATGCTGTGGCGACACATAGCGAGGATGAAAAATATAAAATGTCCATGAAGGCACATGAATTTTCATACGACAATAATAGGCCACTAAGAGGCACATGAATCCAGGCACACATGTTTCATTCATGATAAAGAATGGCAAAAAGTAAGACGTCACCTGTGACGGTATTGCTAGAAATATAATGCAATCGATTACCTTAAACTTATCTCTGTCATTTCCTGAATGTAAAAATTCTCTGCTTTTGTCTTGACTCATAATCACACAGGGGTTTTCAACATCAATCTGAAAATTCAGAGATGGATCACGATGCAGAAAAAACATATATCAGGATATCACATTGCAAATAAGTACTTTAGCAAAAAGGTATAAAGATAAAAACAATTAGATATCTACAGAGTGAATGCATGAGAATCGCAAGTGAGAATCTACAAGTCTTCACTCCTAAGTAGTATGTGTTAAGGTCCATATATCATCTAGGCCCATAGTGGCCCACATACTGGCTATATATATGTCCATCTGGACTAATGGAGGATTATTCTCTGATCACCACCATCAAAGGTAACATGGAATCAGAACAAGGTTTAGGGTTAGGATTAGGTCTAAACTAATCCACCCAAGATCCATTTTTTTGGGCCGCGGCTGCTTTGCATCGCTGCCCGTCGCGGCCGGTCGCGGCTTCGCCGCTCGTCGCTGACTCCTTCCGCCGCCCGTCGCGGTCCCCTCCGTCTGTCCGCCCGTCGCGGATCCGTCCACCTCTGCTCGTCGCCGCCTCCTCTGTCGCGGACCACCTCTGCTCGTTGCCGCCTCCTCTGCTCGTCGCCGCCTCCTCTACTCTTCGTCGCCCGTCGTGGCCACGCCTCGTCGCCCATAGTGACGTCCTCAGGTCGTCGTCCTTCGCGGCAGGCTCGTCGCGCGTCTTCGTCCGCCCGCTCCGCGGATCTCATCTGCGGCTCCTTGCCGCCCGATCTGCCGCCTGTTGCAGTTTGTCGCCCTCTGCTGCAGAGACTTCACCGAGGCTCCAGTCTGCTGCTCCTCCGTCGCCCGTTGCAGCTCGTCTTCCCCTGCTGCATCGGATCTTCACCGACTGCTGTGGCTGACACAACTCGGTCACAGCTCCCCTGTTTTCTTGTTGGCGCCTCCTCTGCTGCTACCACGGTCTGCTCTGTGCCTCTCTTTGCTTCATCATGTCGCACCCTAGTGCTATTCAAGTTCCACTGCAGTTTGATGGTCAGAACTACAGAGAATGGGCTTTTTGTGTTCAAACCGTGCTAGGAGGTTATGGGCTGGTTTAACATCTTACTGGTACTGCACCTGTTGTTGCGGCAGATAACTCTAATGCTACTGCAGTGACTGCTTGGGTCAATGATGAGGGCAGGGTTAAGACAGCCATAGTCACTATTGTTAAGCCCTCTTTCATGATGAGTCTTGAGCCTTTCAAGACGGCCAAAGAGATGTGGGATTATCTGAAGAAAAGATTTGTTCAGGTTAGTGGTGCTCATATGCATACTGATGCAAGGTCTTCGTGGGCTTCAGCAGGATGACATGAGCATTGATGATTATTATAATACCTTTGATCGTTTCATGGGACCAGTGATGTCCATGGTTCCTCCATCTACTGCTGCATGTGATGGGTGTTCTAAGAAGACCAAGTTCATTGAACAGTTCATGATGTATCAGTTTGTTATGGGACTCCGGTCTGAATTAGATCATGTTCGTGCGCAGCTCCTTAATACATCTCCCACACTATCTATTTCAGATGCTTTGGCTTCATTGACTGCTGAAGAAGCTCGACTTCGTTCATTATCACCTGCTCCTCCAGTGATAGCACCTCACAGTGTTCTTGCAGCTGCTCAGAAGCCTAGTACATCTAGTGGCGGTTCTCCTACTCCTTGTGTGCATTGTAACAAGACTACTCATCGTTCAGAGAATTGCTTCAGCAAGTATCCGGAGAAGCTAGCTGATTATCGTGCTCGTCGTGCTGCTCGTGGTCGCGGTACGACTGCCCCTCCTAGGGGCTCTGTGTCTGTTGCTGCCGCCTCGCCTGTTGGTGCTTCTCCTTCCTCGTGGGTCCTTGATTCTGGTGCTTCATTTCACGTGACCTCTGATCACTCTCAGCTGGTTGATTGCAAAACTGTTCATGATAGTGCTTCTGTTCAGACAGTTGATGGTACATCTTGTTCTATTACTCACCAGGGTTCACTTTCTAGTGCACATTTTTCTGTTCCTAATGTATCGCTTGTACCTCAGTTGTCCATGAACCTCCTTTCAGTAGGCCAGATTACCGATCAAAATTGTTTTATTGGATTTGATGATTCATCTTGTTTTGTTCAGGATCGTCGAAGCGGGATTGTGATTGGGACTGGCCATCGCCGTAGAGGTTCCTCTAACCTCTACATTTTGGACACGCTGAGTCTTCCTTCTTCCGCTGGCTCTACCGCTCGTGTGTCATCTGTTGCATCATCATCCGGCTCCGCTTCATCCTTCGCCAAGTGGCATCATCGTCCGGGTCATCTCTGTGGGTCTCGCTTATCGACCTTAATAACTAGTGGTTGTCTCGGTCATACATCTATTATGACCAAATCAAGACGACGAGTCAGAATCAAGACCAAATCAGATGGGTATATTGAGAGATACAAAGCTCGCCTTGTTGCTCGAGGTTTTCAGCAAACTCAAGGGCGAGATTATGATGAGACATTCGCCCCAGTTGCACATATGACTACAGTCCATACTATGATTGCAGTGGCTACTAGTTGTTCTTGGACTATCTCTCAGATGGATGTCAAGAATGATTTTCTTCATGGAGACTTACATGAAGAAGTTTATATGCAACCACCTCCTGGTGTTGATGCCCCTCCAGGTTATGTTTGTCATCTTCGCCGTACACTATATGGCCTCAAACAAGCCCCTCGTGCTTGGTTTGAGAGATTTGTTTCTGTGATAACAGCTGCTGGTTTTTCACCTAGTCCTCATGATCCGGCATTATTTGTTCATACTTCTTCACGTGGTCGCACTCTTCTTCTGCTCTATGTCGATGATATGTTGATCACGGGTGATGATGTTGAGCACATCTCTTTAATCAAGAGGCATCTTCGTTAGCAATTTCAGATGACTGATTTGGGTTCACTCAGTTACTTCTTGGGAATCGAGGTCTTGCATTCTGACAAGGGGTATTATATTTCTCAGTCTAAATACATTCAAGATCTCATTGCCCGATCTGGTATTACCGATAATCAGATAGCAGCTACTCCTATGGATCTTCACTTGCAGCTTCGACCTACTAATGGTACCCCACTTGAAGATCCCGCTCGTTATCGTCACATTGTTGGTAGCCTTGTTTATCTCACAGTCACAAGGCCTGATATCGCTCATGCGGTTCATATTTTGAGTCAGTTTGTGAGTGCCCCCACTTCGGTTCACTATGGGCATTTACTTCGAGTGTTGCGGTACTTACGAGGGACATTCTCTCAGTGTTTATTCTATCCTCGTGGTAACTCCCTTCAGCTCCATGCTTACTCGGACTCGACTTGGGCTAGTGACCCCACAGATCGTCGTTCTGTCTCTGGCTACTGCATTCTTCTTGGTTCTTCTCCCCTTGCATGGAAGTCCAAGAAGCAGGCTGCTGTCTCTCGATCTAGTACAGAGGCAGAACTCAGAGCACTTGCTACTACTACTGCTGAGATTATTTGGCTTCGATGGTTATTAGCTGATTTTGGAGTTTCTTGTGATGCTCCCACACATCTTCTTTGTGATAACACTAGAGCCATTCAGATTGCTAATGATCCCGTGAAACATGAACTCACTAAGCATATCGGTGTTGATGCCTCTTTTACAAGGTCTCATTGTCATCAGAAAACAATTGCTCTTCAGTATGTGCCATCCGAATTGCAGCTTGCTGACTTCTTCACCAAAGCACAAACTCGAGAGCATCATCGACTTCATTTGCTCAAACTCAACGCTTCTGATCCGCCTTGAGTTTGAGGGGGGTGTTAAGGCCCATATATCATCTAGGCCCATAGTGGCCCACATACTGGCTATATATATGTCCATCTAGACTAATGGGGGATTATTCTCTGATCACCACCATCAAAGGTAACAGTATGCCACCGTACCAAACCATCACTTAGGCAATACGGCTGTAGGTATCAACATGAGAATTGACTTGAGTCAGTTGGCATGAGTGGTGAGGGCGGAGGAGTGAGCTGGCCTATATATTCAGCATCATATCGCGTGAACATTTTTAGACAAGAAATTAATAAAAAAAGGAAGATAATCAATTCATCATCCTTCCCATTTCACGTCATCCCCTGCTTCCCAATCCGGCATTGATCTGGCATTCACCTCAAGCAGCCAAGGGTTGTCACAAACAGATAGACTATGAGAAGTGTGATGGTGCTTCAAGCACCGTGGTTGCACATTCATGTTAGAAGGACACCACATGATTGATTTCCTTGTCGATAATCAAGAAGGAATTTTCTTCTGGGGTTTGTTGATGCTAAAAGTTGATCATATGATGCAAAAGATGTTACTAACTTCAATTTCACCAGACCCCCGCCTTGTGTTGGAGCTTTCAGTGGTGCACCCTTTATTAGTTTATTGTTCAAATCTGAGCCTTCATTCTTTTCTTTTCAAGCTCTGTTTTCTCGACATGCTGGAAATAGCTGGAGGCTCTTGTGGGTGGAGGCCTCCAGCACAAAAAAAATGTCAAAATCAAAGTTTGCAGTGCTCCTAAATTTTTACTTGAAATTGCTCTATACCATGTTGCGTTATGTGCATGGCATAACCTCACCATATGCCTTTCAGCACGCAAACATTGTAGCAAGATAGATTTAATAATCTTACACTGCCTATTTAAACCAGTGCACCATGCCCACAGCCAAAAAAAAAATGCGGAGAAGCAATCAAGCATCTCAAACAAACAAGAGAATTATTAGCATACCATTCATAAGCCAACAACGATAAAAAAAATCTTACATTAAAATGTTCAATTATTTCAATGAGATCATCTTTGCGATGCGCCACCTTCCTCCCTGTTCCAGGACATGTTGACATTAACAGTTGATGTAACAGGAATTCATGGGAAAAAGGTATTAAAATAATAAAATTAAAGAAGCTGCTCTATTATTTCTATTTAGAAATCTGCAGTTATTGATTTATTTACTTCATACTTACGAACATGTCAAATTTCAGCGAGTAATTCAGGTCCTGGAGCCATTGTATTTCAGTGATATTACAGTGTTTCATTTCTTTTTTGATAAACTTTAAGGTATTTATGATGGGAATGGAGACAACACTTTATAAAAGGGGGCACCTAACACTCCGAATATGATTATATATTTACGCGATGAGAAGGCAGATTTCATGCTCTCATACAAACCTACAGAACAAGGAGCCACATATTAAGGTTTAAGAGCATGAGTTTTTAGCCTGCTTGGAAATGGGACATACTGCATGTTTTAAAAAACAAAAAGGTGTGACCACTACGAATGGAAAAGATGAAGTAACCTAATATTGTAAAAGACACAGGTGCGAGTGCGACTAAATAAAAGGCACAATTAATATTCTATAACAGTACTTAAAATACCTCAGAGATATGAAATCTGGCCTACAAATGTTGAAAATTACAATAGCATTACAGCAAATGATACAGTATATAAGAATGAAAACCGCAACCAACAATTGTTAGATTGGTGTCAAGTGTCAACAGCTTTAGCACAGATGTTACAAATAGTATAACACAACCAAAAATTGCGGAAGGCAAATCAAGTAGCATTACCATGTTGATCCTTTAAAACTGTAGAACTACTTAATTCTGTAATCCTGCGTTCCAGTATAATTACATTCCCATATACTTCAGGCTTGAACGCATCTTCTCCATGGTTACTGATATCAACAACAATAGCTGCATAGCTGCAGGATGAATGGTGAGCAAATTAGACAAGATTACAGCTGATCACAAAAAGGAGGCACAAAACATTAAGTGAACATTGCAAAAAGAACATGTATGGCAGATTCAGACTCCACCCCCTATATATGAAATAGTGAGAATGTGTTTCCCCCTTTTACAGGGGAAGATATGATCCTAGGGCTAATTGCCTGTTTAATCATTAGATTAACCATCTATTAATGATATTATTAAAGTACAGCCCTGCTATTGTTTTGGCCCTTGATGTGCCCTTCGCACAGCTCTGCCACTGTCCTTTTTTCCCTCGATGTGCAGGAGAGCTGCGTATCATTGCATTGAGATAGGAGAAAAGGCTAAAATAGCCACATAAATACAAAGACACGCAGCTCTCCTACGTGTTTTTGAAAAAAAAAGCCCACATAAAACTCACACCAGACACCCCATAAGTCTCTGATTACGTACACGCCTGATCTTACTATTAGGCTATCACACCTATCCAACCAACACTGCTAGCCACCAGGTCAGCAGCGACAAGACCACTTAGGCCTTTGGAATCTGCAAGCATCCAGAGATTGGCCTCCTCCTGTGCAACGAGAAGCTCCTGATCAATCTTGGGCGAGGCACCATTGAACAACATATTGTTCCTCGTCTTCCAAAGGATCCAAACCCCTAAAGCGATCAGCGAGTTAAAACCACACCCATCTTCTCTCCTGAAAAACTCACAAGCATGCTGCAACCATCCAAATAACCCAGCCAAATTTGTTGAGGGTTGCAAGATCAGGGAGTTCAAAATGGCACAGCAGCTCATGCCAGAATTGCCAGGAGATGGATTAATTCTCCGGGCCACTGCCCTTTTCATCAGACACAACATATCGCAAAAGCCTTGAGACTGAGGTGGACATTCAAGATATACTAGGTGTAGGTATTTAGCGCAATGTTTGTGGTTCTCCGTATCGGTATCTCGCATGCAACTGTACCTTTGAGACGCATAGACAGTCAACAGAAAATGAAGTGATAGAAATCTACGGAAAATCAGACCTAAATAAAATCGATTTAGCTAATTTTTAGGGAACGCCCATAGATTCTAAAATTAAATAAATTCGGACTAAACGGATGGAGGAAAGGGAAATGAGGGTGGACGCAACCTGCACCCGGTCTTGATGAAGTCCTTGAGGGATGCGGCGCGCTGGGTGCTCTTGGCGCGGCAGCCGAAGGCGACGCAGAGAGCCGTAAGGATTGCGCTCTTCCCGCCTGCGCCACCGCCACCGCGGAGGAGGAGAAAGGAGCATCCATCGTCAGGGGTCCGGCGAGGAATGGGAAGAGGGAGGGAATGGGATAGGGTTTGCGAGCCGTACTTCCGTTCTGCCCGGTAATGAAGTTGACGTGCTCGCCGAGCTCGATGTGGAGGCTGGAGTGGCACATGAAGTTCTCCAGCCGGATGCGGGAGATCGTCCCCGACGCCATCGCCGGCGACCTCCTCTCTCTCCTTTCCCCTTGCCGTTGGAAACTTGGAATCCAAATCCCGAAAGATAGGGCCAGAGGAGAGTTTTTGCGGGGGTTTTGTTACAGGGCGGCAGTTGCTTTTCGGTGGGAAGAAGCCCGCCAAAACCCCAAAATGGGCCGGCCTGGTCGAACAGTGAAGTCGAGGGCTCGAGGCGATTAGATTGCGAGAGTTTCTAAAAAATGATTAGATTGCGAGAGATTTTTTTTATTTATATCATAGTAATTCCAATCTGTAGTATATCACACTCATCTCCAATATTAAACAATGTCATATAGGATGGAAAGTATGACACTATTAAAAAAAGTAGAGTATCATCAACAATGACAGCTCATATTCAATATTCGAAACAATTAACTTTTGTTAAGATGTTACGTTGAACACAACCACAAATAGTTTCGGAATTTGAGTAAGGATATATTAGATGTTGACTAAGGAAATCCTTGTAGAATATGATATGATATGAAAAATAATTACTTAAATTCAAAACATAAAATAAAATCCGGTAAAGTGTACAAAAATATTTTTCATTTGGAGCTTTGGCTTATGCTGGATCAGGGTACCAAAGTTTCGCGTCGTTCTAGATCATCCAATGCAACTGGTGTTCTGAGTTCTGACGAGAGACGCACGGACCCTGAATGCACACGAGAAATGTGCCCATCCAGGCAACAACCTGACCAGCCACTGAAGGTCAGT
Source organism: Digitaria exilis (assembly GCA_015342445.1). Lineage (NCBI taxonomy): Eukaryota > Viridiplantae > Streptophyta > Magnoliopsida > Poales > Poaceae > Digitaria > Digitaria exilis. Next base: position 1,596,412 of record JACEFO010001965.1, read on the forward strand.
TACGAGGCCATGCCCGAGGCGAGTGCACTGGAACAGTGATCCGCTGCTGCTCTGACTGACCCGGCCGGCACTGAGGTGTTTTCCTCTCCACGCATGTCGCGCTGAACGCTGATGCAGTGATGCTCCACTGCACCACAGAGAAAGTTCACTTCAGTTCAGAATCTTGAAAACATTCTCGCCCTTCTAGATTATCCAATCCACTGGTATTCAGTCAACAGACTGACGGGCCATGAACGCATAGGAATTGTGTGATCCCATCCGGTGATCCGGACGTAACCGTGCTAACCAAACCAACTGCATCACGAATCACGAACGACGCAACATTCAAGACCACACAAGGCATGGCAAAAGAACTGCAGCTTTCCACAATTCCATCTCCTACCTCCCGACGAAGAATCCTCGCCACTCTCCAAGCCAGCAATGTCCCTCGACCTCCCGCTGTACCTTCTCCTCCTCGCCATCCCCGTCTTCGTCTTCCTCTGGGCCACCAAGCCCAAACCACCACGCGGTGGCGTCGCACAGCGCCTCCGCCTCCCACCAAGCCCATGGGCTCTCCCCATCATCGGCCACCTCCACCACCTATCCCGCGGCGGCCTCCCACACCGCGCCATGCGCGACCTCGCACGCCGCCACGGCGAGCTCATGCTTCTCAAGCTCGGCGAGGTCCCGGTCATGGTGGCCTCATCCCCATCGGCGGCCCGCGAGATCATGCGGACCCACGACGCCACGTTCGCGTCGAGGCCCATGGGCCCCATGTCGCGGCTCTGGTTCGAGGACTCTAATGGCATCCTCTTCGCCCCCTACGGCGACGCGTGGCGCCATCTCCGGCGAGTGTGCACCCAGGAGCTCCTCACCCCTCGCCGCGTCGTGTCGTTCCGCCACGTCCGCGAGGACGAGCTCCGCCGCCTCCTCTCCGCCGTCGCCGCCGCGTCGGCGGCGAGACGGCCGGTGAACCTCACCGAGATGTTCTCCACCTTCATCGCTGACTCCACCGTGCGGGCCATTATTGGCAGCCGGAAGCTCAAGGACCGGGATGCTTATCTCCGGATGCTCAAGGGGCTATTTGCTATTATGCCTGGGATGAGCTTGCCGGACCTCTTCCCGTCCTCGCGCCTCGCCATGCTTGTCAGCCGTGCTCCGGCGAGGATCATGGCTTACCGTCGTAGTATGCGGCAGATCATGGATGGTATCATCCAGGAACACAGGGATCGTACAGCCATCGGCGGCGGCGATGGCGCCGAGGAAGAAGAAGAGGACTTCGTTGACGTGCTCCTGAGGCTTCAGAAGGAAGTCGGCTCTCAGTTCCCACTCACAACCGAGAACATCAAAACCGTCATGCTGGTAATTAACTTAATCAATCCATAATAGAAACTGATGTTTTGTAAAAAAAAAATTTAGGCATACAGCTTTTAATATGCACCTAGATATATAAAAAAATCAAAATAAATAGTTTTTTTAGATGAAGAAAGTACCTAACCTCTTGTTCTTCAACAACAGGATATATTTGGGGCGAGCACGGAAACATCGGCGACGACGCTGGATTGGGCAATGGCGGAGCTCCTGAGGAATCCAAGAGTCACGGAGAAGGCGCAGCGTGAGGTCCGGGACGCCCTCGCCGGACACGACACGGTGACGGACGACGATCTAGCAAACCTTCACTACCTGAGGTTCGTGATCAAGGAGACACTCCGGCTACACCCGCCGGCGACAATGCTGGTTCCACGACAATGCCAGAGCCATTGTCGAGTGCTCGGGTTCGACGTGCCGGCGGGGATCACGGTGATCGTGAACGCGTGGGCGGTGGGCAGGGACCCGGATCATTGGGAGGAAGCAGAGAAGTTTGTGCCGGAGAGGTTTGAGAGGAGCACGAAGGACTTCAAGGGGGCGGACTTCGAGTTCATCCCGTTTGGTGCTGGGCGACGGATCTGCCCCGGGATGACGTTCGGGCTGGCTCATATTGAGCTGGCGCTCGCGGCGTTGCTGTTCCACTTCGACTGGAGCTTGCCGGGAGGGCTGGCTGCTGGGGAGTTGGACATGACCGAGGCGTTTGGGATCGCAACGCCACGGCGTTATGACCTCTTGGTTGTCGCAGCCCCTGCAGATACCAAACCCATTCAAAAGGCAAAAAGAAATAGATTTTAGTTCTGACTAGTACAATGCACGTGGGTACACGTGTTTTAAAAATTTAATAAAAATATAAACATATATATATCGATTTATTTAAAAAAATGCTCATTCGAAACCATATTCTAGACATAATTGCTTAATGTAGGGCGTCTGACGCTGGCATCATCACTCATTCCTTCACGTTATCCCTCACATGATGACCCGGCTGTCCTCTGCACGCTCTGCCCCTCGCCGCTCATGCCCCACCTCCATGCCACGCTCTTCTTCGGCGGCCCTGCCACTCCGTCCACCTCCTCCTTTGGTGTTGCTGTTGTTGATAGCTTGGCTTCGCCATCGAAGCCCATTGCTGCCCAACCCTTTCCTCCTCCCTTGAAGCCTTTCGCCTCATCAAGATGTTGCAAACATGATTTTTTCCATATTTTAATAGTGATTCCGTGGTGTTGCATCCATGATTTGGGATTTTTAGTTGATTTTGATATGTTGCAGACTGAACCTTTTTGTGATGTTGAACAATGACTTTGTGATGTTTTAACCGTGATATGCGATGTTGCAACAACGACTTGATAACTTTACCCTCAAAATAAGATTTTGTGGTGTTGCATTGGTTTTTTGTAGTGTTGTATTAGTCTCTTTTTTATGTTGCAAAAGGTATACCAAGGTGTTTTGCATACCTTTTTCTTGTCAAAGAATGTTGCATGAAACATAGTGTTAATGTTGCGGCGAGCATTTTCAACCCCCAAGCAAACTACTTGGTTCTTTTTCCTCATATTATTCAATGTAGGACCAATAGATTTTTTTATGTTGCAAATACTTTGGTTTGATGTTGCAACGGAGAGTTCAATGGGAAAATTCACATCGGATATCCGAGCTCTAGCAGCGTCGTAGTCTAAATTCTCGTATCGACTACAATGATAACTCGGATAACTTGAAAGATGTTTCTATACCACACACATTACTCGGTTCAATTATCTTATTAGGTATGTCGTGACTCATGGTGGAGATCAGGAAGACCACCAATTCAACTTCTTCATCATCTTGCAACTTCTGGTTCAATTATTCTAAAAAAACTTTTAATAGTTTGCAACTTCTGAATTCTAATCTCTAGAGCCTGCAGGACCCTCTTATCTAATAACATCTCACTTGGTATCTCGGACTGGAGTTAGTTTTTCAAATTAAGTTTTGCAATTATATAATCCTTTCAGTCAAATAATTGTGCATGAAATAGTCCATGCATATGAACTTTCACAGACCTAAATCAGCTAAGCATCAAATCAGTTTGTAAGGAGCCAGTAGCCAAAATTTAAGTATGTGAAACATGCATGGAACAAAATAATAATCGATTTGAATAGTACAAATGCAATCCTAAAATGTAATTGCTATAGATGCAAGCAATCTCTCCAACAAGATAAAGCCTAACCTTCATTATCATCCCTAACATGTATGTGGCTATGGTGTGTGCGTGTGTGTTTTGAAGCAACCATTCGAAGAAACAAGCAATATTAAGATATGTTCTTATTGGTCTCATCTAACATAGCTCCACTTGATGTCAGAATGTAACTGTAAAGTCGAGCCCATAGAGGGCCTGACCGCAATACGTGAACAGTACCCATGGGTGATTAGAGTTAGCAAGGGCACCTAGCCTATAAAGGCAACTTGATCCTGGGGGTTAGAATCATTGAAGAATATTAGAATGATCCTTATGTGGCTTGCTACCTGGCTTATTTCCTGCCTAGCCAGGTGTTCTAGTCTAGTTTATTCTCGTGTTCTAATATTTCAATAATAAATTGGTGCAAGGGACCTTGGTGCATGGCCATCCATGGTTGGTACCGACACCGATCCTGAGGCCAAGGTCGCCGCTGCTAATAAAATTCACATCTCGGTCGTGAAGATGACAAGGGACGCTATTGAAATGGGCTACGCCAAGGGTGGCACCGCCGGTGGTGGAAACAAATCCAGTCACGTTGTCGACTAGTCCGGCCATAGTGACACCAGCTGGAAAGTCCTCACCCGAGACACCAAGCTAACCAGTGAGATCCATAGCGGGAACAAGGCCGCTAGTAATGGCGACCTCAAGGAGGTGAGGACCATGAATCACTGCAGATTTAGAAATTACCAATACATGCACCAAAATAATATTTGATATTATTTTGTTATTTATGTTATGTTTGCCGCAATTGGCAGCTACAATTCTGCTTTTGCTCTTGTTCGTCCTTCAGGACATCATGCAAAACCATATCAAGTAGAAGGTTTTATTTTCTTCAACAACATTGCTATTAGGTCTAATACTTACAGAAGAGTGTGTAAGTTAAAGTTTATTATCATAACATGTTTTACTGATTGAAATTTAAATGTTTTATATAACTTAATCATGAACAGAGTAAATAAAATTTTGGTGACTGAGTATGATGTGCATCATTGTGATGGCACTCAAGAGGTTTTCTATCAATACAACATAGTGCCATTTTGCTATGTGGATAATTATTTAAGTAACATTTACTAAAACTCTTTAATATTTAATATATGATCGTTATATCAGGTCTAATTTAATTTTTTTTGCGAAGATATTATATTCCCCCTACTAATAATACGGAGAATCAGGATAAATTTGGAGAAGTGGAAGAATAATGATTTAATGTCAACATCAATTTTAAACATCGACTGAATAACAATGACCTTTTGGTTAAAGTCATCTTCCATCACAAGACAGAATCAATTCTTAGGATTTTCTTGTTCAACTCTTATAGGAAATAAAGTTTGTTCTCATTCTGTACTAGACCATAGATATTGGTGATTTTCCATTTAAAAAGTAACATATAGTTGTGATCCTTACACTTTCTGATAAATTCTCTAGTGTCCATGATAACACCCTTTTTTGACATTGTTGAAAATAACAATGCAAACTTGTATGAATCTTTGAGAATAATGGAGAGTATGCTTGGGCCATAGACATGTTTTATGGTGAAGTGTGGAATCGTCTACAAGCACGATATTTTCGCATGATAGAAATATCGAAAAAGTAGACAAGGATGCAGAGAATTTAGAGTTTGATATTTGGTAGAGAAGGGTGTAGAAGGTGAAAATATGACATGCCATGTGTTGACGGTTCTTAAATACCATATTTTATGTCAATATCTCAATAAAATAACTCCCTTCTCAAATTTTTTTATGTTAACTTGGTTCCACTTGTATTTTGCGTCTTAGTGATTTCAGGAACACAAATCTACAATGGAGAGAAAATGAACACTAAGTATACAGTGAAGATCCCATCCTGAACTGGTGAGGAAAAGTGTCATGGTTCTGACTGCTTGGTTGCCTAGGAAAAGGTTTGTCAAAGCAAAGATTGTGGTGGCCTTGGTGTGTCTAACCTAACTGACCAAAATCATTGCCTTCTCCTCAAAATTGTGAACAAACTCCATGAGCCCAGGGACCTCCCTTGGAAGAACTGGTTCTGGCGACAACACTCTAGCACTCTAACCATGAGCACTGGCGACTCGTACATCTCCCGCGTTGTCCGGGAGGAACTTCCCCGTTATCGGGCAATCACCAAATGCACGGTTGGGAATGGCATCACAACTTCCTTCTGGCACGACTCTTGGCTGCTCGAGACCACCTTAGCTGACACCTTCCCCGCCCTGTTCTCCAATAGTGTCCAGCCAGTCATTTCGGTGCACGATGCAGTCACCTCCCGCCTTGCTTCCCAGTTTCGTCCAAGATTCACTCAGCGCACGGCAGCTGAGCTTTGCGTACTAGAAGAACATCTGGTGCACCTCCACTTGCATGATGGTACGGATACAAGAACCCTTAAACATTGCCCCGATAGACCTTTCTCCTCGAGAGAGACGCTAGTCGGACTTCAGCCTCCGATTCTTGACACGGATGTTACTTGTGTCTGGAACACTCGCCTCCCCATCAAAGTCAAGTTCTTCGGTTGGCTTCTGCATCATAGTCGACTAAACAACAGGGCAATGCTCCACTCCCGTTATATTCGTTCTCTGGACGACTCCTCTTGTGAGAATTGTCCTGGGACTCTGGAAACAGATGAGCTTATTTTCTCCCAATGCCCGCGGGCTGTGGTCTTTTGGCACATCTTGGGCATCGACGTCAACCCCGGGAACTTCAGGAAATCACATTTGCTCGGACAGAGCCTCGGCCTCCCCTCAGAAGTCAAGACGGACGTTATGCTGCTGTGGCACATGTGGAAAGCGCGCAACTCTTTAATCTTCGATCAAGTGGTACTGTCGCCACAAAATATTATTCGGCGCACGATTTCGACGATGGAGCAGTGGACAGTTCGATATAGGAAGCTCTCCCTGCACTGGAATGTTTGGATTGAGTTTACGCTCAAAATATAATCCTCCCTCTCTTGCTCTCTCTTCCTCTCTTCTTGGGATGTAATTTGTTACACACTCTTGCTCTCACCCCCTCAATGTATCTCTGGCCTGGAATGCCGGGTCTTCATCCGCCGTAATGGTCTGCCATGCTTCGATGGAATATAAGTAGGTGGGGAAATTATTCTAAAAAAATGCTAAAAATGGTGGAAAATCCCCACAAGACATAGAAAACTGACTCAACCCGACCCTGGAACGGTCCCAAGTCAGGAATTGATCCTGTGAAAGTGAAACCGAACGATTATGTGCTGGCGCTGGATCATTATTGCTCGGGTAGTCGGGTCGATCTGGGACCTCCTGACGGCAGGGTGAGTACATGACATGTCGCACCTGTTCCAGATCGCCAGCATCGTGCCTCTGCTTCACCATCGATCTTTCTTTGAAACGTCGATCTGAAAGAAAGGAACATCCTACGCCTGCTGTGCATTTTTTTGCATACATCTAAGCTGCAACGTGGTGCACGGTGTTGATTATCTATTCGTATCTTGGTACTTATTGGTAGCCTGTCCTGGATCCCATGCATATATGGCAAAGAGAATCAGCCAACAGTAGGCTTATTAAGTGCCCATGCATCATCATCAATTCATCATCATGCGATCCCTGCAACGCAGAGGTCCCGTGCGCCATACAATGCAAACAAACATCAGCATCCATCCGATCCCACCAACCGTTCAAAAGACGAAGACAAACTCTTGTTTTTGGTCTGTCTTTCCAAAACTTTCTGTGCCCGTCGTTGGCGGTTTACGCCCGATATATCGCCTCGCGCTCCCAGTGTTACGCAGAACGCAGCTTGTCCCTTTCGATTTGAAGCATTATGTATCCCCTTGCACACTTGTGTTGTGTGCTGACGTGAAGCTCGGCTACTTTAATTTTACCATACCCGCGCTCCCATCTGGCCATCTCTGCTCGACCATTGGCCGGCCGGCAGCGGTGTATGAGATCGGCTTCGCTCACGGCCCTCACCTTCCTGTTTGTGCAGACTGAGACTAGCTACTGTTTACTCATTCTTCACGGACTCGTCTAACATTTCCAACGAAAATTTTACTAATCCTTGAGCGAAAATTCACATAGTTTCTCGTAGGTGCACTACATGTGACATGTCCATGTAACCCTTCACTGTCGCTTCTTTCTTCTGCATCGCCACGAAAGAAACATCCCAACCTGACCGAGATACATAACTCGGCAACGTGGTACACGGCGCCCATTAGTTTTTTCCGTTCCCGCTGCCATCCCAGGCCCCGCCCTTCGTCCAGGCACAGGCAGCCGTCGGATCGAGCACTATGTGGCACTCCTGCACGCCATGCACTCGCTTGCCATACCAACAGACGCTTTCATTTACAGTTTCACATCAGGGTGTAGCAATAGACGCAATAGTGCACGACACGACAGTGGTTGGTGCGGCATCCGGTGGACCGCGGGATGGACGGTCGGGATCGCGCAGCGTCGCTATCGTGCGGCTGCGCGGCCGACGAGAGGGAGAGCCCATAAATGCCGCGGGAGGATAGTCATGCCAACCATCAGTTTTCCACAGTGAGAAAGCCCACCAGTGGCCAGTGGCCACTCGCCAGATTCCAGCTCTCCACCTCGATCGCTCGCCACGTCACGGGCGCCATGGCCACGGCATCGGCGGCGCCGCTCGCCTCCCTCCTCCTCGCTTCCATCCTCCTCCTCCTCGGAGCCCCGGCCCTCTCCAGCGGCGGCGGCTGCGGCGGCGAAGCGCACCCGGGCTACTCGTCCGGCGGCGAGGGCACCTGCACGGTGGACGCCGGCGCGGCGGCGCTGACGCCGGCGACGAGGGAGCGCGGCGGCGCAGGTGGTGGGAGGCGGATCATCGACATCACGCACGCGTACGTGGCGGACCTGCCGACGTTCGCGACGGGGGAGGTGGCGGGGCCGGTGGTGCGGCTGAAGCAGTCCATGGCGGAGGGGTCGGAGTACAACCTGTCGGAGCTCAAGATGGAGTGCCACACGGGCACCCACGTCGACGCGCCGGGGCACATCAACCAGGCCAACTTCGCCGCCGGCCTCGACGTCGACACGCTCGACCTCGACGTCCTCAACGGTAATTAACAAATACTCCATCATCGTCATGTCAAACTTAACAGCCAGCGATTAATTAGAGGGGCGGATTTTGGAATTGAGATGAGACTGTGATGAACATGGTGGGGGATTGTGGACGGGGAATTTCCAGATGAGATGGATGCCCCGATTCCTTTGGCCACCGCTTATCCATTACCACACAAAAAGGATCTTTACACTCTCTTTAGTCATGCTGACGAACAGGGACAGCCGGCCACCCACTCTTTGCATATCGTCGCAGCCAAAACCTTGCCCAACCAAATTTTGGCTAAAACAGTTTGCCGACCTCTAATGTTTAGACATACTACTTGCACAAAGGTGCACTTTTGTTCGAGTCTAAACATGAGAAATGTAGGTGTCATCTAGCTTAGACTGCAACTTTCAAGCCGGCCTTGAACTTGTCGAAAGAGACACTCGCATGCAAATACTCACATGATGCGACTTGCAAGTGTAGCCTCTGGACTGGAACGATGCATAGAGAGTGAAACAAAGAATTGTTTATGGTGGCTTGGCATCTACGTAGTGCCCGGATTGGAGCACATCTAGCCTCACCAAACGCTGATCTTTCCTCGCCTTTTCGGCTGTGTGGCTACGAGGCTTAAACCCTTGTTAGTGTCAGTGTCAGTCCTTTATCCTAATATAATTTAGGAACGAGCCAAAGATAAATTATACGGTGTCTGGAAAGGATCTAGTGTGATGAAGAGCATTGGAGAGCAGAGCTGTGGAGGTTGCTAGTGTGACTGTGTCTAGTTGCTCTGCTTTCTTGACGGCAATGCTGAGCCCCGTGGTGCACCTGACCATGTCCATGCCCAACAGATCCATCTGCAACCTGTCGGAGCTCCGCATGGTCGTGCACGCCGGGGCACATGATTCAGGAGCACTTTGAGGTCGGCCTCGATGCCGACACGCTCGACCTAGTTGCCCTCAACGGTAGCCCACAAAGGATCAATCCATTCCATTCCAAATTTAAATTTTGTGCCATTCAGACGCACAAATACCGGGGTTCATTCCTTGTAGATGATGTTTTCAGATTCAGACTAGATGCGAAATAGACAAATCCATTATCTGTTTGATTTACAGCACTTTGCATGTTATACTTGATTTTCATGTTGTAAATGATTTGACTGACTGATTGATTCCTGTTTACCGGACACAGGACCTGCATTACTAGTTGATGTTCCCAGGGACACAAATATAACAGGTACGATACTTTCATTTTTCAGCAACTAGATCCCCTACCAAAATTATCTGATGAGTCACCTTGTTCACAACTGCTGCTCTTATCTTTCGGCAAAGATTCATGTACCATGGTTTGAGGCAACACATGCAAACACTTCTGTAGTGCCATAGCAGCTGTGGCCAGTTTCTCTATCAAAGCTTGTATGCGAGTTTGGCTCCAGAGGATAGACCAATGTTTGCTGCCTAGGATTTACTAGTAGCATATTAATCTCAAATAACTTTATGCAGCTCAAGCAATGGAATACCTACAAATCCCAAAAGGAGTTAGCCGAGTTCTATTCAGGACACTGAACACCGACAGGTATGACTGTCCTTGTTCAGCACAGAACTCTAGTAGGCTCATGAGTTCACACCATTTAATATCTTTGATCACAGCCATGTTTAAATGTTTATACTGTATTGATCTTCTAAGAAAATGGTTTTAAATAGGAAGCTGATGTGGAAGAAAGGAGGTGACTTTAGTTATGTTGGATTTACAGAAGATGGTGCACAGTGGTTGGTTGACAACACTGACATCAAACTGATTGGTAAGATATTATTTCTCTGGTGGTATAGAATTATTGCACTATAAAATAATGAATGGCTTGGTTTTGTCATGTGCTGTTTGCAATCTGTTCAGAACCTTCTTCTTGGTCTAGAGTAGTGTACCCTTGACATATATTTGCTAGTAACCTGAATTTGTTTACACTGATTAACACTTGAGTACCTGACACTATGATACTGGAAATTGTGCAGGCGTTGACTATCTCTCAGTTGCCGCATATGATCACTTGATCTCTGCCCATGTCGTCTTTTTCAAAAACCCGGTAAGCACTGCAGTTTCCTGGGCAAAATATCCTTCCTGTTTCTTCCCCAATTTTAGTACAGACTATGAAACTCAAAAGACATGTCAGTGGTTCAGTATTTACTGTTGACGAGTCTAGCATAGTTCATGCTTGTTTGATGCAGACTTTTGTCTAAAAACTACATTGCATTTGAACTATTGGTTGATTTGCTTTCTTTGTTCTTTCAGGAGATAATCCCAGTCGAGGGTCTGAAACTAGACGATGTCGAGGCAGGACTATACAATCTCCATTGCTTACCTCTCAGGCTGGTTGGAGCCGAGGGTTCACCGATTAGATGCATCCTTATCAAGTGATGTGTCCCTGGTGTAGCAAAAGACAAACTGTATCAAGCCACCTGATGCTTCATCCTGACTGATACCTTGGTGCATACTGGTCTGTATGAAAGGGAATGCTGCGTGCCATGTAGATGTCTCTGCGTTTAAAAAAAAACTGTAATAAAGCAACAGCAGTATTTTGCATCGTGATAGTGTAAAAGTAGGCTATGCGAAAGTTGGTTGTGTAAGAATGGTTGGCTCAAATCTGAACTTGCAAATCTTATATAAGGATTCGGGTTCCTATCCTCCTGGATCCAGATCCTCTAAAGTTTTTAAAACTACCTCAGAGGGAGGTTGGTGCCCCTGCACCGTTCATCCGTCATCCCACGGCCACATATAGAAACGAGTGTTTCTCTGGTTTGGTGTTTGGCCCAAATACCAATTGCTAAGGCATGCTCTCTCTACGTACGATCTCAGTGCTCAAATTTGAGTAAGCTTCTTCTCTTCTACTGTTATTTGCTCGTGAATGGCTTGATGCCTTGATCCAAAAAAAATCACCGTGAGTGATCCATCCAACATTTATGTGATTCGCCATTATGGTTTCGATCCGTATAGCGCCTAAGTGGTGAGCCGTGAGCAGGGCAACTTCGCGGAGCTGTGACGAACCAAGCAAGGTGCTGAGAGACGCGGACGGCGTCGTGGCGCTGCCAAAGCAGCTGTGGACAGTGGAGCGTGTTCAAGGAGCACGGTGATGGCGAGTTCCTGTGCACTTCGCGGGCTCGTGGCGTGTGTTCTGTCCAAGGACGGAGACGTCAAGGCGCGGCATCGGGTGCCGGTAGACCCCGACGAGCGAGCCGCAATACCAGTGGCGGCGGCACTGTTTTTTCTTTTTTTTTTTCTATCTAGCGAACACAAACTGTATTTTGCTCCTCGGATGGATCCCTAGCTGTGTTATTTGTTTATATGGACTGTATGTGTTGAACTAGATTACTGGACAAAGTTTTTTTTAGTGCCTCTCATTTGGGTACAGCTGTAGTATATGCTCATACACACGTACACCCACTCTACACACGCACGCCACACACACCACCTGTGTACAAACAGTCCCACAACTACACAGAGACCTAAACCGCGTCCTTTCTGAAATCACCGAAATCTATGACTCTAAACCGCGTCCTTTCTGAAATCACCGAAATCTATGACTCCGTAGACGTGGCTCCACGCGAGGGAGGCACCGGAATCTATGACTCCGTAGACGACGGCGCGTCGCAATCCCCTTTGACTCCAAGCGAGGGAGGCGTAGTTGCAAATTGACGGGATACTGTTCAGTACCCAAGGTGAGGCGCCCGGGCGAGTATCAGCACTCGAACGCGGGTGGGCAGCATGAACGACCGCTCAGCTGACCAACCGAGCACAGCTCGGTTCTCGAACTGGACAAAGTCTCTTGTTTCCTAATGTGACCGTCGGATGCCAAACAAACGCCTATCGGCACTTTACCTCCCTCTAAGGTAGCTTAAAAACTTTAGAGGATCTGGATCCCTCCTCCTATCCAGTGTCGTGGAGGAGCGAGGACTTTTATTCTCCTGCCAAATTCCTATTCTATCTGTATTCAGAAGCTACTGCTCGCAAAGAAGGGGTGTCGAGTCAAAACTATAGCAATGGCGTAAGTTGTGTTCAGGTCTGAATTTAGAGCCCGCATGACCCTGTGAAAGTTTGATCATACAGTCGTGGCAAGTACCGGTGCTGTGGAGAAAAGAAAAACGTGTTATGTGAGAGGAGAGAATAGGAAAGTTGAAAGAAATTAGAGAGGAATCTTGGAAACGTGTTTTATATGAGAAATGAATAGTAAAGTCTAAAAATTTTTTTAATCTAAACACGAGCCAAATCTGTTCTGACGACGGGTACAGTTTTTTATACCTAGAAAAAGAACAATCCCCATTTCTCCTCCGGCATCCTCCCTTCTCTCAATCGCTGAAAGAATCTAGAGCGGTGGCATCAGAATCCGCAGCGTGCTGACCTGTTGTTGCTATCATATCTGATGTGTGTCGCATTTTTTTTTCTCCGGCTAGAGCAAAATTAAGTTCCGAAAGAGTACCACCCGGACCCGTGGCACGCAGCTGCTCAGTCGCCGCTGCTCATCTTCTTGCCTATCTGACCTGCGAGCTCGCGACCATGGCTGCTCCTCCACTGCTGGTGATGCTCCTAGCGGTCGCCGTGACGCTAGCGCCCCAGGACCTCGTCGCCGGGGGCGGCGCCGCCCACCCTGCGTACACGAACGCCGCCGGCGCCGGAGACGACAGCTGCGGCCTGGCCTCGGCCGGGGCAGAGGTGGCGCTGGAGGAGCACGGCGGCGGGCGCATCATCGACATCACGCACGCGTACCGGCCGGACCTGCCCGCCCCCGGGCGAGACGGGCTGGGCCCGGTGACCCGGCTCAAGGAGTCCATGGCTAACGGGTCCGTGAACAACGTGTCGGAGCTGAAAATGGTGGTGCACTCGGGCACCCATGTCGACGCGCCGGGACACATGGTGCAGGAGCACTTCGTCGCCGGCTTGGACGTCGACAAGCTCGACCTCGACGTCCTCAATGGTGAGTGTCAATTATACAGAATACATGCAACTATGCAAGAATGTCACAGGAAGGGATTTGTATTAGGAACCGATAGATGCAGTTACCATAGGAAAATTCTGCACCCCCAAACTTATCTAAAGAGCACGACATTCTGCTAAGAATGGATTAATATCTGTGTGGTTGTCGCAATGGAAAGATCTGACAGTGCCTGATTCTCTTTTCTGCACAGGGCCTGCATTGCTCATTGATGTTCCAAGAGACACGAATATAACAGGTATTACAGTATCATCAAACTTTCTCCTATATTAAATGAGCTTATTCCCAACTATTGCTCTTATCATCTGTTGGAGACAAACATCATAATCAGCACTAAGTAGCAATAGTCGCTAGGATTTCAACGGATCATGAATAGTGGCAGCCATATTAACCCCACTTACTTACTGGACACAGCCCAAGCAATGGAATCCCTAAACATCCCAAGAGGAGTTCGTCGGGTTCTTTTCAGGACACTGAACACCGACAGGTAGCACTCCTTTTCCAGGAAATAATTTTTCAACATTCAGGTGTCAGTACAGAGCTATTTTGTTGACCACTGAACGTGGAACTGAATGATTTACAGGAAGCTGATGTGGACGAAGGAAATTGACACGAGTTTCGTTGGATTTACAGAGGATGGTGCACAGTGGTTACTTGATAACACTGACATCAAGCTGGTTGGTAAGAAATTATGCCCTGACAGCGCATATGTACTGCATTATCAGATCATCTGCAACACTCTGAATGGGTCTTCTTGTCTCATATGCGTTGGTTTCCATATGTTTGTAACTTCTTTTTTCTATTCTTCATCTAGAGTTGAGGGCTCAACAAATTATTCGCTAGGAGTCTGTAATTCTGAATAATGTTTTCTTCTTTAGATTTATGTTTCTTGGTGAATCAATAAATCTACTCGACTTACTGATATGGCAATTATGCAGGGGTTGACTATATATCATTTGCAGCATTTGATCACTTGATTTCAGCGCATTTGGTCTTTTTAAATAACCCGGTAAGATACTCCATAATACTTCCATGCCAAATTCTAACCATGTAGCCATGTAGGAGTAACTAAAAAACATGTGATTACATTATTGAAGTTTAGAAGCTTAGCTAAGTAGTGGCTCTAAAATTCCATAGCAACTAATCCTTTCGGGATTATGCTTGCTTTACTATTTTTGCTTCTCCAAAGAACATTTACTTCATGTGTAGGTGTTAAGGTGGTAAATAACAGAATGGACTGTGCCATCGAACAACTTTATGCATTTGAATAATTGCTTGGTTTGCTTCTCTCAGGCCATAATCCCAATAGAAGGTCTTAAACTAGATCATGTAAAGGCTGGAATATACATGCTGCACTGCTTACCTCTCAGACTGATTGGATGTGATGGCTCACCAATCAGGTGCATCCTTATAAAGTGATCACTCTGTGCTATTGCTGAAGATGACATTGGATCATGCCAACTGACACTACATCCTGGCGCAAATACCACCTCTAACAAAGAAAATGTTGGATTCCATGCTCACATATATGCTTGTGCTCTCAACAAGGAAACATCAATAATCTACTACTGACAGGTGCATATTGTACAGAAAAACTTGCAGTGGTTCATCCAGGAAGCAATGTTGTACAAAAAACTTAGCGGTTCATCCGGGAAGCAATGGCTGTATCTTTGTTTTGAACTGTTATTGCAATATTATAATTTGAAACATTAGCTTATGTTTGTTTTTACTTGTTATTGTAATATTGTATTTTGTAATACTATGTCTGTAGCTCTCACTAGAAACATCAACAGTTTAGCACAGGCATCTTTGCATATTGAACTACTGATGCAAAATTGCATGTGTATGGTCTTTCTATGCGGTGATTGTGATCTGATAGAACTGCAAGATGTCACAAGTCACTGTTTGTCTTCGGAGTTCATGGCCTTTGCAACATTACATGGATATAGTCTAGCATGCAGGGTCCAAGAAATTTGCTAGTGCTAGAATTAGGAAAAACTATTGTGGCATTTTCTACCTTCCCAGTTTCATCCCTTAAAGAGAAATGTGTTGTATCTTCCTATTGCACCCTCAGGTCCAAATCTGAGAATGAGTTTAATTATAAATATTCTAATTCAAAAGGGCAAGAGAACCCTTTTTTCACAAAACTCACAGCTATCTGTCCTGTCAGATGGAATTAATTCTGTATCTCATCAATAATATTGTACATTACTTGCAAGATTGAACACAAAATTGCATGAGAAACCACAGGTGATAAAAAAGAGAAATCATTTCAGATCCATGAAAGATAAAAACATCTGGAGGAAATGGAGTGTGATATGGCACAAACCAACTACAGTTAAAAGAATTAACTCATCCATCTATTAACTAGGAGTTCGGTTTTCCGATATACGCTCAACAATGACCTACTCTCATACAGAAGTTCTCCATAGCAACATGCATAGCACCAGCAGGATATTAGACCTGGCAGTATCTTTCTGATGGATCAGTCGTTTAGGTTAGCAATCAAAACTCACAAGTGTAAGGCTTTAGTACTTGATCACATTATGCCGCAGCCACAGTTCATACATAACCATGTGGAAGGCGTCATAGGGAACAGGAGGTGAATGCCACACAAAGTGTTTTTGCACCTGGAATCCAACTTAAACAGTTAGCCCAGCACTAAATAAGAATTCAATTAAGCATCTAGTTATCTCAAATTGAGTCAGAGCACTGTTGCAAAATAGTTAACAAATTAAACAATTCAATATCATAGAGACCCATTTTTCTATTACAGTACAATTCAATATCCGAAATTCCAAATACTGTTTTGACGGACCCTAAATGCACAGAATATAATAAGGGTTACTAAGTGTTCAGAATCAACAAACCTGAACCAGAGATCTATGTAATGAAACAAACTCCTCATGTGATAAGGATTTCAGAATACTCTTCAGTTGATAGACATCTCTCTCCCTAAGTATAACAGCAAACTTTCTCCAGTCAAGGGCATCATTGAAAGGCAAGTCATAGTAGTCTGACAAAATAACTAAAAGAACAGAAGAATATGCATTAGAAAAAAATAATCAGGCAATAAAGATAACAGTAACATTATTTTGCACGTCAATTGGTAAACATACTAACCAGGAACACAACCATAGTGTATTGAGTCAGTTATACGGGCACTGTTAACTTGAGATCCACCAGGACAGATACAGAACTTAGTACGGTAAAATTGCTTCTGATAAACTAACTCCCCGATAGCTCTGCTAATCCGATTGTTGCTGATAGCAAGCTCTGTGTCATTCTCCCAGACCTGTGCCAAAATAACTCTAATTTTGGAATTGCGATGGCCAGCCCAAAATCCAAGAGTTGTTCTGTTTCAATTGACAAACCAACTGTAAGATATAGATTTTGTAGTAGAGTAATAGTGCAGCTAGATGTTCACAATACACTCCCTCTGTTTCTTTCATGAGGTATATTTTGGTTGGACACTGGAATTGGGGAGGGGAGTTTGTGAAATTGAGAATGATAGAAGAAAGCAGCAATGGTGCCGAAGGTGCTATTGTCTTGGGAATACGCCAGAGAACATTTGCGTGAATGTTTATCCATAAATGACAAAGGGAAGAGCGATTAATAGCAAAAAGGAAAGAGACTAGCATTAACTTACAAGCAAGCCTTATAATTTGAAATTTGGTCAAAAAACCTACAGACCTTCACTGATGCATGGCCATGCACTACTTTCAGTTTTGTTACCGTGAAAGTGCTTCTTTGCACTGCATCATACCAATGGATAGTTTGAAACCATATACACTTTGCATGAATGAGGAGGCAACTGAGTGCATTTCACATAACGTTTTCTTCAGAATCAGAATTTCACTTGGCATGACAATATAAACACTACAATTGTACATGAAGGCACCAAGAGAATCAAGGGGGGAAATATCAAATGGGATAATGGCAGCAAATTTTCATGGTATGTGTATAGAACAAATCTAACCTGTTCTCAATATCATTTCCTCCTTCAGGTAGAGCAAATGGCTGTAGTACTTGAGGAAGAGCAATATCCTTGTGCGGGATAAAGTCAACATTATAGCTTGGTGAACACACAACCCTAATAGAGTTTTTCACCATGAATGGAAGTCCTTCAAATGCTCTCACACCAACATCATGGCATGTGACAAAGAAGTGGTCTGCACCTAGTGTCCTGTTCCAGTAAGGATACTTGTTTATCAATCCTTCTACATAGTCCTTCACTATCACCGCCATATTCTCATATGAAGTACCCTGCAAGGCCAAAACAACACAACTAAGTAACTAGAATGCCTGTGAATCATGACCAGAATAAAGAGCATGTAAAATCGCAAGCACATTGATCCAGAACGCATTTACTAACTCTTGCTGCAGCAGGCCTGCAGCCATAGGCACACATTAATTAAAATACCTTGAGAGCCCACTACAAGTGCAGACCACATACAGAATTCAGGGATGTATTCACATTGTCCATTCATATACATAGGCAAAGCACCAATTGTCCAAACTTTAGCAGTAGTATCATAGTTCCAGCAGGGTGATGTTAACTGCACTCCACATTCGGCTACAAAATCCAAAATATCCTCAATACTATGAGGCGAAATTTAGCATTTGCCGATCTTGACACAGGTCACCAACCACAAAAAGGTCTTGGACATGATAAGAACAGTTCAAGTGTTCAACTTTAATTCAATATGTCCAACGACTAATAGCATTATTACTGGTTTAATGCGGGTTGAAACTAGCAATAGAATTGCAGAAGAGAGAGGGAGGTGATAAACCTTGCCGCGCATCTTGTGGGCCGAGATGGGCACGAAGAAGAGGTGCGCCTGGTCGGGGTCGTCGGTGCGGAACCGGCTCTCGCGGATGTTCTGGAAGAAGTACCCCTCGCTGGCGTACTTGCCCGTGAGCTTCCGTGGCGTCTGGTAGAACGTCTTGGGGTCGCCGTCCGGGTAGATGTACACCTTGAAGCTCCGCTCCATCTCCGCGTACCCCGCCGCGAACACCTCGGGGGAGTGGTAGACCGACGAGGAGGGCTGTATCGGGAGGACGAAGCGGTCCTTTTCGGCGACGGCGGCGGCGACCGAGGAGTCCGCGGCGGTGTCGAGCGAGGGGCCCGCGGCGGGGCGGAGCGAGCGGAGGGAGAGGAAGGATATGGTGAAGAGCGCGAGTGCGGCGAGCAGGAGGAACGCGCGCGGGAGCGGGGAAGAGGACGCGGCGAAGCCCTGGAGGCGGCCGGCCATCGCCGGAGGTGGGGGAGTAGAATGGGCCAATGGGGTGTGATGCGGGGCCTCGATCGAAAAGAACACGAAACTGGAGGGGCTTTTGGGCAAGCGGTTTGGTTGTTTAGAACTAGATCTTCCGTTACGTCATTCAAAGCATTACAGTAGCAAAATTCGACGTTGTCCAATAAATAAACAATCTGTCTATGTTTGATAAATCCTTGTATTGACAGTTCTTCGAATACAAGGATTTTACATAAGGTTCTGTCCAAGAAAATTCAGTTCATGTAAAAGTAGAGAAAATTCTTTGCATTGCAAATGAAATTCTGAATTTACATTTCATAGCTCTTCAGCAGCTAGCCCAACACCAGTACAAGACGATGCTCGCAAAAAATCCCTACTTCAGGAAGAAAAGGACGCATGTTTACATTGATCAACCCAATTGATCGATTACAAAAATTACAAACATGTACAATCCTATTGCTGTTTATATATTGTTTATAGTAAAGTTTGGGGATGAATGTCCAGTCAGCTAAGGGAAGGGTGAAAAGCAACGGAGCCGAGCGTGGCGTGCGAACCCAGTTTGCCGACCCACCACGAAAAGGATCGCCGCCGCGCTCAGCTGCTGGGCTCTCGCCGGCGGCGGAGGTAGAGGAACAGCGCCGTGCACGCCGCGGCGGCGTAAGGGAACACCGTGCAAATGCCCTGGTTGCATTGCAGAACAGCGCATGGTCTGATCAAAAATGGGCAGGGATAAAGGGATTGTGGGGAGAGTGAGAGGGTGAGTGAGAGCGTACCACAGCAGCGGCGACGCTTGCTAGAGCGACGACAGGCCGTTCTCGGAGGGCAAACCCAGCTGCTAACTGCAGGGAAAGGACCAGAAGTTGTTTTGTCACAGAATAGAGGGCGACAGGTTCTTGCTCATGTTAATACTAGCTGAACCCGACTTGTAAGTTGCTAGGGAAGAACAGAAACAAAAATTGCCATGATGTGAAGGTCAGCTTACCTGGAGAGGAAGAGTAAACAGACAACCAAAACAAACTCCGGCGAAGAAACAGTCTGCAGGTACACCCTGTTTACAATGGCCAAAGCACGTTGTGAGAAATGTATATCTGTTAGATGGTTGCTTTTTTTTAAAAAAAAATGACTAACCAATGCTCCTGCTAGAAATGCTGTGGGATTCCGTGCACCAATTGAGAATCTCTCAACTACAGCAAACAACAGAGTTATTAATTTAAGTGTTAAAACAGATTTAGCTGCCCTGTTTGTCTTTACAAATTCATTGTATTGACAAATGCAATGCTCTGCAGAATTTCCCATTTTCTCTCATTCAGAGCAATAAATGCTTGCAAATGCTGTGAGAGTTCAGATGTATACCAAAGCCAACTAAGTTCCTGTACTTTTGTACTGCTCGTGATATGTTTGATGCTTTCCCCTTGCCAATTCCAATCTAAAAGGACAATAGTGATTAGATCTCACTAACACAAGAACACTTCATGTCATAATTTTGATAAATTGAGATGTATAAATGTATA
Source organism: Digitaria exilis (assembly GCA_015342445.1). Classification (NCBI taxonomy): domain Eukaryota; kingdom Viridiplantae; phylum Streptophyta; class Magnoliopsida; order Poales; family Poaceae; genus Digitaria; species Digitaria exilis. Next base: position 1,616,721 of record JACEFO010001965.1, read on the forward strand.
ATATATAATTGAGGAATTAATCAGTTTTATGATAAAGTAAGATAAACCTCCTACTTCACACCTTACTGCTTATGTCCTCAGATGCTTTAGTTTGCCTAAAAAGTTTCCCCAGAAAGAATGGGATCATGTCGCTGAGACAAACGCCCCTGTGTGAACAAACTAGTTAAAAAAAAATAAACAGGTAATATTCACTAACAAGAGGCACAATAGTTTAGAGACCTAGGAGAGAGGATGCACAAACCAGTAAATCCATAGCACTGTGGAAACTATATAAGATGAGTTCGCTGAAAACGAATTAACAAGAGATTGCCAGGTTCCATCCAATGAAAGTGTGCGTGCTAAAGAAATTCCAGCCTATATCATGAAGGAGCAACACAAATAAACAGTTTGGTCAATTCATATGTACAAACTTTTATTTGAAGCGTGACTACTTGTGGGAAATAAAATTAGGAACTTAATTGAGTATGGTCATATTGAAGGTACCAGACTACCAGTACAAAGGACAGACCCAAACATTTAAAGCTTCTTCGCTGATAAATAGTCCAAATCCAGCAGTCATGAGCAAACAAAAGTAGACCCACCTGAAGAAATTTTATCAGTAATACAATATATCAAAAAATGGGCAAAAAAGTAACAACCCGGTTTCAATCATGGTTAAGCAAATAGATGACATATATAACATATTTGCATTTCTTTTTTGAATTTAACCTATACGTTCATGAAATTTCTGCAATCCTCAGTTATCAATTTATCATGATACCATGGATAAACCTGAAAATATACTTTTATTTTATATTTTCTTCGGAGAAACTTATTCCTAGAGGCTGTGCACGTTGTTTAGCATTTTGTAGGTCGTATTATTGGTCAATATAATTTGATGGGGTATGGGGTTAATATAATTATTGGCTATCATAGTGTTGTTTAAAGCATATTTATATCGGGGAGTTATGCTTGAATATTAAAATTTAGCTCTACAAGTGTTGAAAATTTTAGTGGATGAACCAGAAGTGTTATGGGTTATACTTCGTGGAAAATGTGGCCTGTATCAGGCCACAGACCAGGAACAGGAGGGGGAAATAACATATTACTGGACTATCTATGCATTTCAAGAGCTCCACATTTACCATATGTGAAACAGAATAATAACACGTAGATAGCAAAATCCACATACCCTGGTGTGTACTCTGGAATTATAACTTTCTTCCCAAATAAAGAAAATGTGTATCCAATGGTCGCTGCTGCTGCATCAGAATGCGCAGAAGCATCAACTATTTGTGGCAGACTGAAAGATGGGCCCGATGAAGGCTGCTTCATGAGGAGTAAAATCACAGTAACCGTGGCCGCAACACTGATAGCAACTGCCCCTTTTGCGAGGAATGAAGCACCTGTGGCGGTAGATTCTACTTCCACTGCATCAATAATCTCGTTTACACCTTCCTTACTTGAAGAAGGTTCTGGCCCAGACACTGGTGCCTTTGCAGTCTGAGAGACCAAGCAGGATATGTTGCGCAAACTGTAGTTGTTTGCAAGAAACACAAAGGTATTAAATGTAAGAGTCACATTGCAGTGCACCTAACAGTTTCCCCTAAAGCCAGCCCTAATTGATCGAGGGGATTACTCAAGCATAATAACTTTCTCGATTTTGAAAAAAAAAATCATGAATCTACTGAACAATTGCAGTTCAGACTCCCATCCTCAGCTAGAAGAAGCTCCGGAAGAAAAAAAGAAAGAAAAAAAAAGAGACTAACCTCCTAATCCGACCGCGTGCAGCAGCGGCCGCGCGCCGGGCTCCGGCGGGGAAGGCCAGGCCGCGGCGGCGGCATCCGCGAGGAGGCGGCGGCGGAGGGGAGCCGAAGTGCGTGGCGACCGTCGCCATGGGAGGTGGTGGCGTGTTTATCGGCGCCAGTTTACGTTGTGTGGCGCCAAGCAAGGTTCAGAGGTGGATGCCGGATGATGGGCCCAGAACCCAACCGGAAACGGAATATGCCGTGTAGGTATTTGTTTGCGTTGTGCTAAGTCAAACATTTATCTTTGACCATAAATGACAAAAAAAAATATAAAGATTGGCAACATATATTATGTTTGTACATTCACTGTGAAACTAACTACATAACATGCAACATTTTAAATAAATTGTTTTTAGAGATATTATTGGTCAAAGATAAAAAAAAATGTTTGGTTTAGGAGAAATAATGTAGCTATATTCTGATACGAGGTGGTAGTCTACAGCTTATAATAAAAGAAATATGCCTCAGATTTTACGGATTTACCCCCATACAAAAAATCAATTATCAAAATTTTGTTATCCCTCCCTGTTGTTGTGGTGCACACGTTAATTGTTGCTAGATTTTTCTCGCCTTGATGGTCCAGTTCCAAACTTCCAAATGCCAAGTGATGAACTACAGTACCAAAAAAAATTACAAGTGCACACAAAAATTATGCATAGTTGTGGCATCCAAAAGCATGAATCGTCAGGGTTAATTTTTTCTGATCTGTATTTCTGTGCAGGTTAATGACAACGTATGTATAATCTATTTCAAGAACATTATGTTACAGCACATTTGAGGATGGGTAAACTCGGGAGAGCAGAAAGAAACGTGATAGTACAATGCCGGTCACCAAGGGAGGATCAGTGTAGGAAGCTCAGGGACAATAGTGCAACGATGCCAGCCCCCAAGAGGTTGTTCCCGGCGTTGGAGCCAGCCGCCGAGCTGGTGTTGTCGGCGGCGGGGGCCGTAGCCGGCGTGTCGGCGGTGATCACAGCTTTAACAGGAGGCAGCGGTGGGTCGACGACGTCTTTGGGTTCGAGCACTGGCGCTGGCCCTGCCGCAGGGGCCAGAGCTCCGGGGGCGGCCAGGTTCACCAGAGCACCGGGTTGTGCTGGCAGGATCGAGTAGCTCAGATTCAGGCTCATGTCACTGCATGGACTCCCTGCAGTTCATAAACAATATGATTCAGAGCTTTCTTATCTGAAAATTTGTATATTATGAAAAACAGGCATTAAAACAGGTTTATGGGTTCTAGATCTGGCAAAATTTCTGAGTATTGTGTAATCTGAAATTAGCCGTGATGTTAATTAAGTATTTAAGTAGTCATAGGCTCATAGCTGTCTGTGAGGCTGTCAGAGATACTCACTGAAGAATGTAGCTGCAGTGGCAGGGTAGTCGGTGACGAGCCCATCGGCCATCAGAGCCGACGAGTAGGTGGCGATCTCGACGGTGGGGTCAGCAAAGTAGTCGAACCCAAGGTTCATGAACTCGTTCTTGAGCACGCCGATGAACACGGTGAGGTTGGCGGCCTGCAGGCTGCTGACCGCATCGGTGAAGTGCGTCATGAAGTAGCCGGAGATCTGAGCCAACGAGCTCCGGTGCATCCTCACCCCGTCGGCGTATTTCTTGATGTCATCCAGAGACGGCTTGGAGGCGCCGCTGAACTGGATCTCGATGCTGAGCACCCGCTTGAACGTCGTGAACTTCTTGAACGCCGAGAGCACCGACGAGTCGTCGGACTGGATGTACACCTGCTGCTTCGTCTCCTTGTCGTAGCCGGCCTTGGTTAGTGCGCTGGTCACCGCGTCCACCACGCCGAGCCCTCTCTTGGCGAGATATGAAGCATGCTGCATGCGTGCACCCGGCACAAGAATGCTTGATCAGTTCTCCTGAAATGACGAACTGAAAGAAACAACAGTAACGTCGAACAAACTGAATGCTGATTACCTCTACTTCGATCAGTATACCAGAGACATTGCTGGCCTTGGCCATGTCTAGGAATTGGGGCAAAGTCATGAACTTGCCGGCATTCTTCGCTGCTGGATTTCTTTTCAGGCCTGCCTGAGCAAACGGAGAGTATAGGTCGGCTGCTCCAATTTAAGGGGGAAAATATGTCAGTCTCTGTGCGGGTATGACATGATATTGTGGGATAACAGACCAAGAACAAGCAAGCAGATGTTTCATCACATACGCTTCAAGGTTTGGACCTCACTCCATGACAGATCGAACGCGAAAATGCCAGACTTGTTCTGAATCTCATGGACAGTGGAGCTTTTAGACACGAAAGCAGTGCCCGCGGTCGTGGAGGAAGTAAGATCGGCAGAGTGCATGCAGAAGGCCACTCCGTCTTTTGTCATCTGAACCGAGCAATCTATGATGTCGGCGGCATCTTTGATCGCCTGTTGGTAGGCGAGATCTGTGCTCCCGGCAAAGACACCGCTCGCCCCACTGTGGGTGATTATCAGAGGCCTTGTGTCCTCTACATTTGTATAGGGGAATAAGCACCAAGTATGATGATAATAAACTTACAAGTGACAGCACGGTAGTAAACATCCGTAGCTTACTTCCAGGAGGTGGTAGAGGACTGCCCTTAGAATGAGCCAAGCAAGCTGCAAAAAAGCAAAAATTACTTGAGAATTTTGTGAACAAGCGAAGATGGTGAACTGCTATGATATTAGCCATGATATGCAGGTCTCTATCTTGTCCATAGCAACATTAATTCTTCAGGTTTTCTCCATGGACAGTAGTTTTCTTCCAATTCCAACAAGGAATAGTTCTTACCAACAGCCCCTGATGCGGTGGGCGGGAAGTCCGTGAGCACACCGTCAACAGAGAAGTCTGGATTGTCTATGAACTGCAAGTACTCTGCACCGGGATCGTAGCTGTAGTTGTAACTCGTCGAGATATCATTGGCAAATCCAGATGCATAGACTTCCAGCCCAAGGGCATGAGCATCTTTGACCAAACTTGTGGATGGTGCTAGATACTGATCCTTTTTCAGTGGCCAGATGTAAGTCTTGGGAACAAGAATCCCGGCTGCAAAGTCCTTGATGGATTTAAGGTCTTTCGCGAGCTCCCCATATGTCTTCTTGGTTGAAGGCTCAACAACATCGTCGTTGAGGAACCGGAAGATGAGTTTCGTCTTGCTTTTCTTGAGTTTCGCACCCAGGCTTTTCAAGAAATCAACCTCTGTCGAGGAGATGTAAGTGAGGCTATATTCTTTTGGTAGTGTTAATATATACTCTTCGGTGCTTAATTTGTGCTCGAGAAAGAATGAATTATACTGCAAAAGAGGACATGAAGTCGTGTTAGATACGTTACATGGTAAAATGAGAGGAAAGCCTCGTGAAATGACTGAAATCACTTTACCTCTACATTAAGCCATATTTGAGGGGGGTGGAGTTCAACAATATCATCAAGCGTGTACATTCCCATGGAGCCATCAAATGTGCTTGGGCGAGAAAAGATGTTCTGGATTACTGAGGGGTCATCAAACGACAATATGCCAAGTCAGCAGAATTCCAACAGCAAAATGGCACTTCAAAATTGATAGTTCCGTCTTATTATACCAATTATTTTTGGCAGAACTGTGTACATATGGAGCAGGAACAGAGAATGAATGTTTAATTAGAAAGTAGTGTCTGCTTACATGTCACGTTCTGAATCAGCTGGTCTGCAGTGAAATCTAGAGAGAACCAGCCATGGACATCTTCTCCGTGCACCTTGTATGTCCTTTCCATCTTGGGAAAGATCTCTGAGACTGTCGTCGAGTTGTCAAGGGTCAACCCTGTTTTGCAGAAGCCTGTTTTGTCGCTTGAGAATTGCAGATCACAGAAGAGAACGACATCAGGCAAGCTGGTCGACAAGGCAAACTGGTACGCAAACTGGCTTGCGTCAGGAAACAAGCCAGAGAATCCTCCTCGAGCTACAACTTGAGGGGGACGACCTGTAGGATGATAGCACAAAATTAGCAGCTTGGCCACATGGCATTGCAATTGCACATCAGAGCGGATGAGTCTTGAAATGGCAGAGAAATCTTGATAGGAAATAGGATACCGCTCAGAGTCTGCCATTTTGGCCCTGCTGGAGCAATCGGGGCAGCATTGGCTCCATGAAGAAGTAAGAGGATCAAAAACATGTGAGGATAGCTTGCTCCCATTTGGTCAGGAGGAGCACCCTGCATTGCAGTTGCAGCACAATTTTGTGAGCTTCAGGAGAAGTGGAAAACACACATAAAATAATTTGCTCTACAAGAATGCAATATAAAGATACAAAAATTGTCTGCTACTTTTTTCCCCAAAAGAAAGAGAGTCGTCAGGCATTACAGGAATCCAGACAATAACTGAAAAAACAAAGAACGGCCATGCAAAGATCGGAGGAAAATGTCTACGAACATTCAGGAGGGAGATGACCTTGCACTGCACATGAAATTTCAGACAAATCCAGCGTAAAGCTGAAATGTAAAGGTTTGATGGCAGAAACATACCTCACATGCAACTCCAAGGAGAAAATTGAGAGAAGCTGTTCTCCGGCCCCACCGAGCCTAAGGTCTGCAGGCACCCTATATCAGATTGTGGAGAGGAGAGAAAGGAGGAGGTTTCCAGACAGGAAAAACCTTCCAAAATTAGGGGGCCACAGCATGATGGTCACCTTTTAACAGGCTTAATTTAGAGCTCCAACTCACAAGAATAACTTGTTCCATATGCTACTTTTCCGAAAGGGGAAAAAATTGAGACAGGTTAAGTGTCACGTACTGAATACATCTGGCTGTTTTCATCAGGGTGCAAATTTTGACGTCTGAATCAAAACAGGCAGCTGCGTTTGTGGTTGTAACTGATTGCCTGTTGTCGTAACAGCAGCTCTTTTGACCTGCTTCTTGTTGAAGAAACAAAGCAGGCATTAAAAATAGCACGGTAAAGTACTTTCCAAACATGTAACGTCTGGAATTTACCACTTCCCACATTTTTCTTTTGCAAAACCTCTTTCGTAACTATCTTCTTATGAAAACGAAGAACGTTATATCTTTTTTTTTTTCTTTTTTGTTGTAGATTCAAAAATTTCTAGGAAATGATAACTATAGAATCAGCAAATCATAGTTCGTGATTGGCACTTTGACAGATTAAAGAATTCAAAGTTCAACAGCATAGTAATGATCTAGTAGGCCAAGAATCGCTCAGGAACCAGTAACTGCAAACTTATTGGAATTTCTAGCACATCCATATGTTACACTCAACCCAGTACATGGTACATTTGAAACATAGCCCTAATGTTATATCCAGGTCTGGTTTGCATTTGCTGTATTTCCTGCCAGCATTTAAGATCTTCAAGTTAGGCCCCGTTGAGAGTAATCACTATTTTGCGAGGGCTGGTATGGTCACGGTGTTCGCACAGCCATATACCCTGGAACAGTTGAGTAAACCCAAGTAAGATTTGGCAATCAAAACAGGTGTAGTTTACTATACTATTCAGATGGCTCCTATGATCAAGGTCTTAGCTAATTATGAACTACCATTGCAAATTGGAAAACTGGAAATTAGCTTGAATATCAATGATCAATTTGTGAAAGGATATGTATTTTCTTTACCTGCCAAGTGCCCATATTGAGACGTCCATCAGTTATAGGAATCCTGCACACAGCAAGATGCAACCTGTTAATTCTTACACAGTAGAAGAGGATAATGTGGGGATGAAACAACAAGTGAGGGTATACATACGTCAGGGCGCAACCAAACATTGACGATTTAATATGTGCTGGCATGTCATCAGGTCCTGCAATTAGAACAGAGCTATTACGGTCTAATCACAAATCATGCAAAATAACTCGGTGGAGACTCAACTGACCTTCCATAGTGTGCTTCCAAGGAGCATTCTGGCCCTGAGAACAACGAACACATGATGAAGCAATAGTTCAACGCTGCAATCTTTCAAATAAGATGAAAAAAATTTGGGCCACTGACCTCTGGGACAATTCTGTTAAGAAAGGTTTCAGTGTCAGCCTGCACATCAGAGTCATAGTTCTCATTGATGGTCAGGGAAGCGCTTGTGTGCTGCACTGCGGAATGAAAACAATTTCAGTGCTACTTATATACTAATTAACACTTGCTATCTACATGCTTTGTCAGCTTATGAACATGCATGCCAGTGGTGACAAAAAGAAGTCCAACTTGTAAAAGAAATTGGACAAACTGCCTGAGAAATTACACGGCTACATTGAGTCTCTTCTTTATATATATGCAACATGTTGAATCAATATTGAACTTCTGTGCCATGATACCACAAATTCAATTATACATCACGGTACAGTTCATGTTGAACCAATAAACGATGATATAGTTCCATCTAACCACACGGCATCTAATCCAAAAACGATAAGAAGTGAGCAAAGGAAATGCCTAGGGATCACATACGGAAGAAATGAGCGAGCCCACACTTGAACCCGGACAGGTCGTCCTCGATCTCCCTCAGAATCTGCACCACCCGGGGGCGTAAAGGGGGAATCTTAGTATCAAGGGCCACGAACTGCGACTACGAGAAGCCAAGGGCGAGAGAGAGATAGAGATCTTGTTGGGACCTTGGGGGTGATGAGGTGGCAGCCGCGGCGCTGCGCGGGGATGACGACGGTCTTCTGGGCCCACTTGGCGGCCATGGAGCGGGGCGCGATGAGGGTGGGGGCGAGAGGACGCGACCGCGCGGCGCCCGTGCTGCGGGGGCTTCGGGCTGCGGCGGTGCTGGTTGCTGCCTGATTTCGGAGGCCTCACGGCGGCGGCGCGCCGGCACCGGAAGAGGCAGCACCGCAGTCCGCAGCGGGTGGGGGGCGGCGTGGCGTGGGATTGTGGCCGCGTGGTCACCCCCTAGCTGCTACGGTGACACAGTTTTGCGGCCGTCAGATGGATGGATGGATGGATGGGAATCATGGAAGGACGAACGGCCGCGTGTCTCGCGTTCCCGGCGTGTCATTTTTTCCGACCATTGCTGTGTTTTCATAAAAAAAAAAGGACGAACGGCCGCGTGTCTCGCGTTCCCGGCGTGTCATTTTTTCCGACCATTGCTGTGTTTTCATAAAAAAAAATATTGTGTATCATTCGCTGAGAAACGTGTTCTGTAATATAAAAATAGTGAAAAGTTGAAATGAATAGTGAAAAATCAAAGAATCCCTAACAAAGTCCTTTTCTGTTTTTTAATCACTAATTCATTGATTTCATCTCTTGGGAAAGCTAAATCATGGTTGGGCATTTTTATTCCCCTTCACAACTGAATTATGCAAGCCCGTCGTTGTCACGCAAGCTTCTTCTTCACCTCCAGCGAGAGGTCCGCGCAGGTTCAGGAATTATGCTGCTCGTTCGGCTGCCCTATGGGCTCGTAGAAGTCCTTTTTACTTCCTATCCATCCCCCTCACAGAACACGCATCCCTAAAAATTTCTTTTTTACCTTTCCTATTCATCTCCCTCACATAACACGCATTCCAGAAAAAAAGTACTTTTTACCAACTTCAACTAAACACGCCCATAGTTAAAGCAGCTACTGCAGCCTGCAAGCAGGCTGTTAGCTCAGCCGAGCTAGCTGATGGTTGGTCCAGGGGACTCCCGCCCGGTTTTTTTTTCCCGACTAGATTGGTTCCTCGATGACACGTCGATGCGGTTTTCGTTTTTTTCCCGATCTGGGGTCGTGGAGTTTGCAGGAGGTTCCAAGCTGTTTTGTTGGTCACTATTTAAATCCGATTTGCATATTTGTTCGATTGGTCACTGTTTGAAATGGAAGTGACAGACAATTTCTAACCCACCAATCACAAAAGTTGATACAGATTTGTAATCACAATTAATATATCATGTGCCGAAAAGTTAAAGTAGTCCAATCACAAATACACCATGATTGAATTTCACACCGCACCTTTTTTTATTGCAAATACTTCTGAACGGGGCAGTAAGAATTGAAAATTTAGCTCTTAAGAACACAACGTTTTTTTTTCCAAACATGACATGTTTGCAGAATGGGGATATATCTGGTGCAAACCAACTTCTCATAAAAACTATGAAAACTTCAATCTAGATCATACGATGTTGATCCAAGGGCTCACTCAGATCAGGCGGAAGGGGTGATTTGCTTGACGTTTTTGCAAATCACCCCTCCCACCTGATCTGGTCGCGCCCTTGGATCAACATCGTGTAGCCCAGATTTTAGTTTCCATAGTTTCCACAGAGAGGTCGGTTTCTATAGGATACATTGCCTTGCAGAATACTATATTGCAGCTGATCAAACTTCGGATTAGTAACCAAACTCCACCCAGAAATAACAATTGTACAACAATCACGTCACTAAACGATCACTACATGTACAGATGCATGCAAACACTGCACCGGCGCAAGCCACGCTGTGGATAACGAGCTTCCAATTCGTTCATATAAGCATATACGATGGATTGCACAGGGTGCTAATACTGTTTTGAGACCATGATCCCACCAGTTGTGAAAGTTTTGCAACCATAGTGATCATTTGTGTTGCCTCAACGCCACAAGGCAGAAGTGCATCTGTTAGCTACAGAGTTTGATAGTACATGACACTGCTTGTGGCTAATTCTTCAGCAAGCCTTCACTCCCCTATACTGTGACCTGAAATATCCAATATTAATCATCAAATAAACACAGATTTTTTGCAGAGAAATCGGCCAAGAGAATATGGGCATGATATAAGCACTTTAGATAAAACAAGGCATATTTATCAGGCAAATATCATGGAACATAATTCTTGGATGTCCACATTCGAAATGGTTAGCAAAGTGTATTGATCCAGATATATTAAGGCCCTTCAGATTCCCCAACTTTCCACAATTCATTCCAAGTTTTCGCTATTCATTCCAACTTTTTACTATTTCTTCCTCACAAAACACGTTTCTCATCGAATGCTACAGTGTTTTTTCCTACAATCTAAACACACCCAAAGTCATGTCAGGAAATCAGTCCAACCAGGTCTGCACCTAGATCCAAATTTGAATAAACAATTCTGATCAGTATCTCTTAGGTGAATACAGATCCGGTAGAAAGGACGGCACTAGTTCTGATAATTCTTTTGTGATATACCACGCAAATTATCATCACTAGTCACGAAACAAATAAGAAATGGCCCCTAGTTCTAGTAAATTATCATCACTAGGACTTCTAGTCCTTTCCTTCTATTCAAGTCCGGTTGTTTTACAACAAAGATAATGAGCCCTTCCTTAAAAGGATCAATTTCAAGAGCTATAGAAAAGCAATAATATCACACAGCACACGCAGACACAAGTTGGAAATTGGGATGAGATAGTGATATATCAGTAACCAGCCTATAGTTGGGACGAGGGGCTAGTAATGGAGAGGTCCGGGAATGGCTCCTGAAATATTGGAACACGAACTCATCGCTTGCCAGAGGAAGAAACAGAGAAGGGCAGCTGCAAGCCTGCAACCTTATCTGTGACGAGATTACGAGATGCCTAGCATATGACACCCTGTTTGGCTGGCTTGAAACCAGCCGGTTTGTCACCCATCCTGGGGGCTGACTGGTGGGGTCACGGGCCTAGTCCAGCCACTCCCAGCCATAAGCCCAAGCAACCGAACAGGCCCTGAAAATGAGGAGAGAGAGAGATTTTCTCATCTTTCGTTTTGGGGCCTGTCCGGATGGTTGGATTTGGCTGGGCTGGACGCTGGCTAATCGTGCTGATCAGCCTAGCCATTCGGCAGCCCAGCCCAGCCGTTCGGCTGAGAAAAAAGGGATATGTCTGACTGTGTTCGGTCTACTCCTGTGATTTTTTTTGGCTGGTCCTGCGACTGATTCAGCACTAGAGGCTGATTAGCTCCAGCGGCTGATTTAGCTGCTGCACCATCGGCTGATCAGCCCAGCCTCCAGCCCAGCCAAATCCAAGCATCCGAACAGGGGGTTGGATCTGGCAACAGCAGCGCCTCCTTGCCCAAGGCCAAGAGGCCATCGATGGCTCCACCATGGGCTTGGCGAGCACGCAGAGGTCCCGTCACCGAGGCGAGGAGACTGCACACGGCAGGCGGCACCAGCAACCTCGATCCAACGTTGTTCGCGACATCAGGGCTTGTTTGGCTGACCATAATTGGCTGACGCTGGATCACGGCTGGGGCTAGGGCTGGCTGGTTGGAACAAGTTGTTAGATGGCTGACTGATGGGGTCGACTAGCCAGCCCAGCCACGAGTCTAGCCATAAACATTCAGCCGAACAGGGCGTCATTCTCCGAATCTCCGGCCTGCGCACAGCCGCTATCAGCAAACAGAGGACTGGAGGAGGGGCAGCTTCTACAAGGGGAGCATCATCGGGTGCAGGTCCTGGGGACTTGGGGAGCGAGACGAAGGAGGATGGATGGAAGAAAGTGGGGACCACCACTCTCGCGTGCACAGTGGCATCACACAAGCCCCGTCTCGTACTCTTCCTGACCTGCTATCACTGCAGGTGGGGCAGTCGGAGGACAAGGCCCACTGATCATTGTGTGGGAGCTAGTGGGACACGGTCGACGCTGCCGTATTTTCTTTTCTCCTTCCCATGGCCGTGCTCTTTTGCATCTTTTTTTTGGAAAACTCATTTCATTCCATCATGAATTGGATTACAATCGTTGTGCAATGCTTGCACAAGAAAACTAGGAGGGTCATTTGCCCATACATTAAGGCTGTGTTCAGATTGGAGGTAGAAAGTATTTTCTAGATGAATAGTACACTGGAAAGCGTGTTCTGTGAGTGGGATGAATAGGAAAAACTTGTTGGAGAAGTACTTTTTTTGAATCTGAACACAGCCTAAAAGAATTAGAAGCATTCTTAGCACATACATGGGCTGCTACATTAGCTTCACGTCTCACATGAGAGACATGGAAGGAGCTGAAACTTCTTGCCATGACCTCAATCTCGCTCAAAATTGGTACCAGTTCAGCTATCTGGACTCTCCTGTGGCCGTGCTCTTTTGCATTGCATGGCCAGATGACCTGCTGTTCAGCGCGTAGCTCACCGTGGTCTGGGTGCAGGGGGCAGCGGAGACTATTCCTGCTCTCAACATGCTACGCTATGGCACGCCCAGCGCTCACGCGCACTCGCCCATGGGGCAGCGTGGCGATGCGGGGAGGGCCGCCCGAGGCCGCGGGATGCGGAGAGAGCAGCAGGGGCAACAGCTTTTAAGAACTCCGATTAGAACATTTGGTGCGCCATACGTGCCCCGTCCAAAATAATAAAAATGTGATTTAATTGAGCATGATATATTTACCAACACTCCAAATTATTATTATTATAATAATATATATGGACATTTATGAAACTGCATCTGAATATCTCTTAATTTATCTAATCATGTTTACCTTTGCACATAAATAGTCTGATTTTCGTAGCGGTAGCATTGTTGACCATCTCAAACTTCAGATCACCCACAATTCAAAATACATCTCACATATGCTCACAACAGTTTAAAATAAATACATAATAATAATAGTATAAAAGCTCTACTTGCCGTAAATCTGTCTAGACTCTGAACCACTTCAGAATAGCTGAACCTCACTTCTTGTAAGCAAAAGATATTGTCCTTATCGGGATTTAACTTAACTGAAAATGGCATATTATAGTGTAAAAAAGAAAGATTAATCAGACCAAATATATTCAGAGGAATACTAAAATGATACTTTATGCAGGCCATATCACGTAACGATGAATGTACATGTAGAAATGGAGAAGATAATAGTAAGGAAGCACTGACAGAACTTGTTATTCTCTAAAGAAATTGCCCCACCTTTTCTCCCTGCTGGGAACCTCTAAGGCTCTAAACCAGCAGCCTCAATAGCATCCTCTGCAATTAGCCATATCCAACACATTAGCATAACTAAAAAACCCAGAAGACATCAGCATACTTTTTAGAAGTGGAGGAGTACATGGTGTGATAAACTAAAATAAACATATTTAGAGAAATACTACTACCTTACATTAGTAAAACAAAAAATTTAGATGACAAGGCATATTTTTTATAAGCATGTAGCATAGTGAAAATCAAATGTGCAACATAATTACACAACATTTTTCTTTTCCTAAATAGAACCCCTGCCGACCAATCAAACCATTGTGTGCAGTAGGTGGGATGTATATTAGTAACCTTCCCAAAGATTTTTTCTTGAATTTGAGTTAGTAATAGGAACACAAACATTATTTCAGCTTTTCAGAAATAAAAAGGGTGGCATTGTTTTTTCATCTAAATAAAGGAACATATATGAGAAATTTTGGGCTATCAATTTGAATGAATGGTGGCCAGCCAGTAAATTTAACTGGATTACCGAATGTGGTACTACAATATTGTCGGTCAAGGCCAACTGGCCAAGCATCAATAATGAGACTTGGTGTTTCAGTATCTGATTGACTAATTTAAAATTAGTAGAAAAACAAAAAAAGATGGGATTACACCACACAATTTTGGTAGTGGGACCTGCAAGTGATTGGCCCTGACATCAAAGTGATCTTTGAGGCTTCGCACGAGACACATTGCAGAACTAAGACTACCAATTTCCACTGCATTCTAGTTTTGCTAAGTTCAATATAACTTTATGTTATACTCTGCATTCTGGAAGTCAGGTTCTTACAGTATCTGAAGGAGAGTCGCTGCAATTTCACTTGGCCTCTTTGTCTCTTGGGGGTCCTTCTATTTCCACATGCCGCACAGCTGCTCTAACGTGTGCCGCCCACCATTACTTCGGAACGGCAATTAAACTATATTGATCAGTACTTGAAAAAAAGGGGATGAGGACTGCACAAATCAGCAAGCAAAATCAGACCCTGAACCACAAACTTATGGCAATATCTCTATTAAACTATGAACTTTGAACCTGAATATGCACAATAATAAAGATGGGAACTATACATATCAGCAAGCACAATAAAAGGCCTCGATTCGGCGGCTCTCTCGATGTCAACTCCCCTTGGACGTCGGGATCGGGGTTCCTTTTATAGTCGTGGAGACCTAGGTCAAAGGGGGGCACGAGCCGAGGCAAGATGGGCCTGGGCCGGCCGGCTAGGGGGCCCATGGACTGGCCGGCCTGGCCTGTTCCAGGCCCGGCTCGCCCTCTCCTTTCTCCTCATGTCCCCTCTGATCTTCTGGAGTCCGCGTCATTCTTTGATGATAGGCTTTTGCCGACGTTTTCCTTCGGGATATCTTCAAGATAAGAATAAGGAGGTGAATTTTTCCTTAATCTGCAATTGCTTCGCCTTGATCCCGAAGTAAACCATCTTGGGTTGTCCTTTGGGCCTCCTTGTACGTGTGCACGAGCTTCAAGTTCTTGGGCTTTCGATCCGCATCATGGGCTTGATTCCTTCGGGCTTGTAGCTGGTTTTGGGCTTTTGACATAAACGCTCCAAATTAGGTTGTTTTCCTAAAAAACATGACATGCTCCAAAACACAACACATATGCGAACATGGGGTTATTTCAAGTGCCAAGTGGCGGGTTAGTATAAACATTAGCCCAAAAGCTCCACCTAAATGGCACTAAAAGTGTGTCGCTAAGGAGCACCAACAACGGTCCGCCCCCTAGGGGCAGACGGTCCGATTTTTGAAGCAATGGTCGGTTCTGACAAGTTCGATGTGACATGTAGCCATTGGATTATAATGGTGGACCGTCCGATTCTGTAGGGGCGGACGGTCCGCGAGTTCGCAGAAAACGTGGATTTTGAATATAACGGTTGGATTTGGGGTGTCCCTCTATAAATAGAGGGGTGGCCGGCGTGGGGAGCCTCTCTTGGCCATTCTACTTACTTGAGAAACACTTTTGAGCTCTCCACTCCCTATCTCTCACTCACATAGCTTGAGATTGCATTTTTGGTGAGATAGAGAGGCATCTAGTGCTTGCATTCAAGATTTGACCTTTGGGACACGAGGAATTCTTCAAGCAAGGTGATTGATTTGTTACTCTTGGAGTTTGTTGTCTCTTAGACAGCTTGGAGATTGGGTTTCATTAAGCTCTTCAAGAAGATTGTGAAGAAGTCTTTAATTCATTCTTGTGAAGAGGTTTTCGAGTTTTGCCTCACCGGAGTGGTGAAAAGCATCTCTAGTGGAAAGAGGTTTGGAGAGGTTCATTGATCCTGAGATTGGATCATACACCAAGTGGATTCTTGGTAGAGGGGCAATTGAAAGCTTTGAATCCACCTCAACATGGATTAGGGGTGACCGGTAAGTCATCGACACCATGGGAAAAATTGCTTGTGTCTTCGGTTATTTCTTTCACTCAATTCATACAAGAAATTTACTTTGAGCAATTTACCTCTTAGGCAATGAATTATATCTTGTCATCCTAGGTTGCAAACCTTTGACATAGACTAGCTTCACTAGTGGTAGAATTTATTTTGTGTTACTAATTAAATTTTTCTAGTCTTGTGATTTTAGTTTGAAACCGCCTATTCACCCCCCTGTAGTCGGTAATCCTCGATCCTACACTTCGCCCGAGTTGAGCTGAGTTCTTATGAAGGAGGACCCATTTCGTGTATGTCCAACACTAACACATGGGAGGAACGAGTTTTGCCAGACCGCGGGTTGGACCTTCATCGTCAGCATGGTATGACTATGAGAACCCAATTGTTCGGAAATCTCATAGCTTAACGCTAGGATCAAAGCCATGGGGCACGAGCAGCAGTGTATGAAACGAGGAGATCACCCACAACACTCAACTCATGTAGGAGAGCTGGGGGATGGCGTCATCAACACAATATGATGCGTCCTCCTTGTATCAGTACTTTGACCTCGATAACCACGACCAACGGTACTAAGTTTCAGCGAAGCTTGGGGAGTCATCACACCAGGTAATTCATCTGTATATCCCTTGCATTCGCCTGTCAGAATGTACTATGGAATAAAAGTTAGGACTTCGTCTCCTAGAAAAAAATAATAATAAACAATGATTAATAAATAATAGCATAATGGAGAATAGAGAACCGCTCTTAGAAGTAATTTATACATGAGAATTTATGCATGTTTCTCTCTTGGAAATGATGAATAGTTTCTTTGTTCATGCTTTGCAAAATGCCTCATACATAACCTATTACTCCCCAAGTATTCTAGTTTGTTGGCATTTGTCATCTTCCATGGTTAAATTTTGTGGAGGCATGAGCTCTGATCTCAATGTCTAAGTTGTTGGGTGTATTGATATGGTTTGAGTTAGAGAATGAATGTATGCTTAACAGGGAACCTCTCGGGAAATTCTTGATAATTTGTTATGGTGAAATTTCCCAGATGTTTCTAGCCACCATATGCTGGTTTGAGTTACTTTGAGCCTAGTCAAATTGTGTGTACGCTTGAAGAAAGTACTGGTCATCTATCGATATTCCTCCTTCTCGTACCCTTTGGTTCTAGCCTAAATAAATATCTGGTTTGTTGACTACCTACTCCGGGAATCGACATTCACATCCGCCAGATAATCCCCCATACCAGCAAAGAATCTCCACTGTGAACCTATTCATCATCCTGGTCAACAATGCCAGAGTCATTTGTCAAAATATACTCCTAAAAATCAGAGAAAGGTGGACATCTTCTTGAGAGAGAGAGTATCTTCTTGAGGGAGTAAGAAACACCGTTCAATTCCAAAAGAGAATGGGAGTATATCCATGCCTTAATATAAAAAGGAGTATCATAAACAATGGCATAAAAGACCAAAAAGAACATGTGTGAGTCCATTTTCTCTCCTCTCCCCAGAAAGTTTAGAATTCTAGAGATCGGAATTTGATTGAGTACTACTTCTTATGAACCCCTCTTCGGCTTCGCAACAAAGGTAACCAAGGTAAGGTCTTCCTATTTCCATACCTATGAACTCCATATACAAGCTTTAGAATAGGAAGAGAGGAGTCGCCGACCTTGGTGAGGTTTTATACACATTGAGTGACTCAAGAGAAGCATCAGGGAAACTAATCATCTTTTGCGAAAATTTATATCCCCGAGTTAGAACCTGAACAGCTACAGGAACACTCTATGTGCAACAGTTCAAACTCACCAAAGACAAGGATGAGCGGTAAAGCCCCATAGGTAACCAAAGGTATGAATGCTTTAGTGCCAACTTATTCAATGGACTAGAGTGGTGGTTTGTTCATAGGGTATATTTTACTTTTACCGAACAAGTTTAGCAACTTTTGGATGAAATATGGTTGCAGGCACGGCATAGAGAAAAAGCAGGCAAAACCAGGCTAAGCCTGGCCGGCCAACTCTCCCCTGAGTCGGCTCGTCACATCCTTGAACCGCGCAAACACAAACACAATTCTAACAATCCTAGAGCGTGAGATTTGAGTCGGTTTAATCCAACGGACCGAAACGAATGACACATGGATTGGGGGAGGGGGCACTTTCCAGTCCAAACTGACGCCAGACATGCAACCGCCAGTTAAACCATCATCAGAGCCTCATCCAGGTCCCCCACACTGAAGTCGGTGGGCAACAAATGGCAGGCCGAGCCGGCCGTCCTGGCGCGTACGCGCAATGCTACCAACTTTGGCTGGTGGTTGGCTCAGTCGGTGCATGTCTCCTGTCGACCTACAGCAGCTATAAAAAGGAGCCGTCCACTTCACTCCAAACACACACCAAGGAAGCTCTTCTACTACTTTTCCATTTTGTTCCAGAGTAGGATAGAGTTGAGAGTAGGGTTGAGTCAAGCTTAGCTCAGATGTTTTGGTAAAACTCTTGTATCTTTTTGTTTTACTTTTGAATATTATCAATACAAGGTTTTCTTCTTTATTTCTTAACTAAGCTTAGCTCTTCCGGCCTTTACCTTTTATTGAAGTCTGAGTGACTTTGTAGCGGTGTAGCGCTCCTCTAGATTAGTTTAGATTTATTTAATTTATCGGGGATCTACCTTATGGGTTTTCTCACTCGGACTAGAGAGCTCAAGTTAGTTCCCTGTTGAGGGGGATTTCTCTCAAAGGTCTCGAGAGGAATCCTAATGTCGAGTGTAGACATGGTGTTTGATTTGATCCTAGCTAGAAATTATGTTCCACCCCAGGACACCCTTGTGGTAGGCGGCAGGTAGTGACAGCCCTGTTCGTCCTTCATATTCCACCACGTTTGGGTGTGTCATTGGACCCCATCTCTAATCCCTTTCTGAGGTCCTTTCCTTCCCGCCGTCGAAGTAAGGTGTGAGTGGGGACGAGAGAGATGGGCTGCCTTTCTGAGGCCTCGGTTTGTTGCGGTTAACCGACTACCGAGCCAAACTAACCGAGAACGTTCGGTTTCTGATGAATAGGTACCGAATACCAAACCAAAATTCTCAGTATCGGTTCTTGGTCAGTTCTGTTCGATTCTTAATTCTTGGTTATATTTACCCAGCCCTAAACACAACTAATAACCATAATTAAAACGGAGATAGAGCCTAATTTTTTATTATATTTGCCCAGCCCTTAACACAATTAATAACCGTAATGTGTCATTGAAACGGAGATAGAGCCCTGCGCCGTGTTAAGTATAAGTCCTAACCAAATTATTATATTGTAGAGAGTATGAAATTGTCGTCATGTGAGTGCTACAGTGAGTCTCAGTGTAGGTCTATAGCTATAAATAGTGTCATGTAGTCATTTTTTACGATGTAACAATATATTAATGAAAAAAGAGATGAAATAAATCTCATAGAATGAAACATTGTATAGACAGTTGGATAAAACGATGCACTCTTAACGATGCACTCAGAGAAGAGTGTTTCATCCTAGTTTCAAGCATTATTAGATAATGTGTCTCTCTATATAATCATGTTTATGAAACTTCCATTTAAAATGGCATAAAGAACTGCTGCTTGTTTGTTATGACAAAAGAACCTAGTTTCTAACTGGTCTTTGACCTACAAAAAAGAAACCGTATATCACACTAGTCTGAGTCATTAGCACATTAATCCCTTCCAACGGGAAACATTCCTCAAGGGCAAACCGGTGTATCAAGAGGAGTTTTGGGGCATCTGGCTAGCCGGCGTGACGAGTGCTTGAGCTGTAGGCTGAGTTAAAGCCGCAGGTCCAGCTGAAGTTGCAGGTGCAGCAGCGGCAGCCGGTGGGAACAACTTTTGGAACCACCTGTCATACTCCCGCTTGCCTGTACCGAAATGAGCAAAGCACTGCAGTTAGTAAGTTATTGTTGTAACTCAAACCAGCTATTCAGTTTATTAGAATACAGAAGAGTACTTCGGCAGAATGGAGAAAGCATTGGCCACCGCAGTGCTCGGATCTCTCTCACAAGTGTAAGCATGTATCTTGGTGCTACTTTCCGCAGCGACTTCTCAATAGTGGACTTCTTTGCACCGATGTCTTCCTGGCATAACAAAATGCCAAATCAAACTCAATTATAGTGCAACAGCCGAGGCATGCACGAGTATAGGCTCTGTTCTCTTCTCACCTTAGGTCCGGTATACTTGTTGTAGGACCCCTCCTGGTGACATAGAACGTTGTTTCTGATAAACATGAAATCCACGAGCAAATTCTTTTCTATCCAACCCGGATATAATTTCGAAGCAAATGGTCGCAGCCCAAGACATGATGGTTTGTTTTCAAGTTCAGATCTCCTTCCTGCATCCAAATCCTGAATCCAGAATATCTCTCTAATGTATGTCATTTTTTCTTCCACTGTCCAACAGCCAGGCTCCCACAATAGATCATCGTAACTACATCACATGGTACATGAGCAAAATAATTAACTAAAACCACAGATGAACAGAATAATTAACTAAAACCACAGATGAACAGAATAATTAACTAAAACCACTTCGATGAACAAAATATGTACATGAAACTTACTTCACAGATGATCCCTTCAAAACATTAATTAGATGATCAAGTTCTTCATCAAGAGACTCCCCATTCAATAATGTGTCAAGGCACTTGCCCACTTCATTCAAGTTACGTATCCCCAGTTCTTTGGCCATAGCAACTAGATCTTCACAAAATACCAGAAATGAAAGTTTACTTTTAGCTATGGAGCCTATACATTTAAATTCAAACAACTGAAAAGAATTTAGTACAAAACAACAAAAATGGAAGTTTTACTTTTAGCTATCGAGCCCATACATTCAATCAACTGTAAAGAATTTATTTGATAAAAAACTGTAAAGAGTTTATTAAATTGTAAGTGACTAAAGAAAAACAAATACATTAGCATTTACCATTATTCATATCATGGGGGGTGCTATCGATTTCGAAAAACCCAAGAAAGGCATTATGTTCTCCAAGTGGATCCTTGATATAAAATATGCAACCAGCTGAAAGTTGCAAGGGGAATACTGGTGCAGCTCCACTGTCATTGTGCATATTAATGTAATTCAGAGCAGAGAATATTGCTCTAAAAGACACATAAAACAAGAAGATCATTAGTGAAAACAATGAAGGAAAAATATAGATGTGATCAAAATGAATATGCGTTCGTCATTTTTCTAGATACTTTTGAGATCAATCTATGACTACCTTACCTTAAGACCTTGTAGCCATTCTTTGTAAATCCATAAATAAATTGGTTCTCCTTGATGAACAAATCATTCCTAGAAATATTACTGATTGCGCCATGAAAGTATGGAAATACAATGTATCCCGAACTTGAATCCTCATTGCATGGCCAAATGCACATAGGCTTGAGAATATTATCGTGTTGGCACCTCATCAAAAGTTTGAACAAAGGCTTTAGATGTTCAATTGGCCTCTTTTCTGATACAACACAGTGGATCATAGGAGACTCAGGATGCAAACCAGTAATCCAGGCGTAATGAAGCACATGATTTCCAGGTTTTTCGGTCCCAGGGACCTTATCCTCAAATACAATTAACCTCCGCCAATTTGTTTGCACCTGCAAGAATTAGCATAATAGCATAACAAAATGAAACAGAGCAATTAGATTACCGGCCTATAAGTAGCTGATAAAGGATATTTGCATTAGTCCCACGAAAGAATTTGAAAGGGTAGTTGTTAGTGTGAACTAACCTCAAGAAACTGTGGACATGGATCAAGTACAACTGGTTTCCTGCAAGAGATCAAACTAAATAAAATTAGCCAGGGGCTACTATTGAGAGGGAGGACAGTTATTTTACAA
This sequence comes from Digitaria exilis, assembly GCA_015342445.1. Lineage (NCBI taxonomy): Eukaryota > Viridiplantae > Streptophyta > Magnoliopsida > Poales > Poaceae > Digitaria > Digitaria exilis. The sequence goes on from JACEFO010001965.1 coordinate 1,638,527, forward strand.
TACTATTAATGTACAAAGTATAAAAGAAAAGTGCAACTCAAGTTTTTTCTACTGCCACAATTAACCAGCTACTATTTAGCGGAAGAGCTGTTTTTTCTTAGACAAAAGGGTTACACTATTTTATTGGAAACACCAAGTTTTAAGCAGCTTTACATAAAAGTGAAAGCTCTACAAGAACAGCAGAAGAGCCACTGTTACAAAGGCAAAAATAATGCAACTCAAGTTTTATCTATTGCCTCTGTTAACTAAATAGATTTGGCAGTAGTTAATGCTTACATAACTAACTACAGAGAAAACGTGGCTTCACATATCCTTCAATAGCTCATTTCAGCTTTTGGATTTTGGTTCTGAACATGAAAATAGAGATTTTGGGGGATAACATGGGATCTACATCATGCAACTATAGTTACAACCCTCCGTAAAATAATTTGCAGCAGTATACAGTTCATAAAGTAAATTGATGAAAGTCAAGTAATTTGTTCTTTCTTGATTTGCATGAATACCAAGTTTTCTTTGGTTCCAATAGGATTGGCAAGATTCCAAGTAAAACACATGCTGCCTAACCGAGCCTGGTTGAAGTCCAATTGGCTAGGACTCATTAATATTCCATTCCATGTTTCTTTTCTAAAGAATTAAGAATTAATCAACGTATGTATGGATCCTGTTGGATGTTTTCTATCCTGTTGGATATTTAGTATAATGAAAAAGTAAAGGTTTCAGAAACAACAAACCATGAAGCATCATCTGAAGTTGATGAATGAGGATTGGAGGACCAGTTATATCCACGCCCAACTGAAATTTGCTGCTCAACATTTGAAAACCATTTATATTCGCGTTTTTGCTTATCTGACCAGTACACACGGAATTCCTTGTCCAATGAAAATTCAGATATGTTAGTGAACCAAAGAGAAAAAAAATAGGTGTAATATGGAAAATTACACCATTTAATAAATATTCTATTTTGATAAGAAATGTAAAGTTGGAAAAATGTTTAAGATGAACATAGTAACCTTTAAGTGATTTGTTTGACTGTTATCCTTAGTTTCAGTATCCTTTGCACTGGTAGCCCAAAATATAGAATGAATGTATTCTTTGTCTATCCTGTTTTGAATGTTTCTGTCTCCAGCCATTTGCTTGAATAGTTGACTCTGGAAAATAAGAAGAGAGGTTGCCACTGGTCATCAGAAACTAAGATAACAAAAATATAATTCCAAAGACGCAAGCGCGAGAACTAAAAAGCAAGAAGACAAAAGGGTCAACAACTCACCCTTTGGTATAATACCACTGCAGGTGAGATGAATTTAGCACAATCAAAGAAACAGGCATCAAGAATTCGACACCACAATTGGATCCGTGCTATTTCAGTGCCTAGCAAGAGCAACAACACCACCACAATTTAGTTGAGACAGCCAATTAGTGAAACACATGAGAAGCAGCAAGAATAATTTAAAGAAACAAAAGGAGAACATAAACCAAATTAACCTTGCATAGTCTTCAATTTGCGCATGATATTTTTTGTTTTTTTCAACTTCTCCTCTATCAGTGCCTCAAAGGACATATTCTCCCTTGGATACGGAGAGTTGGGGTTAAAGATTTCATCTTCAGTGCCTAGATAGCATAAAAAGATACTACCTCCCTGATTTTTCCACAAAGATATCTGGCGAGGAGAACAAATCTCATTCGCTACTGAGAAATTCTCAAAGACTTTCTGCTGACCATGGTCATTGCACAGGTGAGTGTGTAGTAAGTCAGTTCTCACAAATGACTCATTACAGTTTTTAATTGGGCACAACCAAAACTTCAATTTCATTTTTTCCTTCATGATCTTGAGAGAAGAAACTGCATCAGACAAGGTTTCCTCCTCACAGTAGTGTAATATATCATCCACACATGGCATAAATAGTTTTCCCTTCTCACATGGCATCATGGTTTTCCAATACTCTTCCATCTTAGAACTGATTTTATCCAGCTGGCTAATGAGCTTCCCTTGTATATGAGACACCCTCTCTGCATATGTTTCTCCCTCAGATTGAATGACATCGTCAAAAGGTATTTGGTCATCGCGCGGATCGCTGGGAGAATCAATATTGAGTCCTCGGTGACACTGTATTTCCGCCTCATTATACTGACCAAGTAGAAACAGAATCCTTGCTTGGAACAAGGAAATAACAACTGAAGTCGGATGTTCTCTTGCAGCTTTGTTTGCTGCATTGAGTGCCCTACCAAGGAAACCTATGATAAGTGACTCAACAGGGCACTCGTAGGCATACATCAAACATGAATGAGCTTCCATATAAAGACATTTGAAGTTGGCAGGGTATGATTGCGCCAATTTGCTTGCCCTTTTCATGCGCTCAGTTTGGTTCGTCGCATTTAAAACAAACATTATATGATGTGGCAGTAGGCTCCTTTTCAGTTCTTCCAATTGGTCAAAAGCATACTGCAACCGGCCATCTAGTGTAAATTTCTTTAATTCAATAGCTGGTATGAGGTGGTTATGATATGGGTCTTCAGCTTGCTCACGGGAGGGTACTTTCTGCAATTCCAGGATTGCCCGCTCAAACAGTTCCCTCTCCATCAGTATTCTGCCGTATTTCACCCAAGACCAGATACAGTTTGGACCTAGATGGACGGCACGAGAAGCTAATTCCGTGCACTCCTCCCAGAGAATGTCAACCGGGTCGCCTCTGTCAGCATTCTTTGTACCAATAACCCTTAGCAGAAAACTCACTGAACTGTTGTATGAATATACAGACCGAGGGAACTCTTTAGTAAGGCTTCTTGCCTCGTCCACCACTTTATCCAGCTGACCAGACTGAAAGAGAATAGCTATATCGACGCTCTTATTCAAAATAACTTGTCTTAGATGTTGTTTAAACCTGTGCTGTTACCGTTTATCTTCTTCGTTGGAATAAGCTCGCCACTTGTCAAGGCTGAGCGAGTCTGTAGGGAGACCGAGTCTTAGGGAGTTCAGGAGAGCTCGTTGCACATTCTGTTAGTGCAGAGCGCGTCAATAGGAGGTGTGCGTTGTGGCTGTAAGGTCGTGGGATGGCACGATCTTGTGATCGGTTCGCCGCACTTATAGGGAGCTTGTTAGCTCCAGTAGTCTGTATTTTAGGGAAGTTGAATACATCCAGAAAAGCTGCCGTTCCATTGCAGCACAAAACTTCTGTGTGTCCAGTGTGTTCGCGTGCGTTCTTGCAGTTCGCCGGTGAGGAAGCTCGCCGGAATTGCAACAATTGGCATCAGAGCCCGGTGAGCGGCGGGATTCGGTCGCGGCGAGGTTTCGCCGTTGGAATCGAGATCCGGCGATCCGGTGGGCGCTAATGGCGGGAGAAGATGAGAAGACGGGCAAGAGCCCTCCCAACTCGCCGAAGAAACCTTTGAAGGGTGACGGCGCTGGCGGGAGCGGTGAGTCTGTACGGTTCGTCCGGGAATTCTCCGCCGGTGCACCGAACTGGCCAATGCTCACCAAGACGAACTACACACAGTGGTCTTTGGTGATGAAGATCAAGTTGCAGGCGCGTGACTTGTGGGAGGCGATTGACCCCGGCGACGTCACGCTGCGGGAAGACCGCATGGCGCTCGATGCTATAACGAGCGCCGTGCCGTCGGAGATGGTGGCGTCTCTGGCGGCGAAGGAAAGCGCGCTGGAGGCGTGGAACGCCATCAAGGAGCGCCGGATCGGGAGTGATCAGGTGCAGAAGACGGAAGCGCAGCGGCTCCTTCGGGAATTCGAGAACATGCGCTTCAACTCCGGCGAGGGGGTCGACGACTACACGCTGCGGCTCCAGAACATCGTCGCCGCGCTCGAGACTGTGGGGGAGACGATCCCACCTCGCCGAGTCGTCGAGAAGTTGCTGCGCACCGTTCCCAAGTCGCTCCGGCAGGTGGCCGTGGCGATCCAAGTATCGGCGGACATGTCCAAGTTGACCTTGGAGGACGCAAGCGGCCGGCTGCGCGCGGCGCAGGATGCGGAGGCGGAGGACGACGCGCCGCCGCCGCGAGCTGATGGGAAACTGTACCTCACACGGGAGCAGTGGGAGGCGCAGGTGGAGAAAGAGAAGCGTCGCCAGCCCGACACTGGAGGCTCCGGGTCCAAGTCCGGCGATCACCGGGGCAAGCCGAGGCGGGTGCAAGGAGGCGGCGGGACGCGCTCCGGGCCGGAGAAGAAGTTGGGCATCAACCAGTGTCGCCGGTGTCTCAAGACCGGCCACTGGGCCCGTGAGTGCCCGACGAAGCCCAAGAAAGCTGAGGCCCATGTGGCCCAGGTAGAAGAAGACGATGGCCCGGCTCTTTTCTTCTCCTCAGCGGTGGTCAACGCCACTCCGGCGCCGCCGCTCGGCGTCGTGGATCTCGTGGAGGCGAAGGTGTTTGCGCAGCTGGACGGCGATGGTGGCGGCGAGCGGGACGCTGGGCTCTGGTACCTCGATACCGGGGCCACCAATCACATGACGGGGGCGCGGGAGGTCTTCACCGAGCTCAACACCGGCATCCAAGGCACGGTGAGGTTCGGGGATGGATCCGTGGTCGCCATCGAGGGCCGCGGGTCGATTCTCTTTGAGGCGAAGATCGGCGAACACCAGCGCCTCGACGACGTCTACTACATCCCGCGGCTCACGGCGAACATCGTGAGCCTCGGGCAGCTCGACGAGGGAGGCTGCCCGGTCCACATCGACAAGGGGGTGCTGCGGATCTGGGACGAAAGGCGTCGTCTGATTGCTCGGGTGGAGCGATCCGCGACGCGCCTGTACACGCTCCGGCTGAAGCTCGCCAAGCCAGTCTGCCTTGTCGCCCGGCACAGCGATGAGGCATGGCGCTGGCACGAGAGATTTGGGCATCTCCATTTCGACGCGCTCCGGAAGCTCGCAAAGGGGGAGATGGTGCGCGGGCTGCCTGACATCGAGCACGTGGAGCAGCTGTGCGATTGCTGTGTGGCGGCGAAGCAGAGAAGGAACTCATTCCCGGCGGCGGCGAAGTACCGGGCACAGGGGTTGTTGGACTTGGTCCACGGCGACCTCTGTGGGCCCATCACGCCGGCGACGCCAGGAGGGCGGCGTCACTTCCTGCTACTTGTCGACGATCACTCACGGTATATGTGGGTGAGGATGCTGAGCTCAAAAGATGAAGCTGCGGAGGCAATCAAGCAGTGGCAAGCGCTCGTCGAGGCTGAGACGGGGCGAGTGCTCCGGGTGCTGCGCACTGACAATGGAGGTGAGTTCACCTCGGTGGAGTTTGGGGAGTGGTGCGCAGGGCGTGGTGTTCGTCGACATTTCTCTGCTCCCTACTCGCCACAGCAAAATGGAGTGGTGGAGCGGCGAAATCAAACCGTGGTGGCCATGGCGCGGAGCTTGTTGAAGGGAAGAAAGGTGCCGGCTGAGTTCTGGGGGGAGGCGGTGGTGACGGCAGTTTACCTGCTGAACCGTGCGCCGACGAGGAGCCTTGCCGGGAGAACGCCATATGAGGCCTGGCATGGTGTCAAGCCGTCGGTGGAACACCTCCGCACGTTCGGGTGTGTCGTGCACGTGAAGACAGTGAAGCCACACCTTAAGAAGCTCGAGGACAGGAGCGTGAGGATGGTGCTGCTCGGGTATGAGCAGGGCACCAAGGCGTACAGGGTGTATGATCCGGCGGCGCGGCGCGTTCACGTTGCTCGCGACGTCGTGTTCGACGAAGCGGCTCACTGGGACTGGGACGCAGAAGCTGGAGGCAATGCAGATGGCGTGGCGGAGGAGTTCTTCGTCACACAGTACGTGGTGGAGGAGCACGAACCAGCCGGGGGGAACCCGGCCTCACCTACTTCCACCACGACACCGGGTGCCGATGCAGCGCCCACGACGCCGTTTCCGCCTGCGACGCCAACCGCGCCCACGACGCCCGTACATGTTGAGTTTGCGACTCCACCGGCAGACGCCTCTGATCTGGTGGATGCGGACCACGACGACGATGCTCCAGTCCGTTTCCGCACGATGGAGAATGTGCTTGGTCCAGGTACGCCACCCGGTCTAGCTGAGCGTGAACTTGAGGGTGGACAGCTGATGTTTGCCAGTGCTGAGGAACCAGCAACCTTCAGAGAAGCAGAGCAACATCAGTGCTGGAAGCATGCTATGCAGGAGGAGATGAGGTCAATAGAAGAGAATGGTACCTGGAAGCTAGTTGATCTTCCTGCTGGGCATAAGGCCATTGGTTTGAAGTGGGTTTTCAAGGTGAAAAGAGATGAGCATGGTGAAATTGTGAAGCACAAAGCTCGTCTAGTAGCAAAGGGATATGTTCAACGACCTGGTATTGATTTCTAGGAGGTATTTGCCCCAGTTGCGAGACTTGAGTCAGTAAGATTGCTGCTAGCTGTTGCAGCTCAAGAGGGTTGGGAAGTGCACCACATGGATGTTAAAAGTGCATTCCTTAATGGAGATCTTGCTGAAGAAGTGTACGTGTCACAGCCTGCGGGTTTTGTTGTGCCAGGGGCTGAACACAAAGTCCTGAAACTCAGCAAGGCATTGTATGGTCTTAGGCAGGCGCCGAGAGCTTGGAATGACAAGCTGGATGACAGTCTGCTGGCACTTGGGTTCAGGAGGAGCACAGCAGAGCATGGCATCTACACTCGAGGAGTTGGACAAGATAGGCTGATAGTTGGTGTTTATGTGGATGACTTAATCATCACAGGACACAAGGGGATCAGTAAGTTCAAAGCTGAAATGTTTAGGCTGTTCAAGATGAGTGATCTAGGGCTGCTGTCGTATTACCTTGGGCTTGAAGTGCAGCAGAAAGCTGAAGGAATCAGAATTGGGCAATCTGCGTATGCAGCCAAGTTGGTGGAGAGAGGCAGGATGCTAGGATGCAATTCCTGCACAGCTCCCTTGGAACCCAGATGCAAGCTGAGCAAACAAAGTGATGTTCCTTTGGTGAATCCAACAGAATACAGAAGCATAGTTGGTGGGCTGAGATATTTGGTGAATACCCGTCCTGATATTGCTTTTGCAGTGGGTTTTGTGAGCAGGTTCTTAGAGCAGCCGCATGAGGATCATCAAGTTGCAGTGAAGCATATCCTGAGGTATATTGCAGGCACCTTAGAGCATGGGCTGTTCTACCAGCGGGAGCAAGACAGAGGAGACAGTGCCCGGCTGATTGGCTATACTGATAGTGACTATGCCGGAGATATAGATGACAGAAAGAGCACTACAGGAGTATTGTTCTTTCTTGGGAGGAGCCCAATCACCTGGTACTCGAGCAAGCAGAAGGTGGTAGCTCTTTCATCTTGTGAAGCTGAATACATTGCAGCTGGGAGTGGGGCATGTCAGGGGGTTTGGCTGGCACGTTTGCTGAAGGACATTGGATATTCAGATTCAGCAGTGCCCGTGCTGAAGGTGGACAACAAGTCCGCTATTGATCTTAGCAAGAACCCCGTCCATCACGACAGAAGCAAGCATATAGAGGTCAAGTACCACTACATCAGAGAATGCGTGGAGGGCGGGAAAATCGTCTTAGAGCAGATTTCCACGAGAGATCAACTCGCAGACATTTTGACGAAGTCCCTCGGTCGAGTGCTGTTCCAGGAGCTGCGTGATCGCATCGGGGTTGTCAACGTCAAGAACCAGCATCAGGTTTAGGAGGAGAAATGTTGTTTAAACCTGTGCTGTTACCGTTTATCTTCTTCGTTGGAATAAGCTCGCCACTTGTCAAGGCTGAGCGAGTCTGTAGGGAGATCGAGTCTTAGGGAGTTCAGGAGAGCTCGTTGCACATTCTGCTAGTGCAGAGCGCGTCAATAGGAGGTGTGCGTTGTGGCTGTAAGGTCGTGGGATGGCACGATCTTGTGATCGGTTCGCCGCACTTATAGGGAGCTTGTTAGCTCCAGTAGTTTGTATTTTAGGGAAGTTGAATACATCCAGAAAAGCTGTCGTTCCATTGCAGCACAAAACTTCTGTGTGTCCAGTGTGTTCGCGTGCGTTCTTGCAGTTCGCCGGTGAGGAAGCTCGCCGGAATTGCAACATTAGAGACGTCATGGCGAACAGAAACAGTGATGACGAATCCGAGTGGCGTCGAGGCGGTCACGCGGCTTTCCGATGCGGTCGACGGCCGGGTGATGGAGGAGGCGCCGCGGCTTCGGAGACTGCCGATGGGCGGGTGGAGATGGAGTTGGCGCCGCGGCTTCGGTGGCGGTCGACGGGAGGGTGGAGATGGAGTTGGCGCCGCGGCTTCGGAGGCGGTCGACGGGAGGGTGGAGATGGAGGAGGCGCCGCAGCTTCGGAGGCGGTCGACGGGCCGGAGATGTAGGCGGCGGTGGGGTTTGGGGTGCAGGCGTTGTCGTTGGGCGGCGGGGAAGGGTTTGGCGTGGGGGCGGTAGGCTGCCTGGTGAGGTATGAGATGGAGGAGCCGGCGGCGAGGCTTGATTCGGGCAGCGGGGAAGGGTTTGGCGTGGAGGAGACGATGGGCAGCCTGGTGAGGTGTCAGGTGGAAGGAGCCGAGGAGGCCGCCGCCGGAGAGGCAGGGGAGCGGAGAGACATATGCCTTGCAGAAGTTTTTTGGACTCTATTCATCAAAACACCTTTTAACTTCTTTCAACTTTCCTATTCATCCCTCTCATAAAACACACTTCTCAGAAAAAAATTCTTTTCCTCCCCTCTCAACTAAACACTCATAGAGGATAGTTTTATTCAGGGGTGAGGGGGTGTTTGGGGCAAGAGCAAAATTTTTACCCTTAAGAAAAGATGGTAAAAGTTTTGTGATTAGGGGTGTTTATATCCAATGGCAAAACTTTTGGCAAATGGCATATATTTTGCTTTTTTTTTGTCATTTGCTTCCAAATACCCTCTTGGCAAAACGGCAAATGCAAAAACTTTTGCCTATTTGCCCACTTTTTGGGCCACTTTGGAGGCAAAAGTTTTTTGCCAACTATTTTTGCATTTGCCATTTTGCCCAGGGGTGTTTGGAGGCAAATAGCCATTTGCCATTTACCCATGGATCCAAACACCCCCAGAGTTTACATTGGAAAAAAAAACATCGTAGATCGTATTGAGAATCGTGTGGGTGGGAGGAATGTGATGAATAGGAAATAGTTGGATAAATAATATTTTTTTGGAGCCGAGGGAACTAAACGCACTCTCAGGAATAAAGGGGCCGTTTGGTTCGAGCCTTCGAGCCCCGCCCATAGTGCGTCAAGCCAAATTTTGTTTGGATGATTTTAGCCCTCTACTTGAAATTCGTGCAAATACTACTATCTATAGACGTGAGGATTTTGGAGGTCATCCGGCCAACGACGCGTCCCTGCTTGGCACGTGGTCCACGTGCTTTGCTGGCGTCCATCCGTTGGTTGCGCCAGTTCTACGCGTCGCGGAAGGGCGTAGGCCTCTCATCGCTCTCCGGCTCCGCTGAAGAAATCGTTGCCAGCATATTCGTCTCACCCCGCGCCGTCGCTCCGTCCAAGCGACCGAGCCCTCTTCTTTCCGATTCCCTCCCTCTCAGCAGTGCCCCGGTGGCTCTACCGCCCGCCACCGCCACCCCTATACTTATTTCTCCTCGGACCGTAGCACCTCCTCACTATGGCGGCGACCTCGGCACACCGTGATGACGAGGTCCATCGTCGTGTTGTGGCCGCCGTCGGTGATGCCCAACCCAGAAACCTTGGAACGCTAATTTGTGGCCCTAACCAGATGGTGTCCTCTTCTTCCTTGGTCCTCCCGGCCATTGCCGCTTGCATCCTACGCCCACGGCCACCCCTTCCCCTGTCTTCACGCCCTTCCCCGCCGAGCCTGCAACAGGTGAAAAGGCGAATCCATTCCCACATCTTTGGGATGTCACCAACATTGGGTCCGTTGACGGCGGAGATGAGTCGTTAGGCCCGGACGCCAGGGGTGCATCGCACCGTCTTCACCTCCGTCGCGGCCAGTGAATGGCCAAGGCAGCCCAAAGACGTATGTGAGGCTGCGGCGGCATCTGCTGGAGAGGTCAACTCCTGTTCTCCATCTGCCCGTCACCACTGCCCTCCTCCCCAGCGCATCGCCGTCCTCTCCAGCAAGAAAGCAATCCTGCCAATCACAAGGGCCCTCAGCCCCTCACCCCACCTCTGCTCCGATAGATCTGCTATCTCCAGTTCTCTCTCCAACTAGATTTATTAAATTGCGTCCATGCTTGCCTCTAAGAAAGATTTCGGTGGCGGAGCCCTTGCCTTCAATGTCACCACTCAACGGTGAGGGGAAAATCAACCATGGGCGTGCTGGTGGTTCTCTCGACACTGAAGAACAATCCAAGCTCACTACTATAAAGTACCGTGAGAACCTCCCAACCTCTAACTGTAATCTCTCGCCTGCTAGAATTGCCTCGTGTCTTATTCCTTGCTTCGCATTTGTGTTTTCTCTAATGTCGAGAGTGTCAGTATGATGCCGTGATGGTTTGTATGTTTAAAAAGGTATGTTCTCCCTTAAATGCAAAGCCGTAGCAAAAACTAACGTGTGATCCTAGGTTTAACTAAAAATAAAATTGGTTGTTACTTTTAAAACCTATTTCCTTAACATACTTGATGAAACACTAATGGTAATCCTCTCAAAAAATATAATGCTTATGTCACACTGTCTTTTTATGCCTACTGAACTATTCTACATTATGCAGTTCATGATCATGCCTCAACGAGTTGTGCAAGGCATATTGCCTTCTAATGCCAATCTTTTGGAACATATTGCCTACTGAAATATTCATCATTAAACGTTACATATATTGCAACGTTCCAGTTTTTTTATTGCATATCAATGACCAGTGAAAACCATTTGTTCAGAACCATTTGGTAGGATAATTTATTAAATTTCTCTTTTGGTATACGAAACGATTTATATTACTTTTGGAATAGATTACTAAAGATAGATGTATTTACAGTTATGAGTATGCAACTTTAATCTTACAAGATCATAGTCTGATCATTCTTGCTTCCGAAACTATTTAGACTGGTAGAAAGGCTTCTGCATTTGGAACAAAGTCTTTAGAAACTCCATAGTTTATTTTGACTCTTTGTTACCAGCTATAAAGAGATATTCCTCTTACTGGATCAATCTCAACATACCATACTTTAGTTGGACCAATCTACTTGTGTGGCATGGACATGCATCAGTGACCTGGATTGATTTCCTTCTCTGGTGAAAAACTGTCACCTTGCTTCAAGGGATTTATTTCTTCGCAATTCCTTAACTGTTCTAATGAATTAAACATGGGCCTTCTTTTCTATCAATTATTGAGAAGCATTGTTTTTTTTTGGCTGCATCATGTGCAATACTAATCTAATCTGTCCATACATGGCTCTACTATGATATATCTGTCCATCCATGCGCAATACTATGATTTATTTCATCTAATTTGATTTCATGAAACATCTATTCAAGACCCATTTGTCTAGCTTAAACGGCCATTAGATATTTACTTTAGTTGTTTGCTAAGAAGGCGAGATGTTTCAGTTTTTTTTATATACCTTCTTAAGTCCCTATTTTCCGATAACCAAGACTTATCATCATGTAGGTTCATGTTGCAGAAGCTTTCATAATGACTTCCTACATTCTGCATATGCAGACGTAATTTTATTTCTTCTCTGCCAATTGTGTTGTGCATTATTTTGGATCTAATCTGCTATTTTATTTGACTCCTCCGGATGATTATGTTTCCAAAGAACCATCTATATAGACCTTAGTAAAAGTATTGGATTCTTCATCACAAAGGTAAGGTTCAATCAGAGTATATCACCACTTGATGTGGTGGTTAACTGTTGTTTTGCCATGATTAAACTCTGCCTTCTTATTATTCTTTGTTGTGCATATCGATATGTACAGAGCTTGCCACTACTATGAAACCAAAATGATTTGTTGGGTACCTGGGTGTACAAGCCAGCTCAAAAATTCTTTTTGTGTGATTTGCACAAAACAAACCATGGCTGAAAACATATTAAGCTGTTGTCCCATTATATGCATTCGGTTTACACATTTTTTATTTGGAAGAATTACTCCTGTGGCACTGCTTAAACGCCAAATCCATTAGCATGTTGTTGTTCGTTATTGCTGGGGGTATAGATGGCATAACAGGGACTGTAAGTTTTCTCAGTTGTATGCAAGGTAATTATCTCCTTTTTTTATCTTCTGTTGATTAGTTTGCGCCTACACTCCATTTGCTCAACGGTCTGCAAGTTGCAACTATTATTTTTCTTTGTGGTCATTGAGCCAATCAAACATTTACTTCTACAGTTCCTTGAAGAAATATATTGTTGCTCTGAACGTTAAAGGTTCAGATAACTCGCATTTTTTACACTCCTTTCTGATACAGGTAGCATCACTATACCTCCAAACATGATGCTTAATGTCAACAACTCAACACCAGATGTCAAACTTCCACATATTTACTTCAGAGTTTGGTCATGCATGTACATGTTCTCTGGAGCAGTTGTTGCAGTTGAAGCGGTTGTTGCAGTTTTTTCTGTCTTCTTTTCTTAATTCATGTTACATTTCTGTGTGTACCATCTGATTTTAATGAACAGTAAGACTGGTTGTGGAGCCTAAGATTAATCATGTATATTTGAATGAAGTAGGACCGGGCAACAATTCCTGTTCTTACAGGCGTGGCGGTAGCGCGCCTATCGTCCTAGTAATTACAGCTTTTGGATCTACCAAAAACCCTACTGCCTCTCTCCCATGGTCACCCATAATATCTTAACGGCGCCACCGCTCCCTTGCCAATGTCGCCCGTGCGCCGCTGCCCTTCTCCCTTGCCTGTGCGCGCAATGGACCTGGGCCATTCGAAGTTCTATAAAATTATCATCGTCGAAAATGGACTTTGTATGTGGTTTGAGCGTCGAATTTAAGGCTGATTGCTCCTAAACTTAGAGGTGGACTCCAAGTTACTTGGTTTGGGCCTCCACCTTGACTCAGACATCCTTGCTGGTCTTCTAAAATGGTAGTCAAGGGAAAGGATGTCCTTGCGATCTTTGAACTCTTTTCCATATGTTTGGAACCTACTCTAGCCTATGCCTGGGTGGTGTTTACACTATAATTTGGCCAAATTATTATTTAATTGTTTACTGTCAAGTTTATCAGTAATATTTTTTTTTTGAGAATTGTCAGGGAAGAGTTGGTGTTTGTCAAAGCTGAAGATCATCGGGGCAGGCGTGCAGATTGTTTGGAGATTTGCATGGTTGATTGAAAGGCCAAATGTGGTGTACATCTTGGGCATGTTTTGGAGAATGATATAAGCTTGGGAGTACGTGAGGGCAAGGAAATAAGGGAAAGACAGGGAATATCTTTTATGCGAACAGATTTTTTCCCTGGATAGTTTATTCGGCCAAAGCAAATAACGGGGAGTCGTACTCTGATTGGATTAGTATACATGGCCGAATTGATTAGAGATTAGGAATATTTAAATGCATGCAGGCCAGATAGTTTGCGTGGTCTGTTTCTATGCGTGTAAAGGACTCAACGCTGCTTTGTATTTTGCCATAGACCAGGCACACCTATATATATATATATATACATATATATATATATATATATATACATATATATATATATATACATATATATATATAGGGCTTGACTATTGGGAGCCTATAGGCTCCGAATAATATTCAGAGCCTAGACACATACCTGCCAATGGGACCCGATGATCAGACACGAGCGTGCCAGCGCGCCTCCGCGCGCTGGCCCGCGGTGACTGGAGCGTGCCAGCGGGCCTCCGCGCGCTGGCCCGCGCGGGGCCGCAGCGGGGAGCGATGGAAGGTTCGCTAGGTTTATATGCTCGTTCGCTATGTTTATATGCTACTGGAGAAGATTTCTATGCCCATCCGCTAAGGTCATATGCTACTGGAAAAGGTTTCTATGCTCGTCCGCTAGGTTTATATGCTATTGGAGAAGGTTTATATGCTTCAGGAGAAGTTCACGGAAACTGTTTGCTGTGCAATAATTAAGCTGACTGAGTTTGTATGAAGCATTGGGGTGGTCTGTATGGTGCGTACAGCATGGTTCATTTGGTCGTATACTGTGGAAGTAGCATGCAAAACGAACTTGTCCCCCCCTCGTACAAGGTAACACGCAATGTCATATACAGTTATATATGGTGGTACCCACAGATAGGTACCTACATCTATAGTGGTCGGTCTAAATATAAGACCCACGGGGGATAGGACAGGGGTCTGGAAACATTCCATCCAGACAAACTCTGCGTCTCCTTGGATGCCTCGAGGATGGCCTCGTGATCTGAGCATCTTAGGTCCAATATAATCTAGCCATCTCGAGTGCTCTCCTTTAACGACCGCCATGATCCCAACCTCGGAGTCTCTACCAGCGCGGCAGCTCTGGCCGCCGCACACATCATCTGCAACGACTCCGCCCGCAGGCCCTGCGTGCATCGCGTCATCAACTACGCCACCGCCGCGTCCAGCTTGCAAGAACACGGCCCAGCCTCGTAGGCTGGGTAGCGGTGCAAGCACTGATGCTCCAGAACCATCATCGACACAGTTTGGCAGTCCAACAGGGGTGATTGCAGGGGGTTTTCTTGGTGAAGCAGCTCAGGGGACACCACCAGTTGTCCTGTGTTCTCCAGGCACAATTGGTGAATCATCTATGGACACCCCCGAGGCTGTGTTGTGCGCGCCAGGAGTGACTGCCCATCCCGTACCATCGGTTGGTGATGCAGCTATGGACGCGCCTGAGGTTTTGAACCTGACTCATGTAGGGCTCCTTGATTTTCTATGCTCTATCGCCTAGCTTTATATTCTTTGTCTGCAGTTTCTATGATTCTATGATTCTTGAAAACCTGATAATATGTGAGCGAGAGAACTTTATATGCTCCATGTATGTAATTTGTATGATACCTTAAAAGCTGATTGGTTAAGTTGTGTCTTCTTCTTGGGGAAAGTGTTTGTGGTCTGTATGTGTTTAGGTAGAGATGTTTATATGATAGTATATTCCTCCTGTTTTTCCTATCGCCCATGAAATGCACGTCCATGGTAGTATGCGAAAAGGCCAGGTCTAGCTATCCACGGAGATATGATGTTGTTGACCAATATGTATGATCAGGTCGCAAGGCATGCTCTAACTATCCACGGACATATGATGCTATTGAACAATGTGTATGATACCTAGGCTATGCCTGCATTGACTATCAGATTATATATGATGTTGTTGACCAATGTGTATGATTTTATTTTATGGCAGAAAGAAGATATTAACCAAGAACTTGTGCCGCGTGTGGGGATGGTATTCAAAACAGTGCAAGATGCTAAGGATTTCTTTGTTAAGTATGGCCAGGAGGTAGGCTTCGGTGTCAAGCTTTACCGTTCATATAAAGATTACAAGTGGATCAATTGTAACAAGGAAGGTAGCTGCACGTTTCACAAGAAATTCGAAGATCGCAAACGCAACAAGACTACCAAGCGTGTGAGCTGCAAATGTGGTATGAAAATGAAGATGATACGTGATGAAGAAGGAAATGTGACATCCTACGTGGTGGTCTATGTAAAACTCCACCACAACCACACCTTTTTGCCGTCCCCAAGTGCCACTGCCCAATTCCATTGCAACAAGAGGCGTGATTCACCAATGGTGGAGTTCATTGGTGCGATGCAAGATAGCAGGATACCAAACCATTGTATCTTGGACATGATGGTAGATATGCACGGTGGGCATGAGAACATACCTATGACGCATAAGGACATTGCAAATATGTGAGCACCTTTACCTATTTATAGTAGATATATGACTGGTTTTCATTGCTTATATGAATCCAAGACCCAACTAAAATTCCAAACCAGATATATGTATGGCATTGTTTTAGCTCAATATATGCTTCTATTGTGAGGTTGCAATATTGAATTCAATTGTTTTGAGTCTGTGTTTGTACTTTGGATTTTTCAGCAAAGCTGACCGGATGCGTGAGCAACAGTCCAATGACATTGCAAAACTTCTGGAATTCTTCAACTACTGCAAACAACATAATCCACAGTTCTATTGTGACTTCCAGGTCGACAAGGATGGCAAGATATTGAGCTTGCTTTGGTCACATGCAAGCCAGCAAGGTGAGTATGCAGACTTTGGTGACGCACTGACATTTGATACAACACACAAGACAAACATATACAAGAAACCCCTTGGTGTCTATGAAAGGAATTTGAAGGATGCGACATAAAAATAGGTTATGGCTACATATATATGGTATATGATCAGAAGGGCTAGTTTCTATGCTTAAAAATGGAGGATGGGGGCAGCGATGTGCTCCTGTGTCGGGTGGGCCCGTGGGGAATGAGGGCGTGGTGGTGCTGGTTTGGTGTGACGTGGGAGGGGGAGAGCACGTGGCCACGTGGGTCGGGCCGGGGGGGAGGACACGGTGCTGAGTCACGGGATCGGACATGGTCTGGTTGGACCAGGTTGCCTGGGAAACGCTGGCTCGTTGGGTTAGGTGGCTGGTTGCGACGTGGTTGGGTTGCACCAGCTGGTTCAAGGCTTCCAATAGTTATTGGAAGCCTATAGGCTCCCAATATACATACTGTATATATATATACATATATATATATACATACATATATATATATATATATCACGGATACATGGCCGATTGAGACTCTAGCCAATTGATACAATTCAACTTTATTTTCCATCTACGTTTCTCCGCACAGTAGCTTATAGTTCTTGCCAAGCTCTAGCAGTCCTAGGGTTTGGTTGATCTTTGCCGTTTTGCGCTGAAAAACGGTCGGCCCTCCTCCACGAAAGCGAGGAACCCCTTTGCTAGTTTGCGCGGAAACCAGTCGCCCGTCGTCGCGAAAGTAAGATAGTTATCGTGGTTTTGTGCAAATCAATTTTGTGCGGCAACAGGTGGCCGGGTCCCATGTGTGAAGAACCAGCCCAAGACGACATTATAATGGCATATTTGAACCTTCAATCAAATAATTACGGGTACATGTAAAACAAAGTAAAATGTATAACAAATCATTGGGTAAATAGATAAACAAATTCACCTTATAACCAATGTTCGTATTTGAAGGTGTCATGTCCTCACCACTCTCCCTCCTATGGGCACTGCTGTTGTGCCTCACCGCCGTTGAGCCCTGCCTGTGCACCGCTCGTGCCGTGCTGCTGAGCCCCGCCTACGGCGACGTAGTGCTCGCGCGCCATGCCGCCATGGTCATGCACCGTCGTCGTATCCTACTTGTGGCGTTTGCCTGAGATGGCAGAGCTGCCGCACACCATGCTCGCCTTGGTCCCGCAACGCCACCGCGCCAGCCCCGCACCGCCCGCAGCCATCGCCAGTGAAGAAGACATCACCAGAGAAGAGTCTTCAACATTCTAAATTTACCGTCTCAACAAACATTTTGCTTGTGTGATTTCAACATTCGAACATTAAAATGTTGAACATGCATAATAAAATTGTTGCATTTGTACAAAGGAAATGCCGAACAATGGGAGCTACATCTCTGTTGAGGCACCCACAAAGGGTAGATTCTCTCTCGACTCGTTACCTCCCTCAATCGTCCACAAAGATCAATATTGAGTCACTTAATCAAGGCTCCGCACAAGGAACGTGTGATACAAACTTCTCGAGGCACTCAACAATAAAGGAGACGCTCCCGGGCGACGCCTAACCGTCTAGCAGCCAAGCTCCAAGAGTATCAAACGTGAATCACAAGCCAAAGATATTTCAAGTGCTTCTTGAGATGAACAAGTGCTTCTGCTCACTTAAAGTCAACACATAATCATCAAATCTTTTCTCTCAATCAATCCTCAAGCGAATCCTTGCTAAGAATGGCTCCATAGGGGAGTAGAGTTTGGTGAATGCTAGGAAGGTATTTTGGCACTAGTTAGGTCGAGAGAGGGAGACAAAGTGAGTGAAGGAGTATTTTACAGGCAACCTCTGTTGGGAAGACGTCCCTTGGGGTCAGGTAGCACATGTTTTATCTTCGCAGGAAGGAATCGACGAGGCTACCGTGCGCGAGGATGGGAGATCCGAAGAAGTCAACATGAAGAAGACGAACAAGCAAGACTGAAGCCTCAGGCTGCGAAGCTGACTTTGAAACAAGGAGCATCAGCTCGCACGAGGTCAAGGCTCGCACGAGCACAAGATACGGACGAAGAGAAGGACGAATCCACTTCCCGCGACGAGGCTAGGCTGGAGGTTGGCGGGAAGCAACGGTCGTCTGCAAGCTAAATTAGTCTATAGAATTTTGGCGGGAAGCAACGATCATGTAAACACACGAGGTTGCCCCCTATAAATAGTGGGTCAATAGTAACTGTACGGGAGATTAGACAGAAGGATAATTGAATTCTTCACACTGTTTGTAATACAAAAGAACCGTGTTACAACAGTTGGCGCCGTCCACGTGTTGGAATCGAAATCAAAACTCACGATGCCACCAAAGAAAAAGCAACGGGCTGACAACCCGCAGACTTCAAAAGCTCACGAAAACGAAAAAGAGAACGATGAACCCCAAGCTTCAGTAGAGCTAGCCATTATTGATGACACCCAAAACCAAGAAGAAGTCAGCCTCGAGCAACTGTTACAGGAAATCGAGAGACTCAAACGAGAAAAAGAAAATCTGCTAAAGGAAGCAGAGATCCAAAGAAAAGAAACTGAGAAAGAGCGAAAAATTGCAGAGGCTAAGAATGAGATCATGAGACTCCAAAACGAGCTCAACGCGAGCAAAAAAACCATTCAAGAGCCCGAAAGAGAGTCTCCCCTCGAAACAGCAAACCACAACACGAGGTTCAGAAGCTACGACGCGAATTCACCGTTATCCCCGGGCCTTCAAAACGCACCATGGCCAACCTCGTAGAAACCCATCACGCTGCCCAAATACAATGGCACCTGCGATCCAAGGCAGTTCTTGATGAGCTACGAAGTTGCCGTGGCTTCCGTAGGAGGAAACGAGCTAGTTCTCGCAAAATCATTCAGCATAGCTTGTGAAGGATCGGCTCTCACATGGTTCACAAGACTAAGCCCAGGATCAATATTCAGCTGGGAACAGCTCAAGGCAAAAGTACTTCAGAACTTCTAGGGATTCAACATGCAACTATTAACCTCGGGAGATCTCTTCGCATGCAAGCAAGAGAAAAAAGAGCCATTGGCCCAATACTTCAAGCGCTTCATCCAATTGAAGGCTCAAATAGATGACATCCTAGACTCAATGGCAATCGATGCATGCATCCACGGATTGGGACTAGGGCCATGCGCGTCGGAATTCGTCAAAAATAAACCAAGAAACCTCCATGAACTATTTCACGAAATGGAGAATTTCTGCAGATCAGACGATGACCACAGAAGAAGAGTTAATGAAAGAACCATGCTCAGAAAAGCAAACGGAAACTACAAGCAACCCACGTACGAAAAGCAAAACTACAACCAACCAGCTGAAGTCTTCAACATAGAAAACGAAAGCGGGCAACACAACAACGAATCAAATGCAACGAAGCAGGACTTCAACTCCTCATCCATACGAGGAAGGGGTGGACGAGGCAGAGGCCGCGAAAGAGGACGAGGCCAACAAGAAAATCAGCCTCGATCTTGGTTTTGCCAATACCATGGCGAAAACCCAGACCATAGCACAGGGAGATGTCCCATAACCATCAGAGTGAAGCAAGAAATGAACCAAAGCAACAACCAAGGCCACACAGTTCAAACAAACTCCTGGCAGTGCACCCCCCACAATACGCCAAATCTGCAGCTACAAGTTCCGACGAATTCGGAATCGTACTCAACATACCACCAGCCTCGACTAGCATGGCACCAAGCCCAGTCAGAGCCATATCAACAAGCACACAGCTCAGTCCAATCCACCGTGGCAAGAAAAGATGAAACCATGATGCAAACAGCTCCAACACCAAATTCAACACCTGCCAAGGGTCCTATCCCCTCTCGCGGAATGATTCTGCCCATAGCAGGAGGATCTTCAGTCGACTTTGAAAGCAAAAGGCAAAGAAAAGAGTACTTCAGAAGGGTGCACGCTATATACCCGAGGGCCCTGTGATAAGAACTCACTTTACCTCAAACTCCAATGTTACCCTCACACTGATGCCATGGTCATCGAAACAAACGTGGCAGGCTGGGAGCTGACCAAAATATTGATATATGATGGCAGTTCAGCCGACATTATCTTCGCAAGTGCCTTCGATCAAATGAACATCAGCAGAAGCTTACTACAACCATCAGAAACACCACTCATTGGTTTCGGAGGAAAAAGAATTCGAGCCTTGGGAAAAATCGAACTAACAGTAACCATGGGAGACATGAGCAATCCCAGAACGGAGCGAGTCACCTTTGACATAGTTGACATGTACTACCCTTACAATGCAATCTTCGGAAGGGGTTTCCTTAACACATTCGAAGCCATTGCCCGACAGGCATATCTCTGCATGAAACTTCCAGCATCAAACGGAGTAATTACAGTGTTCGGAAACCAGCAAGTCGCAAGGGACATCGAACAAGGAATCACTCCGGGCGAGAAAAACGTCAACCTCTTGCAGACAGAAACGAAACAACCAAGCATCTAGGTTCAAATAGAATCACTCAAAAAGAACCCACCACAACTCAAAGCAGAAAAAGGAAAAGAAGCTATTCTAGCACAAGACACCAAGCGAGTTTCCCTCGAACCAGGAATCGAGGGTAGAGAAGTTACGATCGGAGCAGACCTCTCCCCCGAAGAAGAGGAAGATCTGGTAGCATTCCTAAGGAAAAACAAAGATGTCTTTGCATGGACAGCCGCAGATCTAAAGGGTGTTAGCAGGGCTCTAATCGAGCACAGCCTCAACATAAACCCAAAGACGAAGCCAAGGAAGCAAAAACTGAGAAAAATGTCGGATGAGAAAGTAGAAGGAATAAAATCCGAAGTCGAAAGGTTACTAAAAGTAGAAGTCAACAGAGAAGTACAGTATCCAGAATGGTTGACAAACACTGTCCCAGTAAAAAAGAAAAACAGAAAATGGAGGATGTGCATCGACTTCACCACCCTGAACAAGCATTGCCCAAAAGATGACTTCCCCTTTCCAAGAATTGATAACGTCATTGACGACGCAACCAACAGTGAGATTCTATCACTACTATATTGTTTTTCGGGATACCACCAAATTTGGATGAAACAAGAGGACGAGGAGAAAACAAGCTTCATAACACCTTTTGGAAACTTTTGCTTCGTCAGAATGCCTAAGGGACTGAGAAACGCAGGATCAACTTTCTCAAGGATGACCAAAAAAGTTTTCAAATCGCAAATCGACAGAAACATATTAGCCTATGTGGACGACCTCGTTGTAAAGAGCATCAAAAGATCAGATCACATCAAGGACCTTGAAGAGACTTTCAACAACCTAAGGCTGTCAAACCTAAGCTTAAACCTAGAAAAATGCGTCTTTGGAGTAACCAAAAGAAAAGTCCTGGGATGCCTAGTAACCTCGAAGGGAATCGAGACCAACCCAGACAAGGTGCAAGCCCTAGCATCCTTGGAGGAACCTAAGACAGACAAGGAAGTGCAACAACTGACCGGCAGGATCGCAACTCTAAACAGATTCGTACCAAGAGCAGCTAAGTGAAGTCTGCCCTTCTTCAAAACTCTCCGACATGCATAGAAATTCAACTGGGGCGAAGAACAATTAAAAGCATTCAAAGAGTTCCAAGAATATCTCGCATCGATGATCAAACTATCACCACCAGCTCAAGGAAAAGACCTCCTTCTTTACCTCGCAAACTCTGAATCAGCAGTAAGCGCCACAATAGTGCAGGAAATCGAAATTGAAGGCACTTTGAAGCAGCTGCAGGCTTACTTCGTTTCCGAAGCACTATCCGGAGCCAAAAAGTCATACTCCGAGCTTGAAAAAATCGCATACGCGTTAGTCATGGCGTCAAGAAAGCTCAGACATTACTTCGAAGCCCATAAAGTAACAGTGGTCACCGACAAACCTCTAGCCGAGCTATACACAAATAAAGAAGCTTCAAACATGATCAACAAATGGTCTGCAGAACTTTCAGGATACAACATCGAGTTCAAGAGACGATATGCAATCAAGTCCCAAGTACTAGCTGACTTCGTAGCAGATTGGACTTCTCCAGAACACGAAATTCTAAACGAAGACAAAAAACAATGGACAGTCTACTGTGATGGAGCATATTGCAACAAAGGAGCAGCAATCTCCGCAATCCTAATTTCACCAAGTGGAATCAAAACCAGATTCGCATCACAATTAGAGTTCAATGACCAAAGATCCTAATCATAAACAACGTGACAGAATACGAAGCACTCCTGCTTGGGCTACGAAAAATGAAATCGTTAGGAAAACAAAACTTCACTGTGAGAACAGACTCGAAAATAGCAAGAGATCATATTGAAAAGGACAGCGAAGCTAGAAAGCCAGAGATAATCAGTTATCTCAAAGAGGTCAGGGAAATGGAAAAATATTTTAAATGATTCACTGTAGAGCACATCCACAGAAATGATAACAACGAGGCTGATGATCTAGCCAAGAAAGCAGCAAAGAATGAGGAGCTCCCCAAAGACGTAATCTACGAGGTCATAACTATCCCCTCAATCAGAAAACAATATCTCATGCACATCTGCTAGGAAGATTGGAGAGCACCAATTATGGCATATCTACAAGACAATTTCACCCTTTGTTCGGCAAGCGAGGCCAAAAGAATACCAGCAAGAGCAAAAGGATATCAGATAATACAAGGCGAGCTATACAAGAAGGGGATATCAGCTCCATGACTAAAATGCATCGCAAAAGAACAAGGAACGGAAATACTAAGAAGCATTCACGAAGGGATATGTGGAACACACATCGGCACGAGAGCCCTCGCAGCAAAAGCAGTCAGGCAAGGAATGTTCTGGCCGACAATGATAAAAGATGCAGACGAAGTAGCAAAGAAATGCGAAGCATGTCAAAAGAACGCAAGCAACCAGAGGACTCCATGTTCATTACTATAGCTCATAACGTCGTCCTGGCCATTACAAAGATGGGGAATAGAGCTAGTAGGGCTTCTCCCAACAGCTCAGGGAAATTGCAGATTCGCAGTAGTCGTGGTGGAATATTTCACAAAATGGATCGAAGCAAAAGCTCTGGCATCGATAACCTCGCATACAGTACAAAAGTTCTTTTGGCACAACATCATCTACAGATTCGGAGTACCAAAAGAGATAACAGTTGACAACGGAAAGCAATTCGACAGCGAGTCATTTAGAGATTTTTGCATGACAATGGGCACTAAAGTAAAGTATGCATCCGTATATTACCCACAATCAAACGGCGCAGTTGAAAGAGCCAATGACATCATTTTTTCGGCTGTAAGGAAGATGCTCTTTGATCACAAAAAGGGAAAATGGATCGACGAAGTACCAATCGTAGTATGGTCACACAACACTACAGAATCCAGGGCTACTAAGTTCACTCCATTCAGACTGCTATACGGAACCGAGGCTGTGGTACCTGAAGAGATCAAGGCCAAAACTCTGAGAGTGACCCTCAGCAGTGAAGAAGGTGAAAAAGAAATGGTGGAACAAGACTCAATTGAAGTCGATCGGCCCGTTGCCTCACATAACCTCGAGTCATACCAAAGGCAAACACGAAAGTGGCGCGATCCAAAGGCGAAGATAAGAGAGATCAGAGTCGGGGATCTGGTAATCAAAAGAAAGCACAACGCAGAAAACCTACCCAAATTTGAAGAAAAATGGGAAGGACCATACATCTTCACAAGAAGCAAAAAGGACCATACATCTCTTTCCTTTCTCTCTCCCATCGCAAAAAGGTCATACTCTTTTCCTCACAAAAGGGGTTCCAAGAAACTGGAGGTGAGGTTTTTAATGAGGCGAATCTATGTAAATTACTCCAAAAATCAATAAAGGAGATCCCTCTAAAAGCACTTGATCAACAACCACACCGAGGTTAAAGAAATAACCTCGCACAAAGACATCGAGCAAAATAGTCCGAGGCCGAGGTTAGAAATATAACCTCACCAAAAGACCTCGAGCAAAATAGCCCGAGGTCGAGGTTAGGAAAAACAACCTCGCCAAAAGACCTCGAGCAAAATAGCCCGAGGCCGAGGTTAGGAAAAACAACCTCGCCAAAAGACCTCGAGTAGAATAGCCCGAGGCCGAGGTTAGGAAAAACAACCTCCCCAAAAGACCTCGAGCAGAATAGCCCAAGGCCGAGGTTAGAAATATTAACACGCCAGAAGACCTCGAGCAAAACAGCCTGAGGCCGAGGTTTGAAAAGATAACCTCGTAAAAAAAACTCGAGCAAAATGGCCTAAGGCCAATGACAACGAAACAACTTCGCAAAAAAAACCTCGAGCAAGAAAACCCGAAGCCTAGATTAAACAAAGAGAACGAAAAAAGCAACAAAAGTTGCCTTATTTCGAAAGCAAAACTAGAGAACGTATTCTTTCAGAACCGTTGCTCGACATAAGAAGCGATGAATAAACGCAAATGGGTTATCGAGGGAGGGGACGCCTTTTTCAAAGACCAAAAAAGACAAACCACCTAACCGTACTTTCAAAAGGACGCCATGTTAGGTGAAACCATAATTTCGTCAAGCGTCAATAGACCACTATAAAAGAGAAGGGGAACTCGAGTCCCAGCAAGAGAGAAAATAAAGCAAATAAAAAGAAAAAACTTTCTTTAGGATCGAGAGGCAACAGGAACTACAAGAATGCTCGACGACATGATCTTTCCAGACTAAGGACCATCCATAGAACAGGGCCCATGGATACTTCATACAATAGTACTTCCTCCAGTGGTGGAATCCTAGAGAAGAGTGCATTTGCTTCAAGACAGCCTCGCAGTATCAAGGACATCGACAAGCATGAAAGCCCAGGAAGAAGCCAAAGAATAATTAAGCGTGTTCTCTAGTAGAAACGAATCAAAAGGTCATGATCTAATAGAAAGAAAACAAAGTACAAGCAACTTTCAGGGCAAAGCTGTTTACGAATCTGATGCATACACTTGTAAACGAAATAAAGAGCAAAGTTAATCGCAAGACCGATATAAGCAAAATGTTGAGCAACGCAACATTCAAGTTGTTCTTGCATCCACAACACTACTTAAAATAGTTTTTAAACAAATCAATCTCATTCCTAACAATTAGATCTCTCCCTCCTCTTGGGAAGATTTTGTTTCGTCCTCAGCAGGCGATGACTCCAGAGCGTCATTTTCTTCCTCCTCGCTTTCTTCTTCTCCATCCTCTTTAACATCCGCGCCCTCGTCTTCATCCTAGTAAAAAAAAGGGAGAGAAAGAAACGATTAGGATAAGTCTTTTGTTACCAAAAGCAAAGGAAAAGTAAAATTACGCAAAACAATTTATACCTTCGAAGATGAATCTTTAGCCATGTCACGCTCATA
Organism: Digitaria exilis; assembly: GCA_015342445.1. NCBI lineage: Eukaryota > Viridiplantae > Streptophyta > Magnoliopsida > Poales > Poaceae > Digitaria > Digitaria exilis. The sequence continues at coordinate 1,663,854 of JACEFO010001965.1, forward strand.
GACGTTCCAGAAGTCTCGTAAGAAACGACGGTTCATAATTTCGACTTCTTTGGAGCTAGATGAAGATAAATCTCCGAAGTTAGAAAAACGAAATCCAGGGCCAGCAACTCGAAGAAGCAGGTCTTTATTTTCCTTCTCGAGAAATCTGCCGAGGCCATCAGTGCATGTAAGCGCAAAGTTGTCGCCAACAATTGAAAACACATCCCCGAGGTCAGCAAATTCTTCCTCGAGGCCGGCAAAGCATAAGGAGTAGCCCCAAATTGTTTAAGTGAATTCGAGTACGAATCAAAAATTCGGGTCACCCTTTCAGCATAAGAACCTTGGAAGAGGCTAAAGTTTCCTCAGCCATTTTCAACTTAGCCTCAAGAGAGGTCATTCAAGCTTTGGCTTCCTTAGCAGCATTAGACTCGCGAACCATGGTGTCTGGAAGATTATCAATCACCACTTGGTTCTTGTCATAGTCCTTCTGTAGGGCCCCAAGCTTCCTGTTGGTAGTGCCCCACAGGTCCTCAATGTTAGTCAAATCTTTCCGAAGCTTATCATTAACTTCCCGAAGCCTCTCATTCTCTCTCTCCAAGAAACAAAGTCTGTCAGCTGCAGTTTTGGACTTCGAGGCACAAACCGCATTGATTAACTTAACCTAAGAAAACACAACGAAAACAAAGATAAATATAAAGAGAAGAAGAGACAGAAATAAAGTAGTAGAAATCAACATGAACCTTGTGGGCTGTGGAGACGCTCAATCGAGATAACTCTTCAAAGTCAAGATTTTCCAGTGATGCTTTAAAATCTATAAAAAACGAAGACAAAATATAAGGAACAAAGACGAAACCGAGTAGGAAGTGGTACCAAAATATTTTCTCACCTAGCATCTCAGCGCTACCTTCACCAAGTTCAACAAAACAAGAAGCTAAATTTTGAGGGCGACTGGCAGTTGCCTCCTCAGGGATCTTTTTTCCCTTGGCATCAACAATCTCAACCTGAAAATCGTACGCAAAATAAGCAAACAACAAAAGAAATTCAGCGAGCAAATACAACACAACTAAAATTACTGATCTCGTGTTCGACACTAGCCATTTTTCCTCCACTATGTTCACTTCCTTGACGGCCGGCTTTGTAGAATACAAGCCGAAGTTATGCTCTAAGAGCTCAAGAAAGTTCGGATGAAATTCTCTTGGAGATTTTGAAACCACACTTGATATCGAGCCAACGAGGCTCATTCTAGCACCAGGGCATTTCATGTAAGGAACAAACAATCCTTCTCCCAAAGCAGCAGAAGTGCCTGCCAACTCCTTCATAAATCCCGCTGTGCCGAGGTCATCGCCCGTAACACCAGCAATCTCTAGAAGTCCACATGCCGCATCAATAGCCTCTTCTTCCTTCCTAGCTTCGGCCACAGGGCTGTCGAACAACGATGGATCCATCTTACGAGTCAATCGCGGTTTCTTGTTTGACACAGAAGTAGACTGTTGCACATCGTCAGTCTTTCTTTTCTGAGCTTCGAGCTGTTTTGTTTTCGCCTGAGGAACATCTTGGCTCGAGGATACCAACACTTTCGATGAAGTTTTCTTGTATCTTCGAGTCACTCCAACTTGTTCGGATCCAACGTTACCGACAGCTTTCATACGCTTTTGGGGCTTGGAGGGTTTCACCCTATCCCCATACTTGACTCCCATTTCCATCCATGGGCGATTCAAATGACTTGCTTTTTCGAAGAAGTCAATCATTGATTTTTTCTCCTTTTCTGTGAAAGAACCAACCAAAGACTTCGCGGTCCATTCAACATTCGAAACAAGATCATCATCACTAACACATGCAGGCTTTGTGAGTCCAAAAACAGTAAAGGTGGTAGGCAAATCGAAACCAGGTATCCGCCTCTCCTCAACTCTAAAGGGTTTCCAATCGGTTCCCAAGGCTAGATTTCAGCAACCAGAAATTCCTGAACTACGTCATGGCATGTAAGTCTCCGGGTAGCATAATTGAAGCAGGGACTGTTCTTCTTAAAAGATTCAGATTTCTTATCGAAATCAATCACAATAGATAGTTCTATATGACCAAGGGGACCGGCAAAAGGATAGCAGATGTCACTAGAATCCGAAGAAGCGAAGCCAACCTTAACATAAAACCAAGACTTTGGCCAGTTCACATCCCAATGGTTTCGTTGAGCGTAGGTAAAGTCAACCTTGGTAATCTTCAAGGCCGCACTTCGACGACGCGAAGTAAAGGTAGCAACACCAAACTGCCCAATGTGCTCTTCGCCGTCTTCTTCCAAAAAGACTGATCTCTTTTGAAGATGAAGTTCGTTGTAACGGCCAAAAGTGTCGAGGTCAATCTCACCACCAAATGTCCTCACCCCCCAGAAAAATTTTGACAGTTGAACAAAAGAATTCGGCGTCAATTGATGAAGTTTGACGTTGAAGCGGTCAAGAATCTGAGGTAGCATAGGGTCACAAGAAAATCGAAGGCCAGCAGTAAAGAAGTCAGAAAAAATGACAGCTTCTCCGAACTGAGGATTAGGAGTAGTTTCGCGTCCAGGAGCCCGACCAACACCAGCAGGAAAAAATCCATTCTGTTCATAGGACGAAATCATACTGGCGGTAACAGAAGACCGACCAAAATGAAGAGTCTTGGGAGCCGATTCGCCAACGAGCTCGTTAATGTTTGCCTCGACCCCATCTAGATCCTCGCTCCCCGGGTTGGAAGCTGGTGGACTATCTTCTCTTTCCGCATCAGAGGTCAAAATCGTAGTAGATTTGACACGAGCCATCTCGAAACTAATGACAAAAAATAATCAAAACTTAAAAGCCTAAAACAAAGCAAGACACGAGGATAAAAGATTTTGTAACTAACCTCTTCTGTTCTCGAAGAATCTCAAGAATCTTAGCGAACACCAAAGCAAGGAGCTCAACGAAAACAATAGCGCAGTTCCAAAGTTAGAAACGAAGGTAATTAGGGGGGTAACCTCTACTATTTATAGGCGTGATAAGTTTTCAAAGTTCGCACCGGTTGGAAGGTATAAGGGCGCCAAAGTAACCGCCAACTTTCACTCCAAGGGGACGCCTTTTGGGTTTTGTTTTCGTCCCAGGAGTTCGAGGGTCAAAAAGGAGAGGCTCGAATCCAAGGATGAAGGGGCTAATGTTGGGAAGACGTCCCTTGGGGTCAGATAGCACATGTTTTGTCTTCGCAGGAAGGAATCGATGAGGCTACCGTGCGCGAGGATGGGAGATCCGAAGAAGTCAATACGAAGAAGACGAACAAGCAAGACTGAAGCCTCCGGCTGCGAAGCTGACTTAGAAACGAGGAGCATCAGCTCGCACGAGGACAAGATACGGACGAAGAGAAGGACGAATCCACTTCCCGCGACGAGGCTAGGCCGGAGGTTGGCGAGAAGCAACGGTCGTCTGCAAGCTAAATTAGTCTATAGAATTTTTGCGGGAAGCAACGATCATGTAAACACATGAGTTGCCCCCTATAAATAGTGGGTCAACAGTAACTGTACGGGAGATTAGACAGAAGGATAATTGAATTCTTCACACTGTTTGTAATACAAAAGAACCGTGTTACAAGACCCTCAAACTGTGATCGTTATGTATGAACTCAGGGTCTCCTAGTCACACCCATGTCACCCGACCATCAACAAAATGAACTAGAAATTCAAATTCTGATACTCAACCAGGTCATCTGAACCATGTTCGGGTCACTCGAAAAATGACAGAATTAACTATGAAAGCTCGTGTGGTAACCCGTTGTGGGCCTGAGCTGGGCCGGATCATTGTCAGGGGTGACCCGACTTGTAATCCGGCTCCGCTCTGGTCAAAACCGGGTCAGAGCCGGGTCATCCGACTAGAGTGGAAAGTGTGGGTTTATGATCTCTCAAAAGTTAGTTTTTCATCTCAAGCTTACACTTTGACATCTTTAGTCCATCAATCCGTACCCTCCTTAATAGTACGGTGTTTTCCAAAGTCAAATTTAAAAAAGTAGATCAATTTAAATTGTCATTTGAGCTTCCAACCATTCCAATTTGAATAGGGACCTCCATTTGATATTTCCCTTTTTCTTTTCATTTAAATCCTGTACATTTCTCAATAGAAGCATCAAACCTTCAAATAGATGTTATCAACACCAAAACCACTAAGGAGCCAAATGCACTTTCATCTTTCACATGCTCTTGCTCTCCCATCACATTACACAAGAACAATGTGTTCCTTTGTAAATCATTCTCGACTCGATTTCTTGTAAACTCTTTTGCATCAGTTTGCCACAAGCACGGCTTTTTGCCCAGCCCAAGCCCGATCTGGCCCGGTCTCCAGCATGCCCGGCCCGCTGATTAGTGCCGGGCTTGCGCCGCCGCCCCAGCACGTAATAAGGCCTGGGCCAGTACGCTGGTAACAAGCTGGCCCGCATAAGGACCCCCAAGTGGCCAAACCCTAGTCATTTCTCCCAGTCGGCCTCTCCCAGATCTCCTCGCTCCCGTCTCCACCCGCCAGTCCGGCCCTAACCACCACGGCCGCCGCCCCGCCGCCTCCTCGGAGTCCTCGCGGACCTCGCCTCCCTCCCCGGCGGTCGGCGCCGCCTCCTCTCCTATCAGGAGCGCTGCCGCCGCCTCTCTCTCCCTCTCAACCTCTCTCTCTCCGCACCCCCGCCGACTGGCGGCCGGCACAAGGGTGCAAGCGCAGCGGCGCCTCCATCTCCCTCTCCACACCGGCCGACACGGGGAGAGCCGAGAGCCGGAGCGGCGGTGTGTGGCCTGGTGGGGCGAAGCAGCGCGGGGGCCCGAACCCTAACCATGGATTTTGCTGGATCCGCCGTGGATACGGGGCCGGTGTTGCCGGATTTCCGATGCTGCGCTTTTGCCTCGCCTTGCCGTGGGACAAAATCGGTTCGTCTCCTTAATTATAGCCGCTTTGTCGCACCGTCCTTCCCGTCCTAATTCCCGATATCTGGTTCTGAATTTGTTAATATGTTGTTCTCCTGGCATCAAATAGAGTCAGTGACGATCTGACTATTTCACACCACAGGTACACCAGGAGGAAAGCTACGTGGACGCACTAGTGACAGCGTCACTTCAGTTGATGCGCAAGGGGTTGCCGGTTGAAGTTCAGTGCCATGGCGTGAGAATGCTTCTGGTTGTGAATTCTACTTTCCTTTATCAACCCAAAATCGTCCCATTATTTTATCGTGCTGCGATGCGAACCTTTTGAATGAATAAAAACTGGATTTCCTTTGCTCCGTTTCGGCATTAGGGGTTTTATATTTTGCTCTCTTATTGAGCTTCAAAAAGTGAAGTATTTTGGTTTAATCCATAATTCAGTACCTTGTTATTATCTGGTACACATAATGACAGAATCTCTGGCTAGAATCTTGATTCTTCTGTCGAATTCATACCGTAAAGGCAGCAGAATTATTCCTTTTTATTTCATTTTTACAGTTGGCGCTTGTTCATGGCTTTTATGAAATAAAATCTGCAATCTTTGTAGACCCCACAGTCATCTTGACGACATATCATCATTATTTGATGGCCACTGTTCTTTACATGGATAACCCGGTTGAATGTTACTTAGCTGAGTACATTTACATAGTTTAACATGACATTGGTGTAAATGTTATATTGATAACTTCTTTTACCATTTGCTATCACACATATAGGACAATGCGCTCCTTTGTTTCCTGAGTTTTTGCCATACTTTCTGTGCAAAGCATCATGACACTCATTTGGTGTTACTAGCCAAATGCCCATGATTTGCCACTGGTTCTACAAAGTCACAAAAACTTTCTTAAAAAACACATAAACAAGAAAAATATGTTTTTGTTGTGAGAGAAATGAACCACTGCAGCATTAGTTTGAAGTCATACCATCTTACCTAGCATGAGAGAATTACAACAGCCTGGCTAGATAAGCACATATCCATGCACAATTATATGGCAAAATTCACCTGAACCTTCTCAAAATGTCTAGCATATCTTAATAGTATTTATTAATTTTATGTCTTGTCTGTTTTTTGCCATTTTCCCCAAATTGTTGCTAATTGGTTGTTTTGATAATAAACAATTTTTCATTAGCACTACATTGTTTCTTCTGGGGGCTGCATGCCATCACTGTTGGGCAGGTTGGTAGGAGGCAGGAGAATGGAGAGCCTAGCTGGGGGCGTAGTATTTTGGAGGTCCCCGACAGCCACCTCTCTCTCTCTCTCTCTCTCTCTCTCCCTCTCTCTCTCTCTCTCTCTCTCCGCAAGTTCGTGATGTGCAGTCTGGAGTCTGGACTGGCAAGTCCATTGTGGGGGTTGGGGAGAGCAGGAGAGGTGCATGGACGCGGTGGGTACCTGTTGGCGGGGTGACCGAAAGGGCGGGCAACGAACCACAACCGGCCACCACCAACTCACTCTTTTATATGTGGTATCAGATTGTGGAGCAGTGGTCCGTTACCATGCACAACATTAACATGTTATCATGTTTGTGCTTGCAGCATTTGCTATGCTTTAGGAATGAGGAACTCAGCACCACAAAAGTGGCTGACTTAAGAAAGGTTCTTGGGTCCCTTGATGATATGGTTCTAAAGGATGCTACACATCTCTTTGATGGCCCCACAGAGAGCACAGTTAATCATAAGGAAAGAAACCAGCATATGCGCTGCTTGCTTGTTGTTTTGGCTGCCAGGAAAACAAATACTGTAGAAAATGATAAAGGTGAAACACACATACACTCCTATTACAATATTTTTAATGCTTACTGCTTACATGCAGAATCTTGACTGATTACTGTGAATAATACAATGAGTTCTTGTTTTGTAACTGAATTAAATAAATAATGTCTGAAGGGATCTGGGGAATCAGTAACAAAGGGGACCCATATCAGTTGTGCTCTGGTTTCTGGGAGTTAACAAGGATGTATGTATTGTTTACTTTCCTTTAAAAGTACAGAGAAGTGTCACTAAAATCAATTGATAGCATGACCTGCTGGATTAGTTTGATCCTCCGAGTGCAATATGATGTACAAATGTATAAAAACAATACATGAAGGGTGGGAGTACCATATGTTGGACTCCTCGTGATATAAAGATTTGTATGTCTAGAAGATGTTACCTAACCTTGTAAAATTCACGAATTTATTTCTTCATTATTCTTTGTCCTTCAGCAGGGGGTGAAGGAAGTCTCAACCTGCCATCCAACATCAGTACCAATTCAGAATGGAGTAGTGGTAGAACCAGTCGCATCTGGATTGAAACATACAGTAGCAGCTTACCTGAGAATTATGGCTTTGTTCGATTTATGAGCTGTCAATATAGAATTGGTGATCTTGTTAATATTAGTAATGCCTGTGAAGAATTTGCTGAGGTTGCTGAACCTGCAATGCGGGTAAGCCTTTTCTCACTAACTAAAATGAAAAATAACAATATAGCCTGTTGCTGCTTGTAATATATTAATACGCCTTCTATGTTTGAGTGTTTTGAATCAACTTGGAGAAAACAACTTTACTTGTCTTATAGGTAGTTGTTGAGAACAGCTTCAATTAGATATACATATGCCATTCAGAACTGTTGCCATTACTCAACAATTCACTTCAGGTTGAATGACTGTTTAAGGCATTCCAGATTGTTTTTTTATTCCGTTGGCATATGTTTCTGCTTTGCTAAAACCAATTTAATGTGTGACAAATTATTTTACGGAGTATATGTTTGCTTTATTTGAATGTTGTGTATGTTGTGTTTCCTGTATGATTCTTATTGTTGATACAGGCTAATGGTGAAATGATGTCTTGCCATCAAGGGCAGGGGAGACTTATTATGGAGCATAATATCATATGTCAAGCATTCCTTATTTTAATATCCTATTCAGGGTATGAAAGTTATTTGGTTTAAATTCATTGAACTACTCTCTTCATCCCTAAAAACACGCACAAGGATTTTAGACTATGCACATTAAAATACTTGCATACTATGTGTATTTCTATCATTGAGATTTGTGTCCAATGTTACACCATTGGGATTAGTATTCACCATTTTTTATCTCTTAGAAGCGGAGCATTACCTCTTTTAACATGTACAAAATGTGATTATTAACCTTATTCAGTTTCTTTCTTGACAGGATACAGCAATACAAGGAAATACTTCCTTGCTTGCTTAGCCTCCTCAACAAAATTTGGACCTTACCAGACTGGAGAACTAAATATTTGCACCATGAGTCAGGGCTGACTTGTCTATTTTCTGATAGCCAGTTTTTGAAGATGGTATACTACCTGTTCAGATTCTGTGAGATGGAGCTCAAAAGAAGCAGATTTGAAGTGCTCGCTGGTTTAAAATATTGTGAACATTACATATTGACCATTTTACCATTGATCCTCCCTCTGCTCTTGGAGGTAAATGTTGTCTATAGTTTTGCTTAGCAATGGTTTTTTTTTTATTATGACTGCTATTGGTAGGTGTTTAGATTGTTGCAATTGCAATAGATCTGTTGCACCATAGAAATTTGTGACCTCAATGTCTGACTTCTGTTCTTGCAAAAAATGTGCCTAATGTATGTCGGCCAATGTTTTACGTTTTGCTAAACATGTTTGTGCAACTGTATCATAAAGTACCGAACAGATCAATGTTTTGCATTTCAGCTTCTTCAATGCATACATGGACTTTGGTGTCCATCTGATACTTATAATGTGAAACAAGTGCTTGAAAGGGCCAAGTTATTTTCCACTATGGATGAGGAAGGTTCCCAAGAAAAAGAGACAACAACATTGATAGAAGGAATCAGAGAAAGTGGGTAAGTACGTTGCTTATACTATTTTGGATTTATTATGCTCTTTTTTTGTTTTCTTTTTTCATTGATGATGCCATGTTGGTAGCTGGAGAGCATCTGTACAAGTGCAGCGTTTGTGAGATTGTCATGGGATATTCAACTTGTGAGTTTTGGGTAAAGTAACTTGCATAGTATGTAGTTAGTACCAATTTACTGTTTCTTTAGATGTATCAAGGTTAAGATTAGAAATTTTCCTCAATGCCATCAGTGATTTTGAGTTGTAAAAAATATTTATTCTAAATCTGAACATCCGCACGAGTTCTCAATCAGATCAATTACATGCACTCCTATACTTAAATACATCCGAGAAGGTTATTTAATATAGGATAAGTACTGAGGAGTTCGAATAAAGCATCACCACCAGCAACTTAGGAATTGCACAAGTTTGCTCACATCAAAATAAGAATGTTACAAGTCTAGTTTTATTGTCTGGAATTGTACCAATCCTAGCATCTGACGATTGATTTTGGTGTGTTACTTTTTTTAGAATGAGATGCTATCAGTTTATTCCCTTCTAGAGATAGGTTGTTTAATGGTCAGGTCATTACATCTATACAAGGATGAGGATTGTATGGGTTTTTAGTAAGCAAGAAATATCTAGGTTCGTATTGTCCCGTATCTTGTGGCCACTGTTTTGCCATCATGGTTGCTCTGCTTCCATTCAGGGACATAATATGCACATCACAAGCGGACAACCTAGGGGAGCACTGGCCAACTTATTTTTATCAGTTATGACAATCATGTTGTTACTTTCTGCTCTTTTTTTTTTCTGCATAATCGATTTATCTGTTTTGCAGGTACAAAGTGATTGGTTTATGTGCATCTATTGAGGGTGCATTTCCTTGGTTATTAAATGGCTCTATTTATGTTGCTTTATCAAAATATTTGGATTCACTGGATACTAAACATTTGGGTAAACTTATCAAACATACAGTTATTCCTTTGATCAAGAATTGCCCCTGTGAATTCTGGGAGGAATTGGTGGACGTCTTTTTACAGCACTTACTAAGGTGCTGTGGAAATATACTTTTTCAATCATGGTTCAGGCTTCTGTACCATGGATGTGCTGGAGTGCCACACTACTTTGGTGAACTATGTGGATTGGAGGGAACAATGAATGCACTGAATAGGGACATACTGCTTGAGTTCACTCGTGATTTTTCAGGTTTGCTTGAAGTTGTAGCGTTACCCGAACAAAATAGAGCGCTTTCATTGTTGGATGTTACTCAGGATATTGACTCCATCCGACTAACTTCTCTCTTTAGGTGCTAAATGAGTACTATAATCACCCTGTTTTGATTTAATTAACCGTAGTATCTAATATTTTACTAACTTGCAGGTACCTTGTAATGAATGGTGTCTTTGGGACATTGAGGATGAGCCTATTTGGTTACTTCGTGGATGATACAGCAACAGCTAAAGCCATTCCATTTTGCCGTGCTCTTGTTTGTCATGCAATGGATAGCAAAGATGCACGGCTTAGAGTATTTATTATGGACAATCTTCTCCCTTGTGTAATCCAACGTCTAGATGATAAGCTGCCATGTGCAATTTGGCGCCTAAAATGCGAACTGAATTCAAGTGCAAGTAATGTTAGCTGTGACAAATTGAACACAACCAATAATGTTCACAGGGGCCTTGTTGCCCTTTGTGAAGAATTGTATACCTGTGCTTATGTGCAGAATCAGGCAAGTCATCAATACTTTCAAGTGCGTAGTTATTTTACACAACCATTTTACAACTAGGTCCTGGAACAATTGATGGCAATAATGGAACATCCTATTTTTATTGTTGGAACTTCCAATTCTTTAGGATGGAACATCCCTGTTATGGGCTGGGCCCATGAGGCAAGGGCCGAACTGTAGCAGGGCTTGTGTTATGGGCTGGGCCCATGAGGCAAGGGTCGAACTGTAGCAGGACCTCTACAGTAACCCGTGAAGATTAGGGTTAGGAATAATAGGTATTATATTAGATCTATTGCTTAGGGGAGAAGTAAGCCTCTCTATATAAGGAGAGGGATTGCATCAATCAAAGGCAAGCAAGAACCCTAAAAGTAGTCAGAGTCTCCAGAGTGAGGGCGGCGAATAGGTTCTTCGTGCTATCCTTTGGGATTAGATTAGATCTATTGCTTTGGGAGAAGTAAGCCTCTCTATATAAGGAGAGGGATTGTATCAATCAAAGGCAAGCAAGAAGAACCCTAAAAGTAGTCCGAGCCTCCAGTGTGAGGGTGACGAATAGGTTCTTCGTGCTATCCTAATCGTTCCATAACAATCCCACGCAAATGGTTGTTCCCGTAGAATTATTAACTTGATCCAATGATACATTTTGGACCAGGTACAATTTATGTTCAATACTGGAACAATTGAGTCTTATGGTTGGAATGTTCCAATTTATTGGAATGGAACATCCAACGCTCTCAGTTGAGTGACTATTGTTCCCTTACAGCCTGTTCGGCTGCTTGGAATTGGCTGGGCTGGCAGCCATCCAGGCAGCCCATCTCAGCTACTGCCAGGTGGAGCAAACTAGGCCTAGTCTGTCACTGCCAGGTGGGCCAAATCAGCCCCAGCCACTCACCAGCCCAGCCATAACAGCCCAACCGAACAGGCTGTTAGTGCTATTAACATGTCCCATGCTATATTTTGGATGGCTCCTGTAGAGTTTTTGGATTGTTCCACGTTTGGGCATACAGTATCTGTGTTTATTTACTATTTACTTCACCCGAGAACCTTGATGGCATCACGATTTGTTAACTGTTTTGTTTGTGACAGGCTTTGTTGAGTGACAGAAACAGTTGTAATGCTGAAACTAGTTTTGAAGTGTGGCTACGGTGCCAGAAGGAAAACTTTCGAGCAAAGTCATATTCTGCTACTGCTAAAGTTCCCTTGGGAAACCCTTGGCATTGGGAGGTGTGTTTTATGATTATTTTTTAAGATATAAGCATCTCAACCTTACATACACATTGGTATTATTTTACTCATTGCAATATATTCTTTTATCACGACCAGTTGGAATATGAATGTGAGAGATATCTTTCTGCCTATATTGATATGTTGCGAGTGCTGGATGAAACTGATCATTTTGCAGAGGTAATTTTTTGAAGAACTACCAAAAGTTCCCAACAAAACACACCTGTCCATGTATTGTGAAAGTTGGATAGTTGGAATAGTACGATGGATTTTTTGTAATCAAGAGATCAATAAGTCATCTGCCATTACATGCAGCACATTGACGTGGACGATGAAAGTCTCTTTCAGAAATTGAGTCCTGCCTTGAGATCTAACTACGCAATCAACAGCTGTGCGCACCCTTATCTGATGATCTCATTTAGACAACGAGTAAGGATGTCAATTCGTACATGCATGTATCCTTTTATGTATATTGTCTTAAATGTTATTTTTTGTTTTTTTGAAGCGGAAATTCTATTCCATGTCTGATGTGATACGTAACAGAAAAATCCGCAATCTTGTTCACAAACTGATTAAGCTTAAGCCTTACATTAAGGTATTTTTTTTCTCAATTCTTGCATTTTTATGCTAATAGGTTAGAGAACTATCATTTTTATCCTGGTAACTTTCAGGGATCTGATCGTGCTTATGATGTTGTAAGTCGCCTCAAACGAACTTCTCAGATACCTCCTGAACTTTCTAAATATGTGACACCATCTGTTGGAGTAAGTTTTTATTGTGTCCATTACTTCCTTTAGATGCTATCTATCATCATACTAGCCGTAACATTTTTCATTCCTTTTCAGCTTCTCCTTCGTTCTGTATTATATTTCTGGGAGCCTACATTTCATCCCATGATACGTCAGGTGACTTATGGAACTTTGGGCTTTATTATTCTCATGCCATATTGTATCATGAACTGTTTCCCCATGGTGCAATGAATTTATTTCATTCTTGTTTAGGTCAACATGGAAAGACTTTTGGATGTAGTTGATGGGTTAATGGCAAAGGAAGAATGCTTAGAGGTTTGTCCACATACTACATTGGGACCTGTTTGAACTTCATCATGATAAATATTCATTTTTTTTTCATTTGCAGCCAGTTGTCCCACTTGTCAGAGATTTCCCACCCCATTTGCAACCTTATGCACATGCTTTGATTAAGTCTAAGTTCGAAGAGTCTAAGGTATGTGTGGCTAAGTTTTTTTTCTTTCTGAAATTCACTGTTCTTTGTTGATATCAGGACGCATCACTAGTTAAAATAGCCAGTTGTTACATTTAATGAAGTTTGAGAAAGTAGAGCACTTCACCACTGTCATGTTATGTCATCCCATGATAACACCTTTCCTCAACTTTCTGTACAAATAGAAGAATTGTTCTTACTATTTTATTGTTGCCGGAGTGATTTATTGATGCTTCTCTTCGTCTTCCTTCTTTGTTCTTTTGCGTAGAACAGCTTCAATTTGCTAATGTAACTCCCTTTTTCCCAGTACTATGTTGCAGTAAAACAAATAAGGTTGCATGAACAGTTTGATGAGTTTTTGGCCTCTGGCAAGTTGGACTGTGATGTGTATCCGTTCATGTTTTCAAAGGATACTCTTCCTGTTCAGACAGATGTAAGTCATTTCATATTTCCTGATGTAGCTTTTGCTGTTCAGATTGATGTTAATGGATTTATCAATTCACAGTTTTGAAACAAAGAATTCATTAATCTTGTTTCATATGATTTTACAGGAAGGTAGTATGGAGGTTGTTGTAAACAAGGTGCCAAGGAAGTTTTGGGAATTGGAGCCTGCTCTAAGAAAACTATCTTTTGAGGTATTAATGAATCTTGTAGGATTCTAACCTGCTACTCCTTTTGTTTTTGTTCCTTAACAAGTTTCTTTTCTGCTTCAGCGGAGGGCAGACATTGTACATCTGGAGACTGAAATCTGCACCTATCTTGAATGTTTGCAAGGACTCTTTGCGAGTGAGGACGTACGTATATAACAGTTAATCCGCTGTTTTACTCTTGCTTAAGCGGCTCTTATTCCTTTATCTGTCCTTTTTTCCTTCTATGATTCTGAAGTTTTTGTCCTTTTTTCATCTGTTTTTTTTCCTTTCTGATGTAGCATTTGGATGGTATTACTTTAGTTATTTAACATAAGTTAAAATCTTTGTTTAAATATTGTACTAATTGTTATAGTTTTGGCAAGCTTAAAATTAGGATCACATTAGCTCTGACATAGCCGTAACAAGTAATACTGAGCTCCTTGCAAAGGTTTATGTTCTAATGTTTTCTGCTCTGTTGTTTTACAAAAATCTGGATGTATTGAAATTTGAAATAGTATGAAGCTGATAATTCCAAATTGCATTCCTTGTGTGGCACCTTAAACGGAAAACCAAACAAGACAAGTGAATAGCACTAATTGCCAATTGGGCTCAAGTAGTTTAGGCATTGCCTTTGCCATCAAAGGCTTCTTACACTGTTGAGAAGTGGCTCCTACATCGCCTTAATGGTGCCAGGGGACACTAGTTAGAGAAGGTGTCATTTCTTGTGCTTTGGTGTGTGCTGCTGAAGGATGAGCAGAGTGAGGACACTTACAGCTCTCAAGTGAAGCCTTGTGCATTGTATATGCTAATTGATAGGTTGTTTGTTGTCTGTGCCAAGAGATTTTCCGTACAGCAGGGTTTGAGAATTACCACCAAATAGAAAGCGTGCAACACCTGGAGGCCCTGTCTTCTGCAAGTATCAGTTTTTAAATTTCTAATGATATTTTATTGTAAACTTTATAAGCTAGGGCATGGTGGAATGTTGAAAAACTGTTCAGTTCAGAGGTCAATAGTGCGTGTTTTTATCAGTTTTTTTTTTTTTGAATTGGCATTTGTAACCATTGATCTAGTAAATGCATTACCTTGTTCAATGTGCCTAGAAAGTTACTTTAATTGGTATGTTTCTATTGTAAGTTATTTTAAGTTGACATTCATCACTGTTGACATAGTATAAATGTAATAACCTAGTTCAATTTGCCTAGAAAGTCACTTATCATTGCACTGGTTCACTTGTTCCAAATTTTAGCTGAAAGTTGAAGCCCAAAGTTTGATGAGTGAGCTTGAAGCTGAAGGTTTTTTTCATGATGACAGCAGTCAGATTGATTGGGTATGGCTTAGTAAAATGTATGCTTAGTACAACGACACGTTTATGCATTAATACATTTTCTTGCTTTTGCAGGGGAAGACTTCTTTTTCAGAACTTATAGACAAATTCAACTCTAAAGTTCTTTTGGGGAATTCCCTTCCGAAGCACTATGCTATCCGTGGAATTATTGTATGTTTTCTTTATTTAATGTACATTCTATTGCAGTAATAGTGGTGCTTAGGTCAAGTTGTGACTCATTTCAGGATTGCCGGGCAATCTTATTACAGAACAATATCAACCACCAAGAAGCATTGGAAAAGGTAGCAACCGAATGTTGCACAACTTGGATGTATTTTTTAAAAAATAAAATAAAATAAATTGTTGCCTTTCCTGTTGTACCTTGCCCTTGAACAATACAAATATATCCATGCATGAGGAAACTGTTAAACTTATATAAATTAATTTGTTTAGGTGGTGGTTGACATACGCAATAGGTTGACTGAGTATCTTCCAAAGGTACTGAAATGTGATCCATCTTAACTATTTACATAGTACCATTGTCAGTATTTTCAAAGTGAACGATTGATTATTGTTATATTTATTTTTTGCTGTTTTAGTTTTGGAATGATTCAAGGAGCTACAAGCACATGTACTACGACATAATAAGAGATCCCTTGAGGCTGGTAGGTGGATCTTCTATATTCTGTTTCTCTTTTTGCTTATTGTGCTTAGAATACAAGTTCATGATTCTAGATTTACTCCATATGGTTACTAGTTTGAGTAGTTTTATTTATTATGGTATGTGGAGTACCTCTATTATCTGCATGAACCTTTGGCGGCTACCACTTAAGTTCAGTTTCCCTTAGTTCTCTTCGTTTGTGATAGTTAACGTTCCAAATTTAACTATTTCTTATCAAAGATGTTTGCCATTCGTGACATAGAATTTTAGTTGGTAATTGAGTACAACTAAGGGTGTGTTTGGTTGGGCTTTTGGCTGTGGCTTTTGCCCCCAAAAACAAAAAGCACAACCAAAGGGATAAAAAGCACTTGCTGCTTTATGCCAAAAGCTGCTTTTACTCTAGTACAAAACTGAAAGCACCTCTCCCCCTGCTTTCATATGCTTTTGGGCTTAAAAATTACGCACCTGCCACTGATTATTTAGATACCTGTTCGCGTTTTATTTTTTTCGTCGCATCTCTCTCTTCCCTCTCGCGACTCGCGGCTCCTCTGCTGGACGGCCACCGCCGCCAAGGCTCCTCCTTCCCGGCGCCCCAAGGCTCCTCCGCCACGCTTGCGAGGATCCTCGGCCGCACCGCCGTGAGCACGTCCCTCCGCTATCGCCCCTCACCAGCCACATCGCCTAGGTCTCTGATGGTACCCCTCCCTGCCGGCACTCCCATGCCCTAGGCTATGCCTCCTGTCTACAAGCTACAGGTTCTGCTTCCTCATTGTTTAATGCTCCAATCCAACCTTCGCAAACAACGGATTCATTCCATCTGCAAGCAATCGACTGAGGGAACTAGCAGATTGATTCCACTTGCAAGCAATCGATCCCGACCTCTCCCAATCCCGACCGACTGCCTGCGTGGCTGCCGCTGCCAAGCATCGTTGCGCTAGAGAAAGCCTCGCCGGTGGCCACACGCAGACGTAGTTCCCCGCCTCCCTTCGATCTGTGTACTACGAGGAAGAACATGCTGACGAGTGGGGTCCACTCGGTAGTGAAAAGGGAAGATAGTTGGTTTTGGTGTTATTGTGAATGACATGTGGGTCCGCTCATAAGTGTTAAAAAAAGTGAAATGGTGATTATCAAGGTCTTCTTCATCACACAGTTTTTCACATCTCACAGCTGCTCTAACCAAATGGTCTTATGCTTTTCCTACAGCAGCCTTTTCACAGCTGCTTTTCCACAGCCCACAGCTCACAGCAGCTTTTCCAAAAGCTACAGTCCAACCAAACACACCCTAAAATTTGTAACTATTTCTTATCAAAGATTTTCGCCATTCGTGACATTGAATTTAAGTTGGTAATTGTGTGCAACTTAAACTCGGATGTTTGGGTTCAGAACTTCCAACCATTTTGACTTGTAGCCACCATGTTTTACCTTTTATCCCCCAAAACAAAACGGATGAATTAACAGTTGCAAACTCCTTAGTTGTGTTCAGTCTGCGTCAATGTTTTCCATGTTGTAAACTGAAAGCAAATGAAAATATTGAATATCTGCTATATGAACTCAATTTGTGTTTTTCGGTAGCATACGTAGTGATTTTACTTCAGTGCAGGCAGGAACCCCAAACAAAGCTTTGGTAAACTTGCTGTGACTCCTATACACTTGATCTGTTTAGCTTGAGATATAGCTAGGATTGTAATTACCAGATTTGTTTTTTCCCGTTTATTTAATGTTCCCAATAACTTCTTAGGCATACTCTCAGAGAAATCTGATGACTCGGTAAATCCAAACATGTGATTACTTCGTTATGTGTAGCTACGTTGTGGAATTGCACTGATAGGAACAGTATTTGTTGATGGCTGCTAGTTTCAATTCGTCGGTGTGGCTTTCTAGCATCTTCTCTCTTTTTTCATCTTCGGACATTCATTGGACAGGTAAATTGGGGCCCCAGAACGCAGGCATTCGAAGACCATCACCAAAAGAAGGCTACGATTACCTGAAAACACCGGTCCAATGGCTCCCCAAACCTTTTCCCCAATGGCTCCGGAAAAATAAGCCCTCAAGTGGTCGTAAAGAGGCAAGATTCAACGAACTAATGATGTCACTATTGGGGGGCAAAGTATTAGGCAGCTGCTGTGGACCAAACTATTTTTGGGGTGCAATTTATTTAAGAGCCTCCAATAACAAGTTTGAGGGTTAACTTTATAGGGATCTCTAGGAGTTGCTGTAAGGTGTTTAAGCATTTCAAGAGTTTCTGTTTGAGAAACACTGTTATATACTTTCTTTTACATGTACAAAACGCTCTACTTTGAACGCTGGTTTGCTGTTGTGGATATTTTTTTTATGGATGTGCTAAAGCTGCGTGTCGTTCGGTAGTGGTTAACATGTATCTTGGGCCCAACTTGATCTTAATTTCTTTTTTTTAAAAAAAAATCTTATTTTGTTGGTGTTTCGTTCGTGAGTGGCAAACATGGATCTTGCGCCCAACGGCATGTTAAATTCTCATTTCCATGGAGTGTGTCAAAACGTGGCCTCTCGGATTACAGTACAGACAGGCCAGGCCGGACTGGCGGTGGGTAACTTGGGCCACGGGTGGCTGTCCCATTGGCATAGATCATTAGACCAGGGCAGACCAACCCGGGGAAACAAGCTGCCGATGGGAACTGAGGCCACGGATACGCCCACGCGGAAAGCCACCGACGGAGAGGACGCGGCCGATGGGAAGCCGTCCACGCGGAAATGGTGCCCGACCTACGGACATCGGGCTGCCCTCCCCGTCCATTTCCCCATCATCGTCGGCGTCTCTTGTCTAGCTCCTCCCTCTTTGCTCGACTCGCAGGACTGAGCGCTACCACTGACACTTCTTTCCCCGGGTAGTTTAGCTCCTGCTGCCAAACTGGCCCTTTAGAGGCCTTGTGTGAGCCCGGCTGATTTTGGGGGCAGGAGAGGATTTTTCGATCGTCGGGGAACGGACGACTTTGTTTCGTTCTTCCAGGGGGGCACTCTCTTTGACCTCGAGGAGTTGGCAATCTTTATACGCGGGGAGGGCCACTCCCTTAATCCCAGGAGTGCTTCCCGCCGTTGAGGGCCCTCCCTTAGCCCAGGTAGTGCCTCCCACCGTCACGGAGCCAATGATCTTTCTCACTCGGGGCACCGATGATCTTCTTTTGTCAGGGAGGGCCACCCCCTTGGCCCCTCCCACCGCCGAGGAGTAGGTGATCTTCTTCCGTCGAGAAATCTAACAAGTTATTTGCAATTCCACTTGAATAGAAAGTTCATAGGGGTACTCTAAGAGCTATATATTATGTTCAAATACAGCGAGAACCTCTATAGAGATAGATCGGGCAATATATAGCAAATATGAGAATATATGAACCAAAGTAAAGTAAGCAACACAAAGAGACACGAGATTTGTTCCCGGAGTTCACTCCCAAGGGAGCTACGTCTCCGTTGAGGCACCCACAAAGGGTAGAGTCTCTTTCAACTTGTTTCCTCCCTCAATCGACCATAAAGATAAAGATTGAGTCACTTACTAGATGGTTCCACACAAGGAACGGGTGATACGACGCTCCCACAAGCTAGGTGCTGCACTTGGTGACCTCTAACCTTCTAGGAGCAAGCTCCAAGAGTAACAAACGCGAATCACAAGCCAAGGATGCTTCAAATGCTTCTTGAGATGAACAAGTGCTTCTCCTCACTCAAAGTCAACACCCAAACCACAAATCTTCTCTCTCACTCAAACCCAAATGAATCTTGGCTAGGGGAAGGATTGGAGGGGAGTGGAGTGATGGAGAGAGAGCTCAAGATGTGTTTTCTGTTCAGTTTTGCGAGAGAGGAGTGAAGGGGTAAGAGAGGGGATATTTATACCCATCCCCAAAATCTAACCATTATGTTCTGAATCGGGCAAACCGGAACTTCCGAGTACTACTCGGATCTTCCGGATAGGCTTAGGTTAGCTGTGAAAAACCTAAGTGTACTGCCAAACCGGAACTTCCGATTCACAAAATCGGAACTTCCGATTTTGCCAAATTTTACTTAGTACCGAACCGGAACTTCCGAAGAAGAAAACCGGATCTTCCGGTTTTGCAATTTTCTACTCAGTACCATTTCGGATCTTCCGATGAAGAAAATCGGATCTTCCGATTTTACGCAGAACCGAACTGGATGTTCCGAAGAATAGAACCGGATCTTACGGAATTCTCTGAGAAAGTGTGTTTTGCCCCTTTTGTCTCTCAAAGTTAGTTTTCATCTCAATATAGCACTTTAGCAACCTTGATTCATCATACAAGTCCCTCTGGATGGTATGGTGTTTTCTATACTCAAATTCAAAGAATAAATTCAATTTAAATCCTCCATATGAGCTTCACACTATATAATTTGAATTGGGGACCTTCTTTGTATATATTCTTTTTCTTATTTCATTTAGCACCTGCACATATCTTTATAAAAGTATGAAACCTCCAAATTGTGGTTGTTATCACCACCAAAACCACTAGGAGGCCAAATGACTTTCAATCTCCCCCTTTTTGGTGATTGATGACAACACAATTTGGGTAAATGTTAATAGATAGATAGTTTCATTTCATTTCATTTCCGGAATTCATGTGATAAAGCTCCCCCTAAATATGTGCATCACTATAAAACGGCCTCAAATGCCTTTGCACATATTTTTGTGAGAGCTTTCTCATATCAATTTGAAGCATAAATACATGTGCATAGTGTGAGATATAAATCCGTGATGCATACAATATAATCACACAACAAAGTGAGAAATAACATTACAACATCCATAGCATCACAAGTAACAAATATGATAATCAAACCACACATTTAATAAGTATAACAAATTAAGTGTCACAAACCGAGCATAATAAAGTTTTACAAACCAAATAGTTCAAATGTCTCAAGCAACACACCACATAACAAACCATCACAAAGTTCTTACATGTCCACACATAGAACGGAAATGAAAGGATGGAAAGATAGATTGGGGGGTCTCCAAGCACAAAATTCACTCCCCCTTTGGCATCAAGCACCACAAAGGGGAGCTACTCGCTGTCGTCCTCCGTGGCCTCATCGTCCTCGTCATCTTGTGCTCCACTGGTGCCAGCTCCCGTCTCACGGCCGCCCAAGTCTTCCTCGATCTCATCATCATCATCATCGTCTTGAGCACCGGAGTGGAAAGTGAAGCGCTGAGTGTCAGGAGCAAACTGATATTCCTGTGGAGGAGTTCACTC
The DNA here is from genome assembly GCA_015342445.1 of Digitaria exilis. Taxonomy (NCBI): domain Eukaryota; kingdom Viridiplantae; phylum Streptophyta; class Magnoliopsida; order Poales; family Poaceae; genus Digitaria; species Digitaria exilis. Next base: position 1,684,606 of record JACEFO010001965.1, read on the forward strand.
ATAGCACCATGGGTTCTCAAAAGTAGGAGGAGGAGGAGGAGCAACTCTTTCTTCAGGTGGAGGAGATGGTGTGCGCTGGATGTCATAGCGATCAAGAAGCTTCTGTTGCCTCCGCTCAATCCGGTCAAGCTGAAGCTGCTGCCTATGCATAGTGTCGGAGTTGTGCTTAGCAACTTTGAAACATGCAAAAAGACCATGAGCGATGAAGCCAAGAGTACTCTTCTTCTTCTTTGGCATGGCTGTGGAGGAGGGAGCTTCAAAATGAGAAGATGGTCCTTGAGAAGATCAGGCACCTGGATCACCTCTAGGAGTTTCTCTAAGCGTGTGAGAACCAATCTTCAAAAGCTGCTCAAGTTTGCCCTTTGGTGGCTTGTATGGCAAGTGAGTCTTGTCAGCCATGATGTTGAGGCCAGTCAAATGCTTGATCATATGGAATATATAGGGTGCATAGTGACGGCCGCTCTTGGAGTCATGGGAGCAGTTGGCTATCTCATTCCATAGAAAGTCTGTGATCGAGAAGCCATGGCGGTGAGGATCCATCTGAAAGAGAAGGTTCCTGGCATAGTTGGAGATATTATCTGCATCTCCAGCTCTAGGTGTCAAGGTGAATCTGAACAGCTGATTAAGGAGCATGTAGAATGGTATGAGACCCTTGACTTGACCATACACACACTTGGAGCCATAGGCTGCATCATACATGAAGGCCAAGCGACTGCTCTCTATGATGCCAGCAGTGTACAGTCGAAGTGTGTCCTCTCTGTCAGATCTGTCCAACCCAAGCAGCTCACCAAATTGCTCATACTTGAGCACGAACCTCTTCCCATCAATGGTGAAATGCATCTCAGACTCCTCATCATCAATATATAATGTGGCATAGAATTGTGCCACAATCTCCTTATTCCAGTCACACCGAAAAGCCATGAGTCTGTCCAGCTTCTTCCTTCGACATGCTGCATAAACTTGATCCACCACTTCTTTGATAGGTAGATCCAAGGATCTCAAGTAAGCCCAATTAATATACTTCATCTCAGTGGTAGCATGGGCTTTGCTCATGATAACACTTTCATACCAGTCAGCCTGGAATGGAGGCCAGAACCGTGGATCTCCCCGAAAGCCTCTGGCAACTGTGTTGGGATTAGTGCCATACCGGACTGTGCACATGTCCAACTCAGTACTACCCTTCCTGTAGTCCACCAAGCAAGGATCACGGGACTGTCTCTGTGGTATGGTCAGCTTTGCCACAGTGGACTCAAGGTAGCTGAGATCAATGTCCTCATTGGCTCCTCTGCCTCCACCTCTGCCACTACCACTCCCCCTGCCACTACCACGGCCACCACCTCTGCCACCAGTGGACTCGTTGGGCTTTGACCGAGGAGGAGCAACTTGCTCCTTGGTCCGCTTGCCCTTTCCTTTGACCTGAGGATCTTGTTCCACATACTCTTCCTCAGATGATTCCTCCTCTTCCTCTTCTTCTTCATTTGAGTCGGGTGGAGCAAGTGGGAATAATTGCTTTGAAGCCAATCTCTTGGTACGACCCATCTGAGAAAAAAGAGCGACAAAGGTCTTAGAAAAAGAAACAACAGTTAAAGGCTTGAACCGGTGCAAACTGGAACTTCCGGGTGGGAGCCGGATGAGACCCGGAACTTCTGGTTTTCACGGGTTCAAACCGAAAAACGTTGAATCTCGAGTTTCAGCCCACCAAAGTTTATGAGATCATAGATATGAGTTGTAGGACATAGCAGGAACCTAAATCCAAGAGTATATCAACATGCATCCACTACATTGAGAGATCGGGTCTATAGATTTTGAATATGAACCCTAGGTTTGAATTCATGAAATATGTGATATCCAATCCATTCAAAGGCTAGGCATTGATTCTAGAGATGTCATAGACCTAATATCTTCCATACAATCCATCCAAAACTTGCATATATGAAACTTGGGATGATGGGAGATTTTGAATGAATTACCGTTGGATTTCCCGCGCGTTTTTGAAGAACCGGAGGATGGATTCGGATTATCCGAAGAGAGGAGCACCAAATCCACGGACTGGATTTGATTTTTTGTGGTGGAACTTGAAACTCACCGCCGAAGGGAGAGAGAGAGGGGGCGCCGGCGGTGGAGAAGAAAGGAGTGAGTTAGGGTTCTTGAGGGGGATGAACTGTGTATTTATCTACTCAGCCCGACGAAACCAGAACTTCCGAGTGTGAGCCGGAAGTTCCAATGACCGGAAGATCCGGACATAGAATCGGAAGATCCGATTCCACAGAAGAAAGACCAAAAAGATTTCAAGGAATTTGATTTTGAATTGAAAGATGGTCTAAGATATGGACATGTAAGATTCTTGACTTACAAAGATGAGTGACAAACAACAATACATAGCTATGATCTTTGAGAGCCAAGATGTGATCCAACGACCACAAAATCCAACATTTTGAAAAACTCACACAAATAAAACATTTTATTCCTATCTAGGAAACATAACAAAAGTGTGTGCTAAACATCAATCCAAGTTACGAGAATCCAAGATATTTAACTCATTCCTTAGATAACAAAACCTTCGCTCATCAAGTGGCTTGGTAAATATATCCGCTATGTTTCTCTTTGTGCTCACATGGCGCATGTGGAAATCTCCCCTAAGTTCATGGTCTCTCAAGAAGTGATATCTTATGTCTATGTGTTTGGTTCTTGAGTGGTTGATGGGGTTCTTGGCTAGGTTGATGGAGCTCTCATTGTCACATAGGAGTGGAATTTTGGTAAAGTTACATCCATAGTCACTCAAGGTTTGCCTCATCCATAATAATTGTGCACAATAAGCACCCGCCGCCACGTATTCCACTTCCGCGGTGGATAAAGCAACCGAATTTTGTTTCTTGGAACTCCACGACACTAAGGACCACCTAAGGAATTAGCATTTCCCCGTCGTACTTTTCCTATCCACTTTGCAACCGGCATAATCCGAATCGGAAATAGCCAAGTAGACGGAAAATGGAGCCTTTGGGATACCACAAGCCAAGGTTAGGCGTATGAACTAAATATCTAAAAATTCTCTTAACGGCCATCAAATGACAATCCTTAGGATTGGCTTGAAATCTAGCACACATGCACACACTAAGCATAATATCGGGCCTAGATGCACAAAGATAAAGCAATGAACCGATCATAGAGCGATATACCTTTTGATCAACGCATTTACCTTTTGAATCAAGATCAAGATGTCCATTTGATGCCATTGGAGTCTTGATGGGCTTGGCATTAGCCATGTCAAACTTCTTGAGCATATCACTTGTGTACTTTGTTTGACTAAGAAAAGTTCCTTCCTTCAATTGTTTGATTTGAAAGCCAAGGAAGAACTTCAATTCACCCATCATGGACATCTCAAATCTCTTGGTCATGATCCTGCTAAACTCATCACAAAATTTCTTATCGGTTGAGCAAAAGATAATGTCATCAACATAAATTTGACAAACGAATATAGCATTATCCATTTTTCTTGTGAAGAGAGTAGAATCGGCTTTGCCTATTTCAAAACCATTCTTGAGAAGAAAATCCTTAAGGCATTCATACCATGTTCTAGGAGCTTGCTTAAGCTCATAGAGCGCCTTATTGAGCTTGTACACATGGTTGGGAAATTTTGGATCTTCAAAGCCTGGTGGTTGTTCCACATACACCAACTCGGAGAGGGGGCCATTCAAAAATGCACTCTTCACGTCCATTTGATAAAGCTTGAAATCATGGTGAGAAGCATAGGCTAATAATATACGAATTGACTCAAGCCTAGCTACTGGTGCATAGGTTTCACCAAAATCCAAACCTTCAATTTGGGTGAAATCTTGTGCCACTAACCTTGCCTTGTTTCTTGTCACTATACCATATTCATCTTGCTTGTTGCGGAAGACCCACTTGGTGCCAATCACATTTTGCTTCGATCTTTCCACCAACTCCCATACTTCATTTCTTGTGAAATTGTTCAATTCATCTTGCATGGCTAGAACCCAATCCGGATCTCCAAGTGCTTGTTCTACCTTAAGAGGTTCCAAAGAAGAGACAGGAGTAAAATCCACAAAAATTTTGCAAGCGTGAGCGAGTGGTTACCCCCTTTCTTATGCTACCAAGAATATTCTTGATGAAGTGATCTCTTTGAACTCTTCGGCGAACTCTAGGATGAGCAACTTTTGATCGTCTTTGAATAGGTTGCTCATCTTCATCATCATCTTCATTTTGATTTACATTTACTTGATTACCACCTTCTTCATGAGTTTCTTGACTTAGGCATTGAGTTTGATCATCAACTTGAACTTGATCTTGATCTTGCTCTTGCTCTTGACCTTCATGAGTGCTAGGTGGTTCAACTCTTGTAGATGATGATGGTTCCTTTTCTTGCACTTGAGCTTCCTTCTCTCTTGGTCTAACTTCACCAATGGCCATTCTCATGATAGCTTCGCTTGGGGGTTCTTCTTCCTCTACAAAACTTGGATTAACTTGCTCTACTTGAGAGCCGTTGGTTTCATCAAATTTCACATCTACTGAGATTTCAACACAACCGGTGGTTTTGTTGAAAACACGATAGGCATGCTCCTTAGTACTATAACCAAGAAGAAAACCTTCATCTACCTTTGGTGCAAACTTTGAGCTTTTGGGTTTCTTATTAAGTATAAAACACTTACACCCAAAAACTCTAAAGTAGTGCACCTTAGGTTTGTTACCGGTTAGGAGTTCATATGCCGTCTTGCCAAGAATCTTGTGAAGATAGAGTCGGTTGATGGCATGACAAGCGGTGTTGATTGCCTCCGCCCAAAATTGATCCGAAGTCTTGTATTCATCAAGCATGGTCCTAGCGGCTTTAATAAGAGTTCTATTCTTCCTCTCCACTATACCATTTTGTTGAGGGGTATAGGGAGCGGAGAACTCATGCTTGATTCCCTCTTCATCAAGAAATTCTTCAATATTTGTATTCTTGAACTTGGTGCCATTGTCACTTCTAATGTTCTTGACTTTCACTTCAAATTCATTTTGAGCTCTCTTGATGAATTTCTTCACAACACCTTGCACTTCACTTTTATCTTGCAAAAAGAATACCCAAGTGAAGCGAGAATAATCATCAACAATGACAAGACCACATTTGTTACCACCAATGCTAATGTATGCAACGGGACCAAATAAGTCCATGTGTAGGAGCTTGAAAGGCCTTGTTGTAGTCATCACGTTCTTGACGGGGTGTGAGGCTCCAACTTGCTTTCCGGCTTGGCATGCACTACACAACCTATCTTTCTCACACGACATCGGTTAGTCCTAGGATGTGCTCACCTTTTTGAAGTTTGTCCAAGTTCCTCATCCCAACATGAGCTAGACGGCGGTGCCATAGCCAACCCATGTTAGATTTTGCCACTAAACAAGTCTCGGGCATCACTTTATCAATTGTGAAATCAACTAAATAAAGTTTGCCCTTCAAACGACCCGTAAATGCAATAGAGGAATCCTCTCTTCTAAAGACGGTCACACCCTCATGAGTAAAGAGACAATTGTAGCCCTTTTCACAAAGTTGAGAAACAGACAACGAATTGTATCCTAAAGATTTAACTAGAAAAACATTGGTAATTGAATGATCATTTGAGATGGCAATCTTACCAAGACCAAGTACCTCCCCCTTACTATTATCACTGAACACAATCTTCTCTGTGGGTTCAATACTTGGCTCAAATGATGTGAACATGTCTTTCTCCCCGGTCATATGATTTGTGCATCCACTATCAAGCACCCATCCCGTGCCGCTGGAGGAGTAGACCTACAAAACAAGTTTAAGCTCGAGATTTAGGTACCCAAAAAGATTTGGGTCCTTCAAGGTTAGCCGAATACATCCTAGGTACCCACACATTTCTCAAAATGAATTTCTTTGTGTAGGCGCCAACATATTTAACCACAAATTTACCATTCTTGTCCATGGTTACCATATAGTCACTCGTATAAGATGGAGAAGGCTCATGTGTCTCACTCTTCACCTTCTCTTTACCTTTACCTTTCTTTTCACCCTTAATCTTGTTTGAGTGACTCTTACCAACATCACTCTTTGGAGCACCATGAGCAATGTTCATCAAATCACCAAGTTTAGTCCCTTTGATGAACATGGGACCTTCATAGCCATTTGTCACTTGCTTACCATTGGTCTACCACCTCTCTTGAGTCCAAGACCATCCTTGATGCTATGGTGCCTACCATCATCATATTTTACCTTGGACTTACCTTTGTCCTTTCCTTCTAACCCTTCTCTCACTAGCATGTTCAATCTCTTGATCTCATTGTCTTTTGTTTTCACTAGCTCCTCTAGCTTGGCAATGTTAGTGAGATAAGCATTCACATCAATTTTATAACATTTTGAACAACCTTCACTAGTAGAAGCATTAGAATTAAGGTTAGCCTTGGATGAAGAAGAGGTGCTCTCCCAAAGAACACTATGGTTCACTTCAAGATCTTTGTATTTGATCTCTAAGCATGATAACTTTCTTGAAGTTCACCATATTTGCTCTTTTGGATAGCAATAGATTCATTTGCCAAAGTGAGATCCTTCGACATCTTCTCTTTAGAGTCATTAGCCATAGACAAGTCTACTTCTAATTTCTCTACCTTTTCTTTCTCCTTAGCAAGAGCTTCTTCTAAAGCACGGTTTTTCTTCTTCTCAAGGATGAACAAGTCTTCTTGCTTTACAAGGAGCTCATCCCTTTTGTCTAGCTTCTTAGCTAGCTTTTTAATTTCTTTATAACATTTCTTCCCAAAACGTTTTATCATGGTTTCCTTAACTATTTCATCATCATCACTAGATTCATTTTCTATGTCATTGCAAGGAGGAGTAGAGGAAATAGATTTGGATGTCACCTTAGTGCCCTTAGCCATAAGGCAAAGAGGGGCATGGTCTTCATCATCACTATCGGACAAGTTGGTGAAGAGACGGCTTGATGAAGAGCTTGGTTTATGGATGGCAAGTGTTGCTACTTTCTCATCTTCCGACTCTTCATCACTTGATAGCCATTCCATACCAAGATGAGCTTGTCTTGAATACTTCTTCTTATTATCATAGCTCTTCTTGTTATCATAGCTTCTCTTGTTCTCTTCTCTCTTGTCCTCCTTCTTGTGCTTGCCATCTTCCTTCTTGTTGGGACACTCGGCAATGAAGTGTCCATAGTCAGCACATTGGTAACATGGTCTCTTCTTGCTTCTTCTATTGTCCTTGCTCCCATTTCCTTTCTTGAAATTTCTCTTCTTGAGGAAGCCTCTAAAATTCTTGATAAGCAATACAATTTCTTCATCGGTGCTCTCATCTTCATCACTTGTATCTTCCTTCTTGGCTTTGGGTGACTTCCCTTTTTCTTCACCTTCTTCTTTTGCCTTCAACGCAATATCCTTCTTGTTCTTCTTACTTAGGGCCGCTTTTGCTTCCTTCTCGGCAAGTTCATGTTGAAGCAACTCGCTAAGAAGGTGAACTGGCGTCATCTTCTTGAATTTCTCATCTCTTCTAATCATTTGGGCAAGATGGAAGTCTCTTGGAGTGAATGCCCTCAATAATATTTTTGTGGCCCGATAGTCACTCCACTCTTCACTTCCAAGTGCTCTAATGGTGTTGATCATTCCCATGAGTCTATCAAACATTTTTTGAGTAGTTTCATTATCAAGCATGACAAAATCTTCAAGTTGAGCATCTAGCAAATCAATTTTGCCCTCCTTGATCATGAATGTCCCTTTGTGTGACTCTCTAAGAATATCCCAAATATCCTTTGCCACCTCCACATGTTGAATCTTGTTGAATTCTTGAGGGGACAAGGAGTTGGTGATGATTCTTGTGGCTTGAGCGTTGCGGTAGTAGTCTTGTGCAAGCTCCGGAGTCATCTTTCCTTTCTTGGGCTTCTTCACACCTACACACACAATCTCCCAAAGAGAGGGGTGAAGTCCGAAGAGATGCAATTTCATGTCATAGGCCCATTTTGAGTAGTTTGTTCCATCAAAATATGGTGCCTTGCCAAGATTAATAGATTGAAAATGAGATGCATTGAAATTAGATGTATCATTGTAGTCAAGTGGAACATGAGTTAACTCCGTTGACTTGTGTTTCTTCTTCTTCTCTTTCTTCTCATCCTCCTCTAGCTTCTTTAGCTTCTTTTTCAACTTTTCTATCTTTTTAGCCTTTGAGTCGTCGTCCGACCTCTCATCCGAGCTAGAGTCCGAACTTGAGCTTGAGCTTCCACTTGGTGTGGGTGATGCATCCTTCTTTGATCTTTTGCTTCTTGTTGACTTGAAAGAAGCTTTATCTTCATTATCTAGAGGAGGTAGATTGATGGGTGGAGCTTGAGAATTGATGATGTCCACATTTTCTTCACCTTCAATCCTCGACATCTTGATTCTCTTGAGCGGTTAAGCCTTGACAAGATCCTCGGCTTTGATACCAATTGAGAGGATCTTGTAGATGCCTAGAGGGGGGGGGGTGAATAGGCGTACCTAATAAAACCTAAAAATTCTTTCTTCACAAGTTGTCAGTGAAACCGGATCTTCCGAGTACCTCTAGGAAGATCCGATGATCGGATGTTCCGAGACTTACTAGGAAGTTCCGATGTGAAAATAGCCTTTGCTCCTGATTCAAAATCTAACAAGTTATTTGCAATTCCACTTGAATAGAAAGTTCACAGGGGTACTCTAAGAGCTATATATTATGATCAAATACAGCGGAAACCTCTATAGAGATAGATCGGGCAATATATAGCAAATATGAGAATATATGAACCAAAGTAAAGTAAGCAACACAAAGAGACACGAGATTTGTTCCCGGAGTTCACTCCCAAGGGAGCTACGTCTCCGTTGAGGCACCCACAAAGGGTAGAGTCTCTTTCAACTCCTTTCCTCCCTCAATCGACCACAAAGATCAAGATTGAGTCACTTACTAGATGGTTCCACACAAGGAACGGGTGATACAATCCTCCAAGGCGCTCCCACAAGTTAGGTGCTGCACTTGGTGACCTCTAACCGTCTAGGAGCAAGCTCCAAGAGTAACAAACGCGAATCACAAGCCAAGGATGCTTCAAATTCTTCTTGAGATGAACAAGTGCTTCTCCTCACTCAAAGTCAACACCCAAACCACAAATCTTCTCTCTCACTCAAACCCCAAATGAATCTTGGCTAGGGGAAGGATTGGAGGGGAGTGGAGTGATGGAGACAGAGCTTAAGATGTGTTTTCTGTTCAGTTTTGCGAGAGGAGTGAAGGGGTAAGAGAGGGGGTATTTATACCCATCCCCAAAATCTAACCGTTATGTTCTGAATCGGGCAAACCGGAACTTCCGAGTACTACTCGGATCTTCCGGATAGGCTTAGGTTAGCTGTGAAAAACCTAAATGTACTGCCAAACCGGAACTTCTGATTCACAAAATCAGAACTTCCGATTTTGCCAAATTTTACTCAGTACTGAACCAGAACTTCCGAAGAAGAAAACCAGATCTTCTGGTTTTGCAATTTTCTACTCAGTACCATTTCGGATCTTCCGATGAAGAAAATCGGATCTTCCAATTTTACGCAGAACCGAACCGGATGTTCCGAAGAACAGAACCGGATCTTCCGGAATTCTCTGAGAAAGTGAGTTTTGCCCCTTTAGTCTCTCAAAGTTAGTTTTCATCTCAATATAGCACTTTAGCAACCTTGATTCATCAGACACGTCCCCCTTGATAGTACGGTGTTTTCTATACTCAAATTCAAAGAATAAATTAAATTTAAATCCTCCATATGAGCTTCACACCATATAATTTGAATTGGGGACCTCCTTTGTATATATTATTTTTCTTATTTCATTTAGCACCTGCACATATCTTTATAAAAGTATGAAACCTCCAAATTGTGGTTGTTATCACCGCCAAAACCACTAGGGGGCCAAATGCACTTTGAAGGAGTCGTCAGTCTTCTACCATCGAGGCGCTAACAATCTTCTTTCGTCGAGGTGTCGATGGTTTTCTTTCGCCCCTGGGAGTGCCCCTCCCTTAGCCCCGGGAGTGCCACTCCCTTAGCCTTAGGAGTGCCTCTCAGCGTCAAGGAGCTGTCGGTATTCTTCTGTTGAGCCGTTGATGATCTTTTCCCATCAAGGGGGGGCACTCCGTTAGCCATGGGAGCACTCTTCGAGCATGGAGCAGAGGATCAGAATTGTGTTTTTAAAGGAGTAGTGCGCTATCTTGCGCTCACGCTTTGTCGTGTATCGAGCCGTTAGTTTCCCGGTGTAACCGATGTCACAACTTTTGGAGGCAATAATTGTGTAGTCCTGCCGGCATATTAACTGTATTGTCGTGGTCTTCCCATTTGGCTTTGCATTTCTAATTTTGTTTTATTCTAGTCAAACTCAGACTTTACCCTGGGAGAATAGACTGGCATGACTTGGCGGTCTATCTTTAGAAGGTAGGGAGCTCTCCATCCCGTTCCGGGCCCCGAGGCATTGTCAGAGAGATCCCATCAACTTTTTCGCAGCTGCTTTCCCCAAATAGGGAGAAAACCATCACCACTGGTCTTCATGTGTTCTCCCAGCAAGGAAAGCTTCCACCAAGAGCACGTCGTCCACCAACGGAGAAGGCCTCCACCGGTGCGCACCTTCCCTCATTAGGGAAGGCTTCCCCCGGCGCACGTCTTCCCTTGTTAGGGAAGGCTTCCTTCGTTGGTGGAAGCCTTTCCTCCCTCAACGGAGAAGGCTTCCTCCGACACGCGTCATCCACCGAAGAGGAAGGCCTCCACCAATGCACGCCTTTCTGCGTTGGGGAAGGCTTCCTCCGTGATGCTCCTTTCCCCAACGGAGAAGGCCTAAACCGGCGTGCCCCTTCCCTCATTGGGGAAGGCTTCCTCCACGGCCCTCCTCCCCCCCCCGTAGAAAGCCTCCACCGGCGCATGCCTTCCCTTGTTTGGGAAGGCTTCCTCCGCAACGTTCCTTCCCCCGGCGTAGAGGTTTCCTTCAAAATATGACTTCCCTCGGTGGGGAAGGCTTCCTCCGCAACACACCTTCTCCAGCATGTGGCTTCTTCGGGTCAAGGCTTCCACCTTGGTGGAAGATCTTCGCGGGTAGCTTCATCTAAGTTGTAGATGTGCATGAATGCCCTATGGGACTTTGGCCCCCTTAGCTGGCTTAGTAGCTGCATCAGAAGACGACACTTCCGGGAGGAGCAGGCGTGCCATTGCAAGGCCGCGCTCATGCCGTCGCAAGGCCACGCTCGCGGGTCAGGCCTTAGCCCCTTGGCCTTTATGGCCGCATCGCAACATGACGGTATCGGAATCGAAGCAGGGCAAGCGATGCTACGCCGGCGCTCAAGGGCGGGCCCGCCGTTAGCCACCCTGTGTGGCTCTTCGAAACAGGACGCTTCTGGAATCACAACGAGCAAACGATGATACACCGTCGCTTAGGGGCGAGCCAGCCCCTAGCCACCCTATGTGGCTCTTCGGAACATGACGCTTTTAGAATCAGAGTGGGCGAGCGATCCTACGGTGGCACTCAAGGCCAGGCCAACCCCTAGCCACCCTGTGTGGCTCTTTGGAACATGATGCTTCCAAAATCGGAGCGGACGAGCGATGCTACCCTGTAGCTTAGGGGTGGGCCAGCCCCTAGCCACCCTCTGTGGCTCTTCAAAACATGACACTTCCGGAATCGGGGCAGGCGAGCAATGCTACGCCGACGCTCAAGGGCGGGCCAGCCATTAGCCACCTTATGTTGCTCTGCAGAACATGAAGCTTCCGAAATCGGAGCGGGCGAGCAATGCTACTCCGGCGCTCAGGGGCGGGCCAGCCCCTAGCCTCTCAGTGTTGCTGTTCAGGACATGACGCTTCTGGAATCGGAGCGACCGAGCGATGCTACGCTAGCGCTCAACAACGGGGTGGCAAATGCTCTTCGTAACATGATGCTTCCGGAAAGGAGCGGGCATGGCGTCGCAAGGCTGCGCTCGTCGAGCCTTAGCCCCTTAGCCCCTATGGCTTGCCATCACAATTAATGCCCGTCGGGCCTTAGCCCTTGGCCCTTGTAGTCACATTGGAACATGACACTTCCATTATCAGAGCGGGCGAGCCATCGGGCCTGAGCCCCTTGGCTGCCATAGCCGCATCGGAAGGTCCGCTTCTGGGAAATGCATGCGTGCCACGAGTGGTCCACATGCATATGCGTTAATAAGCATAATGCGAGTGTGAATGATCCAAAATGCTCTCATTCATGTGACGAACATGATGAAAAAGTATGTATGCGGTGAATTATTCGAGATGCTCTTCATGTGTGTATACGTCAAGCACAGCAAACGTTGCAAGCTGTAACAACCGTTGCACATAAGAAAACTCCACCCACAAACCCACATCCCTCACAGGCAAGCAATATTCTGCACGAGAAAATACCTCACCCTGCCCCCTTCACAGCTCGAACTACACATAGAAGAAATGCTAAAGCAGAGCCGGGAACTCGACTAGACGAGCAACCTCGATCAAGCCCACGTCAAAAGAGAAGAAGACAACACAAAACGCAGAGGCGTCGACTGTTTTGATGGTCTGCTGAGGCATCGTTGAATCAGTCGACGGCCCCTAGTTTCCACCCAGAAGCTCGCGCATCTCACTGGGTAGCATCGACTGATTCGAAGACCTGGCCGTCGAATGAGTCGACGATGCTCGAAGATGTGAAGACCCCAGTGTGCATGACTCTGAGAAGCGTCGACTCTTTTGACGGCAGGTGCGTCAAATCAGTCGAAGGTCTTTGATCTTTGAGAAGATCTCGTGGTGCATGCCTCTGAGTAGCGTCGACTGTTTCGACAGTGTAAGCGTTGAAATAATTGAATGTGAAACTAGCCATTGCACTGTTTAAGATTTGAATGGAAAGAGGGCGTCGACTATTTCGATGGTGTGACCATCGAATTAGTTGATGGCTCTACGAATTGCATCACGGTTGGTTTTTGTGAGGGGGCTATTTATACCCCTTCACTCACTCCTTGAAGACCCTCTTGCCACAAGAAATTCAGTGTGCTTCTAGCTAAGATTGAAGAGACTTCGAAGGCAAAAACGACATTTGCTTTGATTGGTGTTCTTGATCTTGAGAAGATTAAGGACTCTCTTTAGTGCTTGAGAGTAGCAAGTGTGCATCCATCTAGCTCTTGGTCTAGTGTAGGTCAAGTGAAGTTCTATGACTTCTTACTCTTGGTGATTCAGTATCACCTAGACGGCTTGGTGGTGTTGATCTTGGGAGCTCACATGAAGATTGTGAGACGCCCCAAGAAGTTGTACACGGTGTTGGAATCTGCCGTCCCTGAATGGGAAATGGATATCCCCCTACGAGATCACTTGATCCTTGGCGGATCAAGAGGGAGCTATAGCCTTGCGCGGGTGCTCCAACGAGAACTAGGGAGAGTTGCCGACTCCTCGATATCTCGGGAAAAGTCGGCTTGCTACTCTTCTATTTACTTTAAGCAAATTTACTTTCCGCATTTCAATTCCTAGACTTGCCATGCTAGAGTTGGATTGGAACTAGGTTAAAAAACTCTTTTGAGCACTAGTTAGGCATAAACTACACTTGATAGGCACATGAGGTGAATTGGCTTATTGCATAGGATTATTTTATTGTATAATTTTTTTTGTAGAAGACTGATTCACCCCCTCTTAGGTATCTTGATCCTTTCAATCTCCAAAGCTAGGGCATCTTGGTCGTATCCTCCAGACATCGGTGCCGAGCTGTATGTCAACGTTGCTGTGTGGTGTTGTCGAGCCATACCAGTTCTGATGTCCACATGTCGTACCTTCCAGAGCGCTGCGCTGGAGCCATGTCTCCTAGGTAGGGATGCAAGTGGGGCGGCGGCGGACTGCCCGCCCCACATCCGCGGAAGCCGCAGCACTAGCCCGCACACGCTCGCGACTACTTTGCGGGCAGATGCTGCATGCCGTTGCAAGTCGGCTGTGCACTAGCTCGTCTTCATCCGTTCGCCATCATCGCCAAAAACCACACATCTCAGTTAATGCAATTGCCGCCACCTGATATAAGAAGACGTCGGCACGCGGTTGCACGAATCGGGCGCGACGTACTGTTGCGGCAGCAAGATGTGGCGCGGATCTAGGAGCCAACGTCAGCGCCGGTGGCTCCGGTATCAATGGAGGCAATGCACGGGGTAGGTGTACGAATGGAAGGCGACGGGGGTCGAGCTGAGCGACTCTCCATGGCGTGCACTCATCTCGACTCCGGCCTCTGCGCACGGGCCTGACCGCCGGTGAGCACTGCAGCCACGGCCAGCACCCGAGCAGCGCGCACACGGGGCTCTAAAAGAACATCTCGGCCCCTAATTCGGTTTTGGTGATTAATGACAATATGATCATTGTGACTAACATATGTCTTGCAGCGGCAACTCTTAAGTTAGTGTAATGACGGGCTTTCACGGTATTCTTGGCCCCCATCATTTGATAATGACTGTATTGGTGCAAAGGATATGCCCGAAGATTAAGGATAAGCTAGTTCTAAGTGTCGTTTGGATGATGAGAGACACTTACAGTAGTTTAGGTTTTGTTTTCCTTTGGCTGTACTATATGGGGGTCGAGGGTTGATAGCTTAACTTAGGCAAGACTTGAGTTTAGGTATGGTTGAGAGGATCTTCTAGGTGCCTAGAGGGGGTGAATAGGCATAACTATAAAAACCTAAAAATTCTTTTTTTTCATAAGTTGTCAGTGAGACCGGATGATCCGAGAAACTCTAGGATGATTTGAAGGTCGGATGATCCGAGATTCTCTAGGATGATCCTATGTAGAAAATAACTTTTGCTCGAGATTCAAAATCTAACAAGATATTATCAAATCCACTTGAATAGAAAGTTCACAGATATACTCTAAGAGCTATATAACATAATCAAATATAGCGGAAACTTGTAAAGAGATATATCGATCAATATTTAGCAAATACGAGAATATATGAGTAAAGTAAAGTAAACAACACAAAGAGACACAAGATTTGTTCCCGAAGTACACTCTCAAGGGAGCTATGTCTTCGTTGAGGCACCCACAAAGGGTAGTTTCTTTCAACTCGTTTCCGCCCTCGATCGACCACAAATATCAAGGTTGAGTCACTTACTAGATGGTTCCACACAAGGAACGGATGATACAAACTTTCAAGGCGCTCCCACAAGCTAGGTGCTGTACTTGGCGACTTCTAACCGCATAGGAACAAGCTTCAAGATTAACAAACATGAATCACAAGCCAATGATGCTTCAAGTGCTTCTTGAGATGAACAGGTGCTTCTCCTCACTCAAAGTCAACATCCAATCCTCAAATCTCTTCTCTCAAACAATCCCCAAGCGAATCTTAGCTAGGGCAAGCTTTGGAGGGGAGTGAAGTGAGGGAGAGAGAGCTAGAAGTCTGTTTTTGGGTCTGGTTCGGCCAGAGGGTGAGAAATAGTGAGTGACGGGCATTTAAAGGGACCCCCCGAAATATGACCGTTAGGTTCAAAATTGGGCAAACCGGATCATCCGGGTGTTACCCGGATCTTCTGAGTAGCCTTAGGTTTCACTGAAAAATGCTAAGTGACCAGCAAAATCGGATCTTCATTCACAAAACTGGATCTTCTGATTTTGTGCAGTGAGAAACCGGGTCATCCAATGTACAAAATTGGATTATCCTATTTTCTCTGAAAGTTTGAGTTCTGTCGTGTCTCTCAAAGTTAGTTTTTATCTCAATATAGCACTTTGATATCCTTAATTCATCAAGCACATCCCCCTTGATAGTACGGTGTTTCCTATACTTAAATTCAAAGAATAAATTCAATTTATATCGTCCATTGGAGCTTCACACCATATCATTTTGAATAGGGTACCTCATTTATATATTTCTTCATCTCTTTGCATTTAGCACCTGCACATGTCTCAATAAAAGTATGAAACCTCCAAATTATGGTTGTTAACAACACCAAAACCACTAGGGGGCCAAATGCACTTTTAGTGGTGCACACTTGTGAAATCTGATACTAGGTAGCTCAGTTGAAGCCCGTGAGAAGTTAGGAAACTCAAGGAAATTGAATTGGACGAGTTTCGACTTAAAAAAAAAGAAGACTGCACAAAATGCAGTGGCATCGACTATTTCGACGGGGTAATGAGGCACCGTCGAATCAGTCGACGTCCCCTGGTTTTCCACCCAGAGGCTCGTGCAGCTCTCTGGGTAGCGTCGACTAATTCGATGGTCTGACAGTCGAATGAGTCGACGATGCTCGAAGCATTGAAGACCCCAATATGCATGGCTCTGAGTAGCATCGACTAGTTCGACTGGTGCGTTGAATCAATTGACGGTCTCTGGTCTTTGAGAAGATTTTGTGGTGCATGCCTCTGGGTAGCGTCGACTGTTTCGACGGTGCAAGCGTCGAATCAGTTGATGGGTCAACTAGCTGTTGTACTGTTCAAGATTTGAATGGAAAGTGAGCGTCGACTGTTTCGATGGTGTGACCGTTGAACCAGTCGATGGCTCTGCTAATTGCATAACGGTTGAATTTTGTGTGGGGGCTATTTATACCCCTTCACTCACTCCTTGAAGACTCTCTTGCCACAGGAAATGCACTGTGCTTCTAGCTGAGATATGAGAGACTTTGAAGGCAAGAGAGGCACTTGGTTTGATTAGAATTCTTGGTTTTGGAAGATTAAGGATTCTCTTTATTGCTTGAGAGTAGCAAGTGTGCATCCATCATTGGCTTGTTACTCTTGGTGATTTGGCATCACTTAGATGGCTTGGTGATGTTGATCTTGGGAGCTCACATGGAGATTGTGTGAAGCACCAAGAAAATATACACGGTATGGAATCCGCCATCCCAGAGTGGGAAATGAATATCCCCTATGAGAGCACTTGATCCTTGCGTGGATTACGGAGGTGCGCGGGTGCTCCAACGAGAACTATGGGAAGTTGCCGACCTTGATATCTCGGAAAAAATTGGCTTCCTAATCTTACTTTGAGCAAGTTTACTTTCCGAATTACCGTTCCTAGACTTGCCATGCAGCCTATGCTAGTGTAGGATTGGACCTATGTTGCAAAACTCTTTTGATCACTAGTTTAGGCACAAATCACACTTAGATAGACAAATTGGTGAATTGACTTATTGCATAGGATTATTTTATTGCATATTTTTTAGAAATCTAAATCACCCCTTGTTAGACATATTGATCGTTTGAGGCTCGTGGTCGAATATGGAAGGCGGCCAGCGAGCACTGCAGTCGCGAGCTCGCGGCGGAGGCGGCCGATCGGCACGCATGCGGGCTCTCGGATTTTCCTCTGCTCCACCTGGCCGTGCTGCAACGCTAGCAGAGAATTTGGTTTCGGGGAAAATATGAGCATCAAATTGGATTGGGAAAATCAAATCATTCCGGGGGAATTGGAGAAGCGGAAGGAAATTTTCGTAGAAATTGCTATGGACAGAGACGCTCGTCCCGTCTTGTCAGTCATGTGCGAGTGCACACTGGTGCCACTGGCTCCTATCTTTATTTTTTCTTTAGAAGAACCGGGATTACATTTCATTCATAGTATCCGGTGATTATAGCCCAAATTACAAAGCAATCCTTCAGGGAAAAAAGAAATTACATTCAAGCCTTTGTAAACTCCCAGTCGTCCTCACCACTGGCGGCCAGAGCTCCCAGCTTGAAGCCGACCTCCTCCCTGGAGAAGAACATGGAATTTTGGTGCCGTCTTGAGTAACATATCAGAACCAACATGCAGTACAAACACTGCACGAACCGGCTGAAGATGATGGCCAGAGACCATCGCATCGTCAGGCAATGAGGGATCCGACGCCTCAAGGATCCAGAAACCCCAAATTGCTTAGCGACGAAGAATCCCGAAAGGGATCTGAACCACAAGAGGTGGAAATGAAAATCCAACCTGACATCTCATCGACTTGGCACACATACCTTCTAGAAAGGAAGAACCTAACTGTAACGTCCCGCCACTCCGGGCCAGGCCCGTCTACCCTGACAGCTCTATAGGATCCCAAGAATGTCCCCACAGACCAACACATGTTTTTTCCGCGCACTTTGTCCCCACTCATGCGCACCCGGGAAGGACTTCCCGATTGGTCACACATTCTAAAATTGCTCCGGGCCAAGCACACTTAATCTCGAAGTTCTTTCAGGATGAGCTCCTGGAAAAGAAGTTGCAAGTTGCTGGTATGAGTATCATTATCAATCCTATTAAGCCCTAGCCTGGGGATGTTACAACTCACCCCCCACCCCAAGTCAGGAATGTCCCCTCCGGCCACGTCTATGCGTCCAGTTGCCAACGTGGCCACGCCAACAACGCATGGGCCATGCCGTGTTCCACACGCACATGCACACCATGCCCACACAACTGACCGCACATGCCTGTGAAACCGCGAGGGTCGGCTCTGATACCAGCTGTAACGTCCCGCTACTCCAGGCCGGGCCCGTCTACCCTGACAGCTCTATAGGATCCCAAGAATACCCCCACAGACCAACACATGTCTTTTCCACACTTTGTCCTTACTCATGCGCACCCGGGAAGGACTTCCCGTTGGTATCCGGACCAAACACGCTTAACCTCGAAGTTCTTTCGGGATGAGCTCCCGAAAAAAAAATTACAACTTGTTGGTATCATGTGAGTTTTACACTAACCTCCAAAGGTCGTCACAAAAAGACCATGGAGGGACAAAAGATGGATTGACCCCTTCCTCCACATGTCCACCACCAAGTTGATTGCAAGGCCAGTGATGCCACAGATGCCATGAGCACCGAGGACAGAGTAAAACACGAGGAAAACGAACACCAACGCACACAAAAGAATCAGTGAAATACCCATCAATGCTGAAATCCCCACAGAAGATAATGTCGCCTAGCACCACACCAACATCAAGCACCACCAAATCTCGCTCACAACAGAAGAGAACGGTGGTGGAGAAGCTTTGGAAGAAGAAGTATCCCAACGATTGAATCGTAGGGATAAACTATAACCCTAGCCTATCTAAAACTAACATAATAGGAGGGAAATTGTAAACTACCCACAGGATCCACCGCTTCCCCCGCACACCGGTGCCATGAAGGCCACCGGAGGCAAGAGGGAGCAGGTGAATCTGGCGGCAGAGCAGAAATCGCTGGAGAGTCGCCCTCTTCTACTGTTGGGGAGAACAGTCGAGACTCAGCGAGAAAGACGCCTCCCCTAGCTTTCTTTCTATGCGGCTTAGCGGCGCTGCTGGGCCATGTGGGTTAGCCCACATAGAGCCAGGGTTAACAAAACCGCCCTATGGCCGGTTTCTAAAACCGGAAAAACCGGTCCGGTAACCGGTGAAACGGGACCGGTTTACCGGTGGGAGCGGTTTTATAGTGTATTTTTAGGACCGGTTACCGACCGGTTTTGGAACCGGACCGGAGCGGTAAGACCGGTTTTCGCGAATACCGGACCGGTTTGATCGGTTTTTTTAACCCTGCATAGAGCTGCTCCAAACACGCGGGCTGAGCGGGTTAGCCAAGTGTGCTTGCGGTGTGGGTTAGCCCAGTGGGCTTGTGGCTTGGCCCGTGCCACTTGCATCCCTTTTCCTGAGTCATGTCGTAGTAGAGGTGGCCGACGACGAGGCCACAAGGGCAGCGGCAAGCGACGAGCAAGCTTGAGTGGTGGCGGGGAGAAGAGAGATGCTCAGACACACACTAGGGTTTGGGGGCTCGGGGTTGCTAGGGTTTACTGGGAAAAAAATACAACAAAGCAGCTTTGTGTTGAAATAAAATTACTTTTGGGGCCCAACATAAATTGTTGTGTGCATGCTGAGAGCTCCCGGCCTCTTGCCGCGGAGGCGACGTGGCAAGCCGGGGAGAGTTTGGCGATACCGTCTAGCAGTGCTCGCCTGCTGGCTGCCGCACACATAAGATCAAGGCTCAACTCACCATCGCAATCACCAGGCCGTAGAGCCAGTGGCCTGCCGCCACCTCTCCACGTTGGGGCGGGCCCAATAGAGGGTCCATAGGTGCCATGGAACCCCCTAAAAAATTGGCCCAAGTTCATCTATTTTTTTTCTTCAATTCTTCAATAGCCAGCTTCAACATTTCGAGATCCCTGTTTCCACATTTTGTTATTACAGCTCCAACATTTTATCCATACAGTTTCAATATTTTGATTGTCAAATGTTGGATCAGCTAATGAAAAGGGTTGAACTTGCTGGAGTAAATTGTTGAACAGTGTGAAAACAAATGTTGACGAGAAATGTTAAATATATGTGCTGTTTAATTGGGCTGTGGTGGACTTTAGAGATGGATGGCTTATATCTAGATAGATAGAAAGCTCCCACCGCGGCCTACTCCTCTGGTTGCCCTCGCCCACGACCCTTCATGGCTTTGCCCCCGACGGCCTACACCCAAGATCCCGCCGCCATTGCCCTTTCCACCCCGCATCTCGACTGCTGGCTCGCCACCAGCGGCTCCCCGACTCCAAGACTCTCCATCCCCGACCCGGCGGGTCCCTCTGGTCTGGCGTCCATGCGGCTCACGGTTGGCTGCGAGGCGAGCTGGTGACACGGCCGCGACGTCCAATAATACGCTCGGTGAATTTTTATTGTTCATTATCGAATTGAAAAATAGAATATATTGTGTTGTATGAGATTTTTTTTACGTTGCACCCCTGAAATAAAAATAGGTCCGCCACTATGTCGCCCACCATATCCTCATGTCTTTATTGATATGGCAATATAGAAACTAACTATGGACACTGTGGGTTGGGATTGCCGAACTCCAATGTTTAGTTTCCGATCCTGATACGCCGATTTAACCAGTCCATGGCCTTCACCCAACCAGGCCCGGAAATCCTCAGCTCCTCGGCCTTCAAGCCTCATCCATCTGTACTAAGTTGTGCTCAAGTACCTCAATATCCCATCCCTGTTCGACCGTCTGGTGTTATCAACCCGTTCTGCCGTTGCATTTGGTATTGTTGACAGTTCCATATACTACCCTAGCCTAAAAAGGATAAAACTTTTGACTAGGGGCCGTTTGGTTCTCTTTAGACCTCGCCTGCAATTGCATTTGAGCAAAGCGATATCTTCTACTCGATTCGATCGGACAACTGTGCCAGAGCACTCTATGAAAGTTTTTTTAGATGAAACAATATATAGTACTCCGGTCCCTTCAAGGCAATGCAACAGCAGCAATGAGAATGTGAGAAATAGAAAAATAACACACAACAATGCAAGACCAATCGGGCAATTGAATGCCGACTGAAAAAAAAGAAAAAGATAAAACATAGGATGCAAAAGAGCAAATGGAATAACCAAAAATATCGATATTTGTACCAGGTTCAGCATAAATGAAGTCACTGGCCATGATTAAGCTAATAAACCAATTATATTCTGAAGAAACTAACGTTTGGAAGAAAACGAAAGGCATACTCCGCAAGACTTCGCACTAATAAACACTTCACACTACTCAACAGATATCATCTGTGCTTATTATATCCACAGACTCAGAAGGGAAGGGGGGGCATCTGTTCCTTGAGACCCTTCCTCTTGCGGACACTCAACACCAGTTGAGCAGCGTGGGAACTAGCCTCCAGAGGATCAGAGGGCACCATGTCCCAGTGGTCAAACACATATTGCGGGAATGCCTGACTGTAGGTTACATCCCTGAGTGTGCGTGAGAACTCGAATGACTCGCAAACAGGGATGTGAGCCCTAAGATTGTAGATGGAGGTACCGGGCCTCTGTATCTCCTCAAGCACTTGCCCTCTAAACTGGTTCATAACACTATTGATAACACCAAGAGCATGCTTTGGGGCCTGGATTTCCACCAGATAGACAGGCTCCAACAACATTGGTTTGGCTGCAAGCTGTGAGGCATAAATGGCCTCCATGACCATTGGAATGACCTGACCACTAACCCTGTCAGCAGCATTAGCATTCACAGCAGCATCATATATCTCAAAGCAAATGCCACGCATGTTTTCTTGAGCTAGGGCACCTTCTTTTGATGCCCACTTGAAACCATCCACAATAGAATCCTTGATCTCATCAAGATACTTCACTCCCTTGCACGTATTAATTATCACGTTTGGGCCGTTTGTGTCAGGTCCAAAGCACCATAATTCCCTTGAGAGGTCCCTATCTGACTGAACCTCAGAAAAGATCTTAGAGCACGCCATATGATCACTTAGCTGGATGTGGCCCTCATCAATAGCCTTAGTAAATTCATTCATTAGAGGATAGGCTTTCATGTGAAGGCAATTGTGTTTGTTTTGGGACTTTCTCATGATAGGATGGTCGGACTCTTGAAGAACAGTTTCACGGAAGGACACAAAAGGAGTGGAGATAGTCAATTCAGTACCATCCAAGAAGTATTCCTGCAAATCTTTCAAACAAATTTTAAGGTGAAGCTCACCAGCGCCAGCAATAAAATGTTCACCAGATTCTTCAATTGTACAGAGAACCAAAGGATCAGACTTCACCAGAAGTTTCAGCCCTTCAACTAGCTTGGGAAAATCAGAGGCAACCTTGCACTGAACAGTGACTACCACAACAGGACAGACAGAGAACTTCATTGCTCTGATTGGGAAAGCATCAACATCCACCTCATCTGTCAGTGTAGCATTCTTTGTGATAAAATGATCCAGACCAACCATAGCAACAGTGTTACCACATGGAACATCCCGAACATGCTCATATTTCTTACTCATCCAGATAACAGTACACTGGACACTCTCGAAATACAGATCCTTGTTCTGATCAGGGGCATAGTTGGGACCCATGATCCGAACCTTCATACCAGAAGCAATCCTCCCTGAGAAGACACGACCAAAGGCAAAAAAACTGCCCTTGTCAGATCCTGGAATCATTTTGGAAACGTACAGCATAAGAGGGCCCTCTGGATCACAATTTCTGATAGCGGTTGCATACTTATCAGTAAGGGGTCCCTCATACAAGTTGTCCACACGATATTTCTGTGCTGTTGATGGGGAAGGAAGTTGGAATATCATCATCTTAACAAGTGCAGTACTTGCTGGAAGCCAATATTGCATCACACATTTCATCAAATCCTCACCCGTCAAGTTCATCTCATCATCCTTTAAGGTTATCTTAAGCTTTCTAAGCGGCTTTTCCAAGGCATCCTTCTGATTGTTCATGCAGTACTTGATCATGTCCTTGATTGGCTCATAGCAGAACTTAACAAAGCCTCTCTTACAAGTACCAGAGCCAGTGTTCATTGTGGTCCATGCTTTTGTCTTTACATCAAAGAAGTTCTCACCCCAAAGCTTCTTCATCATCTCAGATTCAGTAAAATTAAATGTAGGTGCAAACATCTTGGCAAAATTAGCAAGTGTAAAGGCCCAGCCATGAAGACAAGCAGAGAAAGCAACAGTTCCCTTCAGTGGACACACGTGAACATCACCAAAGGTCTGATCTTCATATGTAGAAATAACCGCATTGGCTTTATCAATAACCCAGGAAAGCTTTTTATAGGCTTCTTCACCATCATCCTGAAGATTAAAGAACTTATCTATCTTAGTTAGTACAACAACAGGTATAACCCTCTCACCAAGGGCCTGGCGGAGCACAGTTTCAGTTTGGACGCAAACACCCTCAATACAGTCAATCACTACTAGAGCACCATCGGTGACGCGAAGAGCAGCTGTGACTTCCGCAGAAAAGTCAACGTGCCCAGGGGTGTCAATAAGGTTGATCAAGTATTTGTTACCATCTCTCTCACCCTTGAACGTCTTCATTGAGCTATCAGTCATTTCATAGTAGAGAGAGATACCAGCGGCTTTGATTGTAATACCATCCGCAACTTCATCTGCACAAGTACCCTTAGTGCAAACATCACCATCAACTTCCTGGCCAATAATCCTAGCCGCTGCCACAAGGGAACCTGTAAGTGTGGAGTTGCCTGCAAACAGCATGTACTGACAGTTTAGAATTTCCACGTTCAACTGCAATTGTGTCATAAAATAGTACAGCATTAGGCACCCAAACAATGAAACTTCCAACATCCAGCTAAAATGCAGCATCACAGAACAGTTCAGTATTATTAAGCAAACACAACTAATCATATGCCAACACGCATACAATTAATAGGCACGGCACATACCATAGAGCAAAAGAACCAATTGATAACAGTACAGAAAAATGATGAACCCAGCTCATATATGACACGAACAGAACAAATGCAAACTAATGGGAATAAAAGGGTACAGCTTGCAAAGAAACATTAATAGAGAGGCAAAACATAAAACACCAACACTGAATGGATTTAAAAAAATCATTAATGTCGAATAGGCCTAATACATTATAAGAAAAGCACCATTCTAGAACATACCATGGTCCATGTGAGCAATAACAGACATGTTACGAATGTTGTGCTTCTTGTCCATTGTTCTCCGAAGCTCTTCAGTTGTGAACTTCACCATCTTAACTTCTTACGCTCACACTAGAAATATGTATGTGTATTCCTATTGCTGAGGTAGAAGATAAGAGAGAATAATACAAAACAATCAGGTGGAAAACTAAACTGAAAATCTTGATACCATAAGTCCAGGACTCAAGAAATAATGGTAAAAAAAACTACCAACTGCCAAATGCATAAGAGGCCCAGAAATTATTGAACTGATTTGACTCAAACATTATTTTCAACAGTCAATGATAAGTTCACTTATTATAACATTCCTACCATGAGGCTCAGTATGCTGATGCACAGACTTATAAGAATAGAAGAGATATCACTCTAGGACCCGTAACCCAATGAATTGACCCAAATTTCCTCAAAACTTCAGATTTGATCGACGCAAATCTATTAAGCTACAACTTGTTTTGAGCCGAATATTTTTTAGCCAAAATTCAGCTCCCACTGAATCCAGTAACACATGACAGCACAAAATGGAGCTAGAACAACTCAAGTCGATCAACGAACGAACTAACAGCTACCGAATAATCAGTGCATAGACGAATAAGCTCAAGCTTCATATAGGAGGAGAGCGAGGAGGGGTCAGTGTCAGTCACCATGGTTTTCGCCACCCGGGTGTTGAATGGAGGCTCGGCCGGGAGAGAGGGCAAAGCCCCACCGATACTGTTGCAAGCTAATAAAAGCCAGAGATCGCTCCCAGTTCAAAAAAGGAATGCCGCTTCACATCCTCGCCGCCCCGGAGACATCAACGACGACGTGAACGGCCGCCGGTGACTAAGGTTACCGTTGAGAGCTCGGGTTCCAGGCGGATGCTCGATAACCCGGTTACAGAAGCCTGAAGGGACCGCCGGCTAGGCGGTCGGCGGTGGGGCAACGAGGCGCCGCCGACCGTGGTAGTGACCGCGGGCGGAGGGGAGGACTGGGACGTGGTCCCCGTGAGGAGTGGTTAGGGTTGGCGGATCTGAAGCATCGGTGATGGTGCGTGCCGGCGGTGGCAGGGATGATGTGGCGTGCAGCACCGGAGTTCGTACGGGAAGGCGGGGGCTGGCGGTGATTGCGGGTGGAGATAGACGGCCGGAAAAGGGAACGAGCTTGACGCAGCTTGAGGACCGAAAGATATTTCCTTTTTTTTTTCCTAAGCCATTGCAATTCCTAAAAGTGGCAGAAATGTCATTTTAATTTATCTATTTCCAGGCATACCATTACTATTTCAGTTTCTTCGAATCATACCATTTTATATGTATTTGATGCTTACGAACTCGCCTGCAGATACCCAATATTTTGTATTGCCCTGTTTGCCCATAAACACACATCCTCTCTCCAGTCACTTGCGCATGGGACCCACGCGTCATCTTTTTCCTTATCTCTTTCTCCTTCGCTAACCTGTCTTCCTCCTAGATCCTTCGCCGCCGCCGCCGCTAGTCCACGGTTAACGCATGTTGCGCCGTCCATCCTCTGTCTCCACTGCCCCACTATCGTTGCTTGATTCGTGCATTGTCGCACGTTAAGCTCGGATTCATGGCCTCCATCGCCGGCTGCTCTTCTCTAGCTTGGCCGCTGGCGCGTGACCTGGTGAAGCGGAGGTCATAGGTGTCGATGTCCTCCTCGCCGTCTGTTGGGGATGCGGCCTTCAGGACCAAGTACCGAAGGGCAAGAACGAGCGTGCTTAACCACTTCTACAGGGCCCGGAGCCAGCGTTCGATGCAGCACCTTCGGGGCCCTTCGGTTCGAGGAGAGAGGAAGACGAAGGAATGAAGGCCAGCGGGGCCCCTCGAAGGGGCCGTCGAAGGCCAAAGGGGGCCCGAAGGGCTCAGTGGAGCCTGCATCTCTCGAAGTCAGGCGCGCCCGAAGAAGGAAGTGGATGAGAGCTCGGTCAAAGGGAGTGGTTGAGTCAATGTTGTACGGAGGGTGTGAATGTACTGAAATGCTCGTGTAAAACAGAGAATATTCCCTTCCATTGTAAGGAAAAGACTGTAATGACATCAAGGCCTATGAGCCTAGACTATATAAGCATGATAAATATACTATATTGGGGATGGTTAATTGGCCCCCCTGTCGTAACATTCCCATATTTGAGTCTGAAGTCGCCCTTCGATGATTTACGTTTCCGACTGTTGGTGATGTCATCCGCCCCGGGTCCGACCTCCACACAACAGTTTGTCGCCCACCTCGTGGTGACAACCTACAACATGCCACCTAAAAAGAACAAGAACCCACCACCTTCGATCGACCCCGACGATACCAGCGATGGTACCGCTCAACCCCACCCTCAGAACTCCACTGAGGGAGATGTCGAGGAGATCGCCGTAGGCAAGCTCGAAGTCAACTTGGAGGCAATAGGTGTAGCCCCCGAAGACATCTCGGCCTTGCGAAGGATCATGTCCGTCACCTCGAAGGCGGCACTAGAGCTTCATCAGCCCCTAATTGCCTTCATCAACCCTTCATCATCAGCTCCAACGGTGCCTGGAACCTCCGCACAACAAGGCGTAGAAGCTCAGACCCTACGCGACGCTCAGCAGCCAGAGCAAGCAACCGAGGAGCCTCGGAGGAACATGCAGAGCCAAGAGAAAAGGGCGAAGATCGCAGCACTTCAGGAAGACCTTCGGACATTACTCGAGCCCGAAGACCCTCAACCACAGCCCCAAAGCGCAGAGCCAGTCGCGCGAACCTCCCACAGTTTGATGGAGAAACCGACCCGAAGGATTTCCTCCTCAAGTACGAAGCAGTGGTAGAATCTTGCGAAGGTTCGGACTCCGCAAAGGCTAAGTCGCTGGTCATGGCACTGAAGGGGGCATCAACTCGTGGCCTCAAATCGTGGCCTCAACTCAGAATGAAACTGTGTACCACCTTCCGAAGTATTCAGCCCGAAGAACTAACCCCCATGGATTTACTGCACGCATGCACCTAGGTAGAAATGGAACCACTTCAAGACCTACTCAACAGGGTCGTCAGAGTAGCGGCCAAAGTGCCGAGCGATTTTGAAGGCAAGATAATTGATTCCACCATCGCTGGCCTATGCGTCGGTCCATGTCAGGACTACCTTGACAGGATCAGGCCTCGTTCAATCACAGAACTCTTCAAGGTGCTACAAGAATATTTGAAATCTGACCGCGGTCGAAGGCAGAGAATCGACAACATGAACGCACAGAAAAGGTCCAAGCAGGACCGACCCTCGCAGTCAAGGCAATGAGCCCGCTCAACATATGCCGAAGCCAGTAAACAACCTGTCAAGTGATCACCAGCAATACCAGCAAGGTCAAGATCAGCCACCTCAAGGCAATGGCTTTCGAGGGGGGCAAGGCTACAGAGGCTGGGAGGTCGAGGAGGACCGCGAAGGCAATACTGTTTCTTCCACGGCCCAGACACGGGCCACATGACAGCAAAATGCCCGGTGGTGCAGAAAGCAAAAAGAGACCTCGAGGCTGAACAACAACACGCTCAAGCTCCCTACCAACCTGTTTCTCATGTTACAAGAAGTTTCTGGCCTTCACAACAGCAATACTACCCTATCGCATCAAATTACTAGCCATCCAGGTGATTGCAAGCCCAAGCTACCCAGCTCTCCCGGCACCACCACTATTGCCTTCGCAGCAAAGGCAAGTGTCTTCGTACGACCCTGATAACTACCAGCTCCCCAAAAAGGCAAAACAAGAGCCAGAAAATTCAAATCAGTCCGAGCCGAAAGAGTTACACCCGTATGTCATTAATGCAATCTCTGGGGGTTCGAACAAACCTGAGCACATGTCTAAGCGTCAGCAAAGGGAAGAATTCTACAGCATCAATCAAATTTGTGAAGGCAAAGTGTTCAAAACCGCGTGGTCACACATCCCAATCACCGTCACAGAAAGTGACATCAAGAGTTTGCGCCACCCGCATAATGACCCGATAGTCATAAGTGTGGGGGTCATGAATTAGGGGGCCCACCAACATGACACCAGCTAACGGCAAGCGGACGATAAGAGACCCCGATAACGGTTAAAGACAATTTTATACGCGGCTGGACAAGAGAATTCCGTCTTCCCCGACCCTCGGAAGGCCTGGGGGGTAAAAGGGTCAAAAACCTCCATCTCGCCCGACCCCTAAGCGATCAGGAAGACGAAAGAGTCGGGCGCCTCCGTCTCGCCCGACCCCCGACCTCCCGGGTCGGGAGATCAGACCCCTGAGGGGAGACTCTCGCGTCGCCCGACCCGGTGTGCGGTGAAGGAATAAAGAGGGCCTCGGGAATACCCCCGAAGCCAGGCCGGACTCGAACGGGAGAAAGCGTGCGGCTCACGCTTTCCCCCGACCGACACCCGATAGCATATACAGGCCTGCCAACCGGAAAAGCTGATCCGTAGCCCAGCGCCAGAGGAAAAAGTAACAACACGAGCTCTGTTAGCACTAGCAGCCAAGAAGGAGGCTACCGTGAAGCTGCCTGGGGGCAGGCCAAGGACACGTGGCGACGAACAAGAGGGTCGCCGGACGCACTAAGCCGACAACCAGTAACCGTCGGAGGCGCTGGCCTCCAAGGGTAGTTAAGTAAAACGCCATTGTAACAGGGCCCTCCCCTTGGCCTGTAAAAGGGGAGGGCTCCCTCCTGCGAGGGGGAGATCTGATTCTAGAGACACTCGATCCCTATAACACTTAGTCCCCTACACGTATTCTACACCCAAGGCTTGAACCGACCTTCGTTGTAATCCGCCGTCGAGAGAGCAATACAACCACGAGTCGCCTTCACTGGACGTAGGGATCCATCTCGAACCAGTATAAACTATGTGTCCTGCGTGATGAGACGTAGGTGGCCAATCTTCCGTCAGGTAAGATAACTCTCGTTTTAGACGGAGTGAAACACACCGATCCGGCTTCAAGTCAGCAACTCGAACCCTGCAATCTTAGCACCACAACTCCTCTGGTTATCAACCGTGTCACGATCCGGTTGACCTCGCCAAGAAGGCTAATCCCTGCAAGTGAAACAAAGAACACAAGCAAGAACTTGAAAGTACGCAGCTCTCCATATTGGTGATAATCTACGGATGAATGATTAAGCACACAAGTTGGGGTTCTACAAACCGAAGAACGGCGACTGTTCAAAGACAGATTGATCTAAAGCAAAACCCAAACCCTAATGGTAGCGGTGACGGCTGTAAAATAGAGTCTAGGGTCATGGTCAACCCCTGGACGCGCCCCCTAATGGTCTCGACAATGATACAAGGCCCAAAGGCCAAAAGACGGTAACGCAGCACCGGGACAGATTCTGGATGCCACCTTGTTTGGACGATTCCCGACGACTCAGAAGGAATTTGGGCCTCAAACCAGCTCCATTAGAAGCTCTATGAAATCTTCTTTTCAACCATATATGGATCGTCGAAATCGGACTCCGTATGTGGCCTGGGCGTCTGTTTTACCGAAGGCAGTTCCTGGTCTCTGAGTTGGACTCGCAGTTGAGTTGTATTGGGCCTCCACGAAGCTTGGCCGACCCTTGCTGATCCTCCACGCCTCTTAGCCTTTCTCCATGTGTCTCTTGGCCTTCTCCTTGGTTCCTAATCACATTATAAATAATTGGTAGCGAACCATTCTCAAAAATATTAATAGAAACACTTAGGAGCGAACTCACCTCTAGATTAAATTGTCGCGCTCGAGCTCTTGTGATTGGACCTTGAATGTCCAGCGAAGAAACCTCGTGTATATCCGTAGGAGTGATATCCTCATCATCCTTCCCCTCTTGAACTGAAGTCGTCCTCGACTCAAGCACATCTTCTTCTCCCAAGTAAGGTCTCAAATCTGCAATGTTAAAAGTAGGACTAACTCCGAACTCGGGAGGCAACTCAAGTTTATATGCATTATCATTAATCTTTTCAATTATTTTAAATGGACCCTCAGCTCGGGGCATCAACTTTGACTTCCTCAATTCTGGAAAACGCTCTTTTCTCAAATGCAACCACACTAAATCACTTGGTTCAAGTTTTAACTCTCTTTTACCTTTACTACCAGCAACTCTATATTTTTCTGTCATCTTTTCAATGTTATGCTTAGTAGTTTCATGCATTTTCAATATAAACTCAGCACGTTCCTTAGCATCACTATGAATTCTCTCACTAGTAGGCAAAGGTAGAATATCAATAGGAGCACGGGGTTGAAACCATACACTACCTGAAAAGGACTTACCTTTGTAGTGGAATGTGTTGCGCGATTGTATGCAAACTCCACATGAGGCAAACATTTTTCCCACATCTTCAAATTTTTCTTCAAAACAGCCCTTAACATGGCACCCGAAGTACGGTTCACCACCTCTGTTTGTCCATCGGTTTGCGGATGACAAGTGGTAGAAAATAATAATTTCGTAACCAACTTGTTCCACAAAGTACGCCAAAAGTGACTCAAAAATTTTGCATCATGATCTGAAACAATAGTAGAAGGCATACCATGCAAACGTACAATCTCTTTGAAAAAGAGGTCATCAATATGGACATCATCATCACTTTTATGACATGGTATAAAATGAGCCATCTTAGAAAAGCGATCCACCACAACAAAAATGCTATCCCTCCCCCTCTTAGTCCTAGGCAATCCCAAAACAATATCCATAGAAATATCTGCCCACGGAATAGAAGGAACAGGAAGAGGCATGTACAAACCATGTGGATTCAAACGAGACTTAGCCTTTTGACATGTCGTGCAGCGAGCAACGAACCGCTCAACGTCGGTCCTCATCTTTGGCCAAAAGAAGTGTGTGGTCAAAACATCCTCCGTCTTCTTAGCGCTGTGTCCCATCAAACCTCCTCCATGCGCTTCCTACATCAACAAATGACGAACGGAACCAACTGGAATGCATAGGCGGTTAGCTCTAAACACGTACCCATCATTAATCACGAACTTGTTCCATGTACGTCCTTCTTTGCAATTCATCATCACATCTTTAAAATCAGGATCAAGCGCATATTGTTCTTTAATTGTTTCAAGCCCAAAAATCCGACAATCAAGTTGGGACAACAAAGCATATCGTCTAGACAAAGCATTGGCAATCACATTATCCTTCCCTTTCTTTTGTTGAATGATGTAAGGAAAAGATTCAGTCAACTCAACCCATTTAGCATGTCTACGGTTCAAATTACTTTGTGATCGAAGATACTTAAGCGCTTCATGATCAGAGTGTATAACAAATTCTCTAGGCCACAAATAATGACGCCATGTCTGTAAAGAACGTACTAGAGCATACAATTCTTTATCATACGTAGAATAATTTAAAACAGGGCCATTCAATTTCTCGCTAAAGTATGCAACGGGTTTACCATTTGCATCAAAACACCACCAATGCCAAATCCACTAGCATCACAAGCAAGTTCGAAAGTCTTACCAAAGTTCGGAAGTTGCAGCAATGACGCATGTGTAAGCTTGTCCTTCAAAGTAGCAAATGACTCCTCTTGTGTTGTTCCCCAATGAAACACCACATCTTTCTTTGTCAAGGCATGTAGTGGCGCTGCAAAGGTGCTGAAATCCTGGACAAAGCGGCGGTAGAAACATGCAAGACCAAGAAAACTCCTCACCTGTGTGATGTTTTGAGGCAGCGGCCAGCTCTGAATGGCTTTGATCTTTGTCTCATCCACCTGAATCCCCTGTGGAGTAACAACATAGCCAAGAAAAGAGACTCGATTGGTGCAAAAGATGCACTTCTCAAGGTTAGCATACAAATGCGCTGCTCTCAACACATCAAAAACAGCACGTAAGTGATCCATATGTTCATCCATAGTCTTGCTGTAAATCAATATATCATCAAAGTAAACCACCACAAATCGACCAATAAAAGACCTCAAAACCTCATTCATCAAACGCATGAAAGTACTAGGTGCATTGGTTAAACCAAAAGACATCACTAACCACTCATACAACCCGAATTTAGTTTTAAAAGCTGTTTTCCATTCATCTCCAAGTTTCATTCTAATCTGGTGGTAACCACTACGCAAGTCAATCTTTGTGAAAATATAGCGCCACACAACTCATCAAGCATGTCATCTAGCCTAGAGATAGGATGACGATATCGAATAGTAATATTATTGATGGCTCTACAATCAACACACATACGCCAAGTACCATCCTTCTTAGGAACTAAAAGCACATGCACAGCACAAGGACTAAGGCTCTCACGTACATACCCGCGGTCCAAAAGGTCTTGGACTTGTCGCTAAATCTCCTTAGTTTCCTCAGGGTTGGTTCTGTAAGCGGCACAGTTTGGCAAAGAGGCTCCTGGAATCAAATCAATCTGATGCTCTATCCCTCTCAAAGGTGGCAGCCCCGGCGGTATCTCAGCTGGAAAAACATCCTTGTACTCCTGCAAAATGTTAGTGACCGCAGGAGGCAAAGAGCTAGCAATATCATCAAGTGAAAACAACGCTTGTTTGCATATCAAAACATAGCAAACATCATCCTTGGAAATTTCAGCAAGGTCACGTTTTGTTGCAAGCATAACTCTACCCCCTAATTTAATTCCCTCGCTCTCAAATTTATGTATGGATGTCTCCTTTTTAGGTAGGTATATGGAATTAGCAACTTGCTGATTTTCAGATTCATCCTTACTCAAACTAGCAGCTCTTTCTTTATCAGCTTGTACTATTTCAGCAGGGGTCAAAGGAACCAAAGTAATTTTCTTTCCCTTATGCATGAAGGTGTAATTATTACTTCTACCATGGTGTGTTGCATCATTATCATGTTCCCAAGGACGACCCAATAAAAGTGAACAAGCTTGCATAGGTACCACATCACAATCAACAAAATCAGCATATGCACCAATGGAAAAATAAACTCTACAAGTATATGCAACCTTTGCTTTACCAGAGTCATTAAGCCATTGAATGTAGTAAGGATGTGGATGTGGTCGTGTGGTCAAGCCAAGCTTCTTGACCAGATCTGAACTCACCAAGTTGTTGCAGCTTCCTCCATCAATAATCACACGTGCACGTTGGTTCTTGATGACGAAGAAAGTCTGGAACAAGTTGTGACGTTGCAACCTCTGAGGCTGCTGAACTTGCGTGCTGAGCACATGCTGAACAATGATGTTCAAGAAACCCGAAGAATTGTCTCCACCATGAATGACATGATGGTCGACATCTTCGGCAGCACCCTCCTCCTCTTCATCGTCTTCTATGTCAGAGGTGTTGATGTAACCTCCATCCTCTGTCGCCAAATATGCCCGCTGACTTGGGCAATCCTTCTTCACGTGTCCAATGCCATGGCAGCGATGGCACTAAATGCCAGAGGTGCGTCCCGTGGAGGCGATGGATGAGGAACTCTGAGCCGATGCCTGCGAATAAATATTTTTACCTGAATCTGCAGCACATGAGGAAGACTTGTTTGGTGTAGTCAAAACACCACTCGTCGTCGCTTTCTTGCTCGCTGGTGGAGGTTTCCGAAAAGTCGAAGGCTTGGGCAACCCAGAATGCGCCGACGTGGTGGTGCGTGGCAGAAAGGATGTCCGGGGGGCGTTGCGCCTGTCCTGCTGCTCCTGCAATTGTCGACCCTACAATTCCTTCTCTGCAAGCATAGCAAACTGGAACAACTGGTTGATAGTATGAAAGCCCTTGTTATCAACTATATCTTGTATATCACGTCGTAGGCCTGAATAAAATCGAACAATGGCATCCTCCTCACCCTCAACTGTCCCACAACACATCAAACCCTTCTGAAGCTCTCCATAGTAATCCTGCACACATTTATCTCCTTGATCTAAACGCATCAATTGACAACGCAACTCTCTATGGTAAGAAGGGGGAACAAATCTATCACTCATAGCAACCTTAAGTTGTTCCCAAGTATTAGGTGCAAGATCTGCAGCAACTAAACCAGTCCACCATATGATTGCAAAATCTTTAAATTCACTACTCGCTTGTCGAACTCTATGTTGCTCAGGCACAAGGTGGGCATTAAATTTTTGTTCTACTGTCATCTCCCAATCAAGATATGCTACAGCGTCATATTGTCCATCAAAAGAAGGTAGAGTAAATTTTACCTTAGCGTAAGGATCAGGGGCAGGGCGATTACCACCTGCGGCGTTGAGCCGAATATTTCTTCGTATGCGTGCCTCTCGTGTAGCTGCCTCGTCCACGTTGCCATGGATGTCAAGCACCACATCTTGATCGACTGGTTGAGGAGGTGGACGAGCTTCCGATGCCGCAAGGCGGTTGGTTAGCGTGGTAATCTGTCCATGGAAACCCGCGATGGTATCTTGAAGTCTAAGTCCGTTGATTCTCTCAGTGACGGACCTGGCGACCGTGTCTCTTATCTCGTCTCTCATCTTGGTCCGCATCGCCTCCATGAACGTCTGCAACTGTGCTTGGCTAACACACTCATTGAAGTCCTTTGGAGAAGCTCCTTCATTACCTACCATTGTATCAACAAAAATAGGAACAAACAGTGAAGGTTATCCCTAATAATCTAATGCTGTCTGGTGGAATCACACCCTCACAAACGTCTTACCAAGTTCTTACCAAGTTCTTACCAACACAAGCAGTGGAACGACACAACCGGTGGCTGGTTCATGATACCTGTGAGGAGACGGCACCAAGATTGCAAGGGTTTCGCTGTACTGATCTGAAGAAAGTATGTGGAGCTTTGGGTGGCCAAATATGATAGCAAGGGTTAGCAAATATCGAATGCAGATTAGCCAAGTTCAATAAGTATCCTGAGTACAAGTCACAATTGCTGGCTAAGACATATCCTAGGCGTAGCACAATAAGTTGGAACAAGAACAATGGAAGAAGCTCAAATAACAAGCAAAATGGCAGTTCGGTAATTACACGCTCATACGACAACTAGTAGGAATCATAGTTGTTTTCCATTTTCTTTTTTCTTTTATTTATTTGATATTTTTCTCACAACCAGGAGCACCAAAATAGGAACACCACCAAATATCACCTCAATCTGATGAGAGATGTGGGCTACACAAATTCAGAGGCGTTTGCCGAAAAGCGGGGCAAGACAGAACGATAATTTTTTAATTAACTTCCTGATTTTTTTTTATTTTTTTGAGAACGGCCAAATCGGCGAATTTCTGAATGGTATGTGCAACTTTTTGTTGCCAAGCTCCTGTAAAAATTTCAAACCAAACGGAGTACCGAGCGAAAAGTTGTGCTCGTTTTACTGAAGGTACCTCAAGTTATGGTTTCAAAGAGGCACAAGAGGGGCTGCGACTTCGGCAAATAGATCAGTAGCGGCTAGGGCAAAAGATAATCGCCAGATGGATCCAAGAGGGGCTGCGATGCAAGGCAAAGACACACGACGGTTCGCAACCTATCTAGGGCTAGCGTGGCGTGAATTCACACAAGGCGGCTAGCGGGCCAAGTCGAGTAATGGTGGTATCAACCTGTGATCTGGGTAAAGGTGGATGGGCAAGCGGCGGAACACAAACAAGCAATGGTGCGGTTGGACTACGACTAAGAATACAAACTAAACTAGCAACAAGACTCGACTACAGACATGAACTAAACAAGGCAATCTGAAACGAAATTGCAAAGGCGAAAAAGGGATCTAGGACATTAGAATATTTGTTTTGTAGGTTTTTTTTTTGGACTCTAGGACGAAGGCGAAAACAAGGATAAGGGTGGACCTGACAGTAAACCTTGCTCTGATTACCAAATGATGAGACGTAGGTGGCCGATCTTCCGTCAGGTAAGATAACTCTCGTTTTGGATGGAGTGAAACACACCGATCCGGCTTCAAGTCAGCAACTCTAACCCTGCAATCTTAGCACCACAACTCCTCTGGTTATCAACCGTATCACGATCTAGTTGACCTTGCCAAGAAGGCTAATCCCTACAAGTGAAACAAATAACACAAGCAAGAACTTGAAAGTACGCAGCTCTCAATATTGGTGACAATCTGTGGATGAATGATTAAGCACACAAGTTGGGGTTCTACAAACCGAAGAACGGTGATTGTTCAAAGACAGATTGATCTAAAGCAAAACCCAAACCCTAATGGTAGCGGCGACGGCTGTAAAATAGAGTCTAGGGTCGTGGTCAACCCCTGGACGTGCCCCCTAATGGTCTCGACAACGATACAAGGCCGAAAGGCCAAAAGACGGTGACACAGCACCGGGACAGATTCTGGACGCCACCTTGTTCAGACGATTCCCGACGACTCAGAAGGAATTTGGGCCTCAAACCAGCACCATTGGAAGCTCTATGAAATCTTCTTTCCAACCATATGTGGATCGTCGTAATCGGACTCAGTATGTGGCCTGGGTGTCTGTTTTACCGAAGGCAGTTCCTGGTCTCCGAGTTGGACTCGCAGTTGAATTGTATTGGGCCTCCACGAAGCTTGGCCGACCCTTTCTGATCCTCCACGCCTCTAAGCCTTTCTCCATGTGTCTTTTGGTCTTCTCCTTGGTTCCTAATCACATTAACAATAGGTAGCGAACCATTCTCAAAAATATTAATAGGAACACTTAGGAGCGAACTCACCTCTAGATTAAATTGTCGCGCAACACTTAGGAGAGGCGAATGTGCATACCTTGGCTACCTTTGTTGCCGAACCAAAGAGTGGTTCACAAGAGTTGGTACTCATCAAATCCCGATCTTTGGAATTTGTAATTTTCAGGGAAGAGGGAGAGAATGGACTCACACATGGAATATCATGATCACTCTTTTTATTTCTCTCTCTCTTTTTCCTTCATATTTTTCATGAGATGCTCACAGTTGGAGTCTTTGAGTCTTTCACTCTTTTTCTTTTTCTTCATTTTCTTTTCTTTTCTCATAAGAGGATGGCTCATCATTACTTTTTTCTCTTTTCTGCTCACAGAGAGATTGATTTGTGTGGAATGTATGATGACCTTGGAAATGAATGGGTTCACAGTGGAGAATTTTGGCTGATTTTTTTTTGTGGGGGGATGTGCTGGCGGTGGACATCGGACCCGGAATGGGCGACCGACACGCCAAACACTTTGGAGGCTAGCAATGAAATGGGTACGCAAAGGAGAAAGACCGGTAAATGACAAGTACCTTCTTCAAGCGAACTCACCACTCGGCAAGACTCAAAGTAAGACAAGATAGCATATGATGGCAAGTTTTTAAATTCAACTGTTTAGCTCTGGATAAGATTCAGGGAAGATTCACCAATTTAAATTTTTATAAAAGACTTCCGAGAGGTCCCTTAATAAGCATGCAGTTGAACTCGAAGCAAACAATATCAAAGCTATCAACAGCCTAGACTATGAACAAGTTGGTTTATGCCTCCCACAAAATGATTAGGACAAACTCAAATGCCAAAAGACTCAAGTACTAGGATAGTAACAGATTATGAACGAGGCATTTGAAGAGCATAAACAGAGCAACTTTTCATCACTCCCAAAGAAACAGGATTCATACGGATTTCCACACATATATGTTAGGAGCATTCTTATTTATTATCATTATTTTTTTTGATAGAAGATAAAACTACTCCTATTTTATTATGGCATGGCATGGCACGGCATGGCATGGCATGGCATGGCATGGTACTTCTCACTGACTGGAACGATTGGAACTGGAACGACTGGAACGACTAGAACGAGGGGTAGAGGACTCACCTTGGTACTGCACATGCTACTCCCCCAAGCTTCGATGAAGCTCGGTGGTAGTAGTTCTGGTTGGGGTCGAAGTGCATGTGCTCAAAGAAGCCGTAGAGATCATGCTGTTGGGAGGTGGCAATCCCCCAGGTCTGCTGCGTGAGGTCGGTGTTGTGCGCGAGGTTGCCGCTGATCTCCTGCTGCTGCTGGCTCATCGTGTCCAGCTGGGTACGGATTTGCGAGATGTCTCGGGCGATCGGGTTCTCGTAATCGTACCTAGCGGACGGCAATGGTCCCACCTGTGGCCCAAGATTCATACCTTGGAAATAATCGAAGGTCTCGTTGAAGCTCATGTGGGCCGTAGGGTTCTACTGAGGCTGCGGCTGAGGCTCGGTGGACGTGTCTGCTGATGATGATGGCCCTGCTTCACTGTCGTGAAGGGCTCTCCTTCTGCGTTTCATGGGTCCGACGACACTGTGGCGAGGGGGTTCCTTCCATCTGAGCTGCAGGGTTAGGCTCTTTACCGACTTTAACGCGAGGTTCGGGCATGGAAGCTCGACCTCCTCGATATAGCCGGGGTAACACATGAAAAGCTTATACTCTGGCCCTTCCCGCATTAAATGCCCCTGAACAAAGTGGTCTATGCCAATGCAAGTCTGATATTCTGCGTCGATGGGCAAAAATTTGACTTGTGCATTTTTCATCGCACCGACACTAGTGGCGATGCGAGTAACCAATGAGGTGATGTCAATGGTGGTGCGGGTAGTAATAAGCCTTTGTCACACATCGAGCATGCTCAAAATCGGAGAAAACCGAATTTTGTTGACCATAGCATAAAGGCACTCCATATCAGGTGCAAGACAGAGACGCAAATCGGAACGAGGGTGAACCACCATAGCAATCCACTTGGCGAGAAAATGAAGAGTGGGGTTATGAATTGAGGTGATGCTGTTTTTACCACTGAGCGGCTC
The DNA here is from genome assembly GCA_015342445.1 of Digitaria exilis. Lineage (NCBI taxonomy): Eukaryota > Viridiplantae > Streptophyta > Magnoliopsida > Poales > Poaceae > Digitaria > Digitaria exilis. Next base: position 1,723,453 of record JACEFO010001965.1, read on the forward strand.
ATTTGTGATGTTGTCCCACCATTGGGCACGATTGTACCGGTGGCCAGTCACCAAAAGATCCGGATCAATGATGCATCGCTTGCTAAACCCGAGAGCATCACTGAGTTGCTTCGGGGAATAGCAATACTCCTCATTGAAAAAGCGAAAATGCACCTTCGTCTCCCGTTGGAGAAACTCAACTTGCAAACTCATTAGAAATTCCATAGTCAAGAAATGCGAACCTATTTCATGGACGGAGTAGAAGTCCGCCCACCCAGCATTGCCGAATGCGCGTTCCATGTCACGAAGCAGTCCTGTCTTGATCAGCAGCGTGGCATCTATGTACTTGGTGTGGCTGAAGCTTCGGGTTTTCAACTGGTTGAGGAGTTCTAGTTCCTCATCAGACCTCGGAATGATATGCTCAATCCGAGTCATGATTCGGATACGGAGACGGTCCCTTGGCACCTCAGTATCCTCAGTCCCCTGAGATGCCATGTCATGTTGAGCGGTGTCAACAGACATGGTGTCTCGGGACACCGGGGAGTCCTGGGAACCGTGGGAACGCCTAGAACTCGACGAGCCGAACCTCCGCTTTACTTCCTGCACCCTCTCTTTCGCCCTTCGCATCATGATTCCTACAAAATGTTACTGCTAGCAAATACCCGAAGGAAATCAAGATGAGTTAGCGGTTAGAGCAACGAAAGTCAGTCGTTCTTGTGGGAGGTTAATCACCACAACGAGTCAGCCGTTCTTGTGGGAAATTACTCACCACAAAAAGGTTAGTCGTTCTTGCGGGGACCGAACCTCCACAAATCGTTCTTGATCAGTGCAACCTTAGCTCAAGAGGCAAGAAATATTTGGGCAGAATTTTCTTGAGCTAGACTTGGGATTTTTTTTAACTTGGGGCTTTGGAGGCTTAAACAGGGGGGGAGAAGATTAAACTTCGGTGGAACTCGTGCTTACCTGCGCAGGGGGTGCCGAGCTGAGCGTTCTGGGCGTTCGGCTTTTATAGAGCGGCGACGGGGGGAGGCCGACCGGCCTAGGTGGGGCTGGCCGGCCCTGCTGCTGCACAACAAGCGGCGGAGCTTGGTCGTCGGGGCACTACGCGCTGAAGGACGAGCGTCGGCGGGTGGTGACGGGACACGAGCAGCGGAGGGCGGCCGACCGGCCGTGATGGGGCCGACCGGCCTGCCGCCGGCGCCGTCGGTGCCCGGCCTCCTCGTGGTGCTCGTGCACGATATTCTATTCTCCACTGTATGTGAATCTGACCAAGGCAATGACAGGTGGGGCTGGCCGGCCATAGAGATGGCCGAATTTTTTTTTGTATATATATGCAATGCTAAAATTTAAACATGAGTTGTGAAAATTAAACATGGCATGCAGAGTTGGAAATTAAAATTAGGAAGGGAGACCTATTCTATATGCAAATGCAAAAATGCATGGATAAATACCACATACCTTATGGCGAGGGCTCGGATTTTCCGTCCTGAGCGGGACGCTCCGAAGTATTCTTCGGGTGCTTTACGGCTTTGGTCTGCCAGATCTTTCTCGTTTGGCGGGGCTTAGTGTCAACCTTCCTCTCTTTCTCTGATAGTTGATCCAGTATTTTCTTTCTCGATATCCTCCGCTGTGCATGATAGCGATCATGCCGCTTCTTCTCTCTAAGGATAAGTGTCTCCACCACACTCACAAGCTCCTTGAAACACATGTTCTGGACCGGCTGCTTCGGTGTGACCTCACTAACCATGTTGACTTGTTGGGGCGGCTCTTCCTTCGGAAGGAAAGTAAACTCCTCTATTGCCCCATTGAGCTTGAGCTGAATATTCCCAGCGCCAACATCGATGTTGGCATTAGCAGTGCTCAAGAATGGTCTCCCGAGAATGAGAGAGCTCTTGGCGTCTGTCTCCATATCGAGGACGACGAAATCCACTGGGATGAATGAGTCTCGGATCTTCACCGGGACATTCTCCGCTACTCCAGCGGGGTAACGAACCGATTGGTCCGCTAGCTGCAAGCACATGGTGTAGAGACCAGCGTGATATGCTTGAGTTTGTCAAAGACTACCTTGGGCATCACGCTGACGCTGGCCCCCAAGTCACATAGGGCGTGATCAAACTCTTGGCCTCCTATTGAGCAGGAAATCATGGGACATCCGGGATCCTTCTTCTTGGGGAAATTGGGGCCGAGTATAGCTGAGCTACATGCCTCGGTGAGTTGCACCGTCTCAGTGGTTGGCAGGGTCCTCTTGTTACCAAGGATATCCTTGATATATTTTGCATATGTCAGGACCTGCAAAGCATCCAGGAGAGGTATATTGATATAAACCTTCCTGATTACCTCGACGAATTTTCCGAATTGTTCGTCGGCCACTGGCTTTCTCTTCCGTTTAGGGAACGGGAGGTAGTTCGGGTCACGGGTCGTGCCCGAGGCTTGCGGGGCCTCATTCTCCCCTTGATCAGCTGGGATGGCATCTTCGTCGGCCTCCTCTTCATCTCCTTCAACCCTTCGCTACGTACCTGCAACCTGGGGAAAAGATGGATCCCGCGTGGACTTTCCAGTCCGCGTGGTCACCGCACTAACATTCTCCTTAATGGGAACCTCCGGTTGCCCGGGCAGTTTCCCCATTTTAGGGTTAGGACAAGATGCAGCCAGCTGAGCTACTTGAGTTTCAATCATTTTGTTAAAACTCAGCTGGTTCTTAATAAAAGAGTTAAACCCGTCTATTTGGGCAGCCAGAGACTCCATAACTTTGTCAGTAGCAAGGAATTTCTTGGTAACGTTAATTTGTTTCTGGCCGTACCAAATATCCTTAAGGGACGGCTGAAAGCTGTTATTAGGAGGATTACCTGATTGTTGGCCGAAGAGGAGGTTGGGCATGGAATTCCAACCTTGCTGAGGACGGAAGCCTGAGTTGTTGAAGTTTCCACCGTTTCCGATGAAACAGGCCTCCTCCTGGGTCGTCGGGCAACTGCTGCCCGAGTGTCTAGATTCACCGCACGTCTCGCATGTCATTCGTGCGTCAATGATCTGATTCATCTCCTTTTCAGGAGATTCCATTTTCTTCAGATGTAGGTCCATCTTCGCAGCGAGCATGTCAATGGAGTCGATCTGGTGTACGCCTTTGGTGCGTGAAGCATGTCTCTCACTCGTCCAACTCTGGTGAGTGGCGATCTTTTCGATAAGCGCCTTAGCAGCTGGTACATCCAGTGCAAGGAAGGCTCCTCCCGCTGCTGCATCTAGGTACTCTTGCGATCGATGGGTGAGGCCATGGAAGAAGTTTTGAGCGATCAACCACTCTTCCATGCCATGATGGGGACAGGCTGTAAAATATTCTTGCAGTCTCTCCCAAGCTTCTGGTACTGACTCACTGTCATGCTGCTGGAAGCCTGTGATTTGTCCTCGGAGGGCGTTGGTCTTGCCCACCGGAAAGAACTTGGTCAGGAATGCGTCGGCGCATTTCTGCCAGGTATTCTCGAAGCTTGCTTTGTTGGTGTAGAACCACTCTTTCGCCTTGCCAAGCAAGGAGAAAGGGAATAGCTTCAAGCGGATGGTATTGATCGGTGTGCCATTGGGATTGATTGTGCTGCACACCTCCAGGAAGGACTGGCCTGGACCATGTTAACAAGGACGGACCTCAGCTCAAATCCTCCTTCAGCTTCACCCTGAGCATCCAGTCCCGGAAAGTTGTTGCTTGACGGGGCGGAATACTCACGGAGTGTCTTCCTTGGGGCAGCCATAGTCTCAGGTGATTCTGGAGCTGATGAATACGACGACTCAGAGTCGGATGAAGATTCGAACAAGGTGTTTGAGCTGAATGAAATCTGAGGTGGAACGATTCTTTTCCTCACAACTCTCCCAATGCGTTCTGGATTTGGATCAAAGTTTGATGGTAGGTTGAAACCAGTCATGCACTAGCCTGCAAAACACATCAAAAACAGACGAGAGTTTGCAGGGGTAAGTTCTCTAAGGTTAGTGGTGATAAATCTGTAAAGATTATCAAATAATTCAACAATGTCTTTAGCCAATTGCTTCCCCGGCAACGGCGCCAGAAATGCTTGTTGGCACTTCTTAACGTCAATTCTTAAATCAACGTAAGAAGGTACTAGATTTATAATGTGGCTCTTAGAAAGAAATTCTGCAAGCGCACAGAATATATTGGTGTCGCATTCACCTTGGTGAAACCTAGGGTATCGTATTTATATTTCCGCAGGGAAGCCTTGGTTAAAGAGAATTGATGAATAATGAGATAGATCTTTTCAGAAATAAACACTCCCTAATCTCAGGGGGATAAATACACCTAAGTGTAGGATAATGGTCAAATGAATGACCGGATAGAAGGTCTGAACGACCAGCGACACACACACAGGAGCCTCATATCTATAGAAAAGGAAAAAAACACTGGGAGAGACCGGACTTACTAGGCTTTCTACTCAGAGCTAAGCCACTATACTCTTAAACCCAGAACCTAGCTTAGATATCGGGAACAGAGCTTGCTTCGACGACTGCAGCGGGGGGAACTCAGACTAGGATGAGAGAGGGGTTCCCCCAGGCCCAGCAACTACTGTTATGAATACACCCGAACGTGTTGGACTATAAAGGACGGACAGGGCTGTCACCACCTGTCGCCTACCACATCAGTTCCGTGGGGTGCAACACACTTCCTAGCTAACACTAAGTCAGACACCACGTCTGCACTTAATGTTAGGATTTCCTCTGGGTACCTTCAGAAGAAAACCCCGTCCTTCCAAGGCGTCTTACGGCCTTGGTCGTGACTAGAAAACCCGCAAGATAAATCCCCATAGAGCTAAACTACACTCTAGACCTAAAACTATAGGAAACAACCCAAAAAGAGAAGGTAAATATTATAAATGCTCTGAAGATAGAAGATATATATAAGAGCTTTACCAGAACTCCGAGGAACTCTAGAACTAGCTTGACTCGACTCTACTCCCAACTCTAATCCTAGACTAAGAAAAGGGAAAAATGGAAGATCTCCTAAACTTCAAGTGGAGTAATGTGTAGTGGTGTGTAGTGTGTGTCTTGGAATGAAGAGGAGGGGCCTTTATATAGCCTTTGGACGTCGGTTGCAGCTGGCCCCACCTCCTAACAGTCATAACCGTCCCTTGAGAGAAGAAGGTGGGCCATTGGAGCCGAGGGGAGGCCGGCCGGCCTAGGGGAGGCCGATCGGCCTCCACCTGGCGCCTCTGGCCACCGCCTTCGCTCTGGACGGCCATGATCACGTCCCGATGACGGTTAAGTGTGCTTCTCTAGCGGTTACGGCTGGTAAGTTAGGTAGGTGGACCCTTCAATCCTTGTACAAAGCATCCTAGGCCTTTCGGGTCCCTTGATCAAACCGACGTTGGAATCAACGTCCCTGATCATCTTCATTATGTTTCCTCTGCATGGACGAAGTTTGACACCCAAATGTGCCAGGGCCAGGCCGGCCGGCCTAGGGGAGGCCGGTCGGCCTGGGTTTGGGCCCAATTTGGGTGAAATTTCACCAATAGGTCCCCCCAGGCACAGATCATCCAAAACTTGTGGAATTTGTTAGTAATAAACATTTTATGTATGGAACATGGCATGAAACCCTTGTTTCTCCCGAAATGTTGACGGTCACCGAATGGTTTTAACGACCGTCAACAGACGCAACATTCAAGTTGTTCTCGCATCCGCAACACCACTTAAAACAGTTTTTACACAAATCAATCTCATTCCTAACAACTAAATCTCTCCCTCCTCTTGGGAAGATTTTGTTTCGTCCTCAGCAGGCGGTGAGTCTAGAGCGTCATTTACTTCCTCTTCGCTTTCTTCTTCTTCATCCCCTTCAACATCCGCGCCCTCGTCTTCATCCTAGTAAAAAAGGGGGGGTGGACAAAGGATTAAAATAAGTCTTTCGTTACCAAAAGCAAAGGAAAAGTAATGTTACGCAAAACAATTTATACCTTCGAAGATGAATCTTTAGCCATGTCTCGCCCGTAGATGTTCCAAAAGTCTCGCAAGAAACGACGCTTCATAGTCTCAACCTCTTTTGAGCTAGACGAGGACAAGTCTCCGAAATCAGAAAAACGAAACCCAGGGTTGGCAACCCGAAGAAGCAAATCTTTGTCTTCTTTTTCAAGAAATTTGCCGAAGCCATCAGAGCATGTAAGCGCAAAGTTGTCTCCCGCAATCGAAAAAACGTCCCCGAGACCAGAGAATTCCTCTTCAATCCAAGACAAGAAACTATCCACGCTTAACTCTTCTAGCAAAGCATAAGGAGTAGCCCCAAATTGCTTGAGCGAATTCGAGTACGAATCGAAGATCCAGGTTACTCTCTCAATGTCAAGAACTTTTGAAGAGGCCAAAGATTCCTCAGCTTCTTTTAGCCTAGCTTCAAGAGAAGTCACCTGAGCCTTGGCTTCTTTGGCAGCATCAGATTCACGAACAACAGCTTCTCGAAGATTATCGATTACCACCTGGTTATTATCATAATCTTTCTGAAGAGTGTCAAGTTTTCTTCTAGCAGTATGCCATATGTCTTCAACCCTACTTAAGTCTTTTCGAAGCTTGTCATTAACATCCCGAAGCCTCTCATTCTCTTTCTCCAAAAAACAAAGACTGTCAGCTGCGGTTTTAGACTTCGAGGCGCAAACCGCATTGATCAGCTTAACCTAAGAAAACACAATGAAAACAAAGAGGTAAGATAAATATAAAGAGAAGAGACGGAAATAAAGCAGTAGAAATCAACATGAACCTTGTGGGCTGCGGAGACGCTCAATCGAGATAACTCTTCAAAGCCAAGATTTTCCAGTGATCCTTTAAAATCTATAAAAAAACGAAGACAAAATATAAGGATCAAAGACGAAACTGAACAGGAAGTGGTACCAAAATATTTTTCTTACCTAGCATCTCAGCACTACCTTCACCAAGTTCAACAAAAGAAGAAGCTAAATTTTGAGGGCGACTGACAGTTGCCTCCTGAGGGATCTTTTTTCCCTTGGCATCAACAATCTCAACCTGAAAATCCTAAGCAAATAAGCAAACAACAAAAGAAATTCAGCGAACAAATACAGCATAACTAAAATTACTGACCTCGTGTTCGACACTAGCCATTTTTTTCCTCCACTATGTTCACTTCCTTGACGGCCGGCTCTGTAGAATACAAGCCCAAGTTATGCTCTAAGAGCTCAAGAAAGTTCGAATCAAATTCTCTTGGAGATTTTGAAACCACACTTGATATCGAGCCAACGAGGCTCATTCTAGCACCAGGGCATTTCATGAAAGGAACAAACAAACCTTCTCGAGAAGCAGCAGAAGTGCCTGCCAACTCCTTCATAAATTCCGTTGTGCCAAGATCATCGCTCGTAACACCAGCAATCTCTAGAAGTCCACATGCTGTATCAATAGCCTCCTCTTCTTTCCTAGCCTCGGCCACAGGGTTGTCCAACAGCGATGGATCCATCTTACGAGTTAATCGTGGCTTCTTGTTAGATACAAAAGTAGCCTGTTGCACATCGACAGACTTTCTTTTTTGAGCTTCGAGCTGTTTTGTTTTCGCCTGAGGAGCATCTTAACTCGAGGATACCAACACTTTTGATGAAGTTTCTTATATCTTCGAGATACTCCAAATTGTTTGGATCCAACGTTACCAGCAGCTTTCATACGCTTTTGGGGCTTCGAGGGTTTCACCCTATCCCCATACTTAACTCCCATTTCCATCCATGGGCGATTCAAGCGACTTGCTTTTTCAAAGAAGTCAATCATTGATTTCTTCTCCTTTTCTGTGAAAGGACCAACCAAAGACTTCGCGACCCATTCAACATTCAAAACAAGATCATCATCACTCACACCTGCAGGTTTCGTGAGTCCAAAAACAGCAAAGGTGGTAGGCAAATCGAAACCAGGTATCTGTCTCTCCTCAATTCTAAAGGGTTTCCAATCGGCTCCCAAGGGCCAGATTTCGGCAGCCAGAAATTCTTCAACTACGTCACGGCCTGTAAGTCGCCGGGTAGCATGATTGAAGCAGCAACTGTTCTTCTTAAAAGATTCAGATTTCTTACCGAAATCGATCACAGTAGATAGTTCTATATCACCAAGGGGGCCAGCAAAAGGATAATGCACATCACTAGAGTTTGGAGTAGCGAAACCAACCTTAACATAAAACCAAAATCTTGGCCAGTTCACATCCCAACGGTTTCGTTGAGCATATGTGAAGTCAACTTTGGTAATCTTCAAAGCTGCGCTCCGACGACGCGAAGTAAAAGTGGCAACGCCAAATTGCCCAATATGCTCTTCGCCGCCCTCTTCCAAAAAGACTGATCTTTTCTGAAGATGAAGTTCGTTGTAACGGCCGAAGGTGTCAAGATCAATTTCACCACCAAATGTCTTGACCCCCCAGAAAAATTTCGATAGTTGAAGAAAAGAATTCGGCGTCAACTGATGAAGTTTGACGTTGAAGTGGTCAAGAATCTGAGACAGCATAGGGTCAAAAGGAAATCAAAGACCAACAGTAAAGAAGTCAGAAAAAACGACAACCTCTCCGAACTGAGGATCAGGAGTAGTTTCGCGTCCAGGAGCCCGACCAACACCAGCAGGAAAAAATCCATTCTGCTCATAGGACGAAATCATACTGGCGGTAACAGAAGACCGACCAAAATGAAGAGTCTTGGGAGCCGATTCGCCAACGAGCTCGTTAATGTTTGCCTCGACCCCATCTAGATCCTCGCTCCCCGGGTTGGAAGCTGGTGGACTATCTTCTCTTTCCGCATTAGAGGTCAAAATCGTAGTAGATTTGACACGAGCCATCTCGAAACTAATGACAAAAAAACAATCAAAACTTAAAAGCCTAAAACAAAGCAAGACACGAGGATAAAAGATTTTGTAACTAACCTCTTCTGTTCTCGAAGAATCTCAAGAATCTTAGCGAACACCAAAGCAAGGAGCTCAACGAAAACAATAGCGCAATTCCAAGGTTATAAACTAAGGTAATTAGGGGGGGTAACCTCTACTATTTATAGGCGCGGAAAATTTTCAAAGTTCGCGCCGGTTGGAAGCTGAAAGGGCGCCAAAGTAACCGCCAACTTTCACTCCAAGGGGACGCCTTTTGGGTTTTATTTTCTTCCCAGGAGTTAGTGAGTCAAAAAGGAGAGGCTCGAATCTAAGGACGAAGGGGCTACTGTTGGGAAGACGTCCCTTGGGGTCAGGTAGCACATGTTTTATCTTCGCAGGAAGGAATCGACGAGGCTACCATGCGCGAGGATGGGAGATCCGAAGAAGTCAACACGAAGAAGAAGAACGGGCAAGGCTGAAGCCTCAGGCCACGAAGCTTAGTTAGAAACGAGGAGCGTCAGCTCGCACAAGGTCAAGATACGAACAAAGAGAAAGACGAATCCACTTCCCGCGATGAGGCTAGGCTGGAGGTTGGCGGGAAGCAACGGTCGTCTGAAGCTAAATTAGTTTATAGAATTTTGGCGGGAAGCAACGATCACGTAAACACACGAGGTTGCCCCCTATAAATAGTGGGTCAACAATAACTGTATGGGGGATGAGACGGAAGGATAATTGAATTCTTCACATTGTTTGTAGTACAAAAGAACCGTGTTACAACAGAAGCCGTGCTGGCGCACTTCCCCGAAGATGGGGGGAAAAGAGACGTGATGAACCGGCCGACGAGACAGGCCTGTCAGATCGTCCCAAGAAGAAGAAAAAGAAGTAGAAGGAAAGGAGGGTCGAATTCGTTGGTGTCACAGACCCCAAGCCCTCCCGACCCCAAGGACGGGCGATGCAGAGTCAGCGGCGGGACAACTGACCCCAAGGGCGATGACTCACAGAGGGTCAGACCCCTGACTACTTCGAGCAGCTACTTGAAGGGCCGTGCGCAAATCATGCGACTCCGGTCAAACACAAGTACCGAGAGTGCGGCCTCATGAGGAACTTCCTCCTGGGAAGGTTGGACGGAGTAAGCCCGACCCCTCAACCGCAGGGGAAGGGCATGGGGGCCGACACGTTCCCCGAACCCGATGAGTGCCTCATGATCTTCGGCGGCCAGAGGCACAGGCGTCAAAGCGGTGCACCAAGCTGATGGAGCGTGATGTGTTCGTGGTCTACCCTTTGGAATAAACCTACATCCGGTGGTCCGAAGTGTCGATCACCTTCGACCAATCTGACCACCCGAAGTATGTTCCACATCCCAGGAAGGTACCACTCGTTGTAGCCCCCATCATCGGCAAGAAACGCGTCTCCAAGGTGTTGATGCATGGCGGAAGCAGACTCAACATCCTGTACGTAAGCACGCTCAATGCCCTCAGCATCCTACGGTCCGATGTCCGACCAGAACGGGCCCCCTTTTACAGGGTCGTCCCGAGGAAGGAGGCTGTCCCCTTGGGACAAATTACCCTCCCGGTCACCTTCGGGGACCGCGACAACTTCCGCACCGAGACACTCTGCTTTGAGGTGGTGGATTTCGATGGCTCCTACCACGCCATCCTGGGAAGGCCATGCTACGTGAAGTTCATGGCCGTCCCAAACTACGTCTACCTCAAGCTCAAGATGTCGGGGCCAAATGGTATCATCATGGTAGCATCACCGCATGTTGCATATGAATGTGAGAAGGAAAGCTGCGCGTTGGTGGCGGCGCTCGTCGCGTCTTAGCAGCTTGCCCAAGCCAAGGCGGCCATCGAGGCCTCCAAGGAGCTCGCCGTTTCACAAGTGGCAATCGACGTCGTTGGCGAGCTGGCCTCGCTCCGTGAAGACCAGGAGGGGCGCACTGCTGAAAGCGACAGGAGCCCCCCACGCTAGAAGGCGGCGATCGAGCAGGAGTCCGAGAGGCAGTTCCAGCCATCCAGCGACACAAAGAAGGTGCTTCTTGACCCCTAGGGCTCTGGAAGCAAGACTGTCATCATCTCCTCCACTCTAATGGACTAATAGGAAAGCGCGCTTGTCGACTGCCTCTGGGCGAACATCGGCATGTTCGCATGGTTTCCGATGGACATGCCAGGGATCCCCTGGGAAGTCGCCGAGCATTCCTTGGACATTCGTCAAGGCGCGAAGCCAGTCAAGCAGCCCACGAGACGCTGCAACGAGTTCAAGCGGAAGATCATCGTCGACGAGGTAGCCAAGTTATTGGACGCGGGGTTCATTAGGGTAGTATACTACCTAGAGTGGTTGGCAAATCCTGTACTTGTCGAGAAAAAGAATGGGAAGTGGATGATGTGTATCGATTACACTAGTCTCAATAAAGCTTGCAAAAAGTTTCCCTATCCTCTTCCTCACATCGATCAGGCTTGCAAAAAGTTTCCCTATCCTCTTCCTCACATCGATCAGGTGGTTGATGCCACGGCAGGGTGCGAAGCCCTATGTTTTCTTGATGCCTATTCTGGATACCACCAGATAGCGCTTAAAGAATCCGACCAGCTAGCCATCTCTTTCGTCACTCTGTGTGGCATATTTTGTTACACCACAATGGCCTTTGGCCTGAAGAATGCTGGAGCAACGTTCCAACATTGCATGAACCAGTGCATAGGCGACCTCGTCGGGCGAACCGTCGAGGTCTATAGAGACGACATTGTAGTCAAGTCCAAGCGAGCCGACGACCTCGTGCAGGACTTGGAAGCAACGTTCGACCGCCTACGGGCGAACAGTGTTAAGCTCAATCTGGAGAAGTACGTGTTCGGGGTCTCGAAAGGCCTCCTTCTGGGATTTGTGGTCTCCGCAAGGGGCATTAAGGCAAATCCTGAAAAGATTGCTGCCATCACCAGCATGGGGCCTCTCAGCTCTGTGAAGGACGTCCAGAAGCTGGCCGGTTGCCTTGCTACCTTGGGGCGGTTCGTATCTCACCTAGGAGAGCGAGGACTCCCACTTTATAAGCTTCTGAAGAAACCAGATCGCTTTCAGTGGACCGCGGAGGCCCAGTGGGCGTTTGATCACCTCAAGCACATGCTCATCGAGCCACTAATGCTGGTCCCACTTTACACACCTCTACCTATATGTAGCAGCGACTACCCAGGTGGTGAGCGCAGTCCTCGTGGTGGAGCGCGAGGAGGAAGGACACGCGCTGAAGGTCCAACACCCAGTCTACTACATCAGCGAGGTCTTGACCGAGTCCAAGACACGCTACCTCCACATCCAGAAGATAGTCTACGCCATCCTTGTTGCCAAGCGAAAGCTCAGGCACTACTTCGACGCCCACCCCGTTACCCGTGTCACGGAGCACGCTCTAGGTGAGGTGATCAACAATAGGGAGGCGACGGGGAGGATCACCAAATGGGCCCTCGAGCTCATGGGTTACGGCATCATATACGCCCCAAGGTCGGTGATAAAGTCACAAGTGCTCGCCGACTTTGTCGCCGAATGGACCGAGACACAACTTCCCCCGGCCCTGACTGACCTCGAGTACTGGATCCTCCACTTCAACGGGGCTTAGAACCGAGTAGGGTCAGGGATTGGGGTCGTCTTTGTCTCCCCAATGGGGGTGACGATGCGCTACACAATACGGCTGCATTTCCCCGCTTCGAACAATATGGCCGAGTACGAAGCCCTGCTCGCTGGGCTCCGAATAGCCAAGGAGCTCGGCATACACAGGCAAGAGGCCCGCGGCGGCTCTCAGCTCATGGTGGATCAAGTCAATAGGGATGCCCAGTGCCACAATCCGAAGCTAGCAGTGTACTGCGAAGCGGAACGCCGGGCCCAAGAGAAGTTCCGCAGACTGGGCTTCGTTCACCTACGACGGGACTACAACAAAGCGGCGGATGAGTTTGCCAAGCTTGCGTCCTGGCGGCATCCGGTCCCGCCAGGGGTCTTCGCAGACGACCAGCATCAAGTCTCGGTGAGTTTCGGCGATGAAGCGTCTTCGTCTGGAACCAAGCACGAGCAGGTGCACGGACAAGACGGTGGGTACGAACCATCAAGGGTAGTTGCCGCCATCGCATCCGACCCAGACGGAGGGTCAGACCACGACGAAGGGCAAGTCGACGAAAGCCCACATGAGCACGCGGTGGTTGAAGACTGGCGTATTGATGGGGCTCTTCCCGCCGGGCGGATGGAGGCTCGGCGCCTCGTCCAAAGGGCCAAATCCTACAGGATCATCGAAGGTGACCTCTATCGTCGGGGCCACAACGGCATACTCCAACGCTGCATCCTCAATGAGGAAGGAAGGTTGCTGTTGAAGGACATCCATGGGGGAGTTTGCGGCCATAACGCAGCACCCCGATCCTTGGTAGGGTTGGCCTTCCGGCAGGGGTTTATTGGCCTACAGCTGTTGCCGACGCCGAGCACATCGTGTGAACATGTAAAGGCTGTCAATTCTACGCCTACAGAACCCACCTGCCAGCTCAGGCCCTCCAAACCATACCCATCACTTGGTCGTTTGTGCTCTGGGGGCTGGACATGGTCGGGCCATTACCAAGAGCGCTCGGGGGCTTCACCCACATGTTTTTCGCGGTCGACAAGTTCACAAAGTGGATGGAAGCCCGACCCCTAACAAATATCACATCGGTTCAAGCCGTAAGCTTCTTTCGCGACATTCTCTGTCGGTTCGGTGTCCTAAACACCATCATCATCGACAACGGCACGTAGTTCACCGGGAAAAAGTTCACCCGTTTTTGCGATAACTACGGAATCGAGGTGGCTTGGGCAGCCGTGGCCCACCTGCGCACGAATGGACAGGTGGAGCGCGCTAACGGCATGATCCAACAGGGGCGGAAGCCTCGAATCTTCAACTGCTTGGTCAGTCACATTCACAAGCTCGGCGCCAAGTGGGTAGAAGAGCTCCCTTTAGTACTGTGGAGCCTGCGGACCACCCCGACTCGCGGCACGAATTTCTCCCCGTTCTACATGGTCTACGGCTCTGAGGCAGTCCTCCCAACCGACATTGACTACGGCTCACCGTGAGTCCAGGCTTTCGACAAGGAAGGGAATGAAGCCAACCTCGAAGACGCCACGGATCAGCTGGAAGAGGCCCGGAGGTGGAAATGGCTCACTCGGCAAGGTACCAGCGGGGCTTGCGATGTTACCACACGCAGCGAGTGCGAGGACGAGCGTTCCAAGTCGGCGACCTTGTCCTAAGAATAGCCCAAGATCGGCGCGGCTTCACCAAGCTCTTACCTCCCTGGGAGGGTCCTCCACCCGGGCTCATATAAGCTGGCCATGCCAGATGGAACCCACATATCCAATGCCTAGAACATATAGCAGCTGTGATGCTTCTACCCGTGAAAAGTTGGTCTAGGCACTCCCAGGTCAAAAAGACCGCCAAAACTGCAAAAGGAGTCACCCGCGGAGGGGGCAGCGCAGAGTTCCGTTTCGTCCGACCCTCTCCACGGGGTCAGATGGAACCCGCACCCCAGGACTCAGGGTTTGGGCCGAAACCCCCACAGTAGGAAGGCCCAACAGGCCGAGCCACGGTGGGACCAAAGGCAGCGAAAGCTGGTCCTTTCCATTTCAGGAAAGCTCTGGTCGCATGGGATAGCCATTTTAGTACCATCTCGCCCGCGCTCGGAAGGGTCGCCCACCTTATAAGAATCGCGCGATGGGCTTGGCTGTTCGGTGGTAATGCCCCGGAGACGGAACCCGCCATGCAAAGCCGGAACCTCGCCTCCGGGGGCACTACCGCCGACGCAAGACCAGGGTGCTAGAGTAACCACGAGCTTCCCCCGTGACATGTACGCAAGACAGGCGCAAGTCCACAAATGCCCCGATGGCTCCGCCAATTCCTCGTCCAACCAAAGACCATTCGGGGGGGGCTGCGAAAGCCCCCGTGGCATTCAAGCCGGCTAGATAAGCGAACTCTCTGCACTTCCTTTTTGATCAAGTTCATTATTATTTTTTACGATTCCTTCTTTCTCACCGGCCCCATGATTCTAAAGAAGCCATGGCACAATCAAAAGGGCGAGCAGGGACGTCCGGCACAGCCGTGTTGTGACAATCTACGCCCCCGTGGCTATGGCTCGCACGGCTGTCGAGCCGAACGGCCGACCTTGCCAGCATGCCCAATCGAAAGTGACCATGCCGAGTTGATTCTTTTGCCAGAACGGATGTGACACCCGGCCCAAGTTGATATGGCCCATAGTGGGCCATGAGCGTGGTGTGCGCATGTTTAGTACCACCTTGCTAGTTTAGAGAGGGTGGAGCCAACTTATAAGCCTTTGTTCCCCAGCCATAGCACCTTCGGGTTGACCCTTTTACATGAAGCGAGAACGAAAGTGTAAGTAGGGTGCTATGTGTACGGGTGCACACCCCACGGAAGGGTTGGGCGGTGCGGCTTGGGAGACGGGGTGTTACAACGGAGAACAAGTAACAACACCCGTTGCACTCGTGTTCCTTTATATAAGGAAGACGGGGAGGCAGGCGGCCAACCCGAGGAGGTGCACGACCGGGCCACCAGGGCCCTTGATGCGCATCCAACGGCACCGGATGCGCCCAACGTGCGCACGGGGCACGAGGCGAAGGGTTGGAGCATTAACTTCCCACCACGACCCCGCGCCTGACCGGGCCCGCCACGACTGCGACGTCAATCCAGAACCTGACCGCCGCGTCGCTTTGTATTCATGGACAGATGTGCTTCTGTCAGCGGCTGGGCAAGTCGCCACGACCGGTGGGGCCCGCCGTGCCCCTGCGACCGGCTCGAAAGAGACAGAAGGAGTATGGGTCGTGATGCTGGGTTGTGGCCCGAGGATGAGGACCAAAAGCCGGGCCGCGAAGGGTACGAACGGTCGCTCCAACAGCCTTTGAGTAAGGAGCAGGGCTCGACTGCGCGGCCCAAAGATACGACTTAGCCGGGGGCGGCGAGCCCCAGCGTCTGGTTCCTGACGCGTGACGACGCAGGATGTACCCCTGTAGCTAGGCAACGAGCCCTCAGGCCCGGTCGAATGGACCCGAGGATCACGCGGGGGGCATCAACTCAGGAACAGCAGGGCCAGACGCGAATACCCCCAAGCCAACGCCTCACGCAGAGGGTTGGGGCTCTCATCAGACAACCCACCAACGGCTCACTGGGCACCGGGAACTGGCCGTCGAGGCATTCCTTAGGCCGCGCCCCAAAACCTCAAAAACTACGAGGGGTCGGCAGGAAACGGAGAAAAGAAACCCCCTAAAAATCATTCCCCTAAAGAGTAAATATGACCTCGCAAACGAGTCCCTGACTCCTTCACATGGTCGGGGGCTATTGTGGGGGTCATGAATTAGGGGGCCCACCAACATGACGCAAGCTAACGGCAAGCGGACGATAAGAGACCCCGATAACGATTGAAGACGGTTTTATACGCGGCTGGACAAGAGAACTCCATCTCGCCCGACCCCTGGAAGGCCTAGGGGGGTAAAAGGGTTGGAAACCTCTGTCTCGCCCGACCCCCGGAGCGATCAGGAAGACGAAAGGGTCGGGCACCTCCGTCTCGCCCGACCCCCGACCCGCCGGGTCAGGAGATCAGACCCCGGAGGGGAGACTCTCACGTCGCCCGACCCAATGTGCGCTGAAGGAATAAAGAGGGCCTCGGGAATACCCCCGAAGCTAGGCCGGACTCGAACAGGAGAAAGCGTGTGGCATAGCCTTCCCCCGATCGACACCTGACAGCATATACAGGCCTGCCAACCAGAAAAGCTAATCTGTAGCCCAGCGCCAGAGGAAAAAGTAACAGCACAAGCTCTGTTAGCACTAGCAGCCAAGAAGGATGATGAGGACATCACTCATTCGGATGCACATGACATGCCTACGCCTTTCATTCAAGGTCCAATCACAAGAGCTCGTGCGCGACAATTAAATTTAGAGGTGAGCTCGCTTCTAAGTGTTCCTTTTAATAGATTTGAGAATAGATCGCTACCTATTGTTTATAATGTTGTTAGGAACCAAGGAGAAGACAAGGAGACGCATGGAGGGAGGCTTGGAGGCGTGGGGAACAGCCAAGGGTCGGCCAAGCATCGTGGAGGTCCATTACAACTCGACTTCGGGTCCAACTCGGAGTCCAGGAACAGTCTGGAGTAAAACGGACGCCCAGGCCGCATACGGACTCGGATTTTGACGTTCTATATATGGTTGGAAAGAGAATTTCATACAGCTTCCAATGGAACCAGAATCAGGCCCAAATTCACTCTGAGTCGACGGGAATCGTCCGAGGAAGGTGGCGTCCAGAATCTGTTCCGGTGCTGCGTCACCGATATTTGGCCTTTGGGCCGTGTATCTTCGTTGAGCCCATTAGGGGCGCGTGCAGGGGGTCGACCACGACCCTAACCTCTATATATCAGTAGCCGCCGCCCTCGTTAGGGTTTGGGTTTTGCTTAGATTAATCCGTCTAGAACAGTTTCGCCGTCATCGGTTTGTGAGACCCCAACTCGTAAGATTAATCATTCATCTGCAATTGTGTTGCATCTTTCTGTGTTCTTGCTTGTGTTCTTCGATTCACAGGCAAGGATTAGCCTTCTGGGCGAGGTCGACTTAGGTCGATAACCTGAGGAGACGTGGTGCTGCGATTGCGGGGTTCAGGACGTGTTGTTCGGAAGCCGGATCGATTTGTGTCGCGACTCCGCCAAAATCGTCGCTTATCTGAACCTTTCGGAAGATCGGGAACCCTAGTCCACATCAGTTGGTAATCAGAGCAAGGTTTACCGTCAGGTTCACTCTTACCCTAGTTATTTTTGCCTTCGTCCTAGAGTCCACAAAAGAAAACCAAAAAAAAAAATTCCGCTGTCCTAAAACCCTTGTGTTAGCCTTTGCAATTTTCGTTTCAGATTTGCTTTGTTGAGTTTGTGTCCGTGGTCGAATCTTGTTGCTGGTTTTAGATCGTGTCTTAGTTGTAGTTCAGCCGCACCATCGCTGTGTTTGTTTCCGCCGCTATCCCATCCACCTTCATCCAGATTACAAGTCGTGCCACCACACTACTCGACTTGCCCCGCTAGCCGCCTTGTGTGAACTCTCGCCGCGCCAGCCCTAGAGAGGTTGCGAGCCGCCTTGTGCCTTTCGCCTTGCATCGCAGCCCTCCTTGTATCATCATCTGGCGAGTACCTACTGCAGAACCTAGGGAAGCTTTGCCCTAGCCGCTGCCGCCGTTTCTGCGAAGTTTGCCCTGCCGAAACACATATTTTATTCATATTTTGCTTACATGTTTTGGTCTCTTCCTCTTCAAAGACATGCAATTTCTTGGAATCCAAATATAAGTGGATTTGTAATTTATTTTGCTTCTATCCCCTCTATCATTTTTTTTAACTGCTTTTCATTTTTAGGCCCATAGACAGTTTTTTTTAGATGGTGCTACTTGAACTTGAGATGTTGGCTGGCGAACTTTTTATGAGTAGTCTGTAATGACTATCTTAGACTCCTCTTCTTTGGGCTTGCAACCTTGTAAATGTACATATCCTTAGGTAGAGACTCCCCTGCTGATTACCTGAAAGAAGTTTGTTCTTTTCTTTTATTTTTAAGTCTTGCTGCATTTTTGACAATTTAATATTCTTCATGTTGTATCAACTCCATTTTCAGTCAAATCTAGGTCTTCGACGCTTTACGAATATCAGTAAAAATGCTGCTTATTGGAACTCGATAATGACTATTGATAGTGCATGGATCAAGAGTAGAAACTTCATAGCAGGAAGGTTTCGTTAAAAAAAAACTTCATTACAAGAATGTAGAAATTTTATAGTACTGAAGGTAGGTTGGCAGATCACTGTATGCTATACTTTTCACTTTTGTTTACATGCTCGTCAGAAGCATCCATGATATATTACAATGCTATTGTTTTTCGCTTTTCTTAATTGTTATCTATTGTTAATTATTTGAATTTTCTACCATGAAGACAAACAAGGGAAAAAATATGACTATGCAAATTTTAAAGAGCATATCTCTGCAAATGGGTAAATTTGGTGCATCCAGACCTTCCATATTCTTGTGATAATGATTTGCAAGTTAGCACCTGCTGTGAAATATTTGAGTTTCTTGTGATACCCTATCCACTTCTTTCTCCCATTTTTCCTTACGCAGAATTTTGGAAAGTGGAAGAAGAACTAAGCAATAAAAGTAGGAGTTGTAATAGCAATAACAAGATCAATAGGTAAATTGACCAGTCTGCAGTAGTTGTCCACCATGTTTAAAAATGAGATCACATCTATATTTCACGCAATTGCTGATAGAAAATATTATGCACCGCAGATACATAATTTAAGAATGCTTAGGGTGTTCGCTAGGATGTTTGTTCTGCCTGTGTGGGAGAGATGAAATTGCCATCTTTTTGGAGCATATAAGCATCGAGTTATATCCAAGTCAAATGTTGTTGTTAACCTCATACTCAGATGGTCCTTTCTCTTACTTCTCTATTGCAAATGTGTTCTCTCCATAGAGTAATGTTTAATGCTATTTTTATATGCCCGAGTCAAATGTTGTTGTTAACCTCATACTAAGATGGTTATGTCTCTTCTCTATTGCAAATGTGTTGTCTTCATAGAGTGCTATGTAAAGTTATTTTCTGATTTATTTTCTTTTAGAGAAGTATTTAGAATGTTGCTTAGGTTCTTTTATTTTTTTTGTTTATTTCCGTGGTTGTATGGGCTATAGGGAGCAAATTACTCGCCTAATTGTCACCTACTGTTATTTTTTTTTGTTAACTGGTAAGCTATCGAGTGATGTTTAGGATGTTTATTTTCTTTTTTGTTTCCTGCAATTGTGTTACTATTCTTGCTACTATCTTGACTCTACTAACAATAAAAGCATGTGGCGTTTTTTTTTCTTTTAACAATATGGGTATGTGGCATTTTTTTGTTAACTGGTAAAATTATTTCTTTTTTAACTATATTTTCTTTGAATTGAATGTAATGTACCATGTCTTTGTTCATGTACAATACTTCTGTAGTTTAGCACTTCTTGGCACCTTTTAGTTAAATTGGAACTATAGCAATACTTGTAAAATTCATGTCTATTTCTTAGTTGATTTGTTATGAAAAAGCCTATGTTTTCCTTTTGTTGTCTCCGGGTTAAAACTGTTACAGTTCGTGCAACTCAAAAGTATTATGTGGCTGCTTCCAAGGATAACTCCTGACGCTTCTGTGATATTCCAACTTACATGAATATATGGCTGATTGTAGTAATATTTGGCTGGTTTTAATGGTATGTTCTAAATGATTTTTCTACGTTCTGAATTCATTTGGTACACAGAGCATGGTATGTGATGTATATGCTCTTTATGTACAGGTGCATAGAGATGAAACTACAAGGAATATATTTAACCTGGTAATGGTATACGGTGACGAGGAGATAATGTTAAAGATGAATTTGTGATGAGGACATCACTAATTCGGATGCACATGACATGCCTACGCCTTTCATTCAAGGTCCAATCACAAGAGCTCGCGCGCGACAATTAAATTTAGAGGTGAGCTCGCTTCTAAGTGTTCCTTTTAATAGATTTGAGAATAGATCGCTACCTATTGTTTATAATGTTGTTAGAAACCAAGGAGAAGATAAGGAGACGCATGGAGGGAGGCTTGGAGGCGTGGGAAACAGCCAAGGGTCGGCCAAGCATCGTGGAGGTCCATTACAACTCGACTTCGGGTCCAACTCGGAGTCCAGGAACAGTCTGGAGTAAAACGGACGCCCAGGCCGCATACGGACTCGGATTTCGACGATCCACATATGGCTGGAAAGAAGATTTTATAGAGCTTCCAATGGAACCAGAACCAGGCCCAAATTCACTCTGAGTCGACGGGAATCGTCCGAGGAAGGTGGCGTCCAGAATCTGTCCCGGTGCTGCGTCACCGATATTTGGCCTTTGGGCCGTGTATCTTCGTTGAGCCCATTAGGAGCGCGTGTAGGGGGTCGACCACGACCCTAACTTCTATATATCAGTAGCCGCCACCCTCGTTAGGATTTGGGTTTTGCTTAGATTAATCTGTCAAGAACAGTTTCGCCGTTGCATCGGTTTGTGAGACCCCAACTCGTGAGATTAATCATACATCTGCAATTTGGTTGCATCCTTCTGTGTTCTTGCTTGTGTTCCTCGATTCGCAGGCAAGGATTAGCCTTCTGGGCAAGGTCAACTTAGGTCGGTAACCTGAGGAGACGTGGTGCTGCGATTGCGGGGTTCAGGACGTGTTGTTCGGAAGCCGGATCGATTTGTGTCGCGACTCCGCCAAAATCGTCGCTTATCTGAATCTTTCGGAAGATCGGGAACCCTAGTCCACATCAGTTGGTAATCAGAGCAAGGTTTACCGTCAGGTTCACTCTTACCCTAGTTATTTTTGCCTTCGTCCTAGAGTCCACAAAAGAAAAAAAAATCCGCTGTCCTAAAACCCTTGTGTTAGCCTTTTGCAATTTTCGTTTCAGATTTGCTTTGTTGAGTTTGTGTCCGTGGTCGAATCTTGTTGCTGGTTTTAGATCGTGTCTTAGTTGTAGTTCAGCCGCACCATCGCTGTGTTTGTTTCCGCCGCTATCCCATCCACCTTCATCCAGATTACAAGTCGTGCCACCACACTACTCGACTTGCCCCGCTAGCCGCCTTGTGTGAACTCTCGCCGCGCCAGCCCTAGATAGGTTGCGAGCCGCCTTGTGCCTTTCGCCTTGCATCGCAGCCCTCCTTGTATCATCATCTGGCGAGTACCTACTGCAGAACATAGGGAAGCTTTGTCCTAGCATCGCCGCCGTTTCTGCGAAGTTTGCCCTGCCGAAACACATAACGTGAGGTACCTTTGGTAAAACGGGCATAACTTTTCGCTCGGTGCTCCGTTTTGGCTGAAATTTTTACAGCAGTTTCCTAACGAAAAGTTGGGGAGAAAAGCGCCGATCTCAAAAAAATTAAAAAAAATCAGGAAGATAATTAAAAAGCGTCGTTTCTGTCTCGGACCCCGACTCGGCGGATCTGCTGTATTTTCCATAGGCCACATCTGATCTATGTTTCAGCTGAAACTTGGTGTGGTTCCTATTCTGGTGTTGCTTGTGCTGGAAAAAATATCAAAAAAATAAAAGAAAAAAGAAAATCGATTAACACTAAGATTTGCAGGACCCTGTGAAGTTTGCAACTATTACGGAACTGCCACTCTATAGGTTTTCTTGATCTTTTTCCTTGTGCCTTGTTCTATCTTGTTGTGCTACGCCTAGGATACGATTTAGCCAGCAATTTAGACTTGTACTTTGGATGCTTATTGAACTTTGCTGATCTGTACTCGTTAATTGTTCCACTCACATATCTTTGGCCTTCCTATAGCTCCACATATTACTTCCGCACGACACAGGTACTCGAGCCCTTGCAATCGTGGTACACGCTTTCAGGTATCCTTTGCTTTGCTGGTAAGAACCTTGTAAGACCTTGTTAAGGAGCTTCCTTTTGCTGTGTTGATTGATTGAGAGGCACCATCACACATCTGCGTAGTAAATTATTAGGGATAACCTTCACCCTTTTCTTCCTGTTTTTGTGTCTACAATGGCAGGCAATGAAGGGGTTTCTCCAAAGGATTTCAATGAGTGTGTCAGCCGAGCGCAGCTGCAGACTTTCATGGATGCCACAAGGCAGGAGATGAGAGAAGAGATCAGAGAGACGGTCACCAGGGCCGTCGCAGAGAACATCAACGCACTTCGGCTGCAGGAAGTTTTTGAGGGCATCACCGGTCAGTTCACTAGGTTAACTGGCCGCGTCGCTGCGTTGGAGACGCGTCCACCACCTCAGCCAGTCGACCCAGACCTGGTGTATGACGTCCATGGCAACGTGGACGAGGTAGCTACACGAGAGGCGCGCATACGACGAAATATTCGCAACGCCGCCGGTGCCAATCGTCCTCCCGCTGATCCTTTTGCTAAGGTAAAATTTACTCTACCTTCATTTACGGGACAATATGATGCTGAAGCATATCTTGATTGGGAGATGACGGTTGAACAAAAATTTAGTGCCCACCTTGTGCCTGAACAACATAGAGTTAGACAAGCCTGTAGCGAATTTAAAGATTTTGCTATCATTTGGTGGACTGGTTTAGTTGCTGCAGGTCTTGCACCTACCACTTGGGAACAACTTAAGGTTGCTATGCGTGACAGATTTGTTTCTCCTTCTTATCATAGAGAACCGCGTTGTCACTTGTTGCGTTTAGATCAGGGAGATAAATGTGTGCAGGATTACTATGGTGAGCTTCAGAAGGGATTGATGCGTTGTGGGATAGTTGAGAACGAGGAGGATGCTCTTGTTCGTTTTTATTCTGGTCTGAGGCGTGACATCCAGGACATAGTTGATTATAAGGAATTTACTACTGTCAACCAGTTGTTCCAGTTTGCTATGCTTGCAGAAAAAGAATTGCAGGGTCGACAGTTGCAGGAGGACAGGCGCCGCAACGCCCGGACATCCTTTGCGCCACGCACCACTTCAGCTGTGCCCAAGGCCTCCACTTTTCGGGCGCCTACACCAGCGGACAAGCGTCCTACGACGAGCGGATCTCCGGTTGCCCCAAACAAGCCCCCATCATCACGTGCTGCAGATTCAGGTAAAGGTTCTGTGCAGGTTCCTGCCCAGAGTTCGTCGTCTGTCGCCTCAACGGGACGCACTTCTGGCCTTCAGTGTTTTCGGTGCCATGGCATTGGACATGTGAAGAAGGACTGCCCAAGTCAGCGGGCATATATAGCGACAGAAGAGGGAGGCTACATCAGCACCTCCGACATAGATGAAGATGATGAGTTTGATGCTGATGATTCCGAGGCCCATGTCCTTGGTGGTGATGATACTTCGGGTTTCTTGAATATTATTGTTCAGCGTGTCCTCAGTGCACAAGTTCAGCAGCCCGAGAGCATACAACGCCACAACTTGTTCCAGACTTTCTTCGTCATCAAGAACCGTCGTGCACGTGTGATTATTGATGGAGGTAGCTGCAACAATTTGGTGAGTGTAGATTTGGTCAAGAAGCTTGGCTTGGCCACACGCCCACATCCACATCCGTATTATATTCAGTGGTTGAATGACTCCGGTAAAGCTAAGGTAACACAAACTTGCAGAGTTTCTTTTTCCATAGGTGCATATGTTGATTATGTTGATTGCGATGTGGTACCTATGCAAGCTTGTTCACTTTTGTTGGGTCGTCCTTGGGAACATGATAATGATGCTACACACCATGGTAGGAGCAATAGATACACCTTTATGCATAAGGGAAAGAACATTACTTTGGTTCCTTTGACCCCTGCTGAAATTATACAAGCTGATAAAGAGAGATCTGCTAATTCACATGATGATAAATCTGAAAATCAGCAAGTTGCTAATTCTATTTTTCCACCTAAAAAGGAGATGTCTACTCCTAGTTCTCAGGCTGAGGGAATTAAATTAAAGGGTAGAGTTATGTTTACAAGAAAATGTGACCTTGCTGAAATTTCTGATGATGATATTTGCTACGCTTTGGTATGCAAGCAAACCATGTTTACGCTTGATGATGTTGTACGTTCTTTGCCTCCTGCGGTCACTAACATTTTGCAGGAGTATGAGGACGTTTTTCCTCTTGAGATACCCCCGGGGCTGCCACCTTTGAGAGGGATAGAACATCAAATTGATTTGATCCCGGGAGCTGCTTTACCCAACCGTGCTGCTTATAGAACTAATCCAGAGGAGACTAAGGAAATTCAGCGACAAGTCCAAGAACTTTTGGACCGCGGGTATGTACGTGAAAGCCTTAGTCCTTGTGCTGTGCCTGTGCTTTTGGTTCCAAAAAAAGATGGTACTTGGCGTATGTGTGTTGATTGTAGAGCCATCAATAATATAACTATTCGATATCGTCATCCTATTCCTAGGCTAGACGACATGCTTGATGAATTGTGTGGTGCTATAATTTTCACAAAGATTGACTTGCGTAGTGGTTACCACCAAATAAGAATGAAACTTGGAGATGAATGGAAGACAGCTTTTAAAACTAAATTTGGCTTGTATGAGTGGCTAGTAATGCCTTTTGGGTTAACTAATGCACCTAGTACATTCATGCGCTTGATGAATGAGGTTTTGAGGGCTTTCATTGGTCGTTTTGTGGTGGTTTATTTTGATGATATATTGATTTACAGCAAGTCTTTGGATGAACATATGGATCACTTACGTGCTGTTTTTGATGCTTTGAGAGGTGCACGTTTGTTTGCTAACATTGATAAGTGCATCTTTTGCACCGATAGAGTTTCTTTCCTTGGTTATGTTGTTACTCCACAGGGAATCGAGGTGGATACTGCGAAAATTGAAGCCATTGAGAGCTGGCCGCTGCCCCAAAACATCACACAGGTGAGGAGTTTTCTTGGTCTTGCAGGTTTCTACCGCCGCTTCGTCAAAGATTTCAGCACCATCGCTGCACCATTGCATGAGTTGACGAAGAAAGGTGTGGTGTTTCATTGGGGAACAACACAAGAGAAGGCCTTTGTTACTTTGAAGAACAAGCTTACACAAGCACCATTGCTGCAACTTCCAAATTTTGGTAAGACCTTTGAGCTTGAATGTGACGCGAGTGGAGTTGGCATTGGTGGTGTTTTGATGCAAGATGGTAAGCCTGTTGCTTACTTCAGCGAAAAATTGCATGGTCCTACACTGAGTTACTCTACGTATGATAAAGAATTGTATGCACTTGTACGTTCTTTACAGACGTGGCGTCATTATTTGTGGCCTAAAGAATTTGTTATTCATTCTGATCATGAATCGCTTAAGTATATTCGTTCTCAAAATAATCTGAACACTAGACATGCTAAGTGGGTTGAATTCATCGAGTCTTTTCCTTACATTATTAAACATAAGAAAGGGAAGGATAATGTCATTGCCGATGCTTTGTCTAGAAGATACACTTTGCTGTCTCAACTTGATTGTAGGATATTTGGTCTTGATGCTATAAAAGAACAATATGAGCTTGATTCTGAATTCAAAGATGTGTTGCTGAATTGTAAAGAGGGACGTACATGGAACAAGTATGTGATAAATGATGGCTTTGTGTTTAGAGCTAACCGTCTATGCATTCCAGTTGGTTCCGTTCGTTTGTTGTTGATACAGGAAGCGCATGGAGGCGGATTGATGGGACACTTTGGTGCTAAGAAGACGGTGGACGTTTTGGCTGCACATTTCTTTTGGCCACACATGAGGAGAGACGTTGAGCGGTTCGTTAGTCGCTGTGCTACATGTCAAAAAGCTAAGTCTCGGTTGAATCCACATGGTCTATATATGCCTCTTCCTATTCCTTCTATTCCCTGGGTGGATATTTCTATGGATTTTGTTTTGGGATTGCCTAGGACTAAGAGGGGGAGGGATAGCATTTTTGTTGTGGTGGATCGTTTTTCTAAAATGGCACATTTCATACCATGTCATAAGAGTGATGATGCTGTTCATATTGCTGACCTCTTTTTCAAAGAGATTGTACGTTTGCATGGTATGCCTTCTACTATTGTTTCAGATCGTGATGCTAAATTTTTGAGTCACTTCTGGCGTACTTTGTGGAACAAGTTGGGTACAAAATTATTATTTTCTACCACTTGTCATCCGCAAACTGATGGTCAAACTGAGGTTGTCAATCGCACATTGGGCACAATGTTGAGGGCTGTTTTGAAGAAGAATTTGAAGATGTGGGAAGAATGTTTGCCTCATGTGGAGTTTGCATACAATCGGGCAACACATTCCACCACTAAGGTAAGTCCTTTTCAGGTAGTGTATGGTTTCAATCCCCGTGCTCCTATTGATATTCTTCCTTTGCCTACTAGTGAAAGAATTCATTGTGATGCTAAAGAACGTGCTGAATTTATTTTAAAAATTCATGAAACAACTAAGCACAACATTGAAAAGATGACTGAAAAATATAAACTTGCTGGTAGTAAAAGTAAGCGAGAAGTTAAACTTGCACCGGGTGATTTAGTGTGGTTGCATTTGAGAAAAGAACGTTTTCCAGATTTAAGAAAGTCCAAGTTAATGCCTAGAGCTGATGGTCCTTTTAAAATAATAGAGAAGATTAATGATAATGCATATAAACTTGAGTTGCCTCCCGAGTTCGGGGTTAGTCCTACATTTAACATTTCAGATTTGAGGCCTTATTTTGGAGAAGAAGGTGCACTTGAGTCGAGGACGACTCCAATTCAAGAGGGGGAGGATGATGAGGACATCACTCATTCGGATGCACATGACATGCCTACGCCTTTCATTCAAGGTCCAATCACAAGAGCTCGTGCGCGACAATTAAATTTAGAGGTGAGCTCGCTTCTAAGTGTTCCTTTTAATAGATTTGAGAATAGATCGCTACCTATTGTTTATAATGTTGTTAGTAACCAAGGAGAAGACAAGGAGACGCATGGAGGGAGGCTTGGAGGCGTGGGGAACAGCCAAGGGTCGGCCAAGCATCGTGGAGGTCCATTACAACTCGACTTCGGGTCCAACTCGGAGTCCAGGAACAGTCTGGAGTAAAACGGACGCCCAGGCCGCATACGGACTCGGATTTTGACGTTCTATATATGGTTGGAAAGAGAATTTCATACAGCTTCCAATGGAACCAGAATCAGGCCCAAATTCACTCTGAATCGACGGGAATCGTCCGAGGAAGGTGGCGTCCAGAATCTGTTCCGGTGCTGCGTCACCGATATTTGGCCTTTGGGCCGTGTATCTTCGTTGAGCCCATTAGGAGCGCGTGCAGGGGGTCGACCACGACCCTAACCTCTATATATCAGTAGCCGCCGCCCTCGTTAGGGTTTGGGTTTTGCTTAGATTAATCTGTCTAGAACAGTTTCGCCGTCATCGGTTTGTGAGACCCCAACTCGTGAGATTAATCATTCATCTGCAATTGTGTTGCATCTTTCTGTGTTCTTGCTTGTGTTCTTCGATTCGCAGGCAAGGATTAGCCTTCTGGGCGAGGTCGACTTAGGTCGATAACCTGAGGAGACGTGGTGCTGCGATTGCGGGGTTCAGGACGTGTTGTTCGGAAGCCGGATCGATTTGTGTCGCGACTCCGCCAAAATCGTCGCTTATCTGAACCTTTCGGAAGATCGTGAACCCTAGTCCACATCAAAGGAGGCTACCGTGAAACTACCTGGGGGTAGGCCAAGGACACATGGCGACGAACAAGAGGGTCGCCGGACGCACTAAGCCGACAACCAGCATCCGTCGGAGGCGCTGGCCTCCAAGGGTAGTT
This sequence comes from Digitaria exilis, assembly GCA_015342445.1. Taxonomy (NCBI): domain Eukaryota; kingdom Viridiplantae; phylum Streptophyta; class Magnoliopsida; order Poales; family Poaceae; genus Digitaria; species Digitaria exilis. The sequence continues at coordinate 1,751,467 of JACEFO010001965.1, forward strand.
AAGTCAAACGCCATTGTAACAGGGCCCTCCCCTTGGCCTATAAAAGGGGAGGGCTCCCTCCTGCGAGGGGGAGATCCGATTCTGGAGACACTCGATCCCTAGAACACTTAGTCCCCTACACTCATTCTACACCCAAGGCTTGAACCGGCCTTCATTGTAATCCACCGTCGAGAGAGCAATACAACCATGAGTCGCCTTCACTGGATGTAGGGATCCATCCCGAACCAGTATAAACTCTGTGTCTTGCGTCTCTTGAACCATTCTCTACCGAGACGTGTGTGTTCTATGATCGACACTCGTCGGCGTGAGGTACCACGTGTGCCGCCCGCCGACAATAAGAGCAAACATTGGTAAAAATTCTCTACGCCTTCTCGGCAATGATATCGGGAGGATCTTGGTCGACAATGGCAGTTCAGTAGATATCATCACTTGGCACTATTTCACCCATATGGGATTCAATGAAAAAGACCTTCGCAAGTCTGAACATTCTCTTTATGGCTTCGGGGGGAAACGGATCCAGGCAATGGGCAAAAAAGAGCTGAATGTAACGTTCGGAGAAGACGAGACAAGACGCATGAGCTGATCACCTTCGACATTGTTGACATTGAATATCCCTACAACGTCATCTTCGGGAGGTCTACTCTGAACAAGTTCTCAGTAGTCATCCACCAAGATTACCTCTGCATGAAAGTCCCTTCAGCTGGGGGAGTAATTTCAGTTCATGGAGATCAACGAGAAGCGCAGCGAGCAGAAAGCAACTTTTCATATGGTGACCACCATGTCCATGTCATAGAACCCAAAGAGCCAGAATGCACCTTAGTGCCTGTGAAGTCCATGCAAGACGAAAGAGTACAGCCCCTCGGCCACACAAAGAAAGTGCCTCTCTGCGAAGGTAACCCAGACAAAACTGTCGTCATCGGCAAAGATTTATATCTTTTGGAGTAAATTGAACTGATGGCTTGCATGAGGGAGCATGAAGACGTTTTTGCTTGGTCCCCGAATGACTTGCAGGGTATAAACAGGGAAACAATAGAACACAGCCTTTGAGTCAACCCGAATGCAAGACCAAGGAGGCAAAAGCTCCATCCAATGTCAGACGAAAGAAAAGAAGCATGCAATGCTGAAGTCCGAAAGTTGCTAGATGGCTATCAAATGCGGTAATGGTGCCCAAGAAAATGGGAAATGACGAATGTGCATTGATTTCACCATGCTGAATAAAGCTTGCCCGGATTATGACTATCCCATGCCAAGGATCGACACACTCGTTGATTAGGCCACTGGAAGTGAAATGCTCAGTCTCTTGGATTGCTTCTCGGGATACCATCAGGTGCGAATGAAGCAGTCAAACAAAGAGAAAACAAGCTTCATAACACCTTCGGGCGTATACTGCTTCGTTATGATACCCGAAGGGTTGTAAAATGCTGGATCTACTTTCAACAGAGCAGTTGATGAAGTCCTTGAAACCCAGAAAGGCAGAAACATCTCAGCGTATGTGGACGACGTTGTTGTCATGAGCAAAAAGAAAGAAGACCATGTTAGCAACCTCAAAGAGACCTTCACCAATTTGCGGAAACACGGCCTGAAGCTCAACCCCAAAAGGTGCACCTTCATCTCAAGGTCGGCAGAAAAGAGTCTATCGTTCTTCGCAATCCTTTGAAGTGGGAACACAGCGTGGGGAGAGAAGCAGCAAAAGGCCTTCAATGAGTTGAAGCAGTACTTGCAGAAGCTTGTAACTTTAGCGAGCCCAACTCCAGGCGTCAGCATACTGCTATACATCGCAGCTTCACAGTCCGCAGTAAGTGGAGTCCTTGTGGAGGAAAAGCAAACCAAAGGGGGAGCCAAGCAAGTCCCAGTGTACTTCGTGTCTGAAGCCCTGTCAGGGTCAAAGCTCAGGTATACAGAAGTGGAGAAGCTAATCTATGTAGTGATCATCGCAAAAAGAAAGCTTAGGCAGTACTTCGAAGCCCACAAGATTATCGTACCGACCACACTACCAATCAAAGATGTAATACGGAACAAAGAATCTTCCCCAAGAATCATGAAATGGGCTGCTGAACTTTCAGAGTACACAGTCGACTTCGTCCCCAGAAACGTCATCAAGTCTCAGGTCCTCGCTGACTTCATAGCAGAATGGACACTGCTCAAAATGCAAGACTCCACTCCAATTCCAAAGAAAGTGTGAGAAATACAGTGTGATGGAGCGTATTGTGACAAAGGCGTAGGTGCAGCTGCAGTTATCACAGCCCCTTAGGGCACGAAGCTACGTTATGCTATCAGACTAGACCGCGAGGGGCATACAAACAACACCGTTGAGTACGACGTATTGCTCTTGGGCCTTCGCAAGGCAAAAGCCCTCGGGGCAAGGCGAATTATCATAAGCACGTATTCCGAGCTCATCGCCGGCCACAACGACAAAACGTACAAAGTCAGAAGTCCATATTTGGTAGAATACTTGACGATGGTTAGGTCAATGGAGAAGCATCAGATACTCTGTTAAGGCATTCAATAGTCTTCGTAACAAAGAAACAAACGAATTGGCCAAGGCCACAGCAAGCAAGAATTCTCTACCAACGGATGTATTCTACGAGGTCCTAAAGTCAGCCCTGATAACCTCTTCACAGCAGCAAGTCTGTTAACTCAATGCTATTCATAGCGAAGATTGGAGAGCACCCATTGCTGCTTTCATTATGGGACACTTCGAGCCGACAAATAGCAAAGAAGAGAAGCGCATGCAAGCAATAGCGCGAAACTACTGTATCATCGAAGGCAACCTCTACCTAAGTGGAGTATGCCCCCTGCTCAAGTGCATATCCATCTCTGAAGGCCAAGAGTTGTTACAGCAAATCCACAGCGGAATGTGTTCCTCGCATCTGGGAACAAGAAAGCTAGTCGCGAAGGCTTTCAAGCAGGGTTTCTACTCACCTTCGGCCGTGGCAGATGCTAACAACCTTGTGCACACCTGCAACAACTGCAGAAAGCATGCCCCCTACAAGCATCACCCAGCAAATGAAGTGCAGCTAATACCGCCCGTTTGGCCTCTAGCACGATGGGTAATGGACATTGTTGGCCCATTACCAAAAACTAGGGGAAACAATGCCTTTGCAGTAGTGGTTGTTGAATACTTTTCCAACTGGATTTAAGCAAAGCCGATCCAAGTCATAAATGCAGCCTCCGTTCAAAAGTTCTTATGGCAGAACATAGTCTGTCGCTTCGGAGTCCCAAGAGAGCTGGCTGTGGATAATGGAAAGCAATTCGATAGTTACAGTTTCCGAAGCTTCTACGAGCGATTAGGCATGAAGCTATGCTTCACGTCAGTCTATCATTCCCAGTCCAATGGAGCAGTAGAGAAAGCCAATGAGCTCATATTCACATGAATCAAGAAGAATATCACTGAATTGCCAAAAAGCAGATGGGCAAATGAATTGCCAAAGGTCATCTGGTCTCATAACACCTCGCAGCCCCATGCAACGGAGTTTTCCCCATTTAAACTGCTATATGGGGAAGAAGCCATGACACCAGAAGAGTTGAAGCTGGGTTCGATCAGAGCAGAAGCCAAGAAAGAGCACGACATGGAACCAACTCTCGATGCATCTCAAGAGCTCAGAACTGAAGCCATTGCAAACTACGAAGGCTATCAAGATGAGACACGAAGGTGGAAGAACAAGGCCATACAACCCAGGGGAATTCAAACGGGAGGCCTTGTGCTCTGAAGAATCCCGAAGAATCAAAGGGCAACAAACTGCAGTCAAAGTGGGAAGGCATGTTCCTCGTCGTGCGAACAGAGAGACCTTTGGCCTTTAGGTTGCAAAGCTTGGAGGGTGAAGAGGACCCTTACACATGGAATGAAGAAAATCTCCAGAAGTACTTCGTTTAGTGAAGAAAAAACAGAAATGATTAGGTTGTTAGATTTTTTTTCCTTTTCTGTAATTTTCTTTTCGCAAAATTGCCCAAAGAGGCCTATGTAAGGATTCGTACTCTTTTCCTCACAGGGGAAACCTTCGTAGAGCCCCCTTAGCTCTCAAAGGTGTGAGGATTTTAATAAGGCGATATCCAAATGTACCCCCTTGTGAAATATAAACAAGGTTCCCCAAAGAAAGAAACGAAGGAAATAACCCAAAGCTACAAGACCCGGCGTGTGCGAAGGGATGTAGCTTTCGGGAGAAGACTGACATGCCAGTCAGGCAAGTGAAGTCTTGTCTTGAGTAAGGAGGGAACTCAAGCCTTCGCCTTAACTCGCTGTCTGATTATAATCAATTACCATGACGAAGTTCGTGAAGAAAATTACCACGACAAAGTTCGTGAAGATTGCAAGGCAACCTACATGCAGGCAATGCCCAATAGAGTGCCAACTTGCGAAGGCCCGTTCACATAACAAAATCAATTGGCCAAGTCAAAACACTTCGAGCAAATTTCATTTCTTTGAACAAGGTTACAAACTGGAAATACAGCCAACCACACTTCGTGGAAACCTTCTAACATTACACGACCAAGAAGGTCCAAAATAACAAAGTACACGACCCAAAACACTACAAGCCCTTGGTCAAGGGGGAAGCAGGTCTTCCCGATCCGCCTTCTAGATCCCGCGTGAACCAAGCTCAAGGGGGAAGACTGGCTTCATGAACTCGCTATCAACCTTTGAAGGGGATCCAGGCGTCTCGACCTCACAGACCCATGGCTCGAAGGAGGACACAACCTTCTTTATGTAACAAAGATAGCGCCTCGAAGGGAATTCCCTATGCTTGGCACGCTCCAATAGCTTCGACTGTAGGCAACATCCACAACCCTTAGAGATCACACTCGAGCAAAAGTGCGGAGGAAAACAAAGACTTCGAGGTGTTCCCATAGAAAATGTTAGCACATAGAACTGACCAACATAAAGAAATACTAAGTTTTTCCTATACCATCTAACCCCAAGGGACAAAAACACCAAATCCCTTCGAGAACAAAATAAAAGGAGCCTAGCTCCCTCTGAGGAACCAGTCATGCTCTCACACTTGTAGAGCACCCCAATGTTGTAGGCGTCACCGATGCCCTAACTTATATAGAAGTTTCCAGGGGTAAACAATACTTCTGACAAACAGTGAACAAATACTATACAAAGGGTAAATAGTGCCACAGATCAGTGCAAGCGACACTGTATGAACCTGATAAACACACACACACACACACATATATATATATGACTAAAATGCACCTTGTTGCATTCGCTGTAGCAAATGCACAGACCCCTACGGCGACAGCCTTTCCCGCACGCCTCTTCCCCGCGTGGCAGCGCGCCTCCTCCCCGCGCGCGCGCCGACCTAAGGAGGCCGTGTCGACCCACCCGCCCCGAATGTGGGCCCAAGGCCCACATGAGGAGCGTCGGCCCATGGAGCCACGTTGTTGTGATTTGTCTGTTGCCTTGGCTGTTGCGATTTCTGTGCTTATGTGCCGTGCGCACTTTACAACACAACAAACAACCGGGTTCTAACACATGTGTGTTGGTGTCTGTTGTGTTATCAGTTGTGATTTTTGTGCTTCTATACCGTTTGGACTTTGCAACACAACAAACAGCATGATTGCAACACGATTGCACCACATGTGTGTTGTGTTTGTTCTGTTGTTCTTTGCGATTTGTGATATCCTGAACCGTGTATAGTTTGCAACACAACAAACAATACGATTGCAACAAAAAGTTGCAGCAGGTTAATAAAGAGGAAAAAACAAAAAAACAGAGGAAAGAAATATTGTGCAGAGGATTGCAACTAGTGCGTTGCTACATTTCTTTACCACTTGCAACTGACAAATTGCAACGTACCAGCCTACACGATTGCAGCCAACAAAGGCTGTCAACTGAACACAATAGCGCACATACAAAATTTTCCAATACATTGCAACACAGCTGCAATACGACGACTGAAACAATTGCAACAACACGCAAAGTAGGAACATAGACGCAACAACAGATCGACTCTAATTATTCACCAAAATAGTTACAGCCAACGTTTCACTGCGATTGATCAAATTCAATCATCCTTCCATCTAGCCTATAGATGTCGAGTTCTTTAGGAAGCTCGGCCTGATTTAGAGCCTGAAATATGATGTACTGAAACATCTCAAGCCTGTACATCTTCCCCTTTTACTGAAACAAAAGATTCAACACGTCAGTTGCAGTAGGAAATGGAGTAACATATCGATTGCAACATCCGATTCATACCAGATGCAACACTATGACCTAAACATGCATTTCTACCAGTTGCAACATATTTTGCACATCAATTGCTGCACATCGAATATAAGGCAGTGGAATAATGGCTCACCGGGTTGAGTTCACAATGCATACGCTCACCATCCCAAAACTCCATGTACTTCCAACCAAAAAACATGCAGTCGTTAGGCCCAGATTGTTTAGGAACATCAAGATTGTTTAGGAACATCAATGAATGACGACTTCCACCTCCCAAAATTTGGAACCTTATTTCCTGTTGCCTTCTGGAAGACAGCACTTACCAACGGAATCTTATTAAGTAGTGCAGAGTGACGGTCCATAGGAATAGTGTTAATCCAAAAGTAATCAAGAGAGTCCAGAATTTCAATACGGTTGTGAATAAGATTAATACAATACACACAGTAGTGGTTGCTCCTATATATAGCCAAAAATATCTAGGGGCAGCAAAGGAAACAAGATAAATAAAAAAACCAAGAAATCAAGATTATATTGAACACAAAAGGGTGCAATGCAGATTATACATCATGGAGATCATATACTAACCAGTTTGGCTTTAGATATATCATCACAATGCTCAATGCAACGCTTTAAAGCAACTACCAGTGATCCAAAGTCATCGGTTTTCTCACCATCTTCATTGTATGACGCATCGACAGTCATTACATGAGTCTGAAATAAAAACACATGTTCTAACATTAATTCAGTGCATATTTATTTTTTTATGCACAGTTACAGTCCATTGCAACAGGGACATACTACCACATGCAACAGGATCTAGTTATAGGGGATGATAGCAATTGCAACTTGGCAGGTCCTGCAATTATGTGTAGGACAATAACGCATGACTAGGGAAATGTACAAAACACATAACAACACAATAAGTCCACACCACATGTGATTGCATACTACCAAATGCAACAGAATAAACATTATACTCATATGGCTACCAATTGCAACTGTTGAGGATTACAACTACAACAACATACAACTTACAACATCTAAATGAAAAAAGTTAAAAGGTACTCACAAAGAATTTAGGAGGTACAAACACCCTGTAGGCAATAGAATCATGCTTGTGCAGCACATCATCGAAACGAAAGCAGAGGGTGGCAATATCTAAAATAGCAGAATCTCCGGGCATATCATCACCAAAAGTGCTGAATAGATCATCGCCAGTATAAGAAGAGAATACTCTCAAGTCAAGGAGGGTCATCCTGCATACAATGCAAATCAAGAACTGGTTATAAAGGTCTAGTTGCAACAAACAGTACATTGCACCTACCCTTTCAGATTGTTGTCGTTTGCAACCTTGTGCCTAAGGGCAAGTGCCCTTTCCAGTGGAACTTTTGGACGACTCTCCTTGATCTGGAAGGGGGAGATGTACTTTCTGGGCTTCTTCTTCAGCCTTCCAACAGCATGTTTCCAAGCAGTACTCTCAAACATATCTACTTCTTGCGAGCATTGTTCGCGTTCCTCTTGAGACAAACGCAATGGCTCCGACTGTTGCCGTATGTCATCTTCTGGATCATCTGGGAATGATTGGGTCAAAGATCCGTCAGAACCTCAATCACCAGCAACACTACTCACCAACAAAGAAATTTCATTTTCAGTAGCATCTTTAAGCAGCTTCAGTCGTCTCTCATATTCGTCACGACGTGCTTGCTCTTGTTTGCTAATAGTAATCTTGGCCCTCTTGTGCTTGCCCGTTGACTTTTGCTTCTTATCCGCCTTCTGCTTGCCCTGCTTCTTCCTCTCTGCCAGCTCCTCCTTCTCTGCCTTTCTCTTCTCCACCTGCTCTGTCTTCTCAGCCCTTTTCTGCAAAATTTCCATTTTTTTGTCCTCCTCTTTCTTCAAAGCAGCTTTTGCTTTTCTCTTGGAAGCCTCAACAGCCTTTATTGTATTAGCCCGCAGATTCCTTCGAACATAACGTTGAAGCTTATCGGCAGTGGTTTTCTTGCCAGCCAGGGAAGTGGTATGTTCATCTTTTGAAAGAGAAGCCTGCAGAAAATAAAACAGAACAAAGTTGCATTGAGTTGCACAAAACAAGTTTGCCAAGCTGTCATCATATTAATAGCTTAAAAACACTCACACCAAGAGTGCTTGTGCCTTCAGCATCCTTGCAAACCTCAGCTTGTAAAGGTGGTTGCTGCTTCTCACTAGGGCCAATGCTGGCTTGGGAAGTTGAAACATTGGCCTACACCAAATTGCATGACACCATTAAACAGGGTTGCAATAGGGGAAAACTCATGAGAAATTGAGTCGGCATCATCTCACATCAGCCTCAGTGTGCTCCTGGTGTCCATCAAGTGTAGATTTATTCACAACATCACAATGTCCAGCAATGGGCTCCTTGCCAGCTAGAGGGGTGGTGCGTTCAACAGTTGAAACAGAAGCCTACAGACAAAAAAAAACAAACATAGTTGCAGTGAGTAGTGCAAAACAAGTTTGCAAAAGTTGTCATCATATTAGTTTAAAAAATAGACTCACGTCACGGGTGCTTGTGCCTTCAGCATCCTTGTCAAACACAAGTTGCAAAGGTGGCTGTTGCTGCTCACTTGGGCCAGCACGGGGTTCAGTAGTTGCAACACTAGCCTATCCAAAAATTGCATGATACATTTGATTAGAGTTGCAACATCAGAAAAGAACAGAAAGAACAGGAGTTGTAATATCTTACTTCAGGCATCATACCCGAGGCAGTTTACGCTTCGTACCGACGTTGTTGCTCATCCACTTGCTCAGCAGCCTGATCAGTATTAACAATACTCAACACGCCAGTGGGGACATTGGAAGTTGTTTGACGCAAAAATCGGGAAAGACCTTCACGTGCTAGCACACGAAATCAGCTGTGACCAATGATGCAGGGCGTGCCAGTCAATCTGACCTGTTGATTAATAAACGTAAAATTCTGGAACGTATCGGCTGGATTGCCGAATCGTTCCCACAGGCGTACCGGCTGGGTGTCCGATACAAATAAATACAATTGGCTAAATTAGCCGATGTAGGCGTAGAGCTATAAAGATCACTAAAACGTAATGTGAATAAATCCACGTGAAGCAACACTTGGAACAGATCTAATCGGCTGTAATAACAGATGCAGAGAAATATCACAGATAATAGCCGATCAAAGTGTATACCAAGCTGGATAAAGGTTGAATAAAATCTAAACGAAGCAACAGCGATACACCAGTTACTAAAGCCTAGATATTTATCCGATAACTGTTGAATAACTTAAACGAAGCAACAGCGATACGCCGGTTGCTAAAGCTTAAGGATTATTCAGTAAAAGACGGAACTTACGAGGCAAGCCCTGAGATCTGATCACCCTTGACATGCTCGAAGAACTCATGAAAAGAAAATAGCGAAGTCGCCGACTTCATAAAAGTAAAGGTACTGAAGAAGTAGAGTTTGTTTATTTGATCGTGGATAAAAAAAAGGCCTTACAATAACCGTGCACCCTTTATATTTATAGGGCCGCTGAACTAAAGACCTGACGTGCAACTTACGCACACAGAAGTCTAAAGCAATTACAACTTGACTACCTAATCAATATTTAAATAATAGAAAATATTAAGATACACGGACTCTCATTTCCTTTCCGTAGAGTCCTTCTCGATGAAGCTTTATCTGGTTTCGGCTGCACGTAGACCAATCTCCATACGTGATTTACTACCTGAACTCCCTACCGTACGAGAACGTGCATCGTATCACCTCTGGTCAAAGAGACAGCGTGATCATCAACTTCTGATAATAAACCAGACTGAACTCTTCCCTTCCAATAATCTAGTGAATATTTCCTTAGTCCATGTACAACGCAATGGCTTGTCCATGCAGCTTCTTTATTCCTCTTCATAAAATTAATACGGCATCCACACATTTTTCTGACTAAACAAATCGGCCATCACACACTCGAATCGGCAACTACAAATCGGCCACCATGCTTTCAAATCGGCCACTACAGATCGGCCATCCAACCACACGGACCCTTTGTTTATACTTCCGATTACCTTCTTGTCCGATCAATATCTACGTTCCATTGGAACTCTGCCGATCAAGATAGGCATGTACAAGTGTCGATTCCACTTTCTCACTGCCGATTGCACTCATTGTTGATTGCTTCTTGCCGATTTGTCCATGCAAAAGCGAATACACATGCATGATAAACTCGGACTGCTCCCGATTGATATTTCCTTTGACTTTTGTATCCACGCATGTATACACCTGTCAACTTGATTACTTTAATCACCTTCATATTCACATGATGGACCCATCTTTCCTTCATGCACTTCCCTGCGGATCTTTGGCTCACTGAAGTCAGCGAGAATAATCGGCCTTCGATAGAACTATCGACTGCGAGAATCAATCTGCCTTTGTTGCCGGTAGGTTACGCGAAAACCGATTTACCTGTTGCCGATTGCCTATACTAGAGCAATTCTGCCTTGTTGCCGATTTTTCCTTTGCTGACTGATTGTCACAAAGATATTAACTAGTTGAACACGCTATCTCCCAGGCAGACTACATACAGGCATTAGAGTTCCATGCTACTAAAAATGAATAAATTATGATTCCCTTTCATCCATGGCTACCAGCTTAAGTCATCAGCGCACGATAAATAGCTTTCCTCTTTGGCTGGATTTGCTTGTCAAAATCCGGTGTCAACAGAAGTTGTGCCACATTCTTCGGTATTTAAATAGGAAGTCACATCTACATCAAACTCTGACTCCCCAGCACCTGGACCCTTTTCAATATTTGGATCAACGAAAGGATATTTTATCTCCTCGAACACCTGATCATTCGTGCCAACCTGAGTTCGTTTAAAAAATTTTACAACTCATTAAATAAAAGGACACAAGACAACATCGAACAGAAAATACCAATGAACTTCTAAAGGTCACAGAATATTACATTAGAGAAGCGAGCAGTAGATGTGGTCAATATCATGTTACAAACAGAATCAAGATCACGTGGTTCTCCATGCAGTGCACGTGGTGTTGCGAACACAAATGAAATATTACTTGATCATTCTTTCATTTTTCTACCAACACAGAAGGAAAAAAAAAGAGAACATCACAAACATATATTTGGTACTTCTTCCGAAGCCATGTGAGGATTGCTATTACGGGGTGTCTCACAGTCACCAGGTGCTTGTACAGTAAGTGGTTCAGGTTGAATTGAGGCATCATGTTCATAATCATTTCGTTTATCAATTCCACAACCTGCCTCTCCTCCTCCTTCTCCACCACGCTACTCCTCGCCACCAGCAGGAACCCCAAACGATCCTGCATACAAATTTCATCACTACTCAGACCATAGTTCCGACACTAAAGATGGCGCACAATCAAACAACACGGTAAAAGTACCTGCTCCAAGTGCATCCCCTTCCACGTGCGGTCCAGTGTGTTGTTCACCACCAGCAGCAACAAATCCAAACAATCCTGCAAGCACAAGTGAATCGACACTTACAACATGAGTCAACTCAACCCCCCAATTATTATCAACTAGTTAATTTGACAGTACACAGCAACACATTGACAGAAACAACAAACAACTGGCTAAATGGTCAATAAACAAGAACAAACACGTAACTACCTCCTTCTCCTCCTTCAACTTCTCCACTCTGCCGTCCATAAACACCACCGAGGTCACCAGATGCTCCTGCGCATAAATTGCAAAACAAATCAAAAAACAGTTCAACCACAATTGCAAATGTGCATCATAAAACTACCTCCTTTAGCTTCCCCTGCAGTTTATCCATCTCTCCCTGCCCTCCTATGCACATTGGCAACATCTCTCTCAGTCCTTGCATCAGCAAAAAGCTTCTGCATCTTGATGAAGTACTCGTTGTGAGATTGCTCCATAACCTCTTGTGCCATAGTCGTGTACTCAACAGCCTTCAACATGAAAGTATCGGCCTTACGAGTACCCCCATCCAATCAGAAACTTTTGTGCCTCTGCCATCCTGCTTCCAACAAGATCAGCAACACATTCTGAAAAGGATGCGCTGAAGGTCGAAAATGTATAACGAGGTGGACGCCGGGGGTTATCCCAAGCCACGGCCCGTGCATTGGATACACCGACATCATCAGAAACGTTGGCCTCTCGAGCAGATGTACCTCCACCACCAGCAACACTAGGAGGAGGAGCAGCAGCAGCAGCAGCGGGAGAAGGAGGAGCAGCGGCAGCATCATCAGCAGGGAGGCCGTAGCACGTGTTGTTGATACTCCTCAACTACCAAAAACAAAAAAGAAACCATCACAACAAAAATAATAAATAGAAATACAACAAACAAAACACAATGGGGCAGAGAATTACCCTGAGGTTACCAAACGATCAAGCGATATAATCTTCTCCATCACTGACTTGTCCATGACAGAACACCGAGGCAGACAAAATGGATCTATAATTACACTATGTTGCAACCAATCAACACATAGCATCTGCATGCATTGACAAGAATTTGTTACACACAGCTACACATGCACACCAGGGGATAGTTTATAAGAAAAGAATGTCAAGAAGGCACTTACAATGAGGAACACAGCACACCCAGATATCGGTGCTTTCATGCCCTTCGTCTCAAAATCCTGCCTGTAAACTCGGGCAGCTGCATTAATGTCATCCACAACTGCCTTGCACCAATTCTTATCACCAATATTTTCCACGTCTTTACTAAGCCGCACATCCTCTAGCCTAATGTAGCTGTCAGAGTTGGAGAACAGCAAAGAATTGAAGGCAGCCAAGAAAAATGATCTCAGCCCCAAAGAACCACTCAAACACCCACTCTCAAGGCCCTTCCTAATATTAGCAACCCTAAAACCCTTTTTGGGCTCATATGATGTGCCACAAATTAGACGCCCAAGGTGATCTTGCTTTGCACGTAATACATCAGTAGAGAGAATTGGTGTGTCGCCTCCAGCTCTTGGCAACTGGAACACACACCAGACAGCATGCTCATCAACTGGAATTTCTTTCCCTCCACTGAGTTCAAGCTTCATCGTGACAGGGTTAAATCTCTGCATCAACAAGCACGCCAGATGCCTATCTAATTTGTCAGGCAAAAATTGCAGCAATCCACCAAACCCTTTCCCACGCAACATCGTCTTCATATCATCATTAAGAACACTAAGAATCCCCTTGAACTTTAAAGGAGAGCAATGGATGCTCGGATGCTCACGGTGCTTCTTTACATCCTCCACTGCATCATCTGCAGGCGGTGTAGTAACAACATGAGCAAGATTACCAGGTGCTCCAGCACCAGAACTTTCAGCAACTGCAGTACCTTCCACCTTTGTCTGATCTTCAGTAAGCTTTAACCTCTTGTTTCTATGCCTTAACTTTGCCTTCTGATCACCCTCAGCCTTTTTCTCAGAAACCAAGTGTGGTCAACAACGCACAGGCCCTTCCATTCCAATTATACAGCTTGCCATTGAAAAAAAACATAATACAGGCTGTCAATGCCATAATTGCAACACCAAAGAGATAAAAACAGACAATGCCTTGCAGTAAACATGATGACATAATTGCAACCAAATGAGGGGGACAGATTTAAACAAGCACGTTACAGTAGCATATTTTTTTTAATGCACAGTTGCAGTCCATTGCAACAGGGATATACTGCCACATGCAACAGAATCTAGTTGTAGAGGATGATAGCAATTGCAACTAGCCAGGTACTCAATTACATGTGGGATAATAACGTATGATTAGGGAATGCAAATGCACATAACAACAAAATTGCAACACGTGTACTAATCTAGCTACAATAAGTCAGGACCTTCAGTTACAACAATAAAAACACACCACAATATGTATAACAAATCACACTACGAGATCTAAAGCTCAATCAAACTCAAGCAATAGTGACTATATATTTAAATCACAATATGAGATCCAATTCTCAATCAAACCCTAACTACAGTATAGATTACTTCCAAAATACAACCACATTAGGGGATTGTGGGGGTCATGAATTAGGGGGCCCACCAACATGACGCCAGCTAACGACAAGCGGACGATAAGAGACCCCGATAACGATTGAAGACGGTTTTATACGTGGCTGGACAAGAGAACTCCGTCTCGCCCGACCCTTGGAAGACCTAGGGAGGTAAAAGGGTTAGAAACCTCCGTCTCGCCCGACCCCCTGAGCGATCTGGAAGACGAAAGGGTCGGGCACCTCCGTCTCGCCCGACCTCCGACCCGTCGGGTCGGGAGATCAGACCCCCGAGGGGAGACTCTCGCGTTGCCCGACCCGGTGTGCGGTGAAGGAATAAAGAGGGCCTCGGGAATACCCCCGAAGCCAGGCCGGACTCGAACGGGAGAAAGCGTACGGCTCACGCTATCCCCCGACCGACACCCGACAGCATATACAGGCATACCAACCAGAAAAGCTGATCCGCAGCCCAATGCCAGAGGAAAAAGTAACAACACGAGCTCTGTTAGCACTAGCAGCCAAGAAGGAGGCCACCACGAAGCTGCCTGGGGGCAGGCCAAGGACACGTGGCGACGAACAAGAGGGTCGCCGGATGCACTAAGCCGACAACCAGCAACCGTCGGAGGCGCTGGCCTCCAAGGGTAGTTAAGTAAAACGCCATTGTAACAGGGCCCTCCCCTTGGCCTATAAAAGGGGAAGGCTCCCTCCTGTGAGGGGGAGATCCGATTCTGGAGACACTCGATCCCTAGAACACTTAGTCCCCTACACGCATTCTACACCCAAGGCTAGAACCGGCCTTCGTTGTAATCTACTGTCGAGAGAGCAATACAACCACGAGTTGCCTTCACTGGATGTAGGGATCCATCCCAAACCAGTATAAACTCTGTGTCCTGCGTCTCTTGAACCATTCTCCACCGAGACGTGCGTGTTCTATGATCGACACTCGCCGGCATGAGGTACCCTGTGTGCCACCCGCCGATAGTTGGCACGCCAGGTAGGGGCCTGCGCACTTCTTTGTCCTCATCCAGTGTGAGATGGCCGGTCTCTACGACTACCAGTTGGGGCTAGGCGCGACCATCTACTTCGGCAGCCTCGAGTTCATCGTGGAGGCGCTACCGCAAGTGCATGGCGGCGCGTCACGCCTCGCCCTCATCGACAATTTCAACCGCAAGGTCGTGACTGCGGGGCATCCCCCGCAGGGTGGCAAGGCGGTGCCCTCAACCGAGAGCGGGGCCGTAATGGCCGGGCAGGCCATAGGCACCCACTCCCGGAACCCGCTCGTGGTGTCCAGGGTGGGGCGCGACAAATCGTGCACCACCCAGGAACCCGTGATGACTCGACACTAGCGCTCATGACGAAGCGCAGGAATTATCCTTCGCCATACGGCCCAAAAAACACCGTTGGCAGAGGGGGCCGGTGCACGCTCCACGAAAAGTGTGGCATCGACGTTCCCGTTCGGTCTGACGGATGCGTCATTGGCTTTTTCCGGCCTGATGTGGCATCAGGTATGGAAAGGCCTCGATAGGACGCACGCAAAGATGCGCCTTTTGAGGTACGAGAGCATCCTGGGGCAGTACATGGCTCCGGATGCCACTCTTGACCTGTGCGAACCTTTCCAAGGGATGGATCTGGGGTTAGATCATCAGCCATGGGCAGGAGAACACTGCCCCACCCGGGAGTGTTTCACAGTCGTCCTCCCGGAGGAGCAGCCAACTGGGGTTCCCTCACGGCCGGCGAACGGAGCGAAAGTTCGACTGACCTCGGAGCAAGTCGCGGCAAAGCGACAGGAGCTAGAGGATACGTGACTCGCCTTGGAACTCGAGCAGGCTCAGCTGGACGCGGATCTAGAGCTGGCGGCTCAAGCCCGAGCGCATGAACCAAGCCAGCGGGTCGAAACCAACACCGACGGTTACCCGCTGTTCGATCGGGCGAGCCAGTGCATTGCGGCAGCCACGCTTCTCACCAGACAGCTGCCCCAGCCGTCGATGCTAGAAGAGCGTCGGGTCCAAAACGGACTAAAGACGCTCCTCGAGTGTGTCATGGCACAGCAGGCAGAGAGCTCTACTGGAAAAAAGGCGGTACTCTGGAGTCGCCACAGCGGATGCACACTCGCCTAGCCCAGTCGACAAGAAGAAGCCGGCCGACGGCTCGCGACGACATGATCCGATGGCGGACACCACAAGGATCCAAGATCGGTTGGGTCTTGATCGGGTCGTGCAGCACACCCTCGAGGCGTGGCGGCGGGAGCGGTCGGAGGAACCAGAGGACCATGTCCCACGTGTCCGACACCGGCGGCGTGAAGAACACGCTGAAGCCAAGGAGGACTGGGACTCGAGCTCCGACTCCGATTGCCTCGGCCCTGCGGCCTTCTCCTATGAGATCCGCACCGCTCCAATCCCTCACGGTTCCGTCTCCCCACCAACATCAACAAGTACGACGGGGAGACGGACCCGTCGGTTTGGCTGGACGACTTCTGGCTCGTGTGTCAAGCATGAGGGGCTTTCAACGACAAAGTCATCAACCGCAATCTTCCTCTGTACTTGGCGGAGCCGGCTAGAGCGTGGCTTGAGTGCTTGCCAAATGGGAAGATCCGGAGCTAGGTGGACTTGAGGAGCACCTTCGTCGGAAACTTCCAAGGCACATGCGCCCGCCCGGGCAAGGTCTGGGACCTCAAAAGGTGCAAGCAGAAACCCGGGGAGACTCTCCGCGAGTACCTGCACCGCTTCTCCCGGCAATACAACAACCTCCCCGATGCTAGCGATGCCGATGCCATCGCGGCGCTAATGGGGGGCACCAAGTGCCGGATCTTAGTTAATCGGATCGGCAAGGAGTGCCCGAAGACAATCAAGGAGGTCCTCGACATGGCTCCCGAAGAAGCGCAAGGAGAGGAAGTCGTGCTGGCGCACTTCCCCCAAGATGGGGGGAAAAAGAGACATGATGAACCGGTCGACGAGACAGGCCCATCAGACCGTCCCGAGAAGAAGAAAAAGAAGAAGGAAAGGAGGGTCGAATTCGTTGCTGTCGCAGACCCCAAGCCCTCCCGACCCCAAGGACGGGCGACGCAGAGTCAGCGGAGGGACGACCGACCCCAAGGGCGACGACTCACAGAGGGTCAGACCCCTGACTACTTCGAGGAGCTACTTGAAGGGTCGTGCCCAAATCATGCGACTTCGGTCAAACACAAGTACCGAGAGTGCGGCCTCATGAGGAAGTTCCTCATGGGAAGGTTGGATGGAGTAAGCCCGACCCCTCAACCGTAGGGGAAGGGCACGGGGGCCGACACATTCCCTGAACTCAATCAGTGCCTCATGATCTTCGGCGGACCAGAGGCACAGGCGTCACAGCGGCGCACCAAGCTGATGGAGCGCTATGTGTTCGTGGTCTACCCTTTTGCTCAACCCCAGCTTGAGTATTTGGGCCATATCCTCAGCAATCATGGGGTAGCAACTGATCCAGCAAAGATCAAGGCTGCAGGATTAGCCAACTCCTGATAATGTGAAGAAACTAAGAGCATTTCTGGGGTTAGCTGGCTATTACAGGAAATTCATCAAGAATTACAGGTTGATCAGTAGGCCACTCACATATTTACGCAAAACTAATACAAAATTTGTAAGGACACCCCAGCATTAAAAATGTTTTGATACACTTAAGCAGGCATTGATATCTTCACCAGTGCTGACTTTGCCTGATTACTCAAAAGAGTTCACTGTGGAAATCGTTGCTAGTGACAAGGGGGTAGGAGCAGTCCTTATGCAGCAAGGCCATCCAATTGCATATCTCACCAAAGCTCTTAGTAAGAAGTCCCAAGCCTTGTCCACTTATGAAAAAGAGTGTCTGGCAGTCATTATGGCAGTGGATAAGTGGAAGTCATATTTACATCAGCAACCATTTACCATTGCCACAAATCATAAGAGCTTGACACATTTGGGTGGACAAAAATTGACTGATGGAATGTAGCATAAAGAATTTGTCAAGTTGCTTGGGCTTCAATATAGAGTGGTGTATAAGAAAGGCCTTAATAACAGGGTTGCAGATGGGCTGTCTAGGAAAGAGACTAACGAAGAATTAGATGCTATCTCAGAGGGTACACCCAAGTGGTTGGAAGTTATTGTTGAAGGCTATCACCAAGATGAAAATACAAAGAAGCTATTGGCTGAGCTCAGCATTGGAAAGACTAATACCGAGGGATTTGAATTGGTGGATGGTCTCATCAAATACAAAGGAAGAATATGGTTGGGTAATCACATTGCTGCTCACCAAGCTGTCTTCACAGCATTGCATGATAGTGGTTTATGGGGTCACTGTGGAGTGGCTGACACATATAACAAAATCAGATCCTTGTTTTTGTGGCCTAATCTAAAAGCAGATGTTCAAAATTATGTGACGCAATATCAAGTTTGTCAGCAGGCAAAGCCAGAGCACTTGAAGTTGCCAGGTCTACTGCAACCTTTGTCTGTTCCACAGCAATCATGGCATATCATTAGCTTGGACTTTATTGAAGGCCTACCCAAGTCTAAGAGGTTTGATACAGTGCTGGTAGTGATTGACAAATTCACAAAGTATAGCCACTTTATTCCTCTATATCACCCCTATACAACAATGTCCATAGCACAGCTATTTCATGACAATATATACAAGTTGCACGGGACTACCTCAAACTATAATTTCATACAGAGATCAGGTTTTCACTAGTGCTCTTTGGCAGCATTTGTTTCAGCTATCTCAGACCACGCTCAACATGAGTTCCTCGTATCATCCCCATACTGATGGCCAGACGAAGCAATTGAACCAGTGTTTGGAGACATATCTAAGATGTATGGTGTAGGTTTGTCCGTCTAAGTGGGCTCAATGGTTATCATTGGCGGAGTTTTGGTATAACACTACGGTGCACTCCAGTCATGGGAAAACACCCTTTGAGGTTTTGTATGGGCATCAACCACGTCATTTTGGAATTACAGCTGCAACTCATTGTCCAATGGGGGAGTTAGAGCAATGGTTGCGTGACACAAATGATATGGCTGGTGTAATTAGGGACAATCTACTCCGGGCTCAACAAAGAATGAAGATGCAAGCAGACAAGACAAGAACAGGCAGGAGAGACAGTTCAGTGTTGGCGATTGGGTATATCTAAAACTGAAACCTTTCGCACAATCTTCAATCTCTCGCCGGGGTAGTCACAAATTGAGCTATCGCTTCTTTGGCCCGTATTTGGTTATGCAGAAAGTGGGTCATGTGGCATACAAACTGAAATTACCAGCTGCTAGTCAAATTCAGCTAGTGATTCATGTGTCCTAGTTAAAAAAGGCTTTGCCCCCATCAACTACGGTGAACCCTAGTGCCAATCTTCAGTCTATCTATGTTGTGGAACGTGGTGATCCTGTGCAGGTCTCGAAGCCTAGGCTGCAACGAATTGGAAGCAAATTGGTGACGGTGGGACGTGTCCAATGGTCCAATCTGCCAGCAACCTGGACAACGTGGAAGAAGATACAGGACTTTCCTTGAAGGTGTGAAGCGCTATTGTTTCTACGATTGAATGCTTCCTTCATAGCGTATCTTATCGTGTCTCGATGACTATCTTAGCACCTCGAGGACGAGTTGTGTTTTAAGGAGGGAGAGTGTCACGACATGTTAGGCCAGAGGCCGTGTATTGTCATATGGCATGTGTGCCGTGTTAGGCTATAACCCATGTAAGAGATTAATACACAAACTGATGAGAAGCAAGCAAGATATATCAAAAACCTAATAAAACTATTATCTCTCTCTCCCTCTTTTCCACCGGCCGACGCCGCCGACGCCACCGTCTCTCTCTGCCGTGCGTGACACCGGCAAACCCTACCGTGACAGACTGCTGCGGCGGCGGCCATGGCGAAGAAGGCCCCCGGTGTCCTTGGGTCAAGCCCACCCCCCCCCCCAGGCTACCTTGCCCAGTTGCCCGTCCATCACGCCACATCGGCACACTGCGAAAGAGGTCCCGGCGCTGGCGGCGCCTTCCCTGGTGCGGTGGTGCCATCCCCGTCCATGGAGGCAGCACTGTTTGTGGGGATGGTTCGTTTTGTTTTAGATTGAACACCTGATGAAATCTTTTTTTTCCTTCTTCCATTCAGTTCTGGTGTGGTTTCCTATTTTGCTTCATCGTCCAAAAACAGATTCAAAATCCGATTTTTCCTTGCCAGCACTGTTTGCGTTTCGGGATGGCTCTAGCTTTTTAATTGCTTTACTGGCAAACAGGGCTCATCTTTGTGACTCAAAAAGTTTTGTTCTACTGCACAAAATCACTACTGCAAAAACTATTTTTTTGGAGGCGGGCATTTTGTACTTTCTGAGACGTCCGCCTCCGAACTGGCCCCTCTGTTAATCAGGGAAAAAAATAAAAAAAAATTGAAAACCCTAGATGAGCCCGATGAGCCCATCTGGGCCCGTCGAGCCCATCTAGGTGCCGCCGCCGCCGCCGCTCGGGATCCGGCTCATCTGCGCCGACGTGGATCTGCCTCGCTGTGGATCTGCGCCGTCGTGGATCCGCCTCACCGTGTATCTGCGCCGCTCGGAGGAAGAGGAGGCTCGTCGAAGGAGGAGGCGCGGTGGAGGAGGAGGCTCGCCTCGCGCTTGCACCGTTGTCGCCTCGCCTTGTCTTGCGCGCGCTTACGCCGCCGCCGCCGCCTCGCGTGCGCCTGAGCCACCGTCGTCGTGGATCCGCGCGCGCCGCCGCCGCTCGATGTCACCTCGCCGTAGATCTGCGCCGCTCAGAGGAAGAGGAAGCTCGTCGGAGGAGGAGACGACGAGGAGGAGGTGATGTGGAGTAGGAGGCACGGAGGAGGAGGTGCGGTGGTGGACTGGTGGTCTGCGCTGAGTGCAAGAGAGAGGAGAGCGAGAGGGAGGAGAGGGAGAACTGGCGGCTGGAGAGGGAGAGAGGTGGAGGATTTAGGATTTGCTAGTTCATATATATATATTAGGTATTATCGAGCCAAAATGGGCGCCCAAATTTTTTTCTGAGTCGGGCGTTGTAATAGACCGCCTCCGAAAATGGGATTTACGGAGGCGGACGTTCTAATGCGTCCGCTTCCGAAAATAGACTATTTTTGGAGGCGGACATCCTAAAAGGTCTATCTCCGAAAATCGATTTTTGGAGGCGGACAAGAGCAACCGCCTCCTAAAATAAAAAATGTCCGTCTCCGTTAATCCCCATATTAACAGAGGCGGACATTTTTTTTGTCCGCCTTTGAGGGCTATTTTGAAGTGTCCTCTAAAATGTTTTTTTGTAGTAGTGAATGCAATATGTTTTGTTGTCTTGTTTCCAACCTTGCAGATGTGAGGATTCGAAGAGGCACTTCTTCCCTTAGATGTTGAACTAGCTGCCCTCTTGTTTCCAATTTCATTTCAGTTCGGCTTGCCAATTCGTGGTTCTTCTTGTTTGCATTTGAATATGGCTCTTCCAGTTCTGCTATAGTTTAATGGAGAAGGGGCTTACCAGTTACCACTGTGATTCAAAAGGACTCTTGTTCTGCTGCATTATATCGGGTTTTGCTGTTTCTTTGGATTGTTCCCAGAAACAAAGATTTGAGGAGGCGCTCCTGGCTCATTTCACAGCAATTCGAAGCACGAACAGTGGGGTGAAAGCTCCTAGAGAAAAATGGAAGCAGTTGGTGGAGAGTAAAAAAAATCAACCTCTGGTCGTGCATATGGAATTATTTTGTGAGGTAGGCATCATGCCTGTATGTGCCATGCACGTTTTATGAACTGAGCATGGATGCATTTTCTGCTAAGAAAATTCAAGTAACAGATCAAAATGGTACACGGAAATGGTACTTTTGGTATGGTAACCCATACTTAGAACCGCCTCATGTATTGAATCTCTTTATGTAAGTTTTTGTGATGCTAAAAATTACTTCTGAATGAAGTATTACTGTGAGCAGTGGCTAATACATAAAATGGTGCATTATAGTATTCTTGGCCCATCACTTAAATTTTTTAAAATGTGCCCATTACTCGGTTACATTTCGTGCTCCATATATCATAACGAAATTTTCAGATGTTGGTTGAAATGTCAATATAGGGTCGAAATGTTCCTATTTTTTTTGTCCACTCTATATAGCTCTATGTAGTATCATGAGGTAACAAATCCAAACATTTTTCACAACTGGCCTAATGGGTTACAAATCTCCAGGTAACATGTGATTCATGTATATGTTCTCATCTTCATTCTATTTGCAGTGATCATGCTCGATTTTTTTCCATGGCCACTACTGTATGATTCTATCATTTGTCTCACAGTTATTCCATGACCACTAGTGTATTGTTCATATGTTTTATTGTGCTCTCATCTCTTCTGAGTTCCAAAACTCCACCCTGAATACATCCTGGCTACAATGTTAGAAGCCCATGTGACTACTAGTAAAATGTGCCCTCACTGAAGCGCCTTACAGCATATTGATATATCACAAGAACACAACAACAGTCTTACTAGGGCTATACTTGGAAACAAAAATGCGAGAAACTTGCAGTAATCTGAATGGATAATGGCCATAGTTTAAAACACATCCTCTCTGCTATGAGGAAAAAGGCCTCAACCATATGACAGCATAAAAACACAGTTTGAAACACCATTATTAGAGAAGAAGTAGATGTTGGAGGATGTCAGGTAATCTTACAAATACCTTTTGGGGCATCTTGCCAATTTAATGTTGTAGTTTGAACTCATGGCTTTTGAGTTTCTTAATGCTTTGTCTGGTGTAGCATGGCACTCTTGAGTCGTTTTTTTAGAACTACCAAAATGTGGCAGCTATGGAGTTACATTTTATTCTGTATACTGGATAACAAAATGTTCTCTGATCATGAGGGGGTAAACTAAAATGTGCATTTTATTTTGCTCACCATTTGTTCCTCTATATAGCTTAAAGAAATGTTCAGATATCGGCTAAAATGCCAGTCTTATCACAAAGAGTGCAATGCATTCATGAATATGACCCATTCAGATTTTATATTTTATTTTCCAAAATGGTCTACCTCTAAACTAGGCACATATGGATATGGTTTGTCTCCCAGAGATCTAGATGCTCCCGTCATAAATCTCTCTACTGTGGTGTTTCGTAGAAGTAGCTCCTTTTGGATGAAGTTTTATTTCAATTCCAGATGTGTACTGAACTGATTGTGTTCTCTAGTTGTATCCAAATCCGTCATGCACCGATGAACTACTATAACTATTTTTCCTCGCCTCTCTTTGAATTATGTTAATCACAGCTTTGCTTTTACTCAGAGGTCCCTAGTGCTTGAATCGGTCATGAATGTTGTTTATTGTTTTATTGCTTTACAGAATGCATGAATAGAACTGCCCTTTTTTAATTTGCAATCAAATATACTGTCAAAAATTTACATTGTAAACAACTATACCTTCATTCAATCTTGTGTTTGGTAATTTGGCGTATTGTTTCAACTGAAATTGTTACCATCTGCTTTTTTCATTTGATTCAGTTTTGTAATGTTTGAATAAACATAATCTTGTGTGGGTTGTCGAGCAGAAAATCGGGATCCCTGTTTACACTTTACTTTTGGTTGTTTGCTGTAACCTTTCTCCTCCAAGTTTTTGGTACTTTCTGTTTTGCTACAGCATCTTCATATGAACTAAGCTAAGTGCTGATTCCCGATAGGTTTGCTTACGTTACATGAACATTTGATTTCCCAAGAGAATTTTGGAATGTTCCAATCAAATGGTACTGAATGACCAAGAAACAGAGCGTGCTCTTTAGAAATGGTTCATTCTGCAGTTCAAATGAAAGATGCTTGATGACTTTTATTCCTCCTAGGAGAAGGGGGTTCAGTATATAAAATTGTTATGCACTAATGATTTTTTGTGAAAGCAACGCAGAAACCAAGAATATGATATTTTATTGTCTTGAGTCTTAAACATCTGCAAGTGCAGGTGTATATGAGCATATTATTGTTTATTCAAAATTAGTGTAACAAAGAAATATATGAGCACACCGTGTAGGTCACGAATGGCAAGACAAATTTGAACTTGGGTGCTACCTTTACACTATCCAATTATTAAAAAATAAATGTTTCTTTTCAATTGACTAGAACATGGCACTGATGTTTGGATGGTCTGGCATGCAATAATTTTTCACGCTAAGCATTCGTATTCAGTGTGGAATTTTCTGGCGTGAATGGACGTGGGTTCAACAATTACCCAACTCCAGTAGTAGCAATCTTGGCACCCTTTGTTGCTAAAATGTTCCATGCATCATATTTAGAAACTTTGGTGTGACTTAGTTTAAGGTGTCCATGCATGAAAGCGCGAAGTAAAGTGATTTGTGAACTCTGTTGGTTTATTGTTTTCAAAGCTAACTATCAGTTACAACATAAAACTTTTCAGCAACCTTTGAGATGGTATGTGTAACTTCCTACTGGCGCACAATTGACTTTCTATAAGTAAGTAGAACTGAGTGGTGACCTATGTTTTTTTATATAGAATATAATTATGTAGTTATATTCTAGCAAAAAGAAAGTTCCCCTTGGCTACATTTCTTTGTCCTCACCCATTGATGATGAACACCATCTAGTACTTGGGGTTCTAAAATGTGCCGTACTTTTGATTCTCATGAAACAAGTTCATATCCTATTTGTTGCTCCATGGTGCAAGCCTAATCATGACTTTATTTGTTGCTCCATGGTGCAAGCCTAATCATGACTTTATTTTGTAAACTAGGACACAACTATGGTGGTGAACTCAGTCAAGAATCATTAAAGCTGAAGAGGAAAGCAGACATAGCAAGTTGAATAAGTTCCACGTCGAGATTATTAGTTTATGACACTACGTATCTAAACCATTCGGGTGTTACCCAAAATTTTTGTATTTCTTCAGTTATCTGTCGCATCACCTTGCT
Source organism: Digitaria exilis (assembly GCA_015342445.1). Lineage (NCBI taxonomy): Eukaryota > Viridiplantae > Streptophyta > Magnoliopsida > Poales > Poaceae > Digitaria > Digitaria exilis. Next base: position 1,776,479 of record JACEFO010001965.1, read on the forward strand.
GTGCTACTAGATATTCATGTTGCCCTTGCATCACATTTTCAGTGAATTTTCTTGATATATTTTGGGATACATATTTCATTCCATAATAGTACCACATTACGGTTTCATAAGGGGCGCCACATATTGGAAGAGCTAAATGGTTAGACATGGGTAAAGTTTGGATGACAAATATGGCCACAAAACAATGATCAAATTGCATCCATGGTCTCAAAAAATAGGAACACTAAAACTCATATTCGGTTAAACATTTATAACATAGTGAAACTCTCTTATGAATGGAGCCATTCCTCATGTACAAGGAGCCAAGTTCCTCTGGACAAACTTTGAGCCCTTTTACACCGCATGGTCTTTTCCAGCACTTCCTTGTTAGCCTAGGTCATTGCCTTGCACTGATCTGCAAATTAGACAAAAAAAAAATGTCAAGAATCATTACCTGAGCTGTTGAAATATTTCAAGCGTCTTACATACTGCCCAGAACGTATCTGTGTATACCCCTCATCCAACAAAATTATTAATTTCAAAACACCTCACCATCCATTATTTCCAAAGTATCACTAACATTGTTGGCACGTTTTAACACCTTAGTCCTGATACTTAATTAGTTTCTACAAATTAAAATGAGAGAATCTACCGATACATTTCTACAAATTACATCGGCATCACATTTTGTTCCGGGCACGGAATGTAGATGAGCGGAACATTTCAGCGGCAATAAGGTTGTTAAAATGTAACAGGAACCCAATGCATAAGACATGAAAGAAGTGAAGATTGCAGCCCAAATTACATTATTAAAGTGATTACTCTGACATTATAAAAGCTCAAATCAGTATTTCGTGCTTAGGTACACAATGACTAATTTAACTCTCCCGGTATGGAGCGAACCCAGTCGAACCCAGACGCACACTTCTGGGCACGACATGTCCCAGGTCACCACGGTGGCACCGATGGGCTCCTATGCTGGCCACATCTAGTGAAAAAAAGGTGTCTACAATACCTTGCTCCCACATGGTGTAAGTTACTTAACTCTAGGATTACCATCAAGTATATGTTTTAAGTTTTCGATGTGCTGAACTTTCGGGCTGATATAAAGCACCAATGCACAGGTATATTCCAGTAGATTTAATATCTAGCCACTTTCCATAGACTTTAGTTTTGTATAACACAAACCAAGCCCATACTGTCCAAATACATAAATCATATAAAATGCAGTACTCTCATATGTTTTAGAAATTTTTAACACCATGCAGGTCTCATTTAAAGGGGCCCAAATGCTGCCTACCATATCAGCATGTAGAAATAGGAGAATATTTGGTTCAGAATTCAGAACATTTGAAGAGGCGGAAATAACCTCAACAAGAGTGTCCGTGTAGCTGCTGCAAGTGTTAAGTTAAATGTGGTCATTGGAAGTTGATGCTGCAGTCTTCACACTCCTCGACTGAATGTCCTCTCCAACCTATGTTGTAACACAACTTGAGTTTGCCCCTTATCTGACCAAAACAAAACAGTATTATCAGTTTCATTTAGTACCATCCCTTAGTTCACTTCTGTTGCATGCTTTGTGATCAGGACATTTTGGCCAGTAAATGAACAGTTTATTAGCTACATAGCAGATAAAATGTAACTAAACAATAGGAACATTTTATTATGCTATAATGGGGGAAAAGATCGTAAAGTAGACACTGGTGTTATACCTTAGATAACAGGAAATGTTCAGAACTCAGATCTAAGAAATCCATATAGAATAGGCATGAAAACTCATTTCACGAAGCACAAACCTCTGTAAACTAGTAACATTGATCTATGGTGTTTCTATATGCTCTTCCGAAACAACAAGACGTACTTCAAAAACAACAAGTAGGACTTCAACAATAGCATGCACCAATCACATCCAAAAGAACATAGGTGAGTGTAAATGTAGAAGCAAAGACGAAGGGATCGCGAAGAACTAGTGGGACACATCCCTACTCAATGACAGTGGGGCACATTATCAGCATCAATAGGAACATTTGGTGCCTCGAAAATCTAAGCAAAAAGACCGAACATTTGTATCTCAGAAAAGAAACCTGTGGTTTCGGAATGGCCTGAGAAATCGGTGAGCCAGTTGTGCCTATACTTTTTGTAAATCATTAAGCGTTGAGCCATTGGAAAAGTGCAAGGTTTTGCCAATTTCTGTTCGGCTGTGGGCTTCAGTTCCAGCTTTTGCTCCAAAGGAGGTCCAACTGGAACGCCTTGTCCAGTAGATGAAGTTGCACATCAATGTGCAATAAGCAGAGCCGGTCGCAACCAAGTGTAATCAAGTTTACAAACGGCCGTGCAGGCTGCAAAGGTTTCAGTACCCTAACACACAAAGCAGACCCGGAACAACTGAATAACATGCAACGTGCGGCCATCCCAAAACAAAATCCAGGATCAAAATCAGCATCAAAATGCAGGAAACACAGCATAATCAGCATCAAAATCTGCAGGCAAACAGAACCAACACGGCATGCTCAGCATCAAAATGTGCCAATGTCCCAGATCCCCCATCAGCACAGGTCAACAGATCTTCAGAATCATTTCAGTCATATCAGGAGGCACATATCCACTGTTGCCTTTGACAATTAACAGGTAGTATAGAAGAGCTGTCCTAGGCTCTATCAACATCCCATGTAAAAGAACGTGCGCAATATTAGGATCATTTAATTTTTATTGTGTTGGCGATCGTTATCTGTACTCATGATATATAAATTCATGTTTTTGGAAATGGTTATCATTACCTGCCTCAGTTGACAAACCAACAAGTCCCCATCAAAGTATCGTGAGTACAGGATAGAGTATAGACCAGAATCATAGCTGCCATGCAACAAGAGCAAAATTAGATGGCTCTACGCTATCCCAAAGGCCATTTCATGTCACATTAACTTGGCACATAATGCGTATATACACAGGATGGAACATAACTTGTTAAGCGACATACTAAAGTGGGGAGTTTGGCATGCACTATGAAGTATCATACATCACACGAAGCAATAATTATTCCATCAATTTTATTTCAGAGGGAGAGAAATTGACATCTCTGCAGATTTTTTTCCTTAGCAGAACACAATCCATCGAGGAATAAGAGCTGCCTAAACAACTACCAAAACAGCCAGAAGAGAAGCAGAAGGAGAATGTGTACAACCAGCAGACGAAAGGAACTTTTCTACCAGAGGAAAGCAAATATTACTCTTGTCTTCCAAAAGGATCTTACTAATTTTTCATACGCATTCTTTTCTGGTTGACCTACTGTACGCTTGCAAGTTCTGAATAGTTAAAGATGAATTAGTTCATAAGAACAGTTGGCCATTCAAAATAAAACTCACTTGTACCATGTCACTAAGGCAGTAGGAAATATAGCACATTTTAGTGCCTGGACAACAGAAATGTTTATAAACACTAAAAGTGAAGGACAGACTGGCACATTTTAGAACCACCATAGAGCTTAAAATGTTTTAAACATCGATGAACAGTGATGTCATAGAAAGAATATATTCAGATTTTGGAGGCGACTCTAGGCTGGACCATTACAAAAACATATCCAGAACTTTTAAAATTCGGATATTTTTAAAAACCTCACTTGAATTGTAAAGCACCAGGAACACTGTGCCGTAGAAAGAACAATTAGTTGAGAACACAATACACTTACTCGAAATGTGATAGAAGCATCCTGGCAGACAAGACTGGTGAGGAGAAGTTCAAGAATCAGTTACCAGGCATATCAAAGGAACAAGAGATGAAAACACTATGCCAAAGAAAGAACAAAGAAGAGCAAACACATGAAATTTTTGCGACCATACCAAATGCCGGGTTTGGGGGACAGGGGAATATTTGCATCCAAGCAGATAGACAACTCACCTCAGAAAACTCGAATAGCGACTGCTGTTCCTTCTGTGGCTCTTGGCTTGGGTGTGTTTAGATTGTAGGAAAAAACACTGTAGCATAAGAAAAACACTGTAGCATTCGCTGGAAACGTGTTTTGTGAGGGGGAATAGTGAAAAGTTGGAATGAATAGTGAATAGTTGGGAATCTGAACATGGCCTGACTGGAAAAGCAATGAAGTCTTTGTACCATTAGGGAAATAGGAGAAATACATATCCATAACTTCTGTGCCTCCATTCACAGCCTAGTAACAGGAATCTAAAGAACAAGATCTACATCACCAGATGTAGACAGGAAGTGTAGGAACGAAATCTAGACAGTGGGTGAATGTGAATGTGAAGCAAATTTGGGCAACAAACCTGAACAAGGACAGTTAATGAGAAGCTAGTGTACAGCTCTCATCCGGGCTCGTGGATCCCACACCACCTGACGGATACTGCAGGACCTCAAATCTCAAACGGGGCCGCCTTCAGGAAGAGTGGCATTAGGCAGCACTGGGGACCTTGTGACCTACACAAGAAAAACAACAGCAGGAACCATGAGGAAACCATACAAGAAGATTACTCTGTCCTCAAATCTCAGATCTAGAGTTTGAACAAACCTGTGGCTCCGAGTAGGAGGAGTACCTGCTGACCCAAAGCAATTAAAGCGAAGAGCAAACTCATGTGACTCCATCTTCGGAAGCTTCTCCACGGGCTCCTCTTGGGACAATGGAGCAAGCGGCTAGGTCAGGGGAGGAAGACGAATGGGGAATGGACCACTGAGTCGGAGGAGGAAGACGAATGGGGACTGGGCGAGATGGGGAGCACTCCTGCCTCCTGGCGAGGCAATGCCTTTCTACCTCGTTGGGGCGGCTGGTGCCTGAGGCATAGAGGTTCTCCAGGCATAATCAGCTATCCAAGGAGGCAGCTTCTCCAGGCAAATACTGAGGCATAGAGCTGGGTTGACCATGCGGGACCCACACATACAAACAATTGTAAGCCGTCGGAACTTTTCAGATCAAGGTGAAACCTTTTCGCACATCTGGTTTTTTCACTCTGCCCAACCAGCAGCGCACCAGAGGAGCAGGAACGACTACCCAACAACCTGTTACAGAAGCGTAGACAAAGACCCACAACCAGGCGATCGAACAGCTAACACAGAATCGCGGTCGATGTTTGAGGAGGCTTTCCTTCATGGAGCAGATCTCGACACCATCATTGTAGAAGCAGCATCCCATCGACTTCTGGTGGAGCATGTTGAGGGTGCAGTTCAGCAGTTGGAGCGCCGTCGCCTTGAGCATCTCCGCGCCATGTGCCATCGCTTCCTTGTCTCCTTGCTAAGCTCTGCCCAATACAGTAAGAATGAGCTGGCGACACAGATGATCTCAGTAGGGGATCTAGTAATTTTATTTTCAAAACACAGCATTTCTTGAAGTCCACAGCCCAGCAAATAGCAGCAAGGCCTCATGTCTGAACATGTAAGCATAGGAAATCAACACTACCTGTAGTCAAAGTCGGTGGAGGAGGACAGCAACTCCTGCTGCAGAGAGGGGCTGTTACCTGAGTGAGTTTTTCATCAACTTAAATTCAACAACAATATTAATCGATAGTAACCTGGTTGGCAAGCACAGGAGGGGAAACTCTTGAGTCATCAATGTTATCTGGGCATCTTGGGCACCGCATACGACGCCAGAAATTAGTAGTAGCATCTTTTCCTTCATCTGAATCTGATACACTTGTCGCACTAGCACTAGCAATCAGACTAGATACAGGGGGCAGTCGAATGTACCAGAACAGCTTGGGCATGATAAACGCAATGGCTCACAACCACGATATCTGTACAAAGAATTATTTTACTATGAGCTATATATAGCAATAAATTAATTGAAATGGATATGTAACAGGCTTACCTCTCATCTTCATCATCGATTACAGATAGCAGCATGGCAGACGTATCTTGATTGCTAGACTCAGTCAGTCTTGATTGGAACTGATCCACATAATGAGAAGGATCAGCAACCAACATAAGGGAAAAACATGAATTCAACAGTTAAGATATTCATGAATCAACAGAAAATGAGCACCTTAGAGGAATCAAGACCCAGACATTCAGCAAGACGGGCTGGGCTAGTGCCCTGAATGGAGGCGCAGAGACGAGAAACTATAGTACGAATCTTTTAAAAGGAATTTAGAATCAGAACACTGGATATAATAGTGTAAGGAAAATAACTGCATTATTTCGCAAAAAGGAAAAAGATACCATATACCTAGGGGTATATGGTATGTTTATGATTATAGGCAAGGTCCCTTGATTGATCTACAAGTCAATCCTATGGTTCCTTGCCTATATAGGCGTAACCCGTGTGTGTTCTCATAATCAATCCATTATTCCCAGCCACATTCTCTTTCAGATGTGAATTAGTGCTTCGAGTTTCTGCATCTGTAACTGTATGCATGGTGACATTGGGCAGAGATTGTGAAATGGGAGTGCCAATCAGTTTGATATCACAGGTTAACAATCACACTGTGTTGTAATGTGGTAATTGGTATGATGGTTTAGCGGGATTCCAAAACATAGAGAACAACATTTTGTAGTACCTGCTGAGAGCAAATTATATAAGGGGCTGTATCACCAGCCGAGCAACCAGAGTAACCATTTTGCCTCAGTCTCAAAGCAACCTGAGAAAACCAATATAAATTGTATCCAGTAGTCAGACAATAAGTTTTCCGGCTTAGCCAAACAAATAAAGACTAAAAGAAACAAAGGATGGACAAATCTTGCCTGCACATGAGGTTGATTTTTAGCATCTGGATAGTCTTCTGGAGCTTTTGTCAAGCTTTTTGTGATAACATACTTTTGAAGCTCTATTTGACCACTTCTCATTTGCTCTTTCACCTGAATATAATATCATTCAGTAGATTATAACATAAAAGGATATATCAACATTTTTTGTGTTTTAAGTCAAGGTTTAATTGCAGGGCACCAGCATGCTCTAAATCAAAGATTTATATGTATAGATGGGTGAGAATTTAAAATATTAAGGATTACATGCAGGATCCTAACCTGGACAAGACAACTATGAATGGACTCGACGACATCATCACATGTCCTGCAGAGAGGCAATTTTCACAAAGATGAGACAAGAAAAATATCATGGCAAAATTTAAATTTAAATGCTTACCCTCCAGACAAAATTTGATTTAGGCAAAAATCTCCAATTTCTTTTGACAGCAAACTCCAATCGTGTCTGACCATATTGAGCCCCTTGCGTTCAATGTTCTGCATCAAACATGTCAAAACAACCCTTCCACTGCTATAACAGTACAAATTCATAACAAGCACAAACCTCTCGTGAGCTGCCATCTAGTGCCACTTTAATAGCAGCATACTTCTTCTTTTTAAGACGTAACATTCTTTTATATATGGCATCGAGATCAATCGCATGCAGCTCCCTGCAGAATGCAACAGAAGCATAAAAATTGAAGTTCTCAGAAAGTTCAGCTATGAAAAATTTAATCATCTCTTCATGATCAGATTGACCAAATTTACATGCAACACTAATGCCACCCGTATAGGCGGGTGATTTTGCCATGCATAGTTTTTACTTTTACCAAGGATGCCCGTAGTCCCGAGTTCCAGAGCTGAATGGAAAACTTAGCACTAGTACTTTCATGAAGCATAAATTCCCCACGAAAAAGAAAGAATGATTATGTTCTTGGTTCCAGTGCATATTGCAGACTACCTAAGCCAAATCCTAAGGAATTGTACCAAGCAGTGCATATTACAGCAACTTCATCAGTACTTTCAACTGAAGCTCAAACATGATAATTGTTAGGAACACGTCAGCTGCTAACCCCATGCTGCAGTTCTAGGTTCAGTTTAAGTCCTATGTCCTTAAATTGAGATAATTTTAATTGGACTCATAGTTAAGACGGAATGAACGGATGATGCTATATATAGAACATTAACTGGTGTCTGGTAATGTTTTAGGAAAAACTTGGAACAACATGAATGTGCTGCAATAGGCTGGCATAATGCTGGGAACCAAATCCACATACAGACATCTAAAATAATGAGGCAATAGACATAAAACGAAGTTCTAACCTCATTCATATTCAAGTTCCAGGTCAGTTGCAAAGTTATGGAGCTTTAATAAGTCCACTTCCCACAATTTCATACATTCTTCCTCCAGGTCAGTAGAAGCACTGTTGCCAATATGTGCCAATCCTGGAGCTGGTGGAGGTGGTACATACAAATTCCCATGCTCTATCATTGAGCGTTGATCATAAAGAAAGTTAACCCCATTCTCAACTTTAGGTGTCGTTACATTTTTGGCTGCTCTTACAGCTATCATCCAGGGAGACAAATGTTGTGACCAATTCACACACTTGTTAAGGTATTTCATGAGATCATCATGAATTTGTGATTTCACCCGATCACTAGCATAAGGATGCTGGGTCTGACCTCCATATATCACTGTATATGTATTGAGTGCTAGGATCTGGTTCAATTTTTGGGAGCCCAAAAGCAGCCCACAGTGCTTCAAAATTTTTAACCTACCAAATAAACAATGAAAAGAATGAGAGATGGTACTTATCATCACAAACAATGGCACTCTATTTACGTATAAAGAAACAAGGTAACAGAACTACAGAAGCATACCCCTTGAGCTTCCCATTTCTCATTTTTGTACATAGATCAGCAATCTCATACGAGTATATGTTGTGGTTTTTTGAAGCTTCCACGACTATCTCAGCTAATCTAACCCAGTCTCCGTCCTTCTCTAACCCGCTCCCTGTATTAACCAATAGGACAGGGAACAAAGTTAGAAGCAAGAAAACCAAAAATATCATATTGAGTAGACCTCCCATACAAAATTACGTATATTATGCTGATAAAAATAGTAGCATGTGTAACAACATATGAGCTGATGTGCACCTACAGTGGAAAAGCATTGAATAAGTAAGCAACAACAGACGTTTCAGCAAGTTTCTAACCTGCCAAACTGAAATTCCAAAATTTTGCATGTACATCACCACCCTCAGTAGTAACACCAATCTCTTTTCCACTTAATGCAGGGCAACAGAATCCCATCTTATGAAGTGTGAGCAATCCTTTCACAACATCCCTATACAAAGAAAAATAGTTAGAATTGAAGTGTGAGCAGTCCTTTCACAACACCCCTATACAACTGATTTGAACAATTAAAATAAAGTGAACCAAAATGTAAATTGATGTACCCTATAACTTTAATGAAAACTTCAGAAAATCTGCTGTTCTCGACCGTCATGTCACTCCCTCGTTCAATGAAACATGCAAGTGTTCTATCAAAACATGGCAGTGCCAAAAAAGACTGGCGACTTGTTCCTTCCACTTCTAGGTATCCATACACTTTCATCACATAAGGACTATCAATGGAGTTAAGATAATCAGCTAGGATCCTTGCAGAGCCTCCATCCTTAAGTGACAAAAGCATCCCTGTGTTAGAACATTCAGTGCCATCAAAGTGAACTGACACATCATAGTAGTGCAATGTATCTTCAAGCCCTATTTCTTTGACATCCGTACTACCTACTTCAAAGTTAAGATCACCAGTGATCTGAAAAAACAGAAACATATGCATCAACTAGACTAGCAATTGAACCAAAACAGTATGAAGTTTCAAACCAAAGATCCTAAAGATGAATTTATTAGATATCTTACTGATGTCAGGGTGCTTTGAAGGAACATTGTGCTCTTGGCAATGGAGTTGAAAATTCAGAGCTCGTAGCAAGTGCAGTCAGCAATGCGCATCAACAAGAGAGCTAGCAGGTTAAAGTGAGTGCCCTCATTAGATAGCAATGTCCTCGGGACAGGGGGTGGCACACGTCGAAGGGCAGACAGCAGGTGTAGACCGTAAGTGCCTAGGACCACGAATCAACACGAACCAGCTGGCAAAAGCAAGAATATCAGTGAAAATTAAGCATAGTGCTGGACAAGCACACGCAGTTCTACCACCCGAGAGAAACATAAAAATTCAAAACAAAAAATAAATGTTGCACACAGCCCTTGATCCCACTCGTATACTGCAGGCACTGATTTAGAGATGCAGAACCCACCAAACAACAAAAGTTCTTTTTCACAGCACTTCATACAGTACATCCATGTTTAATTTTTTCAGCATTGTTGAAATATCGATGATAAGTACAAAACAGCAAGGCAGTGAAAAACAACCAACATACATAAGGACATCAACAATGATGGCCAATCCATCAGGGAGGAATCAACTAGCTAGGTAAGTGGAGGGAGTCCCTTGCTCACATTTTCATTGTCTCTTGGCATTGAGACATACAACGATTAGGAAATTTCAGATTAAGACAAAACAGGTCACTTCCAAAAGTGCAGGTTACTGCCAAATATTTCATGGGAACAAATGGCAATTCAGCAATTAACAATCATATTTCCTAAATCAATATATGCAATCCACCAATGCATGTTGCGCGCGCTTTTGCAGACTAGTAACAAAACATATTTGGAAGGAGAATGTTTACCCGAAGCCTCTCGTAGAAGACGGACTGGGCGATCTGCACTTGGACGTAGAGGAAGCGGCGTGGGGGGAGGATAAATGCCAGGCGGCTGCTGCCCGTTGTCGGGGCACTTCTTCGGCAACGCGCTCCCACGGCGGTGAGGAGCGGACGCGCGGCGCGGGAACGGCGGCGGCAGAGTCTCGGCGGGGTGGAAGAGAGTAGACGAGGAAGGGCGTTGGCTTCCGACCAGGCGCAGAAGGGGTTTACCCGAATCCTCCCGTAGAGGACGGACGGGGTGATCTGCACTTGGGACGTAGAGGAAGCGGCGTGGGGGGAGGAGAAATACCAGGCGGCTGCTGCTCGTTGTCAGCGCACTGCTTCGGCGCCGCGATCCCACGGAGGTGAGGAGCGGAAGCGCGGCGGCGGCGGCGGAGTCTTAGCGGGTGGAAGAGAGTAGGGCTGTGTTCATATTGGAAGTAAAAAGTGTGTACTGGGAAGCGTGTTCTGGGACTGTGAGTGAGATATATAAGAAAAACTGTTTTTCTAAATCTGAACATGGCCCAGTAGTAAATGACAGCCGTCGGCTTCAGAATTCGGACCAGGCGCAGCAGCCCGTATGCAGTCGCGGGTTGGACTGATTTCTATTTAGGGTGTGTTTAGATTGTAGGAAAAAATACTGTAGAATAAGAAAACACTGTAGCATTCGCTGGGAAACGTGTTTTGTGAGGAAGGAATAGTGAAAAGTTGAAATGAATAGTGAATAGTTGGAAATCTGAACATGGCCTCAGTTGTTGGGCCTTCGGCGTGCGCTCTGACTGTTTCGATGCCGCGCGGAAAAAGTCTTTTCCACCCCCCTACACAAGATCAGAGTTTAATCTGTCCCCTTAGATCGTAAAACCGGGTAACAGCCTCCCTTAACTTTGAAAACCTGGTTATAAGCGGTTTTCAAGGTGGTTTTGATTTTTTTACTTTTTTATTTTGGTTGAAACTTTAAAAAATCATAGTAAATTAAAGAAAAATCATAAAATCAAAAATCAAATTTTGTTGGACTCCATATAAGTATATTAACACAAAAAATATATAATATGATATAGTTTAGTATAATTTTTTATTATAGATTTAGATCTATTTTTTTAATGTTGTCAAATGGAATAATTCATAACTTCATTTTTTCTATTTTTCCAGTCATGTTGAAATTTTTATGGTGAGCTAATTATTGTTTGCTTCAAATATATTAAAAATTCATAGTCATTGGATCATGTATAACTTAGTTAAATATTTATTTATAGAAAAAATACTCTAAATAAATCTAGAACTAAGTTATACATGATCCAGTGGGTATGAACTTTTAATATAGTTGAAGCCTATAAAAAATAGGCTGATATAAAACAAATTTCAGTTGTTATGAATTATTCCATTTAACTATAGTTCAAAATAGATATAAATCTATAACAAAAATTTTGTACTAAAGCATACCATGTTATATATTTTCTATGTTAAATATAATTATGTGGAGTCCAACAAATTAGATTTTCGATTTATGATTTTTCTTTGATTTACTATGATTTTTCAAAGTTTCAGCCGAAATAGAAAAAAGAAAAAATCAAAACCGCCTTCAAAACCGCTTATAGCCAGCTCAGGGAGGGTAAAACGTACTGTTTTCAAAGTTAAGGGAGGCTGGTTACCCAATTTTGCGGTTTAGGGAGACAAATTAAACTCGACCTATTGTTCAGGGAGGTCGAAAGGACTTCTTCCATGCCGCGCAAGTACTCTGCTTAATGGGGTCGTATGGCGCTTTTTGGCCTAGTCTTATCTTATACTCATATACCACTATTTCCTCGTGAACTGCGCTTAGCTCAGGGTCCTTGTGATGGAACCTGACCACCTGGGTTTGAGTCCCCGACTCGGCACAGATATCACATTTTCCCATTTATTTTAGGATTTAACCTACATTATTCTTTCATATCCTCATAGGATTTAACCTGGCGCGGGGGAAGCATGACGAGAAGCGTTACGGCATCGAGCGGATCGGGTTGTGCCTGGTGGAGCTCAACCCTCCCAGCACATGCTCCTCGTGAGATCTGGCGAACCATTTGCGTGCATTCAAGCCGTGGGAAGAGGTTGGCATTGTGGGAGATGTAGCTACGCCGCCATTCTGAGCTCCGGTATGACGCTCTTATCCCGTCTCTCCTCTTCCCTGCCTGGATTCTTGCCTTCTGATCTGCTCGGAGGCGCTGCATGGCACACTGATGGCGCCCACACCTCCACACTCAGATCTACGGCAGAGGGTGATGCAGAGGCTGGTGGCACGGAGAAGCTGGCTGACTAGCTTGGTGTCAGTTAGCCTGGGCAAGATGGTGGCCATGAGGTACTTCTTAGTTTATAGGATCCCAGACTTGGTTGTGAATAAAACCATTTTACCAATTTGCGCTGTGAATTTGATCCAAATGCTTAGCCTTTTTCACAAGACTATTCATGTTTGCGGTGTTTTCTAACAGCCCGGGGATGGCTCGGTGAGGTTGCTGCAGAATCTAGCAGGCATGGAAATCGCCTACAAGGAACTGCAGTCATGCTTGCTGAGATAATGCTATGGAGCATAAGGCCAACAACTCAGATGCTAGCTCGAGACTGATCAGAATTCTTACTTTCAAGGTTTGTTATTGAACTTTGGACCATTGCAATCATGTGTGTCAGAAATTTTGGAATAAGGTTCAGGACGAAGTAGTAGTTTTTCTTTTGCTCTTTTCCTTGCATTTAACTAGAGCAGTACAATAGTTTACTACTCTTCTTACCCTTAGTTCATCAGTCTGCATTATTTTTACTCATAATAAGGTAACTGCATTATTTTTACTTTGTCAATCCACAGGAGATCCTTCTTCATGTGTAGTACTAGAATTATGCAAATTTGAACGTGGTGAGGTGGGTATCTCTATCCGTTTATTATGATACTGGAAAGTATGTGTGCATTTTTCTTCACAAATTTCGTTAATTTGCAAGCAGTTCCAATTAATCTGGTTATATGCTACATAATTTAATATACAACAGAGATATGGAACCACCTTTTACAAACTAAAGGATATTTTCATCTATATTTGATTGACTCACCAGCCAGCCTAGATTCATTTGTTTGACAGATTCATTTACTCCTCAATACAGATTCATTTGTTTGATTGATGTTACTTATCATGAACATGTCAGACTTAGGACTCATATTTTCTATTGATCTCTTTGATTTGTGCTCAATAGTGGGTATCATTCTTGAGATTTGTGCCTACATTCTTAGATAGTTGGATTTCCATCCCGCATTCATTATTTTGGTTACCTGACTTTCTGAAATTCCTTTGGAAAAAGAGAAATAGATATAGCTTCATTCTATTATGTTTGCATGGGGTATATAAAATTTATCTGAACTGCCATACTCAATGTACTTTGCAACTTGAGATTAGAATAAATTTTCACTTAAAGTCAATGACCCCTACTGCTCCCCCTCCCCCCCCCCCCCCCCGCCGCCGCTGCGAGTCCGTGACCCCTACTGCTCCCCTCGCTCGCCGTTGTCGGTCGAGCACAAGGTGGCGTGCTGCCCCAGCAGTGGAGCCACGCGAGACCCGGTGACGTGCAGATCGAGTGGATCTCGCTTCCCTCCACAAGGCGTCGGCCCGTGCGTTTGTCTGCTCCGTTAACCCCGGCACATCATGCGGAGCAGAGGCACAATCGAGGAGGACGATGATGGGTACGTGCACTCTCTCACCATGGCTGCGATGGAGCTCCGCAGAGGGCTCCCATGAGCAGGTGAGCCGTGGGCAGTCTCATTGCCAGGTCAATCCCTCTTCTTCAGGTATCGATACAAATCTGCCTCAATTCTTAGTCAGATCAGATCAGATGAAGGATTATAGGTTGGGGCATTAGATTTGTCCATGAAAAACGAACTGCTTATGGATGTAGATAAGTAGATAGGTTATTGTTATGAATTCGAGATTTTGGGGATATACTTTCACTGTTTGAATACAGTAACGTAGGGAAAAGAGTAGTCTACATGGAATGGATGGTTTCTATTATAACGACTCTAGGCTTCAGGTTTAAGGGAAGCCATCAATTTTAACTTACAATCCATTAAAGAAAATCTGCATCTTGATCCCTTGAACTCTGCATGCTTTCTGATCCACAGCAGACAGTTCGCTGCATGGCAGGATGTGGCGAGCATTCAAGAACGCCCTTATTGTTGCAGGTACCAAAACACACTTGGTAATATGGGGTTTCTGACATTTCTTCTCAATTTTAACTTGTGCTGTAGCTAGGAATCCTGAGTTCAATATTTGTGGGTAATTCAAAGAAATAATTACTGTTCTGAGAACTCCCATATATTTACCTGAAACAGTGTTTCTCTTTTGGATTTGAAGTCGATTCATGGTCATTTAAATTATAGGTGATGTGATAATAAAATGTTGCCTTTGTAGGTATGTTGTTCTTTTTTTCTGTTACAGACAGAGCGTTCTCTTTAATTTTAGATAGTTCAATATTTTTTCGCTGCTGATTTAATTAGTAAATGGCCATCATTCCCTGTTGGATTTGTTCTTTGGTATGATGCAGATACAATAGGCTTGAAATATCAAAATTGTCTTGTACATCATATTGGTCTGTTACAATACATCAGGCTCCTGGAGGGCTGTTACAGCAAAATTGTCCAATACATCATACTTGAAATATCAATAAGCTTGAAATTTTGTTTCTTTTTTATTCTGTAAGTGACAAAAAGACACGAGCTCATTTGTTTCTATATATAGTTACTTGACTGTTATTGCTAATATTATTTGTTGCTGTTTAACATCATAGTGGTTACTTTATCTTGCGTTGGGGAACAATGGCCCTTTTTACTATTATTGTTACTACTATTAATTACTACTACTACCTCCTTTCTATGCTCCATGAGACTGTCACTAGGTTTCACCTCTAATGGTGAATGTTGTAGACTACTATTTGTTTGGACGACTTACTGTTGTATTTTTTTTAAAAAAAAATACTCGATGAACTACAGGTGCCTTTTAAATAAAGAACTTGGCATCCAAATTCGCCTCGTCGAGGACTTGAACTTGGATTTAGGTGCCACACATCCATACTCTCAATGTCAAGCCATGAGTTTGCACTCTACAGTTTTATTGCTGCATTGTTAAAGCTAACTGATCTGATCTTTTGGAAACTGTAAAAACGTCATGCATCTAGAAGTTCTCTGCTGCAAGATTTTCCAATGCTATTGATATATAATGTTGGAGCTCTACCCTTTTTCTTCAGCATGCAATGCAAGTGGTTAAATCCTGAGGTCGCAGAAACAATGCTCTTGTGGCCAGGTAATGATTTATCTGAGTCTTGCTTCGTTGCATACAGTAGCCATTCGTGGCTTTGATATAACAGATGGGCTGTTCTCTTTTTGCTGTAGCTTGACATTTCTTTAATTGGCCTCTATTTTTTTTATATGTGCAGTAATTGTCCTGACAAAGAGAAAATCCGTGTTGTTAATTGTCCTGACAAAGAGAAAATCCGTGCTGTCCTGACAAAGACCGATGCTCTGTAATGTTGATGCTTTGTTATTTAATGGTTGTTGCATTTCAAGTAAATCTGTGTTCTGTTTTTTGATGGTTGTATAGAAGAAATCATCGTACAATAGCATTTTTTATGTGAATGAGCTGCATTGTTGTAACTCTATTCCTTTTTAATTTTCTCTTGCTATTAAATAACTTGTAAAACTCTATTTTCGAGTCCATTTGTGTACTCTTTTTTATGTTCTTTGTTGAGATATTGGTATAGTGAACTCAATGACACCACCTACCCCCCGCACCCAAGCCGGGCGATCGGTCTGAAAAAAAAAAAAAAAAAAACTAGATCGCACCGCCATTGCCCGGCCGCCATTGCTCGCTGCACATCGCGAAACCAAGCAGCAAGCAAGGTAAACTATTCCTTAGCTCTGCTGGAGACCGCATCCCATGATCGAATCAATCGATCCAGTGATGGAGCCGATTGATCAATCGATTAAATCAGCTCGCGACAAGGGGAAAGAAGGGAGTGTGTCTTTGGATATAGCTTCTACGTTGTTGCCAGATGGTCAGATGGAGGATTATGCCCGGAAAATAGCGACGACGATTGTGATGTAACAGCAAAACAGAGATGCATCGAAGATCATACTCAATCAACCATATCAAAGAGCGCCACATTGGAATCGCTGCAGTTGCAAAGAGTCAAAGAGATCTGATTGGAAACACGAAATCATTGCTTTATCGAAGGAGAGGGTAAGTTCGAAAAATTTCAAACAACCACTCATTCTTATTCAAATACTTAGTTATCATAATGCAGCGATGCATAACAAATTAATCGAACTGACAAGTAAGAAATTGCAGCGCATTTCTCAAATTTCATGTTTTCAGAAAGAAACCAAGAACAGGGCCAGATTACAGAACAGCACCAAATGAAGAAAGTGCT
Source organism: Digitaria exilis (assembly GCA_015342445.1). NCBI lineage: Eukaryota > Viridiplantae > Streptophyta > Magnoliopsida > Poales > Poaceae > Digitaria > Digitaria exilis. The sequence continues at coordinate 1,793,332 of JACEFO010001965.1, forward strand.
ATCTCGAGAGCAATAAACAGCTCATAAGACACCACACAAGAAGCTTTTGGGTATCGCGATGAGATACAAGTTGAAATTCAGGAAGACGAATACATTCTCTGCACATGCGGCCTATTCTACATTCACTAAAGGTTATCTATATGTGATTCATAAATACTTTATTTTGCCTATCAATTAATAATGAATTATATATAGCTTGTGAAGAAATACTGCAACATAATGACACGGTGGACAAGATTGTATGACAAACACGGCAAATCGACCGACTACACACAATACTGACAAGAAAGAATGATGAAGATAGGCAGAGAATCCTTCTGTCCAGGGCATTCAATCTAGCAACAAATCAATCGAGAATAAGCAACTACTCTTTTGAGCGGGCCATGAAGGCACTAAACAGAGCAGAGGGAAAGAAAGACGATCCAAGCTGTATTCCCCGAGAATCTTACAGCGAAGCAGAAATGGACTTTGGAGGTGTTAATCGGTGGAGATAGGTAGAGATTTTCTATAGCAGATATGCACTGTAGCAATGAATAGTGAGAAAAGGATGGAAAATAATACGTTGGATGTGGTGGGAGGAACCGTGAATATCTGGAATCTAAACAAGTCCTTAAATGAAGTCCCATCTTTATGCCCAGCTAGGGCTGTGTTCAGACTCACAGAAAAGTACTTCTCCAACTAGTTTTTCTATTCATCCTACTCACAGAACACGCTTTCCAATGCACTATTCATCAGCAAAAGTACTTTTCACTCCCAATCTAAACGCAGCCTAGTACGTACTACAAGGGTGGCAGGCCACCGCATACCGGCTTGAAGTCATGGCTCGAAAGCAGAAAAAAATGAGAGCAGAAAAGAAAATGAATCAACAGAGACCGCGGTTAGAGCAACTACAAGCTGTAAACTCTTTAAAATCGATAAAAAGAAAAAGAAAAAAGGCATCAAATCCTCATCCAACAGCTACACTATCCCCTTCGCCTCTCCATCCCGTTCGGCATCGCGGAATCCACGCTAGGCAATTCTGCCTACCGGCAGCGGCTAGGCATCCACGTCTCGCACGCCTCCTGCCCGCCCTTCCATCCTGCCCGCGCGCTCCCACGCCGCTCCCGTTCACTTGTGCTCTTGCTGCCGCCAGCAGCTCGGCCTCTCAAATCCCGCCGATGCCAACAGCAAGGCCCCTAGGTGCTCGCCGACAAAGCCGCCCAGGTGCGGCGCCTGCGTGTCCTGCGCCTGTTGACGAGCAGCGACAGGATTGCAGGACCAAGCTGCAATGGAGGCTCCGGCGGGCGGGTAGCAGGAGCTGCAGCACAAGGTTCGCACAGAGCTAAGGTCGCTGCCGACGAGGCCCTCCCGCTGCAGATCGCCTCAGCCCGATTCATCGCTGCCCGCACCACCTCCTACACTCGCCGTACCTCTCCACCCGCCCAATTCCTGCCTCATCACTTCCAGCCTCGCCGACGCCGCCGTCCGAACTCGCCGGGCGCCGCTGCACGCCGCCCAGCCGCCTCCGGTCACCCATCCGTCGAGTTTAGTTGAGGTATGGGTTCCCCTCACTCCAAGGATGCTTCTCGGCCTCTTCACCCTCGCCGGACCTCGTCGTCGGCGAGGAATCGCCGGTCAAACCGTTGGCCGACCGATTTTGACCAGGGCCTGTGCGTGGGGTCCACTTATCAGCGACTGTTGGTTTGAGAGAGGCTGTTTATTTGGAGATTATGTTTGGAGAAGCTGTTGGATTTCATTACTTTTTTTGTTATCCATTTCATTTAACATAATAGCTAAATTAAGGTTTTAGCTATTCATTTTTAGAGTGTCCCTTGGAGATGGCCAGAAGAAGAAACTCCACCACTGAGGAAGAGAAGTTCACTATACCAGATTTTAAACAATTAGATATAAGAATTTATGTCTATGACTTTGCTAAACATATTGCTGTAATTTTAATTAAGAACGTGAGTCTTAGACTTTGAAAATAGGGTTCTGGGCAACTAATGCCAGTTCCACTATTCGTAATTTATAACTATTTGTAATATTCCAAATGCTGCTCAATGCACAAAACATAATAATGCATTACAGAATCTGTTCGCTAAAAAACATAGAGAAGATAACACACTTAAAAAACGCAGACAAGACCATTGCTAAGTTTGAAGATTATTTGACAACTTCTCTGAAAATGATATCTAGGTACACAACTGAACAAAAAAAAAATCAACAGTCTACAATATAACAGCGTGGAGTGTTTGAAAATCATGGCATTACTACTTAGGTTTCTATAGAAAATCCAACTAGACTTTTTGGTTTCCACGTCTCTCTTCTAAATTATATGTTTTCTGATACACGATCTCTCAAAATTACAGAATCCAAATATGGCTTTTTTTGAAACAAATATGGCTTTCTGTTACCAGACAGATGTTATGCTGCAAGTGAAACAGGAAGATAATAAGGATTACTTCTTTTTTTTAATAGAAGACTAGTATAGTGCCCGTGCGTTGCTACGGGACTGAAACCATTGTATAACAAATCACATTGAACATTTCAAAAGACAATAGTTCACTGTTACAAGTTTATTGATGTATTCCAGGTTTGAAGCGTCTAAAACATCTAGAAAAAGGATGAAAGGTGTATGTGCTGGTTATATTTTAGCTTAGATAGATAATGCTATGAATTAAGCTTTGACCATCTTATAGATAGACACAGTACCTGGATCATGACTTGAAGGATTGATGCATTCCATGTTTGAAGCGTCTAAACCATGTGGAAGAAGGACAAAGATGTATGTGCTGGTTATAATATTTTTTTAGATAGAATAATGGTATTAAATAAGATTTGATCATCACAGTACCTGGATCATGGCTTGAAGTATTAATGCATTCTACGTTTGAAGCGTATGAAACATCTAGCAAACAACATGTACGAGCAGGTCGATATTTTCCAGTTTATATCATAGTTTAGATAATGCTATTAAATAAGATGTGATAATCTAATAGGAGACAATACCTGAATGATGGACTGAATTGCTTGCGTGGAAAATACCATGCACAAGCGGCTCGATATTTTCCTTGTTGGATCCTTTCTGTTTGTTGTTTTTTTGGTGGTATGCCTCACGACGTTTCTTATTTATCTCGGACTCTTTCTCTCTCTCTAGAATCGGACACCAGGGTTAGCGAATCATGTGCTGCTGGACAAACGAATGCAAAGTCAGGTTACTCGTCATGATTCCAGCGATTTGATGATCAATGTTAACCTATATTGCTGGCATTTGTCAGGTCCCAAAAAGAATGGTGCTCCCCCTATTGTTCCTCTTATCCATAGTTTTGTTCACTGAAATAAAATTGCAGTAAACAAACATCAACAATGTGCCAGTGACAGGGATCAGGTGATGTAAACTTTATACGGAAGCTTGGACACCTGGAAAGTACCCTCCATTTTATACGGAAGCTAAATGCATGAAATATGGCTTATATGTGAATGTGAATAAAGAATAAGGACTTAAAAATATGCAGATGCTTCTGTGAAGTTAACAACGACATGCTTTCATCTTGTTCTACATCGTTGGTTTTTGATCCAATGACCAGCGGACCGTCTTCTTCCTCCAGCAAGACATGTCCACGAACAGAGCATGCACGTGTAAACGTAGGTCACGGCGCGAAACCCAGATTGGCCAACGCTACACAGGAATCGGCGGGAAGCAGCAAAATTGAAAGCCGTTGGGACGGGGATCTCACCTAGGGCTTCAAGAAGGCCTGAGATGGTGTGGTTCGGGCACGACATAAAGAGAACGATCCTGCAGGGCAGGCCGGAGGCGATCTGCTGAAGGCGGCCGGCGATGTCGAGGGGACGACGGCTTCGGATGGCGGCGTGGGTGCCGCGATAGGCTTCTTCCTGCTGTGGGAGGCGACGGCGGCGTGGCTCCTGCGATGCGCTTCTTCGTGCTGCAGGAGGCGATGGCGGCGTGCAGCGGCTCCCGCGACGGGCTTCTTCCTGCTGCAGGAGGCGATGGTTGCGTGCAGCGGCTCCCGCGATGGGCTTCTTCCTGCTGCAGGAGGCGATGGTGGCGTGCAGCGGCCGGCGATGCCGAGGGGACGGCTCCCGCGATGGGCGATGTCGTGCTGCGGCAGGCGATGGTGCGGGATTAGGCAGTGGCGGCGTGCGGGATACTCGTGAGTTTTGAATCGCGAGGAGGTCGCGGACGGTTTTGGGGCGAATCGCGAGGGATAGACCGCGGATGACGATGGGGGTGGCGGTCGCCATGTTTTGCGGCCGACGACTACCCCAATTAGTATTTTTAGGAGTAGACTAGTATCATGCCCGTGCGGTGCTAGGAGTAGAGATACTAGTATCATACCCATGCGTTGCTACGGGTACAACATACACCGCTTTGGCCCCAGTCCTCAAGTAACAAGCATCCAGCTCAATGCTGCTTATCCATGCAGGTAAAAGGTATCCCAAAAACTTGAAAAGGAAAACCTTCAAGTCATTAAGAGAATGTTTTGACAGTGAACAATCTAACATTACCGAAAGGGATAAATTTGCAGTGAATTATCCTGACAAACACGCTCTAACTTTTTCATAAAAGGCAAGTCTTTATAGTGGACTACACTGAACACTTGAACTTGATGTTAAAACTGGGAAGATCATGATTACTGACGCTGTCCTATGTGCTCTGTATAACTGACATGAAAAACAGGACCTGCACATAGACAAATAATGTTACCTGTATTGATAGTGTCTATCAGGTCTCTGAAAGGACCTTGGCTCCCATTCCCCCTCCCCCCTCGTGATCCATAGATTGTTCAAAGAAGTGCATGTGAAAAATAATAATCCAAGTCAAACTTGGCAGACGAATGCAAAAGATATTTAAGTCAACAATAGCTTGGCAAGCATACACATACATCACTGCCCAATAGCGTTGATCGGTTATCCCAAAAAAAAAAAATAGCGTTGGTCGGATGCAGTACTAAAACACTATAGGTTAACTGCGCAAAACATATGGTTTCTTCTTGGCACGCCAAGCCATGAGAGGTAACTAAACATATATAAGATGCTGATCAGAAAAGGAAAGTACAAATGTAGGATGGACGTATCGATTGCGTAAAAGTTCAATGTGTATGAGATAAAAATAAAATCCTAATTGTTGATCATTGATAAAAGAAATAGTGCCAAGGGCATCAGGAGGCTAAAGGTAACACCGTAAACAGTATGATGCCAATGTTGGGAACAACAAAAAAAACAATGAATGGCACGAACCCGTCGGCAATGATGGGAGCCAGTAAGCGGACACCAGCGGAGGCTGGCAGCGCCTGCAGGGAGACGTTAGCAGGCCGAGCTGCGAGCGGCGGCATGAACCCGCAGGAGTAATTGGGTCGTGTCCACACCGCGCCTCCTCGTTCCTCACCGTCGTCGTGATCGATCGGCAACATGATCACCGTCGTCGCGATCGGCAACGTCGTGCGTATGTATGTATGTATACGCGTCGATAGGGGGCATCGATAGGGGTTCGGTCCTTGCGCTCCAGTCTGGCCGGCGACAATCACCAAAAGAGGAGGGTTGCGGTTGTGATGCGACGCGAATCGTCCGTTATTCCGCTATCGATAGGGGCCGGAGGGGGTAGGGTGCGTACGTGGCCGTGTACGTGAGAAGCAGTCGCGAGGTCGCGATGGTGCATGCTATACGAATCTCCCTTTTGGTTTTCTTAGGAGTAGAGATTTCTTAGGAGTAGAGATAAGAGAGTAAAGAGAGATGGAGATGAAGATAGAGGTGGAGAAATTAGTCTTTTTAGGAGTAGAGATAATAAAGATTACTGACAAAGAATAGCTAATTGGGCCGAGATGAATTGGGCTCGGGCCTTATTGAATTGGGCCACTGGCAGGCTTCAAATCTATTTTATTAAATAATTCACAATTCAAATTTTTTAAATAATTCAAATTTAAAAAAGAAATTGAATTATGAATTATTTAATAAAATTGAAGCAAACAATAATTAGCTCAACATGAAAAAATATCCATGATTGGACTATAAAAATATAGTTATGAATTATTTCATTTAACTAGAGTAAAAAAATAGATAATCTATAATAAAAACTTTATACTATAGCATATCATATTATATATTTTCTGTGTTAATATACTTATGTGGAGTCCAAAAAAATTGGATTTTCGCTTTTATGATTTGTATTTAATTTACTATGATTTTTTTAAAGTTTCATCCAAAATAAATATAAAAGAAAAAAATCAAAACCAGCTTATATACAACTCAGGGTAAAACATACCGTTTCTAAAATTAATGGAAGCTGGTTATCCGGTTTTGCGGTCTATGGAGACAAATTAAACTCGACCCAATGTCAATGTGGGAGGTCAAAAGGACATTTTACCTTTGATCCATTTCCAATCATGAAATCACAAATATGAGGGGGTGTTTATGCAAAGGGCATCATAAGGGGACAACATCGCCAATTCGCCATCGCACACGGCACATCGCATTATCGCAGAATGCAGGCGCTCCTCCTCCCCGCGCGGGCCGCGCCGCCGCCCGCCGCCGCGGCGGCGGCGTCGATGCTTCGGCAACACGCCGTCTCAGCATCCGCGTGTGCGTCGCAGTTCCGCCTTCCCCTATGCTGCTCTTCCGGCAGCCTAAGCTGCGGGGTCCGGGAAAGCGGCCGGCGGCGGCCCCTCAAAGCGGCGGCGGCGCCGTCCTCGTCCTCGCCGGGACCGCTCTACCCGACCCCTCCACCTAGCGAGCAGGAGGTTGAGCGGGTCAAGCTCGAGCAGGTGCTTCACTAGTTTCTTCTCTGCCATTTACCTATCCATTCGACGCCCCGGGCTGTGCTCCGGGGATAAAATAGGGTTTATGCGATAGGTTTATTGGGAAATTGAATGCTTATTGTCAGCCTTGGTGAGATTGTGAGGCGCTACTCATCAATAATTGTAGTTAGCTGTGTACTGCGTAGATGGTTCCTTGTTTGAGGAAATGCAGTTGGGCAGGATGGATTTTGGACTAGGTGAGCTACACGTGTATGTTTCCATTATAGAGGAATTGGTACAATCCATGGAGAAGGAATGCAAACAAACTTGCAGGGAGCTAGTTTAAAGGGTAGATCTTTGTTGGTAGCCCATTAGTTGATCATTATCCAGTTCAACAGTGGGCATCGGTTTCATATCAGAGAGTCGACCATTGCTCGTTACTGATATTGAAAAGATCCATAATTTCTGGTTGAAACACTTCCTTCAGCACTTGTCGTTACTGATTGAGAAGGCCTCTGATTACAAATTTACTTTCTGTTTAGTGAAGGAACAGTCCTGCTCCATGCTGTCACTACTTCATGATTCATACCTTCTAGCACTTATGCCCCCATTTAAATAACTGACATGAACAACATATTTTTGACTCCTGTTTGATTTAATGGAGCTTTAATAAATTGCCTCCTGTCTAGTATAATGTGCTGGTTAACCTGTGCATGCTTTTAGTTTGAATTATGTCGTTCATTTACATGGTTATGTGTTTTTCTTGCCCATCTCTAAAATGGTGTCTAGAACCTGTTTCATAATTCTGAAATATTGGTATCTTTCTATGTGGGCTGAATGGGCAGGTTACGAAGAGATTAGAAAAAACAGCAAGGTATTTCAAGAATTTGGGTACCCTAGGGTTCTGGTCCCAGTTGGTGTGCACAATTGTTTCTGGTGGAATTTTGTCATTCTCTACTGTTGTGACGGGGAAGGTGACTGCACCCTTTACATTCTATGCAACTGCTGCTGGTATTGCTGCTGCTTTTATTTCAGTCTTCTGGTCATTTGGTTACATTCGTCTCTCGGAAAGGCTTAAAAGATCTGCAAAAGAACCTGCTAAGGTAATACTTTTTGGTAAACCGCTCCTTCATACATTGTTAGCAGCAATATCGAAATTATTTCACATGAAAGAACTAGATTGCGGCAACTTGCACACTGGCTCTGACTTTTCTTTATCTCTTTTACCTGCCTCTGCCATTTGCACTACTGTCATTTGATAATCTAACTGGTGTTTTCACATCATGTTATTCATCACAAAGATAACTTGTACTAGCTAGTTTTGGTCAGACTGTGTATTTTGGATAACTTGCATAGCAAGCATGATATGCTTTTGAAACTTACGTTGAGATTGTGAGTTGCTTATCGAATTTAAATTCAAATTGTCAATTGTTTTCCAGGCTCCTCCACGTGCTGATGTTGTTAAGAGTCTCAGAAATGGCATTGTGCTCAACATTCTCGGGATGGGTGCTGCTGTTCTGGGGATGCAGGCAACTGTTGGCGCTTTGGTAGCGAAAGCTCTGACAACCTCTACAGTACCATATTATCAGGCTAATCCTGGCCAAAGCCCTGTTTTGGCTCTAGATGTTTTCCTAGTCCAGGTACTGCCTGCTTACTAATTTTTACCATTTGGCATGACTCATTATCTCGTCAAAATTTGCATCTCTAATCAGTCCAATAATGCCATTCTCTTGTTTTCATCATTATCCTAAGCAGCCTTCCCATCTTGATCGTCCAACTGCTGCACTTAACTTCATTTTACCTGAAAAGAATGCATATTTAGAGGTCACTAAATGTTTGGGGGTACTGAAGCCACATTTCCACCATACACTGTTTTATCATTTTCTTCACACCATCTTTTGCTTATTGGTTTTTTGTAGTATAATCCCTTTAGTCAACATAGGGGCACATAGTAGATAGTACTGGACATGCGAAATGCATCTCACATAGGCTGAACAATGTAAATGTCTGTGTGATTCAGAAATTAGAGAATCCTGCAGACATCACCTACTTGAAACCACTATTCACAGTAGAAATTATTAGGCAGCACAAAGAACCGTGAAGGTATACAAGTTTGGATCAGTACCAGAGTAGCGGCTGTCCACTTTTCCGCCTACAATCATGGTCTGTTAGTATTACAATGTTTCATATTGATGCAGTACTAAACTTTGTGATTTGTCACGACGAGCAGGCCTCGGCGAACACTATCCTGTCGCACTTCCTGGGGCTAGCGAGCACCCTGGAGCTGCTGCGGTCGGTGTCCCTGCCCCCGGCTGAAGCCGCCCCAACCCCTGCCCCTGTGCGGGCCTGAGGCAAGCCCATTCCTGGGCTCTAGTACATCTGTTGTTCCGGTTTTAGTTTTTGTTTTCTGTGAAGGTGTTCCGGATTGTGTATGTAGAACCATCATCAGGTTTACACATCATCGATGCTTTTGGTTTCTAGAGCTAATGTTAACCCCCCCACCCCACCCCCACCCCCCCGTGTTTCCGTAACCCCCGCCGCGTGTGAGCCTTTTTTATATGAGCACTTGCTAATTGCATTTGGCAGAGACAATTGAACTGGGGGCCGTTGCTAAGAATCACTGTACTCTGGTCTCAAACTCGGAGCCGCAGAGACAATTGAACTGGGGGCCGTTGCTAAGAATCACTGTACTCTGGTCTCAAACTCGGAGCCTCGGAGGGATGTTCAAGAGCACAGACGGCCTGGTGGGCCTCGAGATGACGAGCCGTCGAGCACAGAGCACTAGTACTCGTACAGTACACTGCTAGGCCACTGGGCACTGGCCCCTCCGGCGCGCACACGGAGGAGCACCGGCCTTTAGAGCAGCTGTCCTGGCTAATTGCTAGCTATTTGATGTCCACAGCTGTAGTGGTAGAATAAAAAAAATCACCCATACAAACCTTCACATGTCCCAAAGTACCGTGGGTCCCATGAATAAATTTTTTAATCCTTCATTAACATCCAGGTGAGATGATGACGGGTAGAAATAGAAGGACGGGTCCTGCATGCAGCTTCGAAATTCATGCGAGACTATCGACCAGAGACTCGCTAGCGAGAATGCACGTCGTCACAGAGTGACGACATAGCTAGGGAAATCGCCTCCCCATTGGAGCCGCCCTTTACAGCCTCCGCCCGTGCCCGTGCCGGCAGGCGAGGCGGTTACGGCCAGCGAGGCAATGATGCTGGCGCGTACCCTGCGCTCCTCTCCTCCTTTTTTTTCACTCCGTCCGTGGGCCGTGGCGTCCACCCGGTTGTCCGCTTGCGGGGCGCTGGAATCCGTCCCGCGGCCACCAGCCTCACCCTCGCACAACCGCACGCGCAACACATTGCTCCTGCCTCCCGTTCGCGGAGCCCCGTCGTCCCCCATGGGATCAGCTCGCGGATCCGTGATCATCCGCCGTTGCCGTTCCACACGAATCACCACGGAACCAGCCGTGTTCGAGCCAAGCCCCAGACGACGACGCCACCTCCTCGACCAAAAGATGGCCAGAGATATCCCCGGATCTTACAACGAGGAGGGCACGGGAACGGCGATTCGGCGCGGTCCGGTTACGTGGTGCCCCCTGGTCTCGGCCGGGCATGGACCGCATAAACAAAAGCTACTACTACTAGTAGACGGTTGGTTGGTTACACGGCCGTTTGGGGCGCGGGCAGCCGGGATCCGGCGGGGGATTCCGCTCGCGGCGCGGAGTGGCGTCGAGGGAGCAGGAGGCGCGCGCCCTGCCAGCTTCGGCGATAAACAAAACAAAAACAAACCCGGCGGCGCGATGCGATGCCAGCCTAGCCAAGCAGCAGCCAACGCCCAACGGGACGGGAATGGATCGGAACGGGGAAGCTGCGAGGAAGCTGCGTGTGTAACCGAAGACGGGTGGCGAGGCATGGTCGCCGTGGATGGATGGATCTGGCCTGGTTTTTTTCTATTGTGAAACGGGATCTTGGCTCGGGACGCACGGTACAGTACCGGCCGGTGTCGGTGCGGTGGGAGGCCGTTAAAGCAGCCAGCCTGACCCTATGTGCCTCTGCCCCAGATCCACAACGTCTCTCCGATGCCGACGCGAATCATGCCGGCCGCCTCCTCTGACTTCCTTTCCTACACTGCTTTTTCCTCACTTGATCACTCGCTAGCAGCACCTCTCCTGCTTTCATTGAGGCGTTGGAGGGCCACGGCTGTGTCGTCTTCTCCGACCCCGCGACGTGTCGGGTCCGGGCACGCGCCGTTGGGTCGCTACTAGCGTACGTGGAGCCTCCTCGAGTGCTCGCGCCGCATGGAAGGGATTCGTTGGCGTGCGCTGCATCTGCACGCGATTTTGCTTTTGCTTCGCTGTGTGTTGCCGCGACTGCTCCCCGCGGAGGTGGTGCTGGTGGTTGCCGCGGACTCGGAGTCAATGCGCCATGTACGGTGCCGTCTCCGGCTAGACGCTGGCACACCCCAGACGGTTACACGTACGTACACCATACGTACTGGCAGTTACACTAACCGTAACTTGCCTTTCCATTCCTCAAGCAGCTGACGCCACCGTAAAAAAAAGAAGGGCCTTTTTGGCCACCAACCAACACGAACGTGGCTACAGTCAGCACGGTGACAGTAACCACGTCGCCCCCCAACGGCCGGTAAACAATTTGAGCACGTTTCTTCATTCTTTACCGGCAGTGCCAGGCTGCCACCTCCCCATCCGTACGAGTACGACCCACCCGTGGCTCGTCAGAGACCGGGCAGTGGTGAGCAAGCACAGAGCAGAGGCACGCGCGCACGTACACGCACACACCTGGGCCGCGGGAAGCTGAGCTGTCCCCATAACTGCCATGCCTCCCCCCCTCCCCCTCCACGAAATCGCGCCGGCTTTTATTGCGTGCCCCACCCCCACAGCCACACCCCTCTCGAGAGATTGCGCTCCAGCCTGGCCGCGGGCCCCACCACCCCGCAAACCACCGCGCCCCTCACCCTCCCTGTTCTATCCTTCTCCTGTCGCCTTCCGCCCGAACCCAACGGCACCAGCTCCGCCACGTGCTGCCTCTCTCTGCCACGCGGGGTCCAGAGCACGTGGACCCGCGTTGTCAGTGGCGGTGGGTGGCGCGTCGGCGCGGTCGCCGGAGGGAGGGCCCCACCACCCAAACCGTCGCGCGTAGCGGTCGTACTGTCCGGCTAGTACAGACGTACGGGCGGGTGGGACCCGCCGGCGCCCCGGGAGGAGAGGTCTGGGCGACGCCGGCGACTCGCCATCAATTCGGCGGCATGGGCCGCGGGTCGGGTACACACCGGGAGGAGGACGCTGCTGGCCTGCGCCTGCGCTTGCGTTGCATCATTTTGATTCCAGCTCCAAGGGGGATGGATGGATTGATGGAGTTGGATCAGATGGATGGACGCCAACTCCCACGGCCACAGGATAACCACATCGCCACACTCTGTCGGTCTGTTTCCAACTTTTATGGCGTCATTTTTCTAATTTTCTGCGCTCACAAAACAAAATACAGTGATAAGAGAACGTTCTGCGAGATTTATCCATTAAAAATATAAAATCCTTTTCAATGTCCTTGGTTTATGTCGTTGAGGGGCACATAGAGGATGGTATAATGTACGGGTAATACATCTCTTCGCCTTACGTCTTGCTATGTCTACGTAAGATCCATGTAATTCGAACTGTAACTGTCACTACAACGGTGTGATTCGAACTGTAACAGACGCTGCAACGGACAACGGTGGATCCACTTTGCCCGATTTTTATGAGCGGGTCAGTTTTAACGTCCTCCTGCGTTTGACGGTACGGAACCCGGAAACAAAACAACAATTCAAAATTCAAACCGTCCGCGGGGACCCCATGATTAACAGCCAAACGGCCTCGATCTCGTCCACTCGATAGCCTCGCTCTGCCATGTGGGGCATCTTCACACATGGCCCCACCTGCCATTGGCCGCAGCGAAAACGACGCGCCCCCCGAGCGTGAGGTGGCACCTCGCCAGCTGTACCCCGGCGACCAGCCACCGGCCGCTCCCGGTCACCCCTCTCATCTCCCCGGGCTATATAAACGACCCGCCTCGCCTTCCCCTTCCTCCAGCCACCGATCGAGACGTCCCAATCGGACTCCAGTCGAGCTAATCACTCAAATCTCACTCGCAACGCCATTGCCAGCGGCCGCAAGCAGTATAGGAGCAGCGTAGCACGATGGGAGCGGAGTCGGAGTGCGACAGGATAAAGGGCCCGTGGAGCCCCGAGGAGGACGAGGCGCTGCGGCGGCTCGTGGAGCGGCACGGCGCGCGGAACTGGACGGCGATCGGGAGGGGAATCCCGGGGCGGTCGGGGAAGTCGTGCCGGCTCCGGTGGTGCAACCAGCTGTCGCCGCAGGTGGAGCGGCGCCCCTTCACGGCCGAGGAGGACGCCGCGATCCTCGCCGCGCACGCCCGCCTCGGCAACCGGTGGGCCGCCATCGCCCGCCTCCTCCCCGGCCGCACCGACAACGCCGTGAAGAACCACTGGAACTCGTCGCTAAAGCGGAAGCTCGTCACCACCGCCACCACGGAGGGCGACGCCGAGCGGCCGTGCAAGCGCGTGAGCCCCGGGCCGGGAAGTCCCACGGTGTCGGACCGCAGCGAGCTCAGCCACGGCTCCAGCGGCGGCGGCGGCGGCGCGCAGGTGTTCCGCCCCGTCCCGCGCGCCGGCGGGTTCGACGCCATCGCCGCCGTGGACACTCGCCCTCCACCGCCACCGCCGACGCGGGACGAGGACCCGCTCACGTCGCTCTCCCTCTCGCTGCCGGGTCTCGAGCAGGCGTCGCCACCGGGGTTCCGCCACGACAGCGCCCGGAGCCACTTCCAGGAGCTCTCCCCCTCGCGCTCCCCCTCCCCTCCCTCGCCGCCGTCGTCGTCGTCCTCCCCTTCCGCCTACCCGTTCAGCGGCGAGCTGGTGGCGGCGATGCAGGAGATGATCCGCGCGGAGGTCTGCAAGTATATGTCCGGCGTGGGGCTCCGCGCCGGGTGCGGCGCCGGTGCCATGGGCGAGGCCGCCATGCCGCAGCTCGTCGAGGGCGTGATGCGCGCCGCCACGGAGCGCGTCGGCTTCGTCGTCAGCCGGCCGTAGAGAAAACAGGGAAGCCGAACCAAATCAGATCGAATCAATGCGAAGCATTGTGTTCATCAAGATCCGATCCTGTGTAGCACACTAGTCTACTACTACTAGTCGTCGTTTCGTTCTCTGGCCTCTTCGTGGCCGTTGTATTTAGGAGTGTTTTATTCTTCGGCAGCCGGGATGCTCTGAATTTCAGAAGGAAAGAAACAGAGCGGCGGCGAAGCTGGGAAATGAAAATGAAAGAGCAGGTCGGCAATAATCGAGGTTTGCCGTTTCTAAACTCGGATTGTGGTCACGGTGTGTTCAAAAAGAGAGGATGGTAATGGCGAGACGAGACGCGACCACTTGGTTGCGGCAGATCTGCTCGGATTTGGAAACGCGCCCCCATCTGATTTTATGATCTGCTTCGGCTGTGTGTGTCCGCACAAGTGCGTGCGCAACCGAACAAAAACGGTTTGGGTCAGTGGCGAGATGCAAGACGGCGACCCGTCTCTTTTAGGGCTTCTCCTACCTACTAGCTATTTGTTTTTTTATCGATGAACAGTTTTTATATAGTGCTCACTAGTTTTTTCTTCCTAGCTAGCTTGCACCTTTCTCGATACAGCTCTCTCTCACGAGCTCTTCTCCCAATCACCTATACCTCATCTCTCTCTTCTCCAAACAGCTAGTGGACCATGGGAGACGCCCTTACGTTCGCATCAGCTTTGCTCTTGATCGTCATTCAAAACCGTTAATGCGTTGCTGAATAAAAAAAAAACCGTTAATGTGTTTATGGGAATAGAGGATTAAGGCTGAGCTGTTTTGTACGCAACGCCGATGAGATTTGTTTGGGTTCGGAACGGGCGAGCCGTCTGTGAACGTTTCTGTTGCGACGAAGAAATCGGACGTTTCTGTTTTGCGTGCTACAGTTACGAATCGACGGAGTTATGAACTGGTTTTTACAATCGAGTGAGTGCACAGTGCGATCCAGCACCAAACATGAAACACTAACAGTTTTGTAGCAGCGGCCAGCTGTGTTCTGGCCCTTCTGGACCTGCGGTGCGCACCTTAAACACCCTTGGAGAGGAAGAGGGAGAGGGATGATGGGTCGCGCGCCGCGCGGCTGCCCCCCTTCTTGAGCGTGCGTTGCGTCGGTGCGGTGCGTCCGTGGCCACGGTGCACGGGAGTACGGCTGTGCCTGGTGAGGGTTTTGCCCTGTCTCTCATTTGGGGGCAGGACCAAGCGAGAACGTGGGCCTGAATCTCGATTTCGCTGGCATTCACTGAGGCCCAGTACACGGACGGGCGCCGCGCGCGGGCCTAGAGTGTTTTCTAGCGGTCCAGCCCATTCCGGGAGATGCACTACTGCAGCAACACCACTTCGGTCGCAGACTCGCAGAGCAACTTCTGATTGGAAAAAGGTTCGCAGAAACATACCGGCAAAATCAAATTATTTTTTTTCTAAAAAGAAATGCAAGTTCTGATTGTTGGTGACACCTAGGGCCGGATCCAGTGTGCGGGCAGGGGGTGCAGCCCCCTACCTCCATGTTGTCCACAGAGCCCCCCCTAGAAAACAATTTTTGCCATGGAAGAAACAACATGTAGATCTAAAGCCGGCTGGAGGTTGAAGATGAGGTCCCAACACACGCCCCTGTGTGACAGTAATTTAACACTAAGATGCTAGAGTTAAAGCTGTTGAGTAATGTTGGAGCCTATCTAGTCGATCCTCGTAAGAATCAACTGTGCCGCCTTGGTGGCTTCAACAAAAGTGACAACAGTTCCCATCCCACGGCGCCAGTTCTTCGCCAACATCGTAAGGACATGACAGTGCTACCTGCATTGCTTTGGCGATACCAGAATTCCGAGGTCGTGCATGTCCTGAGACACATGAACCTCTCACGCTGTCCATCTCCTTACGTCGGCCGCCCCGGTAACTGCGGCCGGCGGATCCTCCTCCCCGTTGTCCGGCCCGGCGATCGCGACCGTGGTTGCCCTCCCCCCTCCACAGGGGTGGATCCAACATAGGGGTAGGGGGGCTGGAGCCCCCTACCTCCATGTTGTCCATAGAGCCTCTTCCCCACCCGGCCCCATAATTTCTGCCATGGAAGGAATAATATGGAGATCTAAAGCCTTCTGGAGGTTGGGTCCCTGTTTGCGGCTCCGTAGCTAGGTTGTCCTGGTCTGGGCGATTCTGGCCATTTGGCCCAAATATTTCCTCCTTCCGCTTAAAGCCGCCTCCACCCACCAAAAGCCTATGGGTCAAGCTGGCCTTTTTCCTTTCTCTATTTGTCTCTCGGACTCGCCCTGGCTAGCTCTCGACCTCTCGTTAACCTTAGGTCTAGGTTAGCGGCTCCGTGGATGCTCCTGCTTGTCCGATGAATCGGCTACCGGCCAGGTTGGCGCATCAGCTAGCAGCTGCTCGGCGGCCTGGGCGCGGGGCGCGACGATGGTGCCGTAGAGGGGGCGGCGCCTGCCTGTGTTCTCTTTGGATAGAGGAGAGGAGGGGGAGGGGCTGACGGACGCACTGGGGTTTAAGTCTCCAGCCTCGACGTCAGCTCCCTTAGCGACTAGAGTGCACACGTAGGCGTATGGTCCCCTGGCGCCGAGCGTCGACTCTAGGGATTTAGCCACACTGGAACCTACGTGGCAGAGCTCGGCGCCAGAGGACGTGGCACCCACCTGTGCGTCCTAGGCGCTAAGGGACCTGACGCCGAGATGGGAGGCTATTTTTCAAAATCTTTCTCCTAGACAAAAAAAATGGCCAAAATGAAAATTTTTTTACGACGACAGCCGAGTGCCAGTGCCTGTCTATCTTTTGGGGGCAGGAGGGACCAAGCGAGAACGTAGACATGATTTCGATTTCAGTGGGCTTAATTGGGACCAATTCATTGAGAGTAGACGGACTGGAGCGTCTAGTGGTCCAGCCCATTCCGACAGATGCACCGCAGCAACACCACTTCGGTGTCCCTAAAAAAAAAAAGCAACACCACTTCGGTCCCAGACGCCGCAGAGCAACGTCTGATAAAAAGGTTTTCAGAAACACATTGGCAAAATCAAATTATTTTTTTCTTCAAAAGAAATGTAAATTCTGATTGTTGGTGACACCAGATACAGGCATACAGTACTCCATCCAAGTATAATAAACTCTACATAGTTATTCAGTCTGAAATTTATACCAAACCATCATCATCATCACCATCTCACCTGCAAGACCGATCAAACGGCTCTGTCTGTAACTCTCTATCAGCAACTCAGCTTGCAGCAGTCACTCACCCTTCAAGGAAACCACAAACCCCCACACATGCACGCATGCAACCTCGGCACGGCCGCTCAGCTAGTCGGCGCCCCGGCCGCCGCCTCCTCGATGTTGCTGCCGGCGACGTCGACGACGAAGCGGTAGCGAACATCGTTGCGCTCGAGCCTCTCAAGCGCCTCATTCACGTACCCCATCTTGACCACCTCGATCTGCGACGTGAGCCCTTTCTCGACGCAGAACTGGAGCGTCTCGGCTGTCTCGTCAACACTCCCAATGAAGCTGCCGGTGATGGACTTCCGGCCAAGCATCACCATGGGCGACACGAAGCTGAGCGGCTCACCGATGACACCCAGCAGCACGTGCTTGCCGTCAAGCTTGAGCAGAGCCAGGTAGGGCTCCATGGGGTGGTGCACGGGGATGGTATCGATGATGTAGTCGAGGGAGTCGGCGGCGGACGCCATTGCCTCGGCGTCCGAGCTCACCAGGTAGGCGTCGGCGCCGAGGTGGTCCATGGCCTCCGCGCGCTTCTTGGAGGACGAGCTGATAACCGTCACGTGGTGGCCCATGGCCTTGGCGACCTTGACGCCCATGTGACCCACGCCGCCTAGGCCCAGGATGCCGCCCCGGAGGCCCGGGGACGTCAGCCCGAAGTGCTTCAGTGGGCTGTACACCGTCACCCCCGCGCAGAGCAGTGGCGCTGCTTGCTCTGGTGCTAGACCGGCAGGGATCTTCACCACGAACCTGCAAGGAATTGTAGTTAGTTTCATGTTAAACTTTCTGAACTGTATAATGGCCAATGTTTTTTTTTCTCATTTCAGTTAAAAAGATAAGAGTAGCCGTTTTCAATTGTTGCAAATTTGACTAGTACTGCACCAAAGATTGCATGGAGAGCTACTGCTATCACAGTTCACATATCCCGGAAAATACGGAGAAAAAAAAGAGAAGTCACTATCTGACTTTTGTTCGATTGGTAGTGCGTTCTCGCAATGACTGAAAAAGACAGTCCACTAAAGTCGTTTGGATCAATGGATGGAGAAAGGTATCCTCATTTCTCCCAACAGCCAATAGTTTAGGTGACCATTCTTCAGAGAGTAGGTGAGGATTCGGCTTCTGTGGTGATGGTTCAGCTTCATAAAAGTTGAGCTAGCAGAGCACACCAAATCTTACTTTTGACATCATACTATTGCCTGCTCACCACAAGGCAAAGGCAAGGCACCCATACCCATAGTCTCAGCTAGATCATGGACTTTCTCGATGATAACATTTCTCCATACCTATATGTTCCTAATTCCTCCACCTTTTTCTAGAAGGATTAGACCTCATCCACTCCAAAAGTATCCAAATTAAAGTTCCATGTATTTGCTAGCTTTGTCAAGAACAGCACTTTTTTAATAATAAAAGTGTATTATTATCTCTAGAACAGCACTGATGTCTACTTCTTAGTTTGATTTGAGGAACTCACTTCTGGTCGACGACCATGGTGGAGGCGAACCCTCCCTGCGTAGGCCGGCCGTCGGTGTAGACGTCGTTGTAGGACCAGATCCTCTTGTTGCAGTACTGCTCGACGTTGGCCTTGCATGGGCGGCACTCGCGGCAGCACCCCACGATCACCCCGACGCCGACGACATCGCCGACGCTGTGCTTGCTCACCTCTGGTCCGACCTCCACCACTTCACCCACCACCTCATGCCTGAAAAGTTTCAGTCATATGTAACTGTAAGCCAGGCCATGATGTACCATAAGTGCGTATTTCACAATATTATCAGCTGTGTTCACAGATGTGGAGTTGTCATGCTGTCGGAAAAAAGTTTCAAAATGATGGTGTAGCTCTTCTAGCTAGCTATGTTGAAAAAGATAGGGATGTACGGTATTCCGCAAGTAAGCAATGTATATACTAAGGGATTGACAGTAATTTTACAACTGACCCACTAATTAAAGACTAAAGAGTGACAGTGACGTATCCTACCTGTAAGCTCTGAAATGAGATCGACACTGCCATTTCCAGTTACCAAATGTGCACTATCAATTAATCTACGTGTTTAAACATACCTAACTTTGATTATATATGTAATGTCTGAAATCGATACTGTCTGTCCTTCCATACTTTTCAGAGAACTTCATGTAAGTTGAATAGAATATTAGAATAGAATATTAGAATACTTGACATTCAGTTTATAGTGGACCAAACCACCATACTCGATGCCTGGAATCCTGGCGCTAGTACTGCTGGACCATACTTGAACTACTTCATGCACGAAAAGGAAAGCTATGGATGTGCTTGTGCTTACCCAGGGACCATGGGGTACTTGGAAGCGCCGAGCTGGTTCTTGGCCTGGTGGATGTCAGTGTGGCAGATCCCACAGTAGAGCACCTTCACCACCACATCTTCAGGGCCTGTCTTCCTGTTGTTGTCGCCACAGCAAACCCATGGAAGAAGAGACAGGTGTTAGCGACGAGCATATGAATGTGTTAAGACAAATTGGATGACTTGCTCACGTCACGGCATAATAAAGTGCTATCTATATGCTTTTCCCAAAGGAATAAAAATCTGAAATCGATGGTGCCAAACGAAAACGAAGGCTACGTCATTGTGCCCTGTTTTTTTTTTCCTTTCCTTTTCTTTTTTTTGTCTTTTCGCCTTGAACTGAATCAGTGACTCTTGTGTGGGTGGTGTGTGCCAGCGACAGGATTATGTGGTAGGTAAGTGTAATTGTCAGTTTGAGAGATGTTTTCTTGGTACCACTAGTAGCCTAGGTAGGGCCGTTTGGTACAACTTCTGCCGGGTCCAGCCCCGTACCGCATTGTTGTAGCGACGTCACTATATCTTTTTACACCAAACTAAACAAGGCAACAGTATTAAGCTTCACTAGTTTTTCCTCTTCCCAGCCATGAGAGAGAAAAACAACTTCGATAAATAGCAGCGTGACCCCGGAACGAAACTCCTAGAGCTCTACCAAAGTGGCACTAAAACACAACGCCATGGCGTCTGCCTTTCAACAAGATGTCAAACTCACGTGCAGGTGCAGGCCAAAATGTTGGTGGAAAACTGAAAATACAACGAACAGTAGTTTAAGACTTTTTGCTGTGACATGCATGCTCAGCCTCATGTCGTGTGCGCCAATCGCTCGCACTAGAGTTGAGCCAAGACACGTGCTTGGCGCGTATACGCAGGTTACACGAAGTAACATAATGTTGCCAGAGTGTACAGCCAAAACTGATCAGGGCGAATCACGCGTAACGTATCAGTTACCTAAACATGGTCTGCAAGCTGCACATTCAGTTTGCAGGTGCAAGATAAAAAAATGTTTTTTTCTTCTTCACAACCATTCATCAGATTTCTTTCGTTTCTTTTTCTAAACCACTATTCATCATATTCCTGATACTGATCGAGGAGGAGCAAATAAAACAGATCGACTGCACAAGAACCACTAAAGACGTAGTCGAATCTGTTCTTCCTCTTCATTCGTTCCTATGCATATTTCAAGAAATCTATCATCGTTGGAGCACGGAAGGAAGGAAACCAGGGCCACGCATGGCCGGCGGCGAGCGGCGTGACGCGTACCTGAGGGTGTATGTGTAGGGGGAGAGGTGGCCGGTGGCGTCCCGGGCGGCCCAACCCACCACGGTCCTCTCCTCCGACGCCAGGCTGCCCATTCTTCGCTCGCTCTCGTGGATGTCGCCGGACTCCGGCGAGGAGAGGATCCGATGGAGAAGAAGAGGCAGCGGCGGCGGCGGCGGCGGCGGCGTGGTGGTGCGTGTGGTTTGGCTGCGGCCAATGCGAGACGAGAAGCACAGGTAGTGCGCGTGCCCTTTTTATGGTAGTGGCGCTATATAGAAGGAAGCAAAGGCTGGCTGGGACAGCCTCGAGTGCAAAGGGCGTGCCGGTGTGGCAGGTGGCCGTGCTCCTTCGGCGCCGCGCTGCCGCTGGGATCTTCTGCGCCAACAGCCGCGTTGACTCTTTCAACGCACAGCTCATCATAGCGTTTTCGAGTTTCGACTAGTACCGCTACTTTGTTTTTTTGTTTTCGGTTTTGGCTAAGATTCAAAATGACGGGAATCTTCGCCGCTAACCAGAAGAATTGTCCACGAACAATATAATACGAGTTACAAGCCGCCTCCATATTCTCTCCAGTGATAGGATGGCCTTCTAGCGCACGCGAAAAATACCACGAATCTAGTAGGTACCAATATTGCCAAAGGAATCCGAAGTGGGTTTTGCTAAGGTACTCCCAAATGACTATAGAAGGAAGGTATAAAAACATATTACCTCCTATGAGGTAATAAGTTTAATGTTTATTATTTATATTATTAAATCTGACAAACTAGGAAAAGTATCTCCTTATTAGATATAATTTGATTGGGTTAGATTTAAATTTCCTTTTTTTTAATAGGATGACTGGATAATCAGTTGAACACCGTAGTCCCAAGCCTTGTTCTCCTCTGTACTGACGTGATTCGCAAACTCAATTTCAAAACGAAAACACTAGAGACCAGCTCAAATCAATTTTAAACACACTAGAGGACAGTTCAAATTCAACACTTCACTCTATCAGATTTCAGGTGTCACGGCCTCACAGGCTGACAGGCACATACTATCCCCTCTCATGGCAATTCGTTGGAGCTGGATCCCCATTTATGCAGTCGAGCGCATATAAGGAAGGTAGGGAACAATGGCGTAAAGGAAAGAGAGCAGATTAAGAGGAGCAATTATAGAAGGGGTGTAGAAATTCTGGGATTTTTTTTCTTCTCTAAATATTTTAATTACTAAAATGTTTCATTTATTCTAAAAATTGATGGCTGAGATTTATTTGAGATCTTACCTCCTAGAAGGTAAGTGGAGTACTTTAGCATAGCCCATCTGAAGTATAAAATTTCTAGTCCTATTTTATTCAAAGAAGAAAAATTGTAATACTGGACAAGTTGATAGAACAATACTACAATAAGAAAAATACATGCAAGCACTAGTAGAAGCTGCTAAATTAATCTTGATAATTTGCAACAATATGATACGAGATGATAATGTATTTTTTCTAGAAGGCCATTGTGTGATCTTAAGTATGATAAGATGGCCTGTAAGTTCATTTTCAATTGAAGGTCATTATAGTGTGATTAGGACGTTGTTTATGACCAGGACAATATAAGTATATAATCAGACAACATCTCGATGTACCATCACGTCTGACCATCCGTCTTATACTCTTATACATTGTCCTTGTCCATGCTCTGCAAATTTGGATAATCTTTTGATTTGTGCCATCTCATTCCCATCTTGTTTTGACTTGAAATTTATAAGAGGCAGCAAGCTAGTTATTGAGCACCAAGCCACCAACGGTTAAAAAAGGAGGAAAATTTTAAAAAAAAACAGATGTCCAATAGCAAGAAATGCACATCTCAATCGCACCAAACGCGCGGCTCGACGAAATTTTAAAAAACATACATAGATCAACAACGATCGAAGAAAGCGCCACACGCATTGACAAACTAGATCGACGAAATATATTTCTACTCGCCCATCTGGCTCATGGAGCGACACATACTACAAATAGTCGACACATTCCAGCGGCTCGTTTTATCCGGCAGAAGATCCTGCATGGGAGCGAAACGATAGCAAATGGAGTCCGTTTGGAGAGGCTGCCGGAGCACGCTGGCTGGCTGGACGAAAGTGTAGTCAGAGGAAAATGACGTGGCACGAGGCAGCGGATTAGCCGTAGGGGACGCGAAAGAGATGTGCGGGGGGTTGGTGAGCCCGGTAGGTGAGAGGGGCCCGCCAGGCTCTGACGTCACGGCGACGTAATTAGGGCTGGAAGAAGAAGAAGCTCTCATTCTCAAAGCTGTCTCCGTTTCTTTCAGAGCTGCTACCATCAGTGTGTCTCGGCCGATCATCAGCTAGCGAGCTTTCAGTTGTTGTTGGGCTTGACTTTGGATCAGAAAAAAAAAAGTTAGCTGAGGCTCTTATTTCGCGTGGACTTTAGAGTAAACTATTTCGGTTTTATTTTCTTTTGTACAAAAGCATTCATATTAGAGCAAATATGATGGGATGATGGAACGGGCTTGCAAGATTGGTTGCCATGTCAATTTTATAATGAGTTGGATAAGAGATAATGGTAAAGACAGGACACGTGGATTATTGTGTTAATACTAATCAGCTTATGCACAGGTTCTCATAAATTTTGTGAGAGACCGCGGTGAGCCCGGTATTGATATTTTAGTCTCTATATTAGTCATATTATTATACCGCGGTGAGTACAATATTAGCTGTGTATATGTGATATGACTAACATAACATAAAAATACTGCTAACTATTCAATTTGTCCCGAAATAAGCGTATTTTTAGCATTCAACTTTTTTTTACTTTGTACCAAACAACTAAAGTTAATCACACATATATTTAATTGTCTTATTTTTATTTTTTAAGGTGAATGCTCCTTTAGTTGCTTTTTTTCCTTTCCAAGATACATGCACATTCATTTGCTTAATTTCACCTTTGCAATCAGCATTAATCAGGGGCATATAGGTAATTTCTCATGACTACTAACATGTCTTGAAAATCCTAAAGGTACACTTATTTAGGGGAGAGAGAGAGCAGCCTCATAAAAAAACATACTCCTACCGTTTCAAAATGTAGGTCATTTGGTTTTTTTAACCCCAGTTTGATCATTCGTCTTCAAATAATTTTGTAACATATCATTTTTTGTTAAGGCTTGCTTTAATATGAAAAGAACTTTAAGAATGACCTAAATTTTATTATGTTTGCATAAGTTACTAGTAAGTTTGACGAGCAGTCAAACTTGAGACAAAAAAAAGTCAAACTAGCTACATTTTAGAACGGAGAGAGTATATATGGCCTGTTCGGCTGGCTGCTCTGCAGCCAGCCAAACAGGGCCATAGTTAGGCATGCTCTTGATATTAGTTGTTGTTTCGCGAAACATGGCCCACCCGAGTCTTGATTAACGTGCAAACAAAGTCCTAGTGAATTATCCACCTAGCTCGAGTAGACTCAGCATAAATAAGTATTTTTTTTCTAATCTAAAATATTTGGGTATTAAATGTCTCATTTTTTTTCAAGAAAGAACAGGATTAACTCGCGCGCTCTGCTTGCTAGCTTTACCTCTTTCGCCGAAGACCTCAGACCTCAGGTCCTCAGGACAGCAACGTCACGATTGAATGATGATCGCGGACGAACATGGCAGGTAGAACTGCCGGGCAGTGCGCCGTTGTACGGAGCGATATATGAATGAATGTATGATGCTTGCGTTTCATTTTCTACTGCTCGATGAGCCAGTACTGTTGCTTGGCATGGCACACCACACCACACGCCAAGTTAGTTTTGAGTAGGTATCGATGTGGTTGCGAGACCCGTCGGCATCAAGTTTTCTGCGTGAAAAATGTAGATAGGCGCCGTGTCGCGTGATGACGCGAAAACAAAAGGTTGTTAGATGGGAAAGATCCCGAATACACTGTTCACAAAAACAGTAGAGATGTATTTGGTAGAAGGAAATGGGAAGTTGAATGTGTTTTGGGAATGGGAACGGCTATCACGAGACAGTCGCGCAATGTAGTGGCACGAAACCGAAGGTACTACTTGCGTACTCACTGTCAAGAGAGGCAGCTTGAACTGCACTGAAAATTTCGAGAAGGTCCCTTTCATTTTTTTAGAAAAAAAAACAAAGGGTCAGGCGAGGAGGATCAGCCGATCGAAAGCCGAAAAGGTTACAAAGTAGGAATCGACGAAGTCGTGGGGTGAACCTACCAGAAGGAATTTGGTTCACCAATAATATCATGTGTCAACTGTTAAAGCGTTATTTGTTCAGCAATATCGTGGAGAGAGCGGACCACACTTTCTTATATATTTTTTCTACAAATTTCCTAGACAACCAAGGGCATGACTTCGAACCCTGGTGCCAAGGGTCTGCTTGGTTGGCATCTAAATTTGCCAAACTAAAATGATGACATGCTTAAATGAGGGCACACGCCAAATTTTGTGGCTAAAACATGGCAAAACAACATTGCATATTAACTATTTAGCAATAAACCAATTGGTAGTCAAAATTTATTGACATGCTCTCATTTTGGCTTAGCTAGTTTTGGAAGCATTCCAAGCAAAGTGCCAACGAACAGGCAGTCAAGCACACGTTTCTTTTGCGGTTGTGCCTAACACACGCTCTTTTCTCTTCTTGAGACGAGGTTCGATTTGCGGCCCATTACAGAGGTCGAAATCCCAATTGCATGGGCTACGTCTGAAAGGAAAATACGTTCCGGGCGGATAGTGGGGGGAGAAGAGGCCCATAAAAAGGTCCATAGCAGAGAGATTGTGCTGCTCCATGCGCGCATGCTCCCTTTTTGGACATGTCACGGACTCCTCTTTCTTCTGAATGCCTGAATGTTGTTGTTGGAAGTTTAAAAAAATGCTGTTGTTGGTTGGAGGTGATTGATGTTTTTTATGGCAAAAATGAGTGACTGATGTTCATTATTGATGCGTACTCAGCGCCGTCAGTATGTCATTCAGGTGCCCCTGGCCCTATCGTATCCAGGAAGTGAGTCGTTGTCGTGCTCGATGATTGTTACATTACACTACTTCTGTTCTGACGACTAATGTTGGCAACTGCTCTCCTCCTCCTCCTTATTTAGGGCCATGGCAACTCTCTTTCAATCGTACGAATAGCTGCTACTCCTCTGTCTAAAAAAGAATGCAACTTTACAATAGTACAATGTGTTAGTAGTTTAAATTTGACCAATTATAAATTTAAAAGTATTAATACCTATGATATGAAATAAACATCATTAGATTAATCACAAAATGTATTTTGATAATAAATTTGTTTTGAGTCATAATTATAAATATTATTTTCTACAAACTTGGTCAAACAAGAATCACTTTAGTTGGTACGCAACCCATAGTTGTATCTTTTTGGGACGGAGGGAGTAGAAGAAAACGCGCCGGTGCACTGCCATGGAAGATGATGGTGAGCTTGTCTTCGCAGGGGGTCACCGAGCGACGCAGAGTAGCACTCTATCCAATTTATAAGTCATTTGACTTTTTTGGCTTCAACTTTGACCATTCGTCTTATTCAAAAAATTATGCGAAATATCAATTGTTTTATTATGACTTGGTTTATTAATGAATATTCTTCAAGAATAACTTAAATTTGACTATATTTGCATAAATTTTTTGAATAAGACGAATGGTCAAAGTTGGAGTAAAAAAACTCAAACGACTTATAAATTGGGATGGAGGTAATACGTAGCAGCGCTGACTCCGATCCGCACGTTCTGTTGACGCCCTCCCTGACGTGTGACTTCCCCATCCCTGGGCAGCCACACGCCTCCGCTGTAGCTCTAGGGACTGCTTGGTTCACCGTTACACATTGCCACGACTACATGATCCACACCACGCTACAATCGTGCCGGGCTACGGTCAACAACAGCAGGAGCAGATTCTGTGGTGGCAAAAATGTCCGCCACAGCCCGTGGCTCGCCACGCCGTGGCATGGCGTTGCTTGGCCGGGAACCAAGCAAACTCTAAAACTTCCGACGGCAGCCAACAAATTTTGCAGCTCAAGTTTGGCTGCCATGGCGGCTTGCCCACACCGCATGCGTCATTGCTTCGAACCTTTCCATTACACAAGACACGACACTACAAACACAACGAGATGCAACATTACATATCAATCGATGGCGGCGACGGAGGCAGGGAAGGAGAGAGAGCAGGGGAGAGAAAAGAGATAGAGTTTGGGGTGTAGATCCAAGGGTTTACTAGTTATTTATACGAATCTCACACACTGAAAGTTGTGGAAGCTCAAATCTATCATAAGATGGATAAAAGAAGTTGTGCATGATGGGTAAACAAGCTTTCTCATTTTTTTTTGAGCATGTTAACAAGGCGTGACATTATGGGCTTTCGAAAAGGAAAAATATGTCCCGAGCCCCAGATAGATCGGCGAAGAGGCCCATAATATGTCCACATAGCAGAGATAGTTCTGCTCCCTCTCCCTAGGGCTGGGCATAGAAAACCAAGAACCGAACCAAAAGAATCGGAACCAAAACCGAAAGAAACCAGAACCGAGAATTTTGGTTTGGCTCGCAGTACCTATACTTCAGGAACCGATTTACTTGGTTCGGTTCGGCTTGGTTCCTGGTTAACCGAAACGAACCAAAATATACAACTATTCCAGCCCAATAGGCAATCTAGGCAGCCCATCTAACTATCTAAGCATCTAAGCCCAAGCCCAATAGGCAAACAACCCAGCGCCAGGCCACCATCCAGCGCCCTGTGCCGCCGCACGTCGCCCAGACGACCGACCGTCGGTGGACGCAGCCAGGTGCAGCCCCTCCTCCCATGAGTCCACGCCTGCTTGCGGCCATAGGCTTCAGGCGGTGGTCGGCGGCAGCGGCCAGGCGCGCATCCTCTACTCCCATGCGCCAGCGGCAGGCACGCCTCGTCTTCTCCCCGGAGCAAAAGACGGCGGCCGGTTGCGGCGCCTCCCCTTCGGCAGGCGCACCTCCCATCACCGGGACCCAGGGATCTAGCGGCGGTGGCGCCTTCCCTCCTCCCCGCGACGGCGAGCTGCACCTCCTCGACTCCTCTCGCGGTCGACAACGGCCATATCCTTTGCTTCTCTGCAAAGTGCAACCTGTAGGCTAGCAAGCGGCCAATTTCTTGAATCTCTGATGATTATTGATGATTGTGATTTACATTTGTGTTCTTCGATTTGCATTTGTGTTCTTGGTCTATCTGTTTTTTTGCGAGGACAGCAAGGGCTCGGTTCCTTCGGTTAGAACCGGAACCAAACTGAAAGAACCGAGGAACGAAGTGCTCGGTACCGATTTATGTGAAGAACCGATCGGTACCTACTTCATTGGAAGCGAACTTCATCGGTTCGGTTCGGTTCGTACCGAATGCTCAGCACTGCCTCTCCCTTTCTTTTGGGACTTGTCACGTCCTCTTTCAATGCCTCTGAATGTTGTTATTGGAAGTTTAAAAAAGTGTTGTTGTTGGTTGGAGGGTGATTGATGTTTTTTTAGTGAAAAAGAGAGTGATTGATGTTCACTGTTGATGCCTACTCAGAGGCTCATTTTCCTCGCAAGGGTCAGTCAGTTGACAGTTGCATTCATTTTTCAGGTAACAAGGATTATTCCAGTACACACATCAGTGCTGGAGCCATTAAGGCATTAATGACGTGTACCCATCAACACCTGTACACACAACACCGTTTATGGAAAGAGAGCATGATGTATCCGACCAAGCTACGGTTTGTTTGCTGGCGCAGGCACCATGTTTATGAGGCAGTGATGAGCTTGGCCTGGCCTCAACCCTCACCTAGCCCGGTGACGGCGACGTAGGGGCCGGCCGGCCGAGCAGTATTTTGCGAAGAAGGGCCAGCGTTTTTCTTTTGAAATTAGAAGGGCCAGCGGATGGCATGCATTCCTTTTGGGGTTTGCCACTGCAGGTCGCGCCGGAGCAGACAGACTCGGAGCACGCCGCCATGGAAGATGGCACCACTCAGTCCGGCCATTTGGGCAGCTGGTTTGGTGAACCTATTGGGTCTCCATTTCCATTGGTGGTAGCTCTCGGCTAGAACGTGCAGGCGATCGACTTTGGTGGGAAAAACCTGAACGGAACACTAAGGACCTGTTCGATGATGAAATTTCAACAAAAAAAACTTTCATATTGAGAAGCGTGCACGTTTTTTTTAATTTATTTTTTAATCAATTTTCATCAACTAAACAGACTTGCGGTATTGTGGATGAAGGAGAAATCCGATCCTGCCGTGTACTCACATATAGACATGTAGCTAGTAAACGATGGCCGTTGATTGATCCTCATAGCTAGGCTGGTATGCTGTTCCAGTCTGAGGAGGACAACGCCGCGCGGGCGTGGCATTCTCTCATGCGATACACGACGAGCACAAGATGCAACCCGAACGGGGCCTAGTACTGTCGTGTCGACTGCTCCCCGATCATTGCCATTGCCATTCAGGGCACGAAAGAGTCTGCTCTCGGCTAGAACGTGCAGCTAGCCGCTCGAATTTGGTGGGAAAAAGAACGGGACACAATGCCTAATTAGGCTTAATTTCATACTGAGAAACGTATATGCATTTTAGTGTAAAAACTTTTCACCAAATTTCAGCAACTAAACATGCACTGGTATTGGGGATGAAGAAGAAATCCGATCCTGTCGTGTATACTCACATATAGACATATACTGTAGTAAACAATGGCAGATGATTGATCCTCGTAGGCTCGTACGATGTTCTAGTTTGAGGAGGACGGCAGCGGGCGTGGCATCTCTGGTGCGATACACGACGAGCACAAGATGCAACCTGAACGGGGCCTAGTGATCATGTTCACGCGCTGATGGCAAATGAGCAAGACGATCGCAGATGATTGGTCCTGGCACGGTAGTCCTGCACGTACGACACGATCGCAGATGATTGGTCCTGGCACGGTAGTTCGAGGACGGACGTACGACGTCGAGAGTCGAGAGAGAGGAAGAGGCTAAACGTGACACGATCGCGCCGAAATCTTTTATTTGTTTTCCCGGGCTCCTACGTAAGTTTGTGGTTTGTGTGAGCCCGTGACGGCTCGGCACCTGCAAAAAGCTAGCGTGTCCAGTCCAGGTCCAGCCTCCTCTCCGTTCGTCTAGTGACGGTCACAGGCTGGCCTCAACGGGTAGCTTACGTGGCCTGAGCCTGACACGACCCAAAAAGCGCCACTTGAACGTCGCCGTCGTCGACGACCCACCCGTCTCCTAGACTCCCATGCGTTCCTGCTGACGCCCTCCCTGACGTACAACTT
Source organism: Digitaria exilis (assembly GCA_015342445.1). Classification (NCBI taxonomy): domain Eukaryota; kingdom Viridiplantae; phylum Streptophyta; class Magnoliopsida; order Poales; family Poaceae; genus Digitaria; species Digitaria exilis. Next base: position 1,823,192 of record JACEFO010001965.1, read on the forward strand.
CGCCATCCCTGAACGGCCACGTCACCACCAGTCCACCGTAGCTTCAAACTTCCAACCCAGCCAGAGCCAACACAAATTCCCCAGCTCAAGTTTGGCTGCCATGGCGCGTCTCGCCCACACCACACGCGTCGCCGCCTCCGAACCTTCCATTGACACACGATGACACGAACGAACAGACAACAACAAAGATGCCACCGATGTACAAGAATCAAAATCAATCTGGTTCTCGCATCAATCATACGGTTGAAAAAAAAGAGAGAAATAAAAAAAAAAGATACGGCTACCACATAAACCACGGCATTATTTACCTTTACCTTTTACCGCCACGACGATTACCCTATCATCTATCACACACACACCTCTCAAGTCTCAACACAAGTAGCTATGCTCGGCTCGGCTACGGCAACGGACGACGGTTTCTGGCCCTTACCACCACACGCTCGCCTCGTCACCTCGTCCACGAACGCCTGGACATTCACATCCGACGACCCACAATTCGCCACGGCGTCCCTCGCCGCCTTGCTCCACCTCTGTGCCCTTGCAACCATGTCGCCGGCCTCCGGCCCGGCCACGACGGCCTCCACGGCGTCCCTCACCTCCTCCCTCCTCAACGTCGACGACGACGACGACCCCTTCTTCAACCTCACGCCCATCCTTAGCTCCTCCACCAAGAACCTCGCGTCGGTGCACTGATCACCCCACTGAGGGAATGCCACGACCGGAACACCCGCCGCCACCGTCTCCAGCGTCGAGTTCCACCCGCAGTGCGTCAAGAAACACGCCGTGGAAGGGTGACCCAACACACGGTCCTGAGGGCTCCACGTCACCACCATCCCTCTCCCGGCGACGGACGCCACGAACCCTTCGGGGAGATGCGGCTGCGTCTCCGGCCGGACCACCCATAGGAACGGCCTCGACGTCGACGCCAGCCCGTGCGCCATCTCGGCGACCTCGTCGGCGGTGAGGACCACCACGCTCCCCACCGACACGTACACCACCGATCGAGGTGGTTGTCCGTCCAGCCACTCCACGCACTCGTCGGCCGCCTTCAGCATGTCGCCGCGCACCTCGTCGTCGTGTTCGTCTCCGGCGAGCTCGATGAGAGGGCCGATCGGGATGAGCTCCGGCGGTTGCGGAGTGACGCCGGGGAGCGCGGCGAGGACGGGTGCCTCGAGCTCGGCGAAGGAGTTGACGAGCACCCATGAGGCTTTGTCGATGGTGCGGAACTGCGTGACGATGGCGTCGGCGAGGAGCTTGAACGGGTTGGATGGCAGCAAGAACGACGGCACGTCGGCGACGGTCATCTCCGGCAACCCCGGCAGCTTGAACCTCGCCGTCGTCTCCGTCTCCGGCGGGAACTCAACCAGCCCATGGACGTGGTGGTAATACAAAGAAAACACCGCGCACGACTGGACCCACAGCACCGCCGCCGGGATGTCGAGGTCGCCGGCGACGGCGACCGCCCACGGCATGAAGGGGTTGACCACCACGCACGCCACGGGACGGCCTTCTTCCTCCTGGCGACGGAGGAGGGCCTCGAACGCCGGCGGGCCGGAGGTCTCGAGGTGTCGCATGAGGTCGTCGAGGTCGGGGCTCGGGAGCTCGCCGTCGTCGAGGAACTCGAAGCGGACGCGGCCTTTCCCGACGGGCACGCCGTCGCCGCCGGCGAGGACCCCGGCGGAGGCGGCGAGCTTGGCGCCGACGGTGGCGATGGAGGAGAAGGTCACGAGGAGGCCTTTCGACGCGATGCGCTTCGCGAGCCGGAGCATCGGGTTGACGTGGCCTTGCCCCGGGAAGCATATCATCACCAGGTGCGGCGGCGCCGCCGTGGAGGCGACGGCGGCGGGCATGGCCGCCGCTTCCTCACCCATGGCCGGAATTCGATTAATTCTCTGAGCTGTTGGTGATGATGACTCTGTTTGTTGCTGGACCGACCTCTCACTCTTTAGCAACGTTGGCAACGTATAGGCTGGTACATTTATACGGGAGAAACGAAGATGGCCTAGCTGGGTGATGACGTGGGGCGTGACCATGCAGGCATGTCACACACAAACCAGATGATGATGCATGTGACATGCACTGTATGACGGCTAGCGTGTGCCGTGTCGTGGAGCGAGCTAGAGGGATCCAAGTTGGCCCCGCGACCCTCACTTTTTTTTTTTGTTTCAGTGTCGCAGGAACGCTAGCACGCACAGGAAAGAACAGAAACGGATTCGCCCTACTTTTTTTAACAGCTGGGGCCTTGTTTATGAATTATGATGACAGAATGCTCTTGGTTTGTGGCATCAGTCCATTTAAGTTCAAGGATCGTTTGCCAGACTACTTGAAACGGCAGCACGGACGACGTTGCCGAGCCTGCCTCAGCCGGAGTGGGACGAATATAGGAAACACTATTGGGTATCCACTTGTATTATTCCTAGATGTTAGTTGTTGACAACTTGTTGGCCCCTAAAAGTCGTCAACATTAGTATACGACTATGTGTTTAATCAGTTCAACTGAACAATCACGGATTACAGAATAGTTGAAGTGTAAGATTATTGTGTATAAACCAATACGTGTCGTATCTAGGCATGCATACAGAAATGCGTTGAATGTAAGCTCACTGTTGCAAGCATATACGAGGTTAAAGTCCCTCTATTCCACCACGGTGAAGAGTGAGAACTTTCTGACACAAAAAGGAGATATTGTTACAAAACTCAAATAACCATCTTAAGGATTTATATTTAACTAAAATCCTCATATTTTCAAGAGGAAAAAGTGAACGATTGCGTATCCAGAACCAACAGAGATACACGGTCCAATTCTCAAACTCCAGTTTTATAATAAATGAACGTTGCCATCAAATGATCGAATCCAATAGAGTGTAGTAGTACGTACCAAACAATTCATATGATACTGGTTTACATACATATGACATACATAGGAAAATGATCCAAAGTCCATGTCATCCCCAGCCACACGACAAAGCACGTCAGACCAGTTGGTCACTTCTTCTCGCCTGGATCGGGCGCCGCTGGCCGTTCACCACCTTGTATTCTACTGCAACAAACAAGCAAGGACACGCCTTCATTTCTTGCGGCTCGACGTAGCCATCAACCTATCATCTATCGCCCTCGCGTCTATCGCCGGCCGGATGGGTCCGTATGATCCGTCTCCGTGGTGAGCCCAGCAGTGACGCAGCGCCGTTTGGCCGCTTCCCCGGCGGACGTTTCCGTGCGGGACTCGGTCGCAACGGCGACGGTGACCACAAGTTTCCTTTCCTCCATGCTTCTGGAAGGCGCATGCGGCACACATACAGCTCGCTGCATCCAATCCAAGCATCTCCAGTAGTACGTAGCAATATTCCTCTCCATGAGCTGGCTCACAAGAAATCGTCTACACTAGCTAGCTATAGCTGCATTTCTCGACGTGCTTGTTGTGTATTGCTTTGCTACTACGTACGTTGAGTGGTGAATTGCGACTTCTGGATCGATCGAGGGAACCTTAGCACGCACGCAGCAGGATATTCGATCGGCAGTACTAGATCTAGTATAGCTGAATGATGGCGACGTCAAGCTTTGTAGTTTGGTGCCTGCTGCCGAGGTAGAGCAAGATGAGATGAGATAGCCTGTGGAGCATAGCATTTGGAGGAGGAGAAAGCAATGCCTGCTAGCTGCACCAATCGTACGTGTAGACAGACACTGGCACGGGAGACGACTTTGTTAGGCTGGCTGGCCTAGAACGGTTGTTTGGTTAGCTTTATTTGTCGTGTTTATCTGTCATCGACTGATGGGTCGATTTGTTCTGGAGCTGGACGATGTTGTCAGCTAGCACCTTGCCATGTGGTTGTAAGAAAATGCATGGAAGCTGCTCTGATTTGTATACCATGATTGTTGATGCTTTTTTCTATCTAGTAGACAGCGAAGGCCACTAAAAAACTGGGTGCACACGTTGAATGCGGAGGCACATATGTTGGAAGATAAAGGCGGTGATTAATCATAAGTCGTGCAAGTGGTAATTGTCTAGTACTTCGATCACTTGTTTTCTAAGGAACTTCGTTGTGCTCTCGTCAATGTATATATAAGAGCTGCCAACCGGCCGGCAGCCTTTTTTGTATAGATGTTTGGGCCAGAATCTTGCTTTCGAGTGTCTGGGAGGCGCCTCTTGATCGATCGATCGAGTCTTGACATGGGCATGTTGGTAGGTTTGCAGGATAACGGACTGATACTAATGAGTCGCTTTAATGACTGATTATTGGTTATAGCAACATATGATGAACTAGGTGGTATATTGGAAACTGCTTCAAGAGGGAATTGTTGTAAAACACGTCGTCAACGGTTGGATCTTCTCTCTCACGCCTCTCATGATAAACATAAGAACAAAGTAGACAAGACACAATGTAGGTGGAGCTTCTCTTTATTCCTCATATTCGATGATTTACAATGACGATCTCTCTCATTTATATACTCTGACCTATTACTAGAGTTTCGGTAAGAGCCCACAAGCAACCGGACATGGACTAGGACTTCTAGTCCCTCTTTCCTTCTATACAAGTCTGGGCAACCGGACATGGACTAGGACTTCTAGTCCTTTCCTTCTATTTAAGTCCGGTTGTATTACAACACTCCCCCTTAGGTGATTACCACGAATGTATATGTCTCATTAAAAACTCCATCCGAAAACCCAGTGGAAAAAACGGTTATTGGAGAAAAGAGTACATATCAACCGTAATTATATTGCATATGTTGCCTCGTCAAAAACCTTATGTGAGAAACCTTCAAATAAAAACTCACAAAGGAAAAAAGAGTACAACATCAAACCTTATTGGTTTTTATATAATTATACATTCATCATCTTCATGAACAATGATCAATCTTGAAGATTATGCATAAACTTCAGGTTCTTGCAATAATGATATATGTGATCTTTAATAATCAAGTGGTATACCTTCATGGTAAATAATCATTAAGTTGATTCATTCTAGATAATACTTAATGAAAATATGTACTCCCCCTCATTACGACATTCTTTGAACTTCACGTTCATGATGATTTTAAGCACATTCTTCATAAATGTGTACGAATATTGGTATTCAATTACCAAAATATTTAGTCTTTCAAAGACTTCATATAGTTCTTCTAGACTATGATAGGAGCAATGCTTCAAGCACTAATAACCACTTATTTAATTATGTAATACAAATAAATTTTATCCTTTCATAGGAACATGGGGACAATGAGTTACAAATTAGTATACCTTCGTGGTATTATATTTTCAAACCTCGGTATTTGAGGTTAATCAGTCTTCATTTGGCTTTGAAGGGGATAATTCAATTTGCCAATCACCAATATACCTTCTATGGTATTTGAGGATACTTGCTATTCAATGATAGCTAGATATTTATGCACATACGAGTACTTGTTCGGTACATTCAAGACCATTTAAATCCTCATTGCACTTCTAGTTTAATCATTCGGGTCTGTATGAGTCTTCACTTATATCTTCAGGATTGTTGGTGCTCATGCAGGAGTTGACTGATGATAAGTCATTCAATGACTATTTTCTTTGGGTATCTTTAATTCTTCAAGAATAATATTTCTCTTCTATGAGAAAATTTCTCATGATAGACAGAAATAATTTTCAACAATAATTTGAGTTCTTGTATGAACTCTTTACTTTTACTCCTTCTAGGATATGCTCTTCGTGAGACATTTTAATATTCATTCAACAATATTATCTACCTTAGACATTTAATGCTTAGTATGAGCTTTGATTCTATTTCTTACTATTTTATTCCTTCAAGGAAAATGAGTCCTTCAAGGATCATTCCTCAGGGATTTTCCGAATCCACTAATTAACTGCATAATATTTTATTCATTTATTCATGTCATTTGCCAGATATGTTAAAAAATATTTATTCATACATAATAGGAGTTTAATAGTCTTTTGAAATACTTATGAACCATAGTATTTCACAATATCATTATTTCATAATGACTCGTATAGTTTGAACTTCTAGGTTCAGATACTTTCTTCATGGTTCAACCTCAATTGCATTCTTTCATTGATCCGATATGAGTGCTTCATGCAACTCTGCCATGGACTTTAGTCTTGGATACATGCTCTCGCTTAGAGAAACATTTGCAATTATAGAGGTAATGTTGTCGACATTCATTCAATTCTCCCATATCTTCAGGATAAGACTATTATATAGTCAATATTTTTCTGTTTATCCCAACACAAAATATATTGCACGCTCTTTGAAGTGTTAGGCATTCATCTTCACAATGAACATTTCTCAATTTGTGAGGTAATTAACCTTAAAGGTCTTCTGCTTTGGAATTTGCGGAGATTCTATTTAAATTGTTTGACAAGTTCATCTTATCTAAAACCAACAGGCGTCCCTGTAGATTTTATTAATGACCAAGCACTTTGCCAGTGTGAGTATATTATTAGATACCCGGGATATACCACACATAGCATTTTGTTTAATACAAGTAAACTTGAACTTTAGGTTGTTTCTCCTAATTTCCGATGTCCCATTCGTGAGTATTCATCATGTGCACATTCTCACTAGGATCAAGTCCTTCAGAGAGTTTCACTTCAAGAGTTGGCCACATCAAGTGGCGCCCTCGTGGGCTTCCTCACAATTTCAATTTTTTGGCAATATACTTTGCTTCATGCAAGTATAATATAGTGTGTGTTTATATTTCTGCTTCAAGCTTCCAGGAATATTATATGAAGATATTTCTTGCTTCAAATATAAGGCATTCATATGGACTCTCCCCCCTAATGCCGATATTATATCTTCATTACCAGCATACTTCTAAAATGTCCCTATGGGCTTAGTATAATGGAAATTCAGATCCAATTTCCAACTTCAAGTTAATGCCCATTTATGTATGCTATTATGGTGAAATAAAATAATAGTTACACAGACTTCTTTTAAATATAGGAGTTATTTGTTTATATGCAGTGAGCTAGACTTTATTAATGTAGTAACATGAATGCTACATTTATGTTAGCATAGTATGCAATGCGATATATTCGGTATACCTTTAATTTGCACTATTCAAAGTCTACGAGACTATTTTTCTTGTCTAGCTTCTTTATTTATTTCTCCTATTTATAAGCATAATACTCATACCATATACTTCAAGTATTTATCATAAACTTTTAGTTTATAAATACACAAAATATAATCTACATGGAATTTTCTTCTAGAAAAGTAATTGCTCATTTATTCAAGAATTCCCCATATACTATTGATTTCATAATATAAAATGTTTTTCCACATAATAAACTACCAGGTCTATATTCGTTTTATGCATTCGCAAAAACCCATTCTGATTTGGGTTAACCAATTACTAATTGGATATACTGAGCCAACTCTAGGCCATTTTTCTCCCCCTGATCTTAGCCTTCTTGATTAAAAATTTACTTAATGATTTCTGATCATTTAGTATATGTGCATACGACGCACAAGTGAGCTAGCTTGCTAGCTAGTTGACAGATTTTTATGACGGACTACTAGCCATCCTAGTGTAATGGGGTCTACTACTCAACAGGAGAAGCTTGAGTTACACATAGCATCCAAAGCTAGTGTGAATATAAGAATAACACAATGGCTGCAAACCAGTGTAGAGCGATTTTTTTTAATGTGATACCCCTGCAAAGGATACTAATTAATGTAGTGACATGATGATCCTTACATTAATGTGGAATAACTATTAATTGGTCATTCTAATTGACACAATGATATATGGATTACAAAAGTATGTGCAGAGCTGCATGTTTAGTCATTGCATTGACTATGGCTACGGACCAACTTGCACATTGATTGTCCCACATCTAATAGGATGAGGCTCTGAACCAACAATCTTACAGGATTAGGAATATGCCTATTAAATTTTTCTGTAATTGTATCCACATTTTTCTTATACCTCTTGGCCCAAATTTCTCCCCCTCGTCATACCACAATTGCACTTCAGGTGATGTAATGCTTCAAGCATGATCTATGAAAAAGTTTCATAGAATTAAATTATACTGCTAGTATATCTAATATGATATGAATTCATATATTATTGTACTATTCGGTGTACAATAATGTGGTGGGTAGAATAAATTTCAAGTTACAGGGCCTATGTATTCAATACATAGTTGAGTAATATATCAGTTCATCGCCAGATTGAATCCTTCAAGATCAATGAAGTGGCGTGTATATTACTAATTTTATGTGCTTATTGAAAATTCAATTTTCATTCTACCTATACGGTAGTAGTGCACAAATAAACTTCATGTTTACTTGAGGCGTTGTGGTAATATATCATTGCAAATGATTATCTAATAGGCAATATAAAATAATTATTTACATATTCAATATGTAATTCTTTATTTATTCCATGAGATTAAACTGATTACTACAGGTAAAAATTGCTACAAGCATTTGGACAAAAGGTAAGGTGAGAAAAACCTATGCAGATGTAAGAAACACCAATTTGTTTAATTTGCCATTCTAATCTGGGAAAGATTCTTAAATTAATGCTAAAATTCATGTTTAAAGCAAAAAGATAAGTACTTACTCTTCATGAGTACAACCAAATTCTTCATGAATAACTAATAATGCAACTTATGTAGAATATTCTATTCATTCATGGTTATGGGGTGAGCATGAAATTTCGTTGCTCATTGCGTCTCCCCCTGAGCCTAGCATCACTTCTGGAATGTACTTTATTTTTTCTTCCACTTTTATAGCTTATGAAACTTCTGGTAGCATAAATATTTGTTGTATTGAGCTTATGCATATTCTTCTTGAATTGCAAAAATGTCTACATGACAAACAACATGTACAATTCTTCTTAAATTGCAAAACTGTCTACAAGACAAATAATATGTTTCTTCTAGAAGACATATTAATTTTGTATAACTTCATGTCATATGAAGCTCAATTAATTAATATATTTTTGAAGAGTTTACTGCTAGTAAATGATAATGCTATATTGAAAGATAAAAATGTTTGGTTTCTATAAGCTAAAATAACTTTCAGAGTTATATAATATCTCTTCTAGAGATTATATAGTATCAGGCTTAAACCAATAGTATATTTCTTCAAGAAATAATAGACTTATATTTCTTCGAGAAATAATAGACTTCATGCCACATTCTACATTATTCATGCAATTTCTACAAGCACACTTCATGTGTTTTAGTGCATGCAACAAGTGCAAAATTAATTAATATTGGTTAATCTATTGAATAGATTTATTTTCTATAATTTCCCAGAATTTTCCAAGCAAAAACAAAAAAAATACCCCATTCACACAATTGCCTGGAAAACATTCAAATATGACACTCTCGGTGGTATTATGTCTAAAGTCTTCAAGATTGAGAGATATCATAACACTTCAGGGATTAGTGGTTCAATTTTCAGAAATATATAACCATTAAACATACTAAAAAAAAATATGAGCCTCAAAGGGGGGTTTCAATAGAGAGCTCATATACCTAAAACCATGTTTCTATGATTAAAGTCAATATATTACTTTATTTATGAGTATTACAACAAATACCATAAAACAGTAAATAAGTTTCATAAAAAAAATGAAGTGTTCATACGGACTGCCTGATCCAAATTATCACACCAGTCGCTAAACCTCTTCTTCAGGCTCTCTCCAGTTATAGTCTCCGACCTGAGCGTACCCGCTTCGTGTATGCGAGAGTAACACGAGATGCGCTGGTGGGCTCATAGCTGCTGGCTTCATACGGATACGGGTATGACCGGAGAACCAAGGTGAGTGCGCGAACAAGTCATGCTTGAACTACCGTAAAATCCCTTTATGGCCGACCCGGCAACCTGTTCGGTGGTCGCGCCACCCTCAGCCACTTCTCTTTGCTCCCTTGCCGTCATCACTGTTGGGTGGCGGCATTGGGTATTTGGGTGAATGCTGTTGAGCGGTACGCATGCAAGTGCATCAAAGTTGAAGCTCAACAGTGTCTTATGCTACTGGATGGCTGGGTGGCAACTTGGCGGCACAACTTCAGCACCAGTACAACTTCGGGTGTCTCATAGTATATGCATTAGCTTCAGGCAGTAGTGCTGCTTCACGAGCATCAAGCTCGGTCACGGGTTGAGCACAACAGAAGTAGCTGCTGGACGGTGCTTCGATCGAGCATACGGTCGCGCAAGGCTTTCTACGGATGACCTGAATTAATGGGCCTCGATTGTGTTCGGTTGCTATATTAGTAATTCTTTTGCCTTTGCATGCAGCTTCTTCACATGAGAACTTCACGTAATCACGTTGGCATGCAATCATGCATACATGCGGATGCATTTAATTTTAATGATATCACAAAATCAACGTCTACTTCGGGTTTCATACAGTTCAGACGTGATGATTTGCCCTTCAGGGACCTATGATGAGCATCATTACGGCGACATCCAGGTCGTCGTAGGTGATATTCGCGATGATTATGCGATAAAACACCTCGTCGGTGATCGATCATGTGGTCAGCCGAGAACTGTTTTATTTGGACATGCTGGTGCAAACGATATTTAATGTGCAGTTAGTGTGACTATTCGGAGTCAGCAAGCATAACATATTGAGAAAAAGATAATCTCGTTACTGTGTAATCAACAGGATTACTTGGACAACAATCAACAAACGCGTCTTCCTGACCAGCGTTTCTATATTCGTGGTGTTACGTAGGATTTCATATTCCTTACGGTAATAGATTAGAAATTTAATCATAATCCACTATTTGCTCCATATATTTCATACCTTGTACAGTGGATGCCAAATGATCTACTCCACTTGCCGCGTAGGGCAGTTATCAGTAGATACATACCGCGTAGGGCGTTTGGCATGGTTGTAGATATGTCTGCTTGATGACGATGATGCCATTGCAGAGATCGGTAGCACGTAGAGATAGCAGATCTTTCCGCAAACGACGTTAATGTAGTTGACGTCGGCGAAGACGGCGGTGACATCGTCGGCGTCGAGCTTGATGGCGAGTCGGTGCAGATCCGTTCGCTGGCGACGTTGATGTAGTCGATGTCGTCGAAGTAGTCGTCGAGGAGGACGACGGTGAGATCGCCGGCATCGAGCTTGATGACGACTCCTGTAGCGTAGTCGACGAAGAGCGGTCGTGCTGATAACGTGTTGTAAAACACGTTGTCAACGGTTGGATCTTCTCTCTCACGCCTCTCATGATAAACATAAGAACAAAGTAGACAAGACATAATGTAGGTGGAGCTTCTCTTTATTCCTCATATTCGATGATTTACAATAACAATCTCTCTCATATATACACTCCGACCTATTACTAGAGTTTCGGTAAGAGCCCACAAGCAACCGGACATGGACTAGGACTTCTAGTCCCTCTTTCCTTCTATACAAGTCCGGGCAACCGCACATGGACTACGACTTCTAGTCCTTTCCTTCTATTTAAGCCCGGTTGTATTACGACAGGAATATTGGGTAGCTGCAAACCAATAGGGAAAACTAGCTGAATATTATGGCAAAACTTGTTAAAGAATAAATGTCTCTTCAGTGATTATATTGTTTGTCAGCGGAGCCTAATTAGCTTGTCGATCGTATCCGTCCAAAATTCCAAACCTTAGGGTGGCGTTTACAAGAAAAAACAGGCGATTCTAGCTTTTTGTCAGGACTAACGAGGGTCAAAGACCCGTTCCATACTCTAACATTTCAGCTGAGTGATGATTGTAGCCGGGTTAGATTTAAGGAAGACAAGTGGCTTGGCGAACCAACCTTTGAAGTATCAACGTTTGTACGATATTGTGCATATAATATTTAACGTTTGTACGATATATTTAGCGCAGCGACTTTGGCTCCGAACATAATTTGTTACATACTAATTAGTCGTATACTCGTATGCATGCATCAATCTTCCATGGACGGGCCAGTTTGTTCTGGAATTGTTGCGTGGTCAGTTCAGCTGCCATGTGGGGTTCATTAGGAGAATGGAGGCACCGTCTGTAGAAAATTCTTGTGTCATTAGCAAAGACACGACTAAGGAGCACGCGTACGTTCTCAGCCGATGAATACCAGCACTACAAATGTTAGCGTTAAGTCGTGGAAGTGATAGCCGTGCTTCAGTTGTTTTTAAGGTCCTCTCAAAAGAAAATTTGTTTTTAAGGAAAATCTGTTTGGCTCTCGTCAATACTATATACTGAAAGTTCGAAAAAAAATACTATATAATGTACCATGAAGCCATGTTTGAGAGGAAATTTTTTGAAGTCGACGCGTTGGGTTCAGAGTATAGAGGTATATAATGATAAACTACTACTCCTAACTCTTAAGCAGTGGAAGGGAGAGCGGTATACTATGTAGAGAAGAAGTGATGATCATGAGAGTATAATGCGATCAAGGTACGTCTCAAAATACGATTTTTTTTGGTTTTTTAAATATATGATTTTTTTACTTTATATCTAGACACAAGTATATAACTAGGCTTCATAGTTGTAGAATAGTATTGTTTGGACTCGCTCCCCAGCCCCCGCGTCGTCCCTACAGGGGCAGCACGGGCGGTTCTCCACCGCCACCTCCACCAAGCCACCTCCCACCCGCTCCCAAGCCTCGCCGCGCCGTAGCCGGCTGCCGGAAGCCTGTGCGGCGCGAAGGACGGTGGCGACGCGACAGTTCACTGTTTCGCCTCTCACTCCCTCTCTTAACCCTAACCCTAGGGTCGCCATGGTCCTCGGCGGAGCTCGCTCGTGCCGTCGCCGGACAGCTCGTCGGTCGCCAGATCCACCACCTCATGCCCTGGCACTAGATCTGTGCTCCCGCATGCTCACGCTGTCGATGACTCCTCGGGCCGACTGTGCCGCCATCTGGCACACCGTCCTGCCACACCTTTGCTGGGCTCGAACCCTCCTTACTATGAGGGGCATGGGAGGTCGACATGTGCCTGCTGGTTGATGCTACCCACAACTTCCACCACCTCATCAACGACTGTTACCTCTTCTTCATGTCCATCCACGAGCTTGAGGAGTATTGGAGCAACCGGTTCCGGTTGGTGGACACCAGGGGCTCCTACCCGCCATGGCCCGTGGATGCTGCACAACCCGCTCAGGTCCCCTTCCTATTTTCCTCGTTGTCGACCCTGATCTGCAGGGTGCTGTGGTGCCGCCGTGGTGGTATTACATCCTCGTGGAACCGAGGGGGCACTGCGAGCTGTGCTTGGCCATCCTTCGACGCAAGTTTAAAGGAGCTAGGGGCTGCTACAAGTGAAGCCTGGCGGCACATGGCCGTGTCTTGGCGTGGCAGAGACCGTGCACATGCAGCAGGTGGTAGATGCTTCGAGTGAAAGCCTACACCAGCACTCTTGCTAGTGTTGATGACGGTGGTGCCCTCTGGCGTCGTCTTCCCCGCTTGGGGTGTCATTGTGGAGCCTCCATGCTTGATGCACTAGGTGTCTCGGGGTGAAAACGATGTCCATCTTGGACAAGCAGCGTGCGGCGGAGTCTTGGCGTTGTGCCTTCCTTGGAGGCGTCGCCTTTCGAGACCTAGCTTGGCGTGTGGCAGTGTTGGCGGCTTGATTTGCGGCAGCGTTGGCATCACTATTGTGTGGGATGGTGGCCTTGGGTCATAGTGGTGGCTAGCTAGCGTTGAGGGGGTACTGAGAAAGTCACTTGTAAATCGTGTGCGTGTACCCCGTAATAGGTCCGCGTGTAAACTGTGGTAAGGCAATAGGCATGCGTGTAACTTCTATGCATTACTTTCTTCTTAATACAAAGATACACAGCCTCTACGTGTTCTGGTAAAAAAATATCTAGGCTTCATCCAACACAGAAGGGTGCCTGCTGCCTGAACATGAACATTTTACTCGTGTTTGTAGCTTGTCACATGCTCGAGGCTAACTGGCTTGTCAATGCACACCTTGTATACAAATTTTACATATACTGAACAAACCCTTTCGGTAGAAATGCCCAAGCCACAATCCTTCCATCTGATCTTAAGAAGCACTTAGATTTTGCATCTTAACGGACTAGTATTATGTATATCGACAGATGCGATCAATTCACCAACAACGTTTTTAATAAGACGGATGATCAAATGTGATGTCTAAAGGTAAAAAGCGTCATCTATTTTGGAAGAGAGTGAGTATTTCTTGAAGCATATCAATTCATTAAGAGTGAGTATTTCTTGAAGCATATCAATTCATTACATCTCTTAAAACTAAATTCGACAATCTAGATAAGCTACTTCAACATTTTAGATAAACTACTTCAATGTTTACTTATAAAGTGTTAAAATAGCATCACTGAAATGTTGATTCTTGATATAGCAAAATATGGTTATGTTGGATCTCATTGTGTTACATTAATTCTCAGTAATATGATGATTCAAATGGATACAAAAATCAATCTACAGTTTAGGAGAAAATCAGTTTATAAAGTTTGAAATCTAAAAACATAAGTACCACCAAGGCCTATCAGAGAGAGAGAGACATAGAGACGTGTTCTTAAAATGCGTCAAGCTTGTTCTGCGTTGTCCAGCGTGGTGAAGAGGAAATAAAATCAACCGGTGTTGGCGGTTTGCATGGATCTCAAATATTAGAAGGTATAGAAGTTAAGGTCTTGTGAAATATAGATTGGATTTTCGGCTCTGCGGAGCCGCGATGTCCATTACTGCACAGCACCAAAAGGACAATAATCAGCCTCCAGTTCTGGACATCGCCGCCTAGAAAAAAAGGTACTACTACGTAGCTACTCCCTCCGTCCTTTTCTCGCTTCCCAAGAAAAAACTATGACTAATTATATATAAAAATATATTAAATTTTATAGTATAATATGAATACTATTAAATAGATATTTAGATCTAGTTTTTATAAAAATTATTTGAAGACTTAAATGTTGCACGTATTTTCTACAAATTGAGTCAAACTTGTGACATGTACATCAACAACGACACTTTTTTAGGCGGACAGAGTACGTGCTCTATCTGCTGCATAATTCCTCGTAGTTTGACGATTGCCATGGAAACAAAAAGGAAGGGTCAACATCTCTTGTCACCTCAGTAAAGGAAAGGAATAAAATTAAAGTGCACTACAACTCTATAGGTAGCTAGTATTATTCGATTTGACGTTGAACCATATGAACGGACCAGGTCTCATATATCTTCATCCCGATAATAGCAAGTAGTTCTTTCTGGTGTCTAATGTAATTGTTGTTTCGGCTTAGGCTACTTTTTTTTTTTGTTGCTGTATTTGAATTCTTGCTCTTGATAAGCTCACAAATTTAAATAATAGCAAGTAGTCGATCGAAAGGTGAAGGAAAGAGTTTTCTCCCCGTAAAAAGAATAAAGGTGAAAGAAAGCTAGCACCGGGGAAAGAAAATCTTAAGCTAGTTACCCCAGCAGCACTACTGCCGTAAGTATTCTCTGCTTGTCATCAATAGGTACGTGCATTCTCTTCTTTTTCGCAGCCTTGCAAATTAAAGACGATGTCCGCACGTGGATGCCATGAATTTTTCACGACGTATATATACGAGATCGCGATCGAGCTAGGTATAGTAGCATGGCGGCGGATTGACTGGAGGGAGGACGTACGAGTTTACGACGCAGCGTGGCCGGGTGCTCATCGTCGGTGGCTCTGCCTGCTGCTGTGTCGCCGCCGCCGCTGGGCGTGCGATGCGATGCGATCCGATCCTGTGCGGTCAGGAGATCGAGGCACCAAGTTTGCTATAGACGAGTCTACAAGGTCATCTCCAACCCATGGTATCTATGGGTGGTGTCTATATTGCTATATCATCAACACACCACCATAGACACTATACTCTACAACCCATGGTTTCTTAGTGTGGGTCCCTAATAAATCCACTCTCTATTCTCTCCACCAATCATATTTGTTTATCATTTATTATGAACACACTATACTTTCCTAATACATAGTTTGATAGTATCTATTGCATAGGTTCTCGTGTAGACACTGGGTCTCATGCGAGACCCAGTTTCTTTCTTTTTTCACTTTCTCTCTTATTTATTAGAGTGATACATAAGCAAATTATCCTATATGACAGCCTAATTAATGCTATAGAAACTATACTACACGAAGGGTTAGAGATAGCCTAAAATCGGCCATGGTAAGATTGACGCTGATTGGTAAAGAGGAAATCGTACGGCTTGCAAGCGAACCGATCGACTGCGGTACTTGTCACACGCAGATAAACAGCTAGCCGGACCAATCCCACATAGCACAATTTGGGTAATTGGACGTACGTTGTTTTACTTTGCGTCTAATAGTAGTATAGCAACAGAGTCAACAGCAGCTGCCTCCGCAAAACTGGAATCACCACACGACATTAGAAGAATGGTGGAAAACCACCTCGCACACTCCGGGGATCCCCGCAAAGACGGCGCGCTCCCTTGCCATGTTGGTAATTTGGGAGATGTGGAAGAAAATGAACGCGATAGTCTTCGATAGGAAAGAACTTCCCACACGAGTGCTCCTAGTAAAGATCAAGGGTGAGGCTAACGCCTGGCTACTTGCTGGTGCGAAGCCCTTATAGCTCTTTCTCTCGGGTGAATAGACCTGCTTTTGCACACCCCGATTAGACGGAATTTGTAAAACTCTTGTTCTATATCAATAAAACAAATACAATCTTGTGTTGTTCGTTCAAAAAAAAATAGTAGCACCTCCCGCGACGGGCAGGGCAAACTGGTGGATGAAGAAGAGATGACGAGTAGGTTTCAGCGAATCCAGCCTACTGCCTACCCAACCAATGCACGGCGAGCGCTTACGTATCGGGTCCAAAAAGGAACGGAGGGCGCCGCGTGCCGTACTGCTCTCAGCAGTCAACGCCTCAGCCACCATCACCGGTGTCTAGTCTGAACGATGCATGCGTAGGTGATGTGATGATGCCCGCAAGATTGCAATGCAATGTGGTCAGTCAAAAGCCCGGGAGAAATCCTGCGGCACGGCACGCACCACGCTTTTGGCAAAAAGCTTAGTCCCGGCGCGGCGCCTGCTGCACCTTCCTACTACGAGTAGTTCCCTGCACGACGCCGGCCGCCTTTCCTGAAAAGCGCAGGCGGCACTTTCACCGTCACCGCCCGCGCCGCGGCTCGCCGCTGCATCACCACTGTGCGCGATCGAGCTATAGCATTCGTAATTTCGTACGCAACAAAGCAGCATGCATGCTGATAGAATATCACGGCAGATTCACCGCGGGGGAGCAGGCACAGGCACACGTACGTACGCACGCCGTCGTATCTGTATCAGCATCGAATCGATCCGACCCATCGACGTCGGTCCGGTCGTCGTGGCCGCTGCCGCCAGCCGGTGCGGCGTGGGCACGTAGCATGACGGTAGATTCTTCTTCACCACCACCATCCAATAGTTGTACGCGTAGGGGTTACCTGCCGGTGTTCTTTATTAATTTTTATTGATAAATCAAGCTATAACAAAAAAAAATATGTCTCGTTGATTAAAATGGATGCTCAAATCAAACGAACTATAATTTGAAAGGGTTTGACCGTAATGCAGAGTTGGTACAGATTGAAAGAGATTTTATTTGCTGGTGACAAGTGGACGGACGACGTACAACATGACGACCTAATGAAAAGGGTTTATTTGGTCCTTGGTGTAATCTTAACTACCATGCGATCCAAAGGATCTCTCCTCTCCTTATCCAAAGAAAGGAATACTCCAAAATGGTGGTGGTGGGTAACAGGATTTCGAAGATGATGATATTCTATCAAGAATACTGCAAAAATGGTGGCCGGTAACACCGTAACAGGATTTCAAAGATGCATGATGATATTCTATCAGGAGAAACGAAACTGGACGGTACGACCGACCAACTGAATTACTGATCAGTCGTGAGTGGGCACGAGCGAGGAAAAACACGTACTGAACCGTACCCTTTAATTTGCTACTAGATAGGCATTCAGCATTGGAAAGGACGACGAAACAACGACGACATATATTCTGCGTTGAACAGTCTGAACGCCATGA
Organism: Digitaria exilis; assembly: GCA_015342445.1. NCBI lineage: Eukaryota > Viridiplantae > Streptophyta > Magnoliopsida > Poales > Poaceae > Digitaria > Digitaria exilis. The sequence goes on from JACEFO010001965.1 coordinate 1,841,148, forward strand.
AACGATGGACTCAACATTAGTCTCATTCAGATAGCAGGAAAGTTTTCAAAAAGTTAAAAATAAAATAAATTAAAGGAAACACAGTAGGAAAATCTTGCAGCATATTACCGACCCGACCGACGACGTCAATTTCCTCGCTCGATCGGTGCATGCTCCATCGCTTTGATACCCGGCAAAGATTCGGCTCCATGGATCAATGTGGTACACTTGAGTAAGAAGCACTCCATGATCTTGCAATAAACGTGAGGGATTGGTGGTAAGATTCCCGTGGTTAACATCGACTTAAGTATAGTTTTTTTTGGGAACAACTTAAGTACAGTTATTCCATTGATCAACTCCGACTTTTGTACCACGCATCATATGCATGCTATAGTAACCTGCAGTTCCTCTTGCGATGCAAGAAAGTAATACGCACGCACAAACGAATTAAGCACATCCACACGGGTCAAATCTCGAGACTGGACCGACGTTTTAGACGACGATGCAACCCAAAGGAAAGGGAAAAAAAAAGGCAAGCTAGATTTGGTTCACAATGCAATGCAACACAAAAGTAGTGTGAGGTGGTTGCAGCCTAACGAGATCTAACCTACTCACTTTCCTCACCTCTCTCCCTTCCATTCGTCAACTCCTCCTCCCTTCCCCATATGCGCAGCTCATGCATATTTCAAAGTCCTTGCCGCACACGTCTCATGCACACACCCCATACCTCACCATTTAAGCCCTCCTCCTCCCTCTTCTTCATCCTCCTCCTCCCAGTAAACCTACACTCTCACAAAGCTCACGCGCCATTAATTTGCAGCTACAAGCTCCATCAGTCTCCATCCTCTTGCATCGTGCAACGGTCGTCGTCTTCGAGGTAGCAGCTAGCTAAGAGTCTAGCTAGGACCATGGCCTTCCGGCCGTCTCGGCTGGCCGTCCGTGTGGTGGTTGCGGTGCTGTTCCTGCTTCTCTGTGGCTACGCTCTGAGCACGGCGGAGGGCGCCAGGCCTTTGCACAGCCAGCGCACCGCCGGCGGCGGCTTCTCCACGGCCAACTTGCCGGTGTTCGCCATCGCGAGGGCCGGGCCCAGCCGACGAGGCGCTGGTCATTAGTAGTTCTTCTATTTGGAGAGATCGACCTGAATCTTGATCTCAGTCGAGCTAGTTCTCGCGAAGTGTAAACATTAATCAAAGGATTTTTCTCTTTTAGTTTACTCTTCTAGTTTTAATTCTACTCCTGCCTCTTGCTGTTTCATTTGTTCTTTCCAAAGGGTTGCTCATATATAGCTTGTGATAGTATCTAATGTGGTGAACAAGTTTTTTTTTAATATTTCATCACCTTGATATTTTGTTTTACTTAGCTCAGTTGTTGCTGGTTTCATTTGTGGTTAGTGGTTACATGTAAACGCAGGGTAATGACTTGAGTTTGTTAGAGCAATGAGGACAAGAGATTTAACTCTTAAGGTCCAATATACAGCATGCTAAACTTTAACAATTTCTACAGAAAATGCAAAACTTACAAGTGCAATTCTCCGATCAAGCACTTGGATTCCATTATCGTACTTACAGGTATTGCATGCCTGTTCATGGACAACAAAAATGTGCACTATGTGAATCGTTCAACACATTGTTTCATGCAACAAGAGTATACATAGTAGAATCCTTTCATTGCACGGTATAATAAGATCGTTGATTTTTTTAGGACCAATAACACAGACCATACACATATATACATGAACTTTGAGATTACTAAGTTAGGATTTTCTAAGTTTGCAATGGATCATGTCATTTGCCTTCGGCTGGCCGTATGGAGGAGCGTATCAGCAAAACAACACCATTTCTGAATTTGATTTCCGTGGAATAAAGCACATGTATCGCTGAGACCATCCATTTAGCCTTCAATTGAATCTTTTTGAAGACAACCATTTCCCCAGCTTCGGACCTGTATTTTTCTTCTCACAAGATAATGGCACAGTGTCTTCTGCATGTGTCCTCCTGTTACTCCTGAATCTAGAGAACGAGAACCAACCATGAAATAAGCTTCTCTTCTTGCGTCTTCCTTCTTCCACGCGCTCCTCACTGTACTCTTCAATACAAAGATCTTCTAACACGCTTGTAGAACACCTGCTGTAAATAAACTTCTCGCCCTCATCTTTGTTGAAGTCATCCAACCAAGTTGTTGACCTACAATTAGGATATTATTTGTGATGTTAGCAGTTGTCAGCAAATAGAAATTCGTGCCTATGGAGATTGAAGATGTGTGATTGAAGCAGAAGAGGGCATTAGAATATTGAATACCTTCTGTGAGATACTGCCTTCTGGTTTTCGGACAGGCTCTTGCATGGGCTGTAGTCAACAGAGAGATGCTGGGCAAAATGAAGCTGCGTGAAGGGAAAAAGTATAAGAAAAGGCATGGCACTGAAACCTATGGATATGCTGCATCATCACAATGTGAGGCTGTTTACTATATGTGATTTCAACCTTGTCATAGCAAATGTCACACACTTAAAATACCTTGAATAGACAAACACTACTAGAAATAGTAGTAACTGAAACCTTATCCAATCTGACTGACTTAACAGTAACATCTGGATTATGGTATTCAGTGCACACAAATGGCAGATCATCATGACATCCTGGATTTCCTTTGAAATCAAGAAATATAAGAGATTGTAAAAGCAGTAAGGCGGTTACTGAACATCTAATACAGAATCAAATGAACTGAACATTGAGTTACTGTTCAGAATATGGAAGTTACTGTTCAGAATAGGGGAATTGCAGTCCACAATAAAGCTTATAGCCAAACAAGCAATTGCTTCTGCAAATGACTTGTGCTCCTGTATATTACATCCAATTCTTGTGTATGAACAAGTAATTATACCAATATTGATTGGTAAATGGAGCAGGCTATGTAATAGTCCTGCTTACCCCACAAGACAGAGCAGAATTAGTCGGCACTGAAGGTAAAAAAATGCATGTCAGAGCAGAATTGGTCGGCACTACAAGCTGAAAAATGCATCCAAGAGCATATGGCTGAGCAGGAAAGTGCACGCACCTCATCACCATCCCTAATGCCAAACGCACGCAATGTTGCCTTGTCATCCGTCAGTTTCTCGTCCTTGAAGCATAAGCAGAAGTGACTCCACACGTGCTGCCTACATCAAGCAAGCAGCAACCTTGGATGTTAAGCCGCCGGCACCAAAACCGCATTTAACCCAACAACCTCAGGAGATCTAAATCCATAACCGTAAAGCACCATTTCGTGGTGGCAAAGTCGTAATCCAATAGTTAATGGCAACAATATTGCGCATCACAAGTTCCATCACATAATGGGAGGTACCGAGGTGGAGCACTGGTAGGAGGAGAAGCACATTGCCGTACCAAGAGATGGTCTTGTCGGTGTCGTCGAAGAGGGTGAAGAAAAGCTCCTCGATGGCCACCTTCAGCTCCCACACGGCGGCCGACCTCGCGATCTCGACATCTGTTAGGGCCGGGGGCAAAACGTGGAATCTCATCAGAAATCCCCAATCCCACCCCAAAAAAATTGGGGGGAATGGATTTTTTTTTTTTAAAAAGGGACAATCTGGAGGGTACCGAAGAAGGAGCCGTCGAGCTTGCGGACGGTGAGGCGGAGGCGTGGGTCGGGGAGGCGGTGGTAGGAGAAGCTGCTGCGGCGGCCGCAGGAGAGCGCGCCGCCGATGCAGTCCGCGCCGCCGCCGCCGGCTTCGAGGTCCTGGAGGGCGAGCACGTCGACGGTGCCGGGGGACGTTGCGCGGATGCTGGGCGGCATAATCGCCGCAGCATAGAGCGATGGGGAATCCGCGACGAGGCCTCGGCAATTCACCAATTCGCCGCCGCGTGAGAAGCGAAGGCGATGCCGCTCAACGAACCAACCAAATGCCCCGCCCGGAGAGGTGGATCGACCGAGGGAGGTGGGGGACGAGACTCAAGAGGCTCCTCGTCCTCGTGCTTTGTACGGGAGGCGACAACGAACTCGGGAACGGCGTGGGGTTGGTTCGCTCGGGTTCCTCCCCGGCGCGGCGCGCGGCGGCTGTGTCGTCTTCCCGAGGAGGGAGGAGGAGGAGGAGGCTGGCGGCCTCGGGGGAAGCGAACGGGTAGCCGTTGTCCGTTGGAGGCGGCCGCGTGAGCTGGCTGGCCCGGAGAACCCGACGGTGCGTGCGGTTGGGGGAGTGGGTTATGGGTTGGGCCACCGAGCTGGCCACGACGGTTGGATCCAGCCCAGTTGGGGGAGTAGGCTCCCATTTCACGTTGATCCACAGCCCACCACCAGCCTGGCTTCCTGAGGTTTTTTTATTTTTATATTTTTTATTTTAAGATTTATCAAAAATATATATCTAACAATTTTTTTTGCAAAACTGTCACCCAGCCGCCGTTTGAATCGGCGAGAGGCTCCTATCGCCGTTTGAATCGGCGGTAGGTGAGATGCAAGCCACCTCCCGCCGGATGAAACGGTTGAAGGTACCTTTAACCGTTTCATCCGGTTAAAGGTTCCTTTAACCGTTTCATCCGGCGATAAGTGCCACCACCGTCACGGCCGTTTGCATTCTGGTCAGTTACCGCCGGTTGAAACGGCTATAGCTGTTTCAACCGGCTATAAGCCATATATTCTGTTAAAAATTAATAATTTATAATATATTATACAAAGTAAATATATTTAATGTATATTTTTGGATTGCAGTGAAATAACATCTGAGGCATATTTTTACTTCGAACTGAACGATAAAATATTTGATTGAATTAAATAAATATTAAAAATATACATTAAATATTTTCCTGAAAAATATAATCAAGGAAACTATATTTAATGTATATTTTTGGATTGCAGTGAGTTAAATAACATCTAGGCATATTTTTACTTCGAACTGAACGATAAAATATTTAATTGAAATAAATAAATATACGAGTATGACCTATTCTCATTGTCAAACAGGCAGACGACATCTTATTTCATGGGGGTATAATTATAACTTTAATATTTATTTCCAAACGCTATATATATATTTTTCCTAATTATTTCATCTCAGATATATTTTTTTCCATCTAATGTATATTTTTAATATTTATTTAATTCAATCGAATATTTCATCATTCAATTCGAAGTAAAATATGCCACAGATGTTATTTAACTTACTGTAATCCAAAATATACATTAAATATATTTAATTTGTATAATATATTATTAATTATTAATTTTTAACAGAATATATGGCTTATAGCCGGTTGAAACTGCTATAGCCGTTTCAACCGGCGGTAACTGGCCAGAATGCAAACGGCCGTGGGCACTTATCGCCGGATGAAACGGTTAAAGGAACCTTTAACCGGATGAAACGGTTAAAGGTACCTTCAACCGTTTCATCCGGCGGGAGGTGGCTTGCATCTCACCTACCGCCGATTCAAACGGCGATAGGAGCCTCTCGCCAATTCAAACGGCGGCTGGGTGACAGTTTTGCAAAAAAAAATTGTTAGATATATATTTTTGATAAATCTTAAAATAAAAAATATAAAAATAAAAAAAATTCTGGCTTCCTTTTCCTTTTGAATTCTTTCATGGTTGAAGAAGCCCATTTGATACATCATATTTGGTTTGGTTCTGCTCATGTATTCCTGGATATAAATGTTTTCGGTTGCAATTAATAAATTTTTATCTTCCTCTTAAAAGAAAAAAATATTTACATTTTCCCCTAAAAAAATATTTACCTTTTTTTACGGGTAGCCATTTATTTACCTTCCTCATGGTATTTGTAAGAATTTTTTTCTGGATATTGAAAGCAAAAATTTTCCGTACTTATTAGGTGCGGAGGAGGCAGCATTTTTTTCTCAGGAAAAAATAGTACATCATGACAAAAAAACATATAATTTTGGATATCTTAAGACAAAATTATTGAATTTGCGGTGCTAGAGGACATGCGCAAGCTCTGCATGATTGATTTTCAACCTCTTTATAATACTGTAGGAGCTAGCAACTCCTGTTAATCTGAACAAAAGATTCCATAAAAAAATCCCAAACTAAAGGCACTCATATTGTTCTTGGAAGTTGCTGTGGTATGAGGAACGTAACAGCATTCAAAGCGAGTTCTATGACCTGCTAGAACAGATCAATCATTCAAAAATTTGATAATATATAATCCACATGTATTTAGATATTCTTTTTCTCGATATGACTGTATGTTTGTATCCATAGCTGTCATTTAAAAAAAAATCTTGGATATACAAGAAGAGTTATATATCATTAAAGAAGAAAAAAGGTATTATACATTATCAAGACGTTCATGTATATTGCCTCTTGATTTTTATTTTTACAACCCATGTGTGGTCGTGCATCTACTTCAGTAGCTTGTTTGGCCGTGAGGCCGTCTGATGTTTGCGCCCCTATCTAACTCCATAGAAGTTAGGCAACGCAAAATTGACACACAAACGACAAAGATGTTCACAGACAATTTTCAATGTTACAAAATTAACTTTGTGTAAAAAGAATTGCAATTACATGAGCTAAATGATCAATTCTTAGGAAGTATATATGGCCTAAATGATCATGTTAAGCAAATCTAGCTAGTGGCCTGTTTGGATTGCAACCTAACGTGGCCACTATAAACTTTAGTTTGCAAAAAGAGATCTTCTGATGTGCTGGCTTGATTTTGGAATAAATGATCGAGGTTGATTCAAATGCATGGCAGTGAGGCAGACGGTTGATTATTGAGTTACTGGCAATTTCAAAAAGGATATATAGAGTTGCCGCTGATGAAACTACACTTATGAGTGCAGCAGTAGTTATTTGCATCAATCAACAATCGTAACTAGATGATCCTTTAAGGTTCAGAAATAAAGAGGAACTGTATGTGATTCGTAATGACAAAAGGTTGTTTGGTCCAAAACAAACAATATGATGAACAAAAGTGGGTAAGGGATACAATAAGCTGATCAGATAAACATGGAAGTAATGGCGACCGATCTAACCTTGGAAAGTAGAACTCTGCTGCAACCCTTCAATTTGTGTGTGTATATGGACATATGGTGGAAGGAAGTGATATTGACGCGGCTCAATCAGATACCGCTGGATTCAGCTTTCATGTAAAACCCCATGTAACCGGATTGAGCCTCACCAATACCGCTCGCTCTATCCACCATGCATGCATGTAATTTTATCACGCAGAATGGTCGGCGCAGATACATATATACAGCTATACATGGCCTCCATCCTTCCTCCCCTCTCATCATTATCATAAGGATCTCTTTTACATAGGTGCTCACAAAAATCTAACATGCATATGCATAACGCACCTCTATAGCAGACTGTAGATAGACATCAAGCTTGCAAAATCAAGACAAGAATCCCCTCAACTGGCGATGGAGATCTCCATGTCCACCGTCCTGTTGCCAGCCACAGGCAAGACAGTCGGATCGATCCTAGATTATGATATGGGATTCAAGCGATAAGAAGTAGTGGGATGCGGGTGATGTGATAAAGCAGCTTTGGCCAAGTGCTCGGTATGCTGGTGTGCAGGAGCTGGGCCGTGATGGCCGCTGGGGGAGTCATGTAGCACTACCAAGGCATGTCCCATCTCATGCATCTCTAGTACTGCACTGCCAAACCCTATTTAACCTTCTGAGCTCTAAAATCGACAGCATGCATAGCTAACATTTGGTTAAGCATATGCAGCCATCTGAGCTAGCTAGCTTCATGTATGCCATGGCTATTGGTAAGAAAAGGGAGAGGAAGAGGACGTACGAGAGAGTGAGGGGCTGGGGGAGGAAGGTAATGAGAGGAGAATGATGACTCTCTCCCACCCTAGAAGCATTCATCGATCACAAACTGACGACTCAATATATCAGCAAAGCACCATAGTGTAGTCGACCATAGAAACAAGCTGTTAAACACAATTAACTAGATGACTAGCTTTTTTAAAAAAGGTACATTCCTACCTACACTTATTTTCGTTCTTTGACCAAATAACCCTTCCGTAAGGTAGTTTTATAAACACAAGCTAGGGAAATGAAAGTACAAACAGCTAGCAAGCTGCTAGCCTAACAATATACGCAAAAAGAAAAAAAAAACAATAGACAAAAGGGGGAAAATGAACACACAGGGACGCACCACCACACGTCTCACCAAACAATGAGCAGCACAGTCTACCAACAAATTGAGAAAACTACTTCTTAAATAATAGAATCAATCCATGAGTTAACGTAAGGAGCGTAAAACATCTGACAATAGATCTATGCTACATTTAGAGTAAATTGCACCTACCATACAACAACTTGTGAGCTTGAGCTTGTATCATTTTGGTCCAACAAGTAGCAAAACATGCAAATGAATACATGAACTTGTTAAACGTGTGCATATACGGTCACATATAATCTATATAGACGTATTTCTTCACCATGACACCTAACATAGATGGTTTTATGCATGTAACACATATCTTTCTCCCCCTTCACATCTGTATATGCAATAAACATGTATACAACCTTATATTCCATTGACAAATGTGAAAATATGAAAGAAATTAATGATATTACCAAGACACTAATTGAACTGTCTTTTTTTTATTCTAAATCCAACATAGAATTATGTGCATTTAATATATACACGAAGCCCTAAGTTAATTTTTATAACTCTTCTCATTTTATATAGTTGATTGGTCGAACAAGATCAAACTTAACATTAGTATTAGGATTATTAATTTTTTAAACAATTATTTGATGTCTATGGTAATATTGTTTTCCTTTAAATCTATAGTATATCCGTCATCAGAATTTTAAAAAGGCTTGTTAGCAATTTTTTTTAATATTTTCACTTCCGAACTAGAGTAAACAAAATGTACATGAGACACAATAAAATGACTTTATCATTCATTTTAGAAAAATGGTATACGTGATCAACTGGTCATCCATTGTTGAAGTTTTTTTAAAAAATATTTTACCCATATCAAAAGAAATAAGAGTTGTGCACATATTTATGATATAGATGAGAAGGGGGTAAGGGTCATAAAATCGTCCACGTTACATCTCATGGTGGCAAAATACATCTACATGCAGTACATGTGACCGTATATGCACGCATTTAACAATTTCATATATCCATTTGCATGTTTTGCTACTTGTTGGACCAAAATGATACAAGCGCATAAGTTGTTGTATGGTGGATGTAATTTACTCCTACATTTAATTAGAAGTAATTTATTTGGCAGAAAAAAGCTGTCAAGCGACTAGTAAACTCACCCACACGAAGAAAGAGCAGGCTGAATACTTGGTCAAACATGTGCAGAATAGAGGGGTCGTGGAGAGAACGGAGGGGCCGGCCGAAATCATGCACCCATGCAGTTTTTTTTTTCTCGCGCCGTGCACGGCAGCCATCGGTAGCTGGAGCGTCGAATATGTGGCGCCTTGAATGAAGCCTTGGAGTTCAAACAGGACCCTAGTAATTCCATTAGTAGCGGTTTCAATTTCTTCAACACATTAATCTTTAGTGACCGTAGTTGGTGTTTCATAGTACGGCCGTGTTATGTTTTGACGATGCTAAATGACGCTAATCGTCTCTGTTCCTGGACTGGAGGCCTTATGGTTTGATGCAAACAATTTACTACGAGCACCCGGGCAGCAGCAAAAGCGTGGACACTGGCGTTGAAGATATGCTGCCGTGACACCGCTCCCGGGGACAAAGGCCTCGCGCCCTGGTGCTGCTCCTCTTTTGTTTACTCTTGTCTTCTCTGCATTGATTTGGACTCACCATCACCAATATGTTCATGTTTCCTCTTCCACAGGCAGTCCTAGCTGACCCTTTTGCATATGATGAAAAGGCATGTAATGTAGAGATCTGAGGAAGAAGGGAGTGTTTGTCGTTGCAGAGAAGACTAGAGCTGAAATAAATAGGGCCTAAGGGCATCACTAGCGTATAAGGTCGATGTGGTCTTAAGTATAGGCCCCACAATAAGATAAAACCAGCTCTGTTATGTATGAAGCCCGTCCGGCCTTAAGGCGTGGGACCCGCTTGAGGTAAAAAAGTTATTTTCTCAATCTATTTATGGTGGCTCTCACTGGTTCCCATTGGCCGCTGTACGTCAACTTTGCGGCAGCTCGTCCTTTGCTGATTATTTTAAGGCTTGCGGCCGGGTCTTTAGTCTGAGGTCGGGTCTTTAGCTTTTTGCGTTAGGACCTCTGCTCTTATGTATGAGGTCGACCGTAAGAAACTTGTGACCGATGAACTCTGCACACTAGTAATGCCCTAAACTCGAGTCTGTTATAAAATTGAATTATTCTCTATACACATATGAGTAGAAGGTGACCACTCAATTTTAAACAGACTTAGTGGAGTATTAGTCTAGTATCACATAATTTTCCTGGAGTTTAGTCTAGAGAGTCATCATCAACACTCTATCTTTGACTAGTGAGAAATCCAGAATGGAGGATATCTATATTTGGGTATCCAATTGAGGAGAATATTGAATGGTGTTTTTTTCCGTCAAAATATCTATTTCTGAAATCTGTAAGTTAAAAAAGACATAAAGAGTCTTTTGAAAATGTTTCAACCACCAACAAAACAGTCCAAAATGAGTTCATGGTAAAAGTCAAGATTTTGTAATTAGAAGTACTCCCTATATATAATGTAGAATAGAGTAATACTGTAAAAGTCATGGTAATAGTCCAGAATGAGTACATGGTAAAAGTCAAGATTTTGTAATTAGAGGTACTCCCGATTCGGAAGGACTCAATCACGGTTGCAATCTACCTGCAAAAAAAGAAGAAGAAAAAAAAAAATCACGGTTGCTATCTCATGGTCTGCGCCTGCCCCACCCGACACTTCCATCTAGACTGGGAGTCAGGTCAGCCAAACACACCCCTGACCCTGGCCTCCATGCTCTGTTCTCTCTCTCTTTTTTAACGAACAGTCACAAGCTGTCAAAAGAGTCAAAACTCAGTCAAAGATGGCACTTTACAGAAAAGAAAAAAAATCAAAAGAAAGAACTGCATGTTTAAGGTTATCCATTGTGCACGTTGCCTAGCACACGCCAAGGCCCCAAGCTCTCAGCTTCCTTTTTTTGTTTTTGTGCAATCAAGCTCTCAGCTTCTTTGATTTTACGCTGCAATGCCTCCCTCCGATCCCGGTTCAGATTTCGCGCAAAAAACGGGTTTTCTCCAAACGTCCTGCAGTTCGACGGCTCGAGAAACACGCGGCCCGACGTTGAAAGGACCGTAGCGGCAGCTCAATCCGTTCTCCGTCGATGCAGCGACCGGATCCATCCTCCTCGACGGCGTCGGGCGAGCGTATCACTACCGTTAGAGATCTACTACCCTTCTTGCTACACGTTCCCGTCACCTACCGATTTTCCAAGAAGAATGTAAGTAGCAGTCGAACCAATTCCGGTTCGGGAGAACCACCCCTGCGGCTCGCCGGCTCTCGCCCTCCAGCCGTCACCTCGCCTTCGCCTCCGGTAAAATCTTGGTTTTAAATTGCTCTGCCTCCGTGCGCGCAGGTCTCGCTCGATGGATTCATCACCGACGGCGGCTACTCCTGCGCCTGCTCCGCCGCGGCTTCTTGCGGGTACCGCGGCAAGGTCAGCACATCTAATCCAGAACACTTTCGCCGGTTTTGTGGCCTTGCGTGGAAAATTGAGATTTTTTTTTTCTCCGCGCCTTGCAGGTGCTGTCGGCGCTGCAATTCGAGAAGCACGCGGGGGTGGAGTCGAAGAACCAGAACGGCCACATCTTCCTCAGCAACGGCATATCCCTCTACTCCCTCTTCCAGGAGCTCAGGGACGTGCCCGCCGAAGCGTTCGCGGAGAAGTTTGAGGCTGCTGCAGGGGTGCCCATGACCATGGCGTCAAGGAGGAAAGATTATTCAGATGCTGTGGCTTCAGATGATGGTTGTTCAACTCAGAGGTAGCTTACAGCCTTACAGGGCATCCAAATTTCAGTACAACTTGTATTCAGATTTATGAATGTGTATATAATGTACCTTTTTATTATTTTCAAGACCTGTTTAATTATTCTCTATGCATCACATCGACAAGCCCAGACCTTTTCACCTTTTTGAGGAAGTGCGCTGCCAGTTTGCAGTCATTTACATTTGAATTATCACAATGCACCTCAAACTAACCTCACCTTGCTTTGATACCTCAATGTAGCTCCCGGGACTCGGCCATGGGGGATAACGTTTATAGTTTGACAGATTACTTGAAAGAATCTACCAGCAATAGCTTATCAAATCTTAATTGGAGTGCATCCAAAAGGCGGTCTGAGAGACAGTGTAAACGGGGAGGCACTGAGACTTCAACCCCAGCTTTGACTGGAAGCCTAGAGAAAGGAGTTTCTGGCCTCTCTATTGGCACCTCAAAGAAGAACGGCACTGAAGATACTCATATTGAGAACACAGCGGGTCCTATCAGCATCAATGTTGTAAAACCCGATTCTCTAGAACCAGATGCAATAATAGCTGAGTACTCAAAACATGATCCCACAAATTCAGCGCTTTCTTTATCAAGTCCAGTAATAACAGCTCAAGAGCCGCTTCCAAACTGCAACACAGACCCAAAGTCAAAAGAGTCAAAATCAAGGTAAAAGATTAAATCTTCAGCATTTGCTTGGCATTTTATTCCGCAAACACTGGAGAAAGGTTGGTTCTTTTACAGGACGCATAAATCTTTTTTTGTGTCTGCTTGTCCTCAGAGATACCACTTTGCATCCACTGCTTTTCAAGGAGAGTGGTCTTCCAGATAATACTTTATTGATTTACAAATTGAGGAATGGCGAGGTGCTCTGGATATTTGCATGAATTATATTCTCCCCTCTCATAATAACCTGAATTTGTATTACTCTTAAGAGGACTTACGCTTCACTGTCTTTTATAGGTTCTAAAGCAAGGGTATAAGCGGGGGACATGCATAATCTGTGATTGTTGCAACAAAGAGGTACAAAACTAAGTGATAGGGGACTTTGTTTTTCTTAGGATGTAATTATTCAGCTAAAGGACCGATGAATATTTTTCTTGCTGTCTTTGACTCCAGTTTACTCCGTCGCACTTTGAAGAACATGCTGGCATGGGGAGAAGAAGGCAACCGTAAGCACCATCATTCTGGGAAGAAATTGTGTCTGACTTTATTTTTTTAATTCATATAAAAGTAAAAACAAAAAATAATGCAATTCATGTTTTTTTTTCAGTTCATTCAAGTGGTGATTACTTTATGTTTCAGGTATCACAATATCTATACATCAGAAGGAGTAACACTTCATAACATAGCATTGCAATTGCAAGATCGTTTGAATCCAAATGGATTTGGCAATGCTAATATTTCTAGCTTTAGTGACTACCCTAACGTTACTTCAGGTAACGTGATGGTTTTTATCTACACTGCAGTTCATTACAATAGCTCATTTAGTGTTCTTGTTAATTAAATTATCTAGTTTTGTTTGCTGCATGCTGAGTGCATACAGTTCTTGACTCTTTCGAATTAGTAGTTCCTCCACTGTGGCCTATCTGAATACTCAAGCATATGTGTCTATCCGTGCGTTGTTTAAAGGAGGGTATTCTTGTCTTGCTGCAATAATGTGTCATCAGCTCACCATGTTCAAACATGATTATCATATTTTGTTTTTATTTCTCTGCAGTTTGTCTTTAGGCCACAGGATTTAGTTGAGAGCTTCCTTCCTTCCTGCCTTCTTAAGGAATGAAATGATTTGGAAGTTACAAATTTTCTGTAAAGATGATTTTTTTAATAAAAGTGACAATTAATTATGCATGTTGTGAGAAGACTTTACAATGTAGCTTTTGTAGCATTGAATGATTGGATCATTGGGTTATGTTGAGGAAGTAGACTGTTTTAGGACTGATTTGATATCTGAGATAGATGGAAATGCTTCCAGCAAGGCTGGTGGTGAACTATTTGCACTGGCCATTTTCCGTTTCAAATTCTGCAAACAATTGAAATATGGATTGGAGGGTAATAAGGTAATCCCGTCTTGGAGGTTTCTCAAGGCTAGACTTTTGTGACTCGTGAGCCATAGTTCTGCAAAGGGCAGGTCATGGTGCACATCCATCACGTTTTACGAGGATAATAGTTTCTTTCTGCTGGAATCTCTCCTGTGGATTGGAAACCTTGTATTTATCCTTACTTCCAAGGTTTCTTTTGTCTAAAGAAAACACTTGGTCACTACTGAGCAGCAGTGCTTCTCACCTGACCATGGCGTCACTTGGTCACTACTGACTAGCAGTGCTTCTCACCTGACCATGGTCGCGTTGGAGAAGAAACAGCTGTGGAGTAGATAATCATTTGGGATGGCAATGTGGCTTTCAAGCCAGGGATCTCCTATTCTTGGTGGCTTCACTACTTCCATCCTTCATCTGTTTTTCTGTTTTACCTTACAAGGCTATTCTTCTTGCTGTACCAATTGCTAAGTTCTAGTCCTACTCATCCACTACTATGGTGAGATGGATACATTATTGGTGTATACTGTGGTTATAGAGGGGTTTTGTTGCAGTATGGATTTAAAGTTTAGAATCCTTTTTTGTTGGATTGAAGCTTCCTTTTCCTTTGGAATCATCAGTGCCTGTTCTGCCTCCCCATTTCCTTTTCTGTTTTTTCTGTTTCCTACTTTTGATTTGATGCAGTCTCATCACTAAAATTCTGAGGTTGTAAAGTGAACTCTGATTTGTTCCTTACCATCTGTATAATATCACCCACTTTTATGAATGCATTGTTGATCTAGTGTATAGAAATGCTTCAGTTCTCTCTTCTTGTGTGTTGAAAGTGTGTGATTTACTGGGTTTGTACCTTCTGCTGATACATTGTGTTCCCAGTATTTTTACAAGTGAGCACAGTAGTTACACTTAGACCTTGCATTATCCAGCCACATGAGACTTTTCTAGCCTCAAGCATGCCTTGTTTTACTACATTGATTTTTATTTCAAGGCTATGGCTATGTAGATTTAATTGTTTTTCCATTAATGAGGGAGTAGTCATAGACCTTTATGTTTGAGCAAATAATTTGCCACATTTCTGTGTTGTGCCAACTGGTTCCTTCATTACAGGTTGTGGCAAAGAACCTTCTACCACCAATGTACCTATTGTTCCCCTGAAAAGGACTTTACAAGAAAGAGTGGTCGAAACAGAGAGCTGCTATATCTGTAGGTAAGATTGTAATCCTAACTCCTAAGCATTTTCCCCCATTGGCAGATTAACAAGGATTTGGTCATCTCATTTATATGAAAATTTTCATCTTTACATAATGCTAGGGATGGGCACACGACTGTTGGAAATATCGATTCAGACACGATAGTCTTCTGTAACCAGGTCTGTTATGCTCAGTGATTATGTCAAGCTAATTGCCTTTGATACTTAGATTGCTGGCTTGCAAATTATGTCGTGTTATTTTACAGTGTGAGAGACCATGCCATATAAGATGTTACAATGATGGACTTGCAAAAAGAAAGGTTCGTGACCTTTTCATTTACATGTGCAAAAGAAAAGGTTGGCACTGTGAAAAGTACTTCTCATTTGTTTAATTGAACATTTCAGGCGCCTCTGGAAATTTTGAAAGAATATATGCAATTTTGCTTCCTGTGCTGCGAAAAATGTCAAATGCTTCGCGCCCATCTAGATGAAGAACTGGAAAAGTGTGAAGAGATTGCCTTTCTCAGACGGGTAAGATCCAATATTTGTTGGAGGCTATTAAGTGGAACGAACAAAAGTAATGATGTGCAGCTCTACATTCCTCAGGTCATTGATATCTTCAGAGTAAGTTCTTATAAATTTTGCATCTACCTTTCAGTAGCCTTTTTCACTGCTATAGTCTAACCTTGATCACTACTTTATAGGACGCATTTGCGGAAACTGCTGAGCACAGTGGTTTCTTCTCGGATATGGTTTACACGTAGGTTCTTGCTTATTTTGACACTTAACTTCTCAAGTGGTGTATTGGTATTTTTTTTTCTCAAGTGGTTTAAGAGTAGTTTCATTAATCTGCATTTGCCTACAGCCATTTTATTCACATAACAATCTAAACTTCATTATTGCAGCAAGAATGTAGAAGGGGAGAAGGATTTTCGAGGAATGTATTGTGCAGTGTTAACTGCAAGGTATATCACCATTACAATATATATTCTCCTGGTCTGCCATCCTGCACAAAATGATGCCTCCATTATGTTTTTATGAGTTTGTTAGCCCTCTAAATGAGTCTGTATGATATTTTTCTTGGTATTCTTACTTTTCCCCATTTTGTTTTTTTTATTGCAGTACGCATGTTGTGTCTGCTGCAATTCTGAAAGTGCGCATGGAACAAGTTGCAGAGCTGGTCCTTATTGCTACTCGTAGTGAGTGCAGGAGAAAGGTAACAATGAATTTGAGCCATACAGAATGGTGTCAAAGGACTCCACTAATAACTACTCCATCTATTTCAAACTGTTTCTCATTTTGGCATATTTGACCTAAAAGTTTTTAGCATGTATGCACCTAGAAAAGGTAAAACTTCCTATACTTTGGGTTGGAGGGAGTATCCACTGCAACTCCAGACAATAAATGAAGTTAATTCGAGAAACAATTTATAATATATTTGCACATCAAGCATAACTCATATAGGCTGATATTTTGTTTAGTGTTTTCACTTTCACTCGTGAATCCTCTTGTCTTATTACCTTTGTCTCCCTGGGTCCCTGACTTAACCATATAAGAATACATTTTTTATGGCCTGACGTGTGATGACACCTTTATGTTTTGATAATTCTTTTTTTTTTTGCAAGGAGAAAATGTTTTGATAATTCTGAATGGAATTATTTCAGTTATTTTTGTTTGTCAACATAGAAAATTATGATTCTTATTCTTTGGTATTTCTTTATGCAGGGTTACTTTGTACTTCTCCTAAATTCTATTGAGGCACATTTGAGAGCCTGGAACGTAAATCTTCTTATGGCGCCTGTTGACCCTGAAATGGCGCCAATATGGTCCGAGAAGCTCGGGTTCACCATTTTATCAGATGAAGAGGTAAGCACATCCTAGTTGCATATTCCACTGGTTTCATGGAATGATGAAATGGTTTAGTTATTTCTTTTAATCAAAGAGTAACTGAATTTGACCGTGTTTTCTTTGTTTTGCTAATACTAAGAGTATTATTGTTCTACTGTTGTGTTGTGCCAGAAGAAGTCAATGCTGGAAGTGCACCCATTGGTGATGTTTGAAAACTTACTCTTGGTGCAAAAATCACTTGCTTGAACAAATCTAGTTCGTGCTTGTTTATACCCTTATACATAGGGGGGAGGGGGGGGGGGTCATGGTGTATGGGAGAGATAGCTTAGTCTAGGAACTTCAGATCACAACCTTTCTAGATTAGTAGAGACATGAGTTGTCTATGTACTTGTTCCGAAGTTTTATGTGAACCTAATTCTCACCTTTCATCGAGTGCTCATGCTTGCTTGTGATATGTAATTCAGTATGCCTGCCTGCACTTGTTCTTCACTTTTCACGCGCATGGCGTTCTTCTTTCCATGACCTCATGTCCGAAAGGTTCCAGTTCAAGGCTTTTCAGGGTTTATTCGAATAATACAAGAAATCTAGTTGTTTTGATTTGGCCATTTGTTTCATTTTCACCCCAAAAAAGGGGGTCATTAACTATGTGGAAATTAGTAGTGAAACTAGGTACGCTGTAAAAGATGTCGTTCGATCAAAAAGTATTGTGTGAAAAAAAATTTGAGAGATGCTAGGACTTTTTTTTTACGGCCCAAACTGCTCAAACTATTAATTATTAATTAGAATGTAACATACATGATATACTCTAAAACCATTGCAACTTGGTAAAAATGCATAGTCGTATTACTGCATGGTACCTTCCAAGTTCCAATCACAATAAAACATGTCAAATAATTCTGAGGTAGGGGTGTATACCGGGCTATGCGTTGTGTCAGTGGAAGAAAAGGCTGTGCTGCCCTGCCCTGCCACAAACGGCCCGATGTGCCGAGTTATTTGTGATAAAAAGAGAGAATCACTATTTGATTCAGCAGGAGAGCTCGAGATTTTTCACCTTGCATTTGGGATAGGAGCTTGAAGTTATTTCCTCGAGACGACGGAGCCAAGGAGAAAATCATTGTAAATTCAACTAAATTCTTTGTTCAAATTACCATATCATACGCTAAATTCGTTCTTTTTTGTCCCTTCAATTAACAACATATCACAAATTCACAATACAACGCAAACGCAACAACACGTCAAGATCAGAGCGTCGACATCGACCGATAACACACACGACACGATCAGCACCAACCCCTCAGTTACAGTTAAGCTCAGTGGGCATGGCCGAGGATGGTGAGGTGGGGGTCGAACCCGGGCAGCTCGTCGCCGTCGCCGTCAATGTCCAAGCCGCCGCCCGGCAGCACCGTCGGGTCCTTGGGCTTGCACGTCTTGTCCGTGATCGGGTTGCAGCCGAACACGGAGGCCGGCGCCGAGGCCCCCGTAAGCGGAAATGAACACTGCCAAAACTCATATAGTTTTGCGCTTTGCAGGGCCAAAAAGGAACGCAAATCGTCGAAACTGTGTATCTGGACAGGTATGAACTCGATTGTTTCACAGGAGACCGTCAATCTCCCAGTTGTCATCGTCCTCATCGCGAGCCCCTCCAGCTGCCCCTGCATCTTCTTCTGGGAACCTTGGCTCATCCATCATGCGTCTGCAAGTTTTTAGAACATAGAGTTTTAGTTAAAATTGACGTATGATGTAGCGCAGTTTAACTTTCATGTCACTTCAATGTTCAAAATTTTGCCCAGTTTGGGAGATCATTTTAGCTCAACTTTCATGGATAGTATCAATCCCAAAGGATTTCAACACTGGAATTCAATCAAGACCTCCACTACACTTGCACAATACCATCAAAACTAACAGCAATGAACGATGCATTGCATTGAAGGGACTGAATCAGAACCAACAAGGTGCCAACCAGCTGACATTCTATCTTTATTCAGGCCTTGTTCGTTTTGGCACGGAATGCCATGGAATGGGCTCCAAACCACATAAAATATCTCGGTATGGAATCAATTCTAATCCATCCAAAATGTTTGTTCGGTTAGACCTGGAAGGGTTTGAAACCCAGCATGGTTTGGTCCCGTTCTATGCCAAAAAGTCCTAGTTTCGTTACATAAGTCTGACCTCATGGAACCAAACCGCATAGTTTGAGTGACATGCATGGAACCACTCAAACTATGCATGGAATTGATCCAGCTCGGGAATCAAACACGAGCAACCGAACAAGGTTAAACCATGCTGGGTTTCAAACCCTTCCAAGCCTAACCGAACAAACATTTTGGGTGGATTGGGATTGATTCCATGCCGAGATATTCCATGTAGTTTAGAGCCCATTCCATGGCATTCCATGCCAAAACGAACAGGCTTAAATGTTACTAACCTGCATACAGCTGACATTGCTGCTAAGATGTGCACTACTTGTCACTGCATCGCATGGCTCTGTGCAGGCAAATTGATTTCAAGAATAGCCAGTTCTATCACCAAAAACAAGAAAGCACTTCCATCAAAAAAGAACAAGAAAGCACAAGCAGATTATCTTGAAAACGAAGCCGCACAGGCGTCGTGCCCATTTCCGTGAACAATCGTTTCCTATTTCCATGGACTAAGCTCGGTTGGTCTATAGCATCAAGAGAAGCGAGCAGAAGTTTCCAAGTTTGTATTTCAACAATTCCAACTATCAATACACAAAATATCAAATTGTGAGCCCCAATTAGCACAACTACATAGTATCCCTTCATCTGACGAGCACTGAACATCTGCGTGCACTACTATTACTGCATCGCATGGCTCTGAGAAGGCAAATTGATTTCAAGAATAGCCAGTTCCATCACCAAGATCAAGAAACCACAAGCAGAGTATCCGATTTCCATGGACTAAGCTCGGTTGGCCTATAGCATCAAGATAAGCGAGCAGAAGTGTTCAAGTTTGTACCTGCGGCGGTTGCGGCGCCCGGCCTCGCGTGCCTTGCGCTTCTTCTCGTCCGTCTTGTTCTCGTACCTCCGGCGGCGCTTGATCTCCTGCAGCACGCCGGCGCGCATCACCTCCCGCCGGAACCGCCGGAAGATGGACTCCTCCCCTTCGTTCTCGTCAACCAGGATCTGCACATTGTACCCCTTGGCGGCGGCCACCACCGCCGTCGGGGCCCGCCGCGCCACGTGCACCACCGACGGCGGCGAGCTCTTCCCCGAGAACGGGGCCAGGGGCAGCTGCAGCAGCGTGCTCAACATGGAGGTCGTGGCGGGGGCGGCCATGGCTGCAGGCTGCTTATCCTGCTTGGATGGTAGGCTGAGGAAGGAGGGAGAGGGATGGAGGCGATGGATAGTGAAGCTAGGGGAAGCTTGGCTTATCCTGTTTACTTTATTTGTGGATTTGTGGAGGGGCTGACTGCTAATAGCCCAGCCCTTTTTTTGGTTTATTTTCCATTTCTTTTGTTCTTTCCTTCGGTTCTCTTTTAGTCTTTTTGCATACTATAATCCCATTTTTACGGGCCTTTTGTTTTTAGGATTTCAACAATCATTTACTTGGGGTAGTTATGTATACTGCTGCTAATTTTCTGAGAACTAGTTAGTTGAGAATAAAAAAATGTGGGAACTCAAATAGCCTTTTCGAGTCTAATAGGTATGGAACCAATTTGATAATTCTTAATAACCCTTTGAAATGGGAATTGGTCTGTGAAACGGCGTGATCAAACACTGAAAATAAAAATAGCATTGATGATATAATTATTTCCATAGGCTTACCTCGCTGCTCAGGCCAATTTTCATGAGTTTAAACAGAACTCAGTGACGATGCCTGGCTTTGAATAAATTAGAAAACAGTTTATAGTGCAGCAGTCAGAGATTCTATATGGGTGTGGGTGTGGCATGGTCCTGGGATGGCTATGTGTCTATTCGCACAGGAATTAAACATGGACAGGTTAGTAACATTGGGTCTGTTCGGCTGCCATTTTTTACGGCTGCAGCTGCCACTGTGCAGCACAGCTGCTCGGCTTTAGGGCTGTGTTCAGATTCAGAAAAAAGTACTTCTCCAACAAGTTTTTTCTATTCATCCCACTCACAGAACACGCTTCCCAGTGTACTATACATCTAGAAAAAGTGCTTTTTACCTCCAATCTGAACAAAGCCTTGCCTACTCCTACTGCAGCTGCTCTGCTCACCTGCACCGGCTGCTTCTTGCATCAGGCTTGCTGCTGTAGTACTGTAGTGGCTGCTGCAGCTGCAGCCAGCACAACCGAGCAGGCCCATTTAGGATTATTAATGATTTCTACTTCCTGTAGGTTTATCTATCGAAATGGCACCATTAGTGATGAGATAGTGCCCACACTACCACGGGCAACTACTAAAATAATAATAGGATCACATAGAAGACATGCTATCTTCTTGCTCCATCACTGCCATCCCTACAAGCCAGAGGCATTATCTTGGTATGCAATGTGTTGAGTAAGAGTAACATCCTTTGGCTGCTAATGCGCTAAGAACATGCAGAGTCAAAACTCAAAAGAAAGATTGACCCGCAATAGCAAACAAGATTATTTTCCTTCTTGTCTTGGGAAGGCATCTCACCAAACTTCGAATTCGTGCATTATCTGCTTGTACAGATGTTCATGGCAATGTGTTGCCTAAGAGTAACATCCTCGGGCTGCTAAAGTCCTAAGAACATGCAGAGCCAAAACTCAAAAGAAACATTTACCTGCAATAGCAAACAAGATTATTTCCCTTGTCTTGTGAATGCATCTCTCACCAAACTTCCAATTCGTGCATTCTCTGCTTGTACAGATGTGTTCAGCAGCCTGCAATAGCTGGAAAGGATGAAGTAATGTATTCCAGAGTAGTTTAGATGCCACAGATGCAGTAAACAGAAAAAGGGTCTAATGATATACAGCTTACCAATAATTTGCAAGCCTGCATATTAGCACCTGTAAGCTTGTAGAGTTGTAAGACCTAACTCAAGTGCTGAAAATTGAGGTTGAGGTCAAGTAAAAACTCTACTATTATTATGCAGGTGAAACCCAATTTTAGAATGTTGTTTGGGTCATGACGCTTTAGCGACATGCCAATCTTAATATAGATTTGATATCAAATGAGCAAGTGCTAAGCTGCCACCCTCCTGGTGTGACACCATATCCTGTAGTTAGGGTGATAACAACAATAACATAGCCTTTAGTTAGGGCGATAACTGAGCAAAAAGAAATTGGGCCGCCACTCCCTTGGTGATGACTGAGCAATGAACTCGTGTTTTATTCGACGGTACAAGGGTAAAGAAGGTAGCCAAATAGCCAAAGCAATTAGGATTGTTAAGGCCACCTATTTCTCACTCTGGACATATTCCTGCAACATACACATTCATTACCTCCATAGGCCATGATACACCAAATATGCACATTTCCCACCTGCTAAAAATAATCCTTTGTTTCTAAGCCAGTATTTTCTTTCATCCCCGTATATTCTTCGATACCTGCTAAAAAGCACTTTGGTTTTTCCATGCCTTTGTTTCTAAGTTGGTATTTTCTTTCATTCCCATATATTCTTCCAGATTGCTGTATCCAAACTTTCCATTGTCAAATTTTGCACATATCGAATCCTACTAAGTATATGCCTTTGAGCAATTACTGCCTGCTACTTCAGTTTTTATGCCAGTGTTATATAACAAGCCTGTCAATCCATATGAGCTGGATGCATCCAATCTTTAGACAGCTACAATTTGGAGCGCATTAATGTACTCCCTTAAAATCCAATACCGCTTAAAAATACAAAGCTCTATGCCTCTATATAAGGGCATGCGCGTCACCAAGCTACACCATAGTCTTTGCGCTTGCTTCCACACAGATAATACAGAGACACTAGAATACATTGTGTAGTCAATTGTGAAGGGCTCACCGAGAATGGACCAGAAAAAAACCGGTACCATCTTATAATCCACCAGTAAGTATTACTACTTTAACCACTATTCTGTCAGACTATCAACTCTGATACTAACTGCTCCTTTGATCTTTGTAGGTCATGCTAGCAATAGCATAGTCACTGCTATGATAACGATGATCCAAAAGTTCATGAGAGAGGAAGCAAAGCTGAAGAAACAGATAGAGGCTGAAAACCGCACAGGCGAGGAGCAAAAGGCCAAGATGAAGAAGTTTGAACACGACTTTGAGGGAAGAGGATGTGGGGAGTTGGAAGTTTACCATGACCAGTTAATTAAGATGGAGCGTGTGATCAAGGACCTCCAAAACAAATGAGTTTGGGGCCCTGGGAGTCATGGTCTGCCAGTATTACCAGCGATGCTGTAGGCAGGTCAGACGCGCTCCCAGAGCTACAAAAGTAAGTTTATCAGTGATTTCTTCTTCAGGTTAGATGATTTGATCAATTATAAGTAAGATTGGAAATTAGTGTTTAGAGTTTGATTTGGTTAGGAGTGAGTTATTTTGGTCCCGGATTCTGTTAGTTGAGCTTGTTAGTTTCTAAATTATTCAAGAGTCTGTACTCAGGTTGTACCAGGAAAGGGGATGTCACCCTGATTATCAGTTTTAATCAAGCAGTTAAATCCAGAGCACCTTTACCCTATGCCTTGTTTATGGGTGTCGCCAGCCATGCGGCTCTCCGCACCCTGCAATCTCTCATCACCATAATCTTTGCTCAAATCTATGGTGGTCCTTAATCATGATTACAGATCATAAACACTGGTTGGGCAAAAAAAAAAGAGAGTAAAAATACATGGCATCATAGCTCAAGGGATTCTTGGAATAGACTTCTTCACCTTGTCAATAGTAGATGCACTAAAAGAAACGTTTTTCTGTATGTTGCAACAGACGTGCCCTATGTGGATCCACATAAAGCATGGACCTGCCAATCATGCTCTCTGCTTCTCGTAGCTACCATCCAAATAAGCAGAAGAAAACGAGCACAAACAATTTAGGATACTATTGGTCCACTAAATCAGGTTGCCCTATGGCTGTCATAAGCAACAAAGTAAGAAAAGAAGCTATACATTAATGAAAATGTATACATATTGTCGCACTCAACAGTCAACAATGTGCTTCTACATGTCATGTGCTACAAGATATTGTTGGTTATCTTAAATTCAAATAGTAAATTGTTGAATCTATCCACACACGGCGGATGTCCCTTGTGGGTACCAGCTACTTGTCTAATAAAGAAAACCGCAGCCATGGATACAGTTATATCAATAGCACCCATTTATATGGGGAATCTCTAGTCACAGTGCACACCTATCTCATAAATTTCCCATGGGATCAATTCAATCTCTATAAAGTAAAACAGGTTTGATCCCTCAGCTTGATCATTACTGCAAAATGCTGCTTCCACTGTGAACTTCAAAATAACTGTGTCACGAATATACAAAGAGGCAGTCATAGATATGCTTCAAAATGAGGAGAAAGAGAGAGAGTTACCGGTTCCCAAACTCAATCAGGAGTTCATCATCATCATGCTACTGTCAAGTGCACTTATTTGGACCTCCACATATTTACAGCAGGATAATTTGTTATATTCTCAACTAGAAAAGCATGGATAGTCATAAGGAACAGCATGTCGGAAGTTAAAAAGCTGAAAGCTCCATAGTTGTACTTACCTCTACACACTCAAAGGGTCCAATGGCCATAGATTGTGGAAGAATACATGGACTAGGGCCCAGCTAAACAATAGGAGCATTTGTACACCTCAACTTCAATACAAGTTGGGTTGGTGCGGATGCTGATTCATCATTCACAGATGGTTCTGGGGTCTCAACTGCACAAAACTGAGGCTATATAGGCAAGGCAGTCATCAATTGTCTCCTCAACTCCTATGCCCCTCGCCCCCCTCCTCTGCCTGAAGAATGCGGTCTAATCCTTGTCCGCTGACATCAATGGCTGAATTTAGATCAGAACTCAAGTTAAGCCCTATCCTCCACTATCTGGACTTAGTAGTGTGTTGCACTGAACATGCATGGAGGTTGGCTGCTAGCTCTGATGGTTCTTGGGTTTTCCCTTCTCTGTAACTGCTGCTGCAGTAATCTCTGCTCAAGTGGTCATAGTAGGCATAACAGCCATAGCCCTGAGTGAGGCCTGAGAGCCTCCACCAAGGAATGTCTCTCTTATTAGCAGCAGTATCCACCATGGCTTCATTACCAGTTTTCTCTTGACTCAACCAGGTGGGGTCCTTTCCCTCTTTGGCAGAAGTACGTTCCCCCCAGGACACTTGTGCATGTCACA
Source organism: Digitaria exilis (assembly GCA_015342445.1). Taxonomy (NCBI): domain Eukaryota; kingdom Viridiplantae; phylum Streptophyta; class Magnoliopsida; order Poales; family Poaceae; genus Digitaria; species Digitaria exilis. Next base: position 1,866,350 of record JACEFO010001965.1, read on the forward strand.
TATAACCTTAAGAGTGTCGGCTAACCTCATGTGTCCTCCACACGGCTTGACCTCACATGCAACAGGACTTTTTTTTTCTAGAACACGCAGGAGAACTATGTATCATTATATTAAAGAAGAGAGGGTTAGGAACCCTGCTTACACACCCATACACTCTTAGTTAATGCAACAGGCATCTCCACCCTACACCCACGAATCAAGTGTTGTTCACCTGATTGGTGGCTTCATTAAATAACATGCTTGCAATATTTTGTACAAAATATACACAGAGAAAGATATACTGAATCATAGAATGGAATATAAGTATTCAAGGGATTGATGCAGCGGCATATCCAATCCACTTCTATAAGCCATTGACTTAGTTTATTGGCAGATAAATGGCTAACTTATGTTTTACCTGCTCTAAAATAGATTAAAAGATCATACGGTATTTATAGCAGTTGAAACCTGATGAAGTTTGAATGCTGTGGATGACAAACCATCAGTACTGCACAAGAATGAGTTAACAATATAGAGAAGGCATGTTCTAAGGATGAAGCAAGTATATGCAATGCAGAAGAGCAAATTCTCATCAAGTAAAACACAGTGCCTGAACAGTTTTAAGCCCACGGATGATAGCCAAGATAGGTGCTACTGAGCATCGAGGATGAAGCAAGTATATGCAATACAGAAGAGCAAATTCTCATCAGTAAAATACAGTGCCTGAATAGTTTTAAGCCCACGGATGCTAGCCAAGATCCGTGCTACTGAGCATCAGCAGACAGCTTATCTGCACAACTGCAGCTGAAACTAAAAACTCTCAACCCGAGAAATGCACTACAAACAAACCATAAGTTGAACTCCCAGGGTTGAGCAAAGCTTCCTGCTATTATAAGTTGATAGAAACCTTCTATGTTTCTTCCAGTACTGCTCGATCTGATATATGTTGCTCCCAAACCTGACAATAATTGAGTATGAGTACTTTAGCTTAGAGGAAAACTGATCGCTGTTCAGAAGGTAGGCAATTCATCGAGGATGAGTAAAAGAAAGATCATCAGCATCACAAAGGGAAAAAACAATTACCCCTTATGGACATAGGGAAATATATAGAAAGATACCTACCCCACGCATCACAAACCAAATACTGCATATTTGAAGATCTAGCCACATGATTCCCCAAAATATTAGAAGTGGAGCAATTCTTTACAAATATCTGGTATAGAAGTTATCCTCTAAAATTATAGAATCACACATTGAGGATGACAAGGTGAAGACTTAAAAGTTACGCATCAAGACTTGAATGGAAAGAACTCCTGCAGGGAGATTTACAAGCAAAATAAAAGTACATACATGTAAGAACGTAATGTTGCAGATCTGAACGGTTGCCTAAAAGGAAAATGAAAAGAGCTAATCACAAACTATACCACCACATTAGGATATTGAGCAAAATCACCTAATTTCTTGTAGACCTGGAGATGTAGCACGTGAAGAATGTCTACTATTATCTTACTAGTATTCCGTATTCCCTATGCAGTTTACATTTTATACTCCATAGTATAAGTGGTTTAGGTTACAAATAAGTGAAGGTTCATTTTAAATTTAAACAGCAGTACAGCACCCCCCCCCCCCACACACACACAAAGAAAAAGAAACCAGGGGTCTAATACACTTACAAACATGTAGGCAGCATGCTAAACATCATCAGTGCTCTGTTCAAGATTCTGTTGCATGGTATCCAACTTCTCGATTACATACTGCAGCTTCTTACAGCATATCTCATTAGCAATCCTTGCACTGTAATCACACTTTTCAAATGGACGATATTCACATGCACTTTTGATTTCCTCGCGCAATGTCGTTTGGATTTCCTACTCCAACCAAAACAATATGAGGCACTGAGTTAGCCTGTTTGATTTGTGGCACAGCCGCACAAATATTCTACTAGAACATTTTTTTTTGGCGAACCAAGAGTAAAAAGCAATTGATGGCAAGATGGACATAATATAGTTTAGTTTGATGGAAAGCATATAGTAGAAACATTGGCAAGAGCAAAATTTTGAATACAGCACATAGAAACCAGCTGTTGATTTTTCCAGTAGTCTTTCTAGCGTAGCCTTAGCGAGGATTAAGGTGAAGCAACGGTCAACGTCTCAACGATAGGAACAAGGGAGCTAATGGTTACTTTTTTTTTTGAGAGAGAGAGAGAAGCAAATCGTTACCTTCATAGCGAGCATGAACTCGCGGCAATGTGCGCCGACTGCATCAGTGCGGGGGCCCTGAGAGTTCCCCAGCTCCTCCATCACCACCCCCGCAAGCTCCAGCACCCGCACTATCCGCTGCACGCGCACAACAAACACCCAGCCGACGAACCAACAATCAGGAACCGAACCAACAACAACCGAAAATCGGGGAGAGGGGAGCGGGTGGGCAGCGAGGATACCTTCTCGACTTGGTGGAGGCGCTGCAGGGAGCTGCTCTGGCTCTGCGGAATCATCTTCACCGGCGCCGACGAGGAGATGGTGCGGCGGAGGGGAAGGGGATGATCGGTGGTCCCGAGGGTTCGAGGAAGATGGGTCGAGATCTGGCGGCTCTATCTGGGCTGGGCTTTCCTGGGCTGTCTAGTGTCTACTAGCCTTCATGTTTGTGGGCCCACCTGGGCTGTCTAGTGTCCACCAATCGCTCAGAAAAAAAAAGCAGCCAAATTTTGTTCTGAAAAAGGCAAACAAATTTGAGGGGGGGACAATTTTGCATGTGTATTGAGCACAAAATCATAGTCAATGTTTCGTGATCCACCATTCCATGTTTGACGTGAAGGTGGATATGTTAGAAGAATTGGAATTGGAAGCAGATGGGTGAAAACAATAAGTAGATATTGACTGCAGGAATTTTATTCGATCTCGGATCAAACGACAATAGACTAGAGACAAATGGAAGTTTCCGTTCAGTTATCTGCAGTCTCATGTCCACCAGTTGTTGGCCTGAAATCCCATGACTGCCAGTCACCAGTAGCTCGCCAAACTCTGCAAAAAGGCAAGAGCGCACCACATCAAGAAATTGACACCTGACACGATCCAATCGACAGAGCTCATTTCCCGACGCTGATCCGTGTGCACGCAGAACATATCATCATGTCGACAACTCTGCGGCATTCTCTGCTACCGATCATCCTCCTGCAGCTGCATGTCGCCCTCCTCTCCGGCGAGCCAGCGGCGGCGGCGAAGGTCCCGGCGGTGATCGTGTTCGGCGACTCGACGGTCGACACGGGCAACAACAACTACATCTCCACGCTCCTCAAGAGCGACTTCTCGCCGTACGGCCGCGACCTCCGTGTGGGCCCCAGCGGCGGCCAGCCGACCGGCAGGTTCTCCAATGGCCGCCTCGCCGTCGACTTCATCTCCGAGGCGTTCGGACTCCCACCGCTCGTGCCAGCGTACCTCGACCCCAACGCTGACATGGCTAGTCTCTCCACCGGCGCCTGCTTCGCCTCTGCTGGCGCTGGCTACGACAACGCCACGTCAGATCTCTTCGTAAGCCAACCGTCCTATACATTGCCACGTCAGATCATGGTCATGGAGAGCGAGCGAGCTTGCTGATCTGTTCATCTGCTGGTTTGGTTTCTTGCAGTCCGTCCTGCCGGTGTGGAAACAGCTGGAGTACTTCAAGGAGTACGTGGCGAGGCTCCGAAGCTTCCAAGGAGACGCCAAGGCAAAGGAGACGCTATCAGAGGCGCTCTACATCGTGAGCATGGGCACCAACGACTACCTCGAGAACTACTACGCCATGCCATCCGGCCACGCGGCGAGGAGCGCCACGTCAGCGTCCGAGTACGCCGGCTACCTCCTCGGCGTGGCCGAGTCCTTCGCACGTGCGCTGCACGCGCTGGGGGCGCGCAAGCTCGACCTCAACGGGCTCCCTCCAATGGGTTGCCTCCCTCTCGAACGCCACGTGGCGCCGGGGGGCACGTGCACGGAGGAGTACAACGTCGTGGCGAGGAGCTTCAACGACGGGCTCCGTGACCTCGTGGCGAGGCTCGACGCCGCCGGCGAGGTTGACGACGGTGGCCTTGGAGATGGTGCGAGGGTGGTGTATGGGGATGTGTATGGACCGGTGGAGGAGGTGGTCGCCGACCCGGGGGCGCATGGGTTCGAGGTCGTCGGCGTTGGGTGCTGTGGCGCGACGGGGAGGTTTGAGATGGGGTATATGTGTAACTCGGCCAGCCCGTTGACGTGCGAGGATGCTGGGAAGTACGCGTTCTGGGATGCTATCCACCCCACTGAGAGGCTTCACCGTTTCCTCGCCGACCGGAAGATGAACACCACACTGTACGTGTTCCTGTAGTGAACGCGATGATGGAATAGGGTTGGGTGCAAAACTGTGCGATCAGTGGGGACTAGGGACCTTGATTAAGCTAAGTACTATCCAGAATTAGATTCTGAAAACCTGGACTTTGGTTGGGTTTCCAATATCTAGATTGTGGGCAAAATCCAGATGGGCTCTTTGGATTCCTAAATCAGGTTTTATAGATGGTTGGTGATACATGCCTATTATGCCATCGGACTAATCTGTTTGGAATGCATAGAAAGGGGTAAAATCGTAACTTTGATATCCAGAAATCACTGGAATCTCATCCACGCTAGATTCCAAGATTTTGAGAATCCAGAAATCTAGATTGTTGAATACTCAGCAGAATTTGTCTCGATTGAAAGCAACCCAGCTTCTAGCTTTTGGATTCTCAAAATCTTGAGAGAACCAAACAGGGAGTAAAGAACGGGTTGTTTGCAAATATGTGTTCTCCATTCCACAGGCATATACTAACCACTAGGGGATGAAAGAGCAAATTCCATTGTTACGCCTTATTTTCCACATTTAATCCGTTCTTGCTGAGCAAATCAGAAATCTGGACGGAAAACCATCATATTCAAATTTGGGACAAAATGATTTCAGAGTCCTCCTTATCGTTTTAGTTGTAGCATTATAGGTTAGCACTTATTTTCTTATTAGTGTCCAATTGCAAATGAGGTGGTGTGGGGCATCATTGCCCTATATGCTTTGGCGCCAACAGTGCAACAATATGAGAGTTGGGTTGAAGGATGGCTCCTTGCAACCAATATACACCAGCCTCACCGTATTAGCTGGGCTATATATTTGGATGACTACGTAGAAATAAAAGCAAACACTTAGTGATGTACATGGATATCTATATTCTATCATCATCCTCTTCAAGTCCATTGGCCTTGACGGGTTATCCAACAATCACTTAGGATCGGATTCGTATTTGGGCTTTTGGTTCAACATGCATGAGCTAGCTGTGAGAACTACGTGGTAGAAACATAATGACAAGGTAAGGGTCGCTGTCTACAACCACCAAATTGAGAAGGAGAATAGGTGAGATAGGCAAGATTGGTGTTACAAGGACAAGATGGCTAGAGGCGGTAGCACCACAACCATACCTAAGGTGGCGATGAGAGGAAGAGGTTCACAAAAGGCCACTGGCATTGACAAAGAATATGCATGGGGGAGAATATTTCGGCAGAAGAACTAAAACTAGAATCAGAAGATATGTGATATGGCCATGTAAAGGTTTTGTGTGAGGATCGAATAAATTTCTACTCGTGTGTATGGGACATCTGCACATATATTTGGCATGTCATATACAATTTTAAAAAAATTATTTTTGTTATGAATTGATAGATATGTGTACTATGTTAGATTAACGGACTATTGCATAGCATAGACATTTTTACTAGCTTAACATGGGTTACAATAGTAACCATGCATGGTTTAGGAATTGAGGTATGTGTTGTTCACACATGTAGCTCAATTATGTGAGTTTCTAAAACATGCTTCTTGTTGTTGTGATAAATTTTATGTATATTATTTTCTATGACTATAAACATGACCATGGGGTACTAAAGAAGATTTTAATGCATCCCACTATGCTTTATCTGTCATCGATTAATTAAAGAAAAGAACTACTGCAGACCATCTAACTTACATTAAGATGAGATGAACTTGCATACCTTGTCCTTTTGTTGAGTATTTGTACGTCCAGGTTTCTTCAAGCTAAATAAACTACAACAAGTCCAAAGTTTGCAAACTTTTACGCGCTCTTCATGATTCCTAAAAGCCATATATGTAGCAAGGTCAAAATAAAATGGCATACACACACAAGGTCGTCACAACCCATTTTTCGACATATGCAAGAGTGATGACTCAAAAAGCCTCTTGAGATGCAATGATTTATTTGGGCCTAACCAAGGAACAAGAGGACATGAGGCCAGTTTCTACTTGGTTGGCAGAGGATTTACTATGAAATAAGTTGTAGGGAAACCTTAATTTGTAGTGATAGTGAACGTGAAGCCATTAATCAGTGAAGAAAAACGTGGAAAGTTTAAAGTTATAAGAAGCATGGATTGTATGTTTTTTTCATTGTGTTTTGCCATATGTTTAAAGGACAATGTTAAACAATGTTGTCGATTTGTAAGGGGTTAAGTGAAACAAACCCTCTTAATATAGGACATCTTTTGAAACCATGGAATCTTTATGTTGTCAAAACCATTGACCAATAGCAAACAAAATAGGTGAATAACGAAATGAGTCTCCCAACTGATTATTGATAGGATCAGAGCGAGGAAATGTGATGGAAAGAGAGAAGCCAACAACTTAACTATTGTTTTCATGTGTATGGGCCACACACACACATGTCTGCTTGTCATGTCATAGAAAATAATAAGAAGAGTTAATTTCCTAAGCACTTGATATATGTGTGTTACAATAGATTTGCTGAACATCTAGCCATTGGGGAGACGGGACAAGATGTCAGTCGTCAGTATCATCAGTACTTTCAGGAAAGGGGAGGAAAGACAAAAACATATCAGTGAGACAGTGATGCAGTCTTGCTAGGCAGCTGAAGATGCAACAAAACCTCCTCTCGAGCGGTGTGCGCTCAGGATTGCCAACGGCAGCAATGCGCAGCTTCGAGCCTTGTGGCTCTGCTTAACTCCACGCAAACATACACCACGCTTGTGAGCCTCTCTGGCCCCAGCTCTGCAGTGTTTTAGCTTTTGTCCTGTTCCCACAAGCCACTGCACCTCCCTTCCCTTCCCTTCCCGCCACCTCACCTGGCCACCTGCCTGCTCACCTCCACTTAATTGCAGCGAGAAACCAACCATCAGCAGCGCACAGCACTCCTAACAGCCTAACACACCGCTGACCGCTCGCTCTCCATCGCTTGCGCCCATCGATCGATCAGACGATCACCCTCTCTCCTCGATGGCATCCCACCGGCGTTCCGGGATGTCCGACGCGGCGGCGGCGGCGCTGCTGGTGGTGGCGGCGGCGCTGCTGATGTCGACGGCGAGCGGCGGCGTCGTGCCACCGCGGGTTCCGGCGGTGATCGTGTTCGGGGACTCGACGATGGACACGGGGAACAACAACGCGATCCGCACGCCGCTGCGCGCCGACTTCCCGCCGTACGGCCGCGACATGCCGGGCGGGCCCCACCCGACGGGGAGGTTCGGCAACGGGCGCCTCCCGCCGGACCTCATCTCCGACGCGCTGGGGTTGCCGCCGCTCGTCCCAGCGTACCTCGACCCGGCGTACGGTATGGAGGATTTCGCACGTGGCGTCTGCTTCGCTTCCGCTGGCACCGGCATCGACAACGCCACCGCCGACGTCTTGGTAAGCGCTAGTACTACTATTGTTAGTGCATACTACATCACCACGTGCTGTTCTATCTACTGTGGAAGAGGAAGGTACGTAGTAGTGCACGGCACACTCTCGTAGTCTCACTGTGTGCACCTGCATGAAAGAGATGGCTAGTGTATGGTTCGCAGCTGGCCTCGTATACATACGTGATACGTTATACGTGCAGTTGAGCACGTCTTTCTACGTACTATGTACGTATATATCCTACACTTGGGTTTGGCTCGTCCACCAAATCCATTATTTCCAAAGGACAGCAGTGCTAGTGTTTCAGTGTCCGGCGGCCGAAGTAATAGGAACAAAGGTCCGGCCGGGACCGTGCACACGGCGGCCAGCGAATGTGCAGTTCCGGCGGTCACAACATGAATGCGAGTGTGTCTTTAATTTTTAGGATTCTGCCCTCACCTGCCTTCACTATTGGTGATCCAACAGGTACGAGACATATATAGGCGACACGAGAAGTGAACGGGGTTTTAGCCCATGTGTATCAGTTGCATGTGTTCCCATCGCCATCCCTTTTTGCAACCACTTGTGCCGGCCGGCATTTAGTAGTAGGATGGTTTATCACACTCTTCAGTGACAGATGATGTGATCGGTTCTAGATTTTTTCTCTGACCTTGGCGCCTCATGGCTTTCAAGTAGTGCAACTTAATTCCATGAAATAATTATTTGTACGGTTTGTTCAAAAGGTAGAAATAGCATGTGTGTGTGCTACACAAATTATACACATTCTTTAAGTTTTGTTTAAGTTCTTATACATTTTTCATTTAAATGTTACCATATATGATATATAGCAGGAAAACACTCCTTTGATCCTTATACATGGCTTGAATAATAATTATTCGAACTTGAGATACACTGACCGAAGCAAAAAAAAAAAAAAAAAAAAAAAAAAAAAAAAAAACTCACTGACGAAACGCCGTGCCACTAGTGATCCCGCTATGGAAGGAGGTGGAGTACTACGAAGACTACCAGCACCGCCTCCGAGCCCATCTCGGCCGGTCCCGCGCCGCGGCGATCATCCGCGGCGCGCTCCACGTGGTGAGCATCGGCACCAACGATTTCCTCGAGAACTACTTCCTCTTCGCCACCGGCCGGTTCGCGCAGTTCACGGTGGCCGAGTTCGAGGACTTCCTCGTCGCCGGCGCACGCGTCTTCTTGGCGCGCATCCATGGGCTCGGCGCACGGAGGGTCACCTTCGCCGGGCTCGCCGCCATCGGATGCCTCTCGCTCGAGCGCACCACCAACGAGCTCCGTGGCCGTGGTGGTGGCTGCGTCGAGGAGTACAATGACGTGGCAAAGAGCTACAATGCCAAGGTGAAGGCCATGGTGCGTGGGCTCAGGGATGAGTTCCCTAAGCTTAGGATCGCTTTCGTCTCCGTCTATGAGAGCTTCCTCAACATCATCAATGACCCGGCCAAGTATGGTGAGCACCAACTATATATGCAAATTGATCATAATCTTTTGCTAAGGGGGTGTTTAATTGGTAAAGATTGGTGGAGATTTCATGTAGCAGATATACATTGCAGCAATGAATAGTGAGGAAAGGATGGAAAATGATGTGATGGATATGATGAGAGAAATAGTGAATCTATATGATCTAAACAATTCCTAAGAAGTAGTACTTGTAAGATTGGAGGTCGGAGTAAATTGCTCATGGTGGCATGGGTGCAGGGCTGGAGAATGTGGAGGAAGGGTGTTGCGCGACGGGAAAGTTCGAGATGGGGATCATGTGCAACGAGGACGCGCCAATGACGTGCGACGACGCCGACAAGTTCCTCTTCTGGGACGCGTTCCACCCCACGGAGAAGGTGAACCGGCTCATGGCCAACCACACGCTGCAAGTCTGCTACCAGGAGGGCGTCCTGTGATGTCGTCACAGGACACACATTGCAATTGACGGGGCCATCGATACGACGATCCACACAGGAAACATGTAATCACCAGGGATTTGTAGTCACTTATAATAGATGAAAGAATGACATGCACAGTATATTCTTTGATCGCTAAAAAAATACAGTAGGGTTTTATACTTTTACTGGTGCTCTGGTCAGGCGGCCCAGTCGTGGTGTGGCTACAGTAGGCCAGCCCAGCGCGCGGTCCTCCTATCTATCTTGTCATTTTTTTTGTTCTAAAAAAATCTATCTTCTCATTTTTAAAGGGTCCATCCTATGAAAGATGGATATGTCAACCATCTTCAAAACCCACTACGCCGCAATTAGATAAGCAGTAGAGATGAACAAGTTCAACATTTTTCTTAAACATCCTCAACATTTAAGGTTTAAAATGTTGAAATTGGCAACACAACATGTTGAAGTTGGCAATGTGAAATATTAACGTTATAAGTTTGAAATGTTGATTCCTCCTCTTCTCCGGCCATGGCTTCTTCTGATGGTGGTGGGAGGCGGGCGGTGCGGCACATTCGCTGCTTGGTCAACTAGGAGTTTTAGTATAGTGGTCCTAGCTTGTTCTATGTGAGAAGGCTCTCAAGTGTCATACAATTTTTACTCTTGGTTGACTTTGAAATGTTCTAATAGTTCCCATGATGAGTTTGTCACATGTTGACTCGTATCATCTTAGCGATTAGGAGAGAGAGATTTGTTTATGCCTTCTCGCGGAGCGAGTGCTATATAGTATTCTAGTACCATCAATCTGTTAATTCTTTGTGTTCAGTACACATTTTTGTGTATGTTTTATCCATCAATTCTTTGTGTTGAGCACACATTTTTGTGTTCAATCGTATATATATATGCTCATCAGATCTACTAGTTCAAGTATTCAAAGTAGTAGGGTCGGCTGGCCCGATGGGTATTTGTTCGCTGGTGCCATTGCCATCCTATTCGAGCCAGAGAGGCAATAACCATAGTAAAGGGATCGATATCTATATTGGAATATTCAGGAGGTGATACGTTTATATGTAAAATGAGTTGGAGGACAAAACCAGAAAAAAAATGAAAGGAGGGCAAAACCAAAATTGGCAACAAAAAAAAAGAAAAGAAAAGTTGTTCCCTTTTAGAATGCTTTATTTTTTTCACCGCCATCGCTGTAAAAGCCAAGGCTAAATCTAAAGCACAAGTAGCCATCAACAAGAGCTGGCGCCATCATGCGGCACCATGTGTTACCACCAAATAACACCATCTCACCATTTGAAGCAGCAATCTCGGTCATCTAGCTTTCAGTTGTTGTTGAAGTAAATGGGTTCGGTTCAATAATTGTATTTCCTTCTTTGTTATCAAAGAAAAAATACCACTTGGATAAAATAAACCATGCATTAATGCTGGTATTTTCTATATCATGGCTTGCCTACATCTGCTAAAGCGTGTGTGTTACACGCTTTAACTTTCGTTGTAGGTTCATGAACTTATATCGGAGTTGTTTACTATTCCTCTAATCTGTTCGTTTGATTGAAAACCGTGATTCCCCTTACAAACTTTTGCTACGGTAAAATTTTGCTACATGAAATCTCCTCCAACCTCTACCAACTAAACAAATTCATCATGGCTTTCTTTGGTTGCAGGAGACAAGGCCTGCAATCCACCCCTCAGTGGTGCCGGTGTGTTTAGATTGGGGAAAGATTCCTCGAAAATACACTGTTCACCAAAAAAACACTGTAGATGAATAGTGTTATGTGAGTAGAAGTGGTGGGATGAATAATGAAAAGTTGGATGAATAGTGATTTTTTGGGGAATATTTCTGAATCTAAACGGAGCCTAAAGAGGTAAGCATGGTTGGCTGTCACTGGTCGGGCACTACTCGGTGCACATATATGCAGTTCCTCCTTGAGTAGGGATGTAAGCAGGCGCGCCTGCGGGCGCCTGCAGGCCACCGCATCAGTCGGCAAGAAAAAACTTCTACTCCTGCGGGCTCCTGCTAATAATGCTTCACTTCTCCCGTTTGCCTACCGGGCTTTGCAGGCAAGCAATATGCAGGTCTGCAGGCGCCTGCGCCCCCAACCCTGCAAGGCCACAAGAGCAGAAAGCCACGCCGTTGCACGCCATTGAAACTGCCAGATGGCTATCTGCACCAGGTGGTGAATTCGAAGACCTTGCCGACGATCTCGAGGCCAGGGAGGATCTGCCAGATGAAGAGCAGGACGTTGACCTCGTTGGGCGCAACCTGAAGGGTCCTGGACATCTCGTTTTCCCCTTGCTTCTGCATCGCTGGAACCAGCGCAGCCGCGCCCACCTCTGGCGAAGAGGTGGGGTCCCGGGAAGAGCTTGCTGGTGCGGAACACGCCGAGGCCGCCGCCGTTGATGACGGAGCACGCCGATGCCACCGTCGCCGCCGATGACAAAGCACGCCGAGGCGGCCGCTGCCGCCGATGATGGAGCACGCCGAGGCCGAGCGGGATAGAGCTGCTTCTTCCATACCTCTCGAGCTCGTCGATCTAGATCTCAACCGGATGCTGAGCTACCGCGGCGGCCTGCTTGAGATGCTCGCTACTCGTTGAAATGCGTCGGCGATATGTGGTGGAGCAGGGTTCGCATGTGATATGCGGAAGTGGTGGGCCTACCTACCAAGCCCACAAGGCTTTGCAGGCTTGCTTGCGTTCGCCTGCAGGCCAACATGCAGGTTCCTGCAGAGACCCGCTAACGAATTTTTGCGGGCCGGGACTTGCAGGCAGGCAGGTAGACCTGCACCTGCTTGCATCCCTATCCTTGAGCAAGCATCTCCACTACGCATATTGTCAACCCCCTTGTCTATGTTGGAAATATAGGCAATTGTAAGTTTAATTTCCGAACTAATTAAACATGACGATAAACAATCCTAGCATGCAATTCTTTAGCAGACTAGGAAGTACGAATAACATAATCATGACATCAGAAAACATGATTAAAACATAGTGTACGTACTGAGGAATTGCCGTAGGAAAGATGAACGGCGCAGTCGGAACTACGACGGTTCTACGGACGGAGCGCAACAGACGATGTGCAGACGACGGTACGCCGCAGCACCTGACTTGGACGGAGGACGAGCCGTGGTGAAGACGTTTTGAGCAGTCGCGCGTAGCGCTTCCCAAAAACCTTATTCGCCCTCTCGGTACAGGATCTCAAAGACGACTGGTTCCGGAGACCTGCTCTCCCGTTCGCCGGTGCACGCCGGCGCTCGGAATGGAGTAGACTATGATGGCAACGCAGCAATGAGAAGTAGCAAAACCCTAACTCGGATAGACTTTTATTAGGGACTCCCTAACCTAGGGGATTCCCGTATAGAGTCTATGGAGCACTTCTTCCATGAGGGAGGTGGTCTCTATTTATTGGGAGGAAAACCCCCACACCCTCATCCATTAGCAATATGGGACTAATAGATGACGTACCCTCTCAAGTGCTAATGGGCTTTTGAGATTTACTTAGGATTATTCATATGGGCCAAGCCCAATAATCTAACAGTCTAAAGGTCGCCACTATCAGGGGGTTTTGATACAGTGATTCTGGAGCTCGACAACCTAACGCTTGTGAATCTCCTTCGCTCGGTGGCAGGCGAGAGGAGTCAGATAGCAGGCCTTTGGCATGAGATTAGAGAGTTAAGTAGGGTTTTTAATTCTTTCAGCGTTTCTTTTGTAAACAGGGAAGGCAACGAAGCAGCTCATCAATGTGCAAAGCTGCTATCGGCGTCTATCCCAGAGTACGTGTGGACTGAGGCCTTCCCGGCAGAGTTGCTTGGGATTGCGCTTAGTGATTGTAACCCTGTTTTCGAGTAATAGAATCTCATGAACTTAAAAAAAAAAACTTGTCTAAAGGTCGCCACTATCCCCCATCCCTTTTGCCTTCAGCCCGTTTCCATCCCACACGTCTAGCACTTGTTGGCAAAATCCGAGTGCCTCATACACAATTTTGCAATCCCTTGCGTGCGCGCACACATGGCCTCATGACACCCTACTCTACCACCTTGAGCAAACAGAAGCCCAGCTTAGCCTCCAACCATGGAATTCCTCGGCACCCCTTTTTCTCTCTCACTTTGGTCTACCGAATTTGTGAGTCTCTGGCTCTCTTCCTGACCCCCCATGCATACACCATTTCCACAACCGCACCGGCCTCCCTGACTAGTTATCTTCATTCTACATAGGGTGATCCACGGTGAGCCACCGCTGCAAACAAGTGCACATCAAGCCGCTGCCATCAACTGTCACCAAGGTGAAGCTCGTCGTCATGCACACCTGTGCCTCCGGCGCGTCCAGTGTAGCGCACGGTGGATAATCCACTTGATGGATTCAATGGGCCAAATTTTCAGTTGATTAATGGGCCTTCTTGTTGGCTTGTGCACGTCATCATTTATTTTTCTTTCTTTTATCAAAAAAATATTTTTCCATGCTCAAAGAAAATATTTTTCTTTCAAGAATGGCCACGTAAATATACGTGTGCCCCCCAACATGTTTTTTCGTGTACGGGAAGAGTTTATACATATACAAGTATACATAAGTATATAATTAACAAAAAAATGAACATTTTTTCAAGTCGTAGCACTATTAATAATAGTACAGTCTCTATAGAAGAATTACATATACGATTGAGTGGTAATTAACGTTGGATTATACCACCACTAGTAATTGACCAAGCTGCAGCCTCAATCACTCATATTCTCTGACCCTTGGGAACATGCACCTGTACACCTTGGACATGAACGACCTCTTGGTGGGCTTCCTCTTCCCGTACCCTCGCGCCCCTGCCGCCGCGTGATCGGGAGGCAGCGTCTGCGGCTGCGGCGGCGGCACCGGCGGCGTTGCGGCCGTCTTGACCTCCTCCCTGTGCCGCTTCACCTTCTCGAACTGCACTGTGAACCCCTGCGCCGCCATCGCCGCGTTCTGCTCGTCCCACACCCCGAACCGTGGCACCGCCGATGGCTTCGGCCGCCGTAGCGGCGGCGGCGGCCCGTGGTGCTGCTGGTACTGGGCCTGGGCCTGGGCATGTTGGACCTGGGCGTGGGCCTGGGCGTCGTAGCCGGCGGCTTGCATCTGAGCTTGGTAGCTGTTGGTGGCGTACCGAGGCTGGTACGGCCTGGGCGGCGAGAACTTGCTGCCGCGGCTGCTAGCTTCTGACGCGGCGTTGCTGCCATTGCTCCCGGTTCGCCGGTGATGGTACCCGTGCTGCTGCTGCTGCTGCGGCCGGTGGTGGGGGTGCTGCGGTGGCGCCACGTGGCCGCCGCCATGGCCGTGGGAGCTCGGCGGCCGGGACGGGACGTTCCTGCTGCTGAGATTATTATTCTCGTAGTGCTCGTAGTCGTAGCCGGCCGGAGCGTGGCCATGGCCGTGGGAGCTCGCCGGACGGGAAGAAGGGACGTTCCTGCTGTTGCTGAGGGTCTCGTAGTGGTCGTCGTATGGATCGTAGTGATCATATCCGCCATTGTTGGTCGCCTTTGTGGTGGTGGACACGTGGCCGTGGGAGCTCGTCGGGCGCGAGGGCACCTTGTTCCTGGCGAGGCTCTCGTAGTGGTCGTACGGGTCGTAGTCGTGTCCGCCGCCGGTGATGGGTGCTTTGGGAGCTGGAGCTGGAGCGCGGCCTTGGGAGCTTGGAGGGCGCGAGGGGACCTTCCTGCTGAGGGTTTCGTAGTGCTCGTAGGGGTCGAAGTCGGAGGCGGCGCCGGTGGTCGGAGGCTTGGGGGCGGCGGCGGGCTTGTTGTCGCGGACCTTCTCGAAGAAGACGGTGTAGCCGATGTTCTCGGCGTCCCATGAGCCGAACTTGGGGACGACGGCGGCGTTTCCAGCCTGCAAATCACGCGCACAAACCTCCATGAGTGGTCAGTAGTACAAGTGTACAACTATGTATCTGACTCTGACTGAATATGGTAACAAGTGAAGTATTCAGTAATCGTGTGTCATCTTAATCTTAATTATAAAAAAAATGAAGTTGTACGCCGTAACCAACTGAAGAGCGTGCATTGCCTTAGACGCCAAGACAGAGCACACATGAGTACATGACAGCCAGCCCAACACGTACACGATAACACGAACAAGCCAATGCAAGGCCAATAATACATGCATGTGCGTGGACACGTCAATAAGTCACGGAAGGAAGCAGCTAACCACCGGGTCCTCACTCCTCACGCCGATTCCATACCAGCTGCTCATTGCAAATCATCTCGCTGTTGCTGAAACGTAAAGTCTCGGCTAATCTCGTCGGGATGCACGCTCGCGCGCACACATAATTCTGATATCTTCGATCCCTATCTATCTATTCTCCGTTCTGAATCGCGCAGCGTGCCGCACCGGCGGGTTGGACTCGGATGGGAAAGGGCACATGGTCGATCGGGGTCGTGAGGACGGAGCGGAGGACGCGGCTGGCGAGTCGGTCCGAGCACGGGCGGCGCCATGTGCACGCGGACGGCATGTTCAGATAACACTCCGATGGTGTTCAGATCCGTGAACCTTACCCCTGTCTGACCTGACGGCCTTCAGAATTATTCAGCAAGCGACCAGTGGCTGGCCCTGACCGCCACCAAGGCACCAAAGCTACCAGCTCGCGGATGCATGCATGCGCGTTGCCAGCTCGCTGCTACCTGATTCTTTCTTGCTTTTCTTTTTTTTTGTTGGGGGGGGGGGGGGGGGGGGCAAAAGAAAAAACGCTGCTTCCTAATTCTGGATTAGAGCATGTCCATCATTCTCCTAAAATCTATTTCCCAATAAGGGGCTATTGGGATGCCCCAATACTATTTTCATGGATTATTGGGAGGAATGTTTTTGCAATTCTCCTTTTATTTGGGGAGAAATGTGGTTGATTATTGGGATGTCCCAAAAACTTTTGAAAAAAAGGAAGGTGTATTGAGAGACTGCTGGAGTATTGTTTTCTCATAATCTCTCCCAATATGCACTTGAAGAAGCTGGGTAAGTTCATAAGTATATAAACACGATCTCGTACGACTCACGAAAGCCCAGAAGTTCCTTTTTTTTGTTTAAAAGGAGAACAAATATGTATCAATTGTTGAATCGGATACAACAATGGGCCAAAAATGTCAAAGGGGCAATAAGAGCTGCTGTTAAAAAAATGATAGACTTTGTTTTTTTTTATCTTTAAGCTATTCACTTTTCACGTGCGCAGAATGTTCTGCAGAATTAGGGACTTTTTTCTTCTATTGGCTGATCTTATGATGAGAACTTTCTACATTTATGTTTTATTTCCCCTAATTCTAATTGGGTGGAAAGGAATTTGCCCTCTTCATATACCCCTATCCCTATGGCTGGGTATTCATTTTCGGTGATATACTTCTTATCCTTTTGATAAGAGATTGAAACAATTTTTCACGGGTATCTTTTAGAAAAACTTTCGAGTTCAAAACTTTTGAATTTTTCTTAAAAAGTTTTGGACGGATTTGTTGAAATGATTTTCAACAGGTACCTCTTGGAAATGGGGTACTTGACTATTCTACAAGGATTCTAGTGGATTTGGAACAAACTATGCTGGAGTTCATTTTATTCTAAAAAGTTGGCAGTTGAATTTATACTGCAGAGTAGAAAAATTCTACTACTGCCTGCCCAACAAAAAAGAAAAACCATATCCTACATACCTAACTCCTCCAGGTTCAAGGTTTTCCCTTTCCGAACAGTAGAAAAAAGAGGATTTTAGATTTCCGATCCTAGGGTGAAAAGGAAGGGAACAGATACCCAATATGATTTCTTAGGAGGAACGTTTGGTAATGGTCCTCTATGCTCTTTTTTATGTGTTCTTAGTTCTATTTCTTTGATTCTTTTAAACATGAATTTAATAAACTAGAATTGAGTGGAAAAGAAGAGAGGGGGAAATGAGCACTGCTGGAGATGCTCTTAGAGTAGTATGTTACACGCTTCTCTCTCTCTGAGAGAAAACAAACTGAAATATGAATTGAGCTATGATGGTAGGCACCGCCGCGGCTGAGGAAAGGTGGAGCTCTCATGAACATGGGCACGCACATGGGCAGAGGCCGTAGGCACTAGGCAGGGTTCCGGTCAGGAAGGGTTCATCAACCATGATCGCAACCAAATGTGATCGTCCACGTGTGTATTTTTACCACCACTACTAAAAAGCCGCGAAATTGATAACGAGAAAGTAACGTGATTGTTACGAATTAATTAATTTGCAGCAGCAGAGCATGCATGGACCCACCTGCAGTAAGTACGTGCTAAAAACCAGGCAATGATCATGAACACACATCACACGAATGCACGGCGATGACGCAGGCAGGCATGTCGATCGGTGCCAACCCAGCATTCATCACCATTTTCTTCTTTTTTTCTTCTTTTTTTTTTGGACGCAAAGACAACCAACCAAAACCCGCCATGCCACGCGACGCGATTGTAAAAAGCACAGGTTATATTACTTACCGAAGCCATGCTGCCCGCGGCTGGAAGATCGAGGATGGATCGATTAGAGGTGGAAGACGGCGAGCGAGGAGACCGGCCGGGCCCTGCTGGTTGCTGTTGCTGCTCGGCGGCGGCCTTGCTCCTCCCTCCTGCTCCTCCTTCACCTCCCCGTAGAGGGAGGCCGCGGCGGCAGGAGAGGAAGGGAGGAGAAGGCCAGCAGCAGAGCGAGATGGATTTCCGGGGCAGGGCAGGGGTCGGAGCACGCCGAGGAGACGGCTTTATGATTGGGGAGCCTTCGCCTGACAACGGAGCAGCCACCCTAATTAAAGCCTTGGGTTGGGTTGGAGACGGGCGAGACCAGCTGCACGACGGCCAGACTCTCCCAAGCTGTGCTGTGCTGTGCTGGGCAGCGCGGCGGCGTCGCGCAACAGCGTGTGCCTTTGGGTCGGTGGAGGAAGGAGACGACACGGAGGGGGCTCACGACAGCTCAGGCCTTAACCTCCTCGCGACCACGCCTACCTACCTAACGAGGAGGAGACGAGGACAGTGGTTGTGTGTGTGTTTGGCCACTGCCTCGTCGTATCCATCCTCGCCGCAGCTGGTGTTTCGTCCCTCCGCGTTTGACCTGCTTGCTTTTTTTCCCCCTCGTCGTCGCTGGCGTAATCCGCGTTAGATCTCTCGGCTAAACTAGCCCACGCGACGCGTATCACGCCCGTGATCGTGATCCTATCCTCTACCTGCATCGAGGCGAGGGCCCAGACTTGGCTTTTACTCCAGTCCTACTACTTGACACCACACGGTTATCTCCACAGACTCAAGTTTCCTACCGATGTGGTCACACTCCTTTCGTCCTTCAGCTAGAATCAAACTTTTCACCCCCAAAAACTAGCATTTGGTGGCACAGCGAGGCGACACCCAACTTGATCAACTCGAGAACAAACAGTACAAGCAAGCAACAACCAGGACCCAGCCTAATTTCTGGCACCGCAATCTGCTGCGGACCGCCATGGTTTTTTCCTAAAAAGAAAAGAAGAAAAACTCCATCCCATTGTACAGGCAGGCGTCTATACCAGCTGGCTCAAGCTCCATGGACAGCTGATGCACTGATCTCACCATGCAGACACAGGCGAAACCGTCCAGGTCAAGCGACCTTCCACCCCACGGTTTCTTGACGAGGATGCAACATGATGTAAACAAAAATCCACAATGGCCCCCCACTACCTTTATTCCGCCGAAAATGTCCGCAGGGCGTCAACTTGGCGCCATCCTTGTCAGCTGCGTAGTGCACAGCACTGGGGGTTGCAGCCACCGGCGCGGACCAAGGCACATGGGGGGAGAGACGCTTGCTTGCGCTCACCCGCCCCTGCATGTTGATGACCAGACACCAAACCGCAAGATCTGGGGGCAGCTGAAACAAAGGAGCAGAGCACATAGTTTAGCGTGTGTTTAGATTGGGGAAAGATTCTCCGAAAATACACTGTTCACCAAAAAAACACTGTAGATGAATAGTGATATGTGAGTAGAAGAGGTGGGATGAATAGGGAAAAGTTGAATGAATAGTGAATTTTTGGGGAATATTTGGGAATCTAAACGGGGCCTTGATTTGTAGTCAGTAATCTAATCACCAGATCATTCAATGATTAATGGCAGCTTTGGCAGAGCAGATACAGAAATTAAATGAAGCGGATACTAAAGAGGTTAATTATCCACAAGCCTCCACATAATCATGGGAAAGGTGGCGGTGCTGGAGGCAAAATTTCCGTCATCTTTGGCACGTAGTCTAGAACCATACAAGGTAGCTTTAGGATGCTAGGAACAATATATAATGTGGTCTGAAATAAGTACTGACATGATACAATATCATAATCGACCATGATACAGCTATCAATTTTCCAAAAGAAAATTCCAGAGATACATCTATACACTGGACATGACAATGGGAAAACAGAAACATGTCTCACCGTGGCTGGAACACGGAAAGGCATAGCATGGAATGGTCATCAGGACGAGCAGTGATGATCTGAAAATTCATGCTACAGTAAACCATGCTAGGATAATAGACATTGCCAGTGCTGATTTGCCACCATAACCCCACAGCATCTGACAAACAAGTGGGCAATCAAGTTGTCGGGTTTAGTGGAACAGGTGCCATCAATTATGCAAATCAAATGAATGCTCCAACAGGTTTTAATAGGGGAAGGACCAAACTAGATGTCAGGGAGACTATGGCACACTGATGCACAAACTACAAAGCATATTTTATATTTCATATAACAAAAAAATCGTAAACCGAACAAAATCAGCTGATGAGGTGCTAAACGAAAAACACGAATGAAACAAATAAAATGCTAACAACCTATTGTTAAAAAACAGTTGAGATGCAATCACACGGGCAGAAATCAGGTATGCAAAGTAAAAGCTGATCTAAGACCGGACATGCAGAATCAGATTTCATAACACCTTGATCGAATGTGCGCTCACAAGTCACTGCGAAACAGCCATCTAGGTCATGTTCATGTTTGAAGGGAGGGGGGGCTTCACGGTCAATTGTATGAGCAGGTCAATTATAGAAGCAAAACGCCAAATGCATCATAAAAAGAGGTAAGTACCATTAAACAATGGGTTGTAGGACATAATTGCACAAAACAAGAAATGACACAAAATGAAAAAGAAGTACAAATATACAAATGATCCGACCTTTTCATTAAATAGTTTATATTACAAAAAATCCTTCAGCCCAGCAGTTATAATGTGTGCAGCCTTGCACCTTTTTTCTGGATATAACAAAGAGAAATGGCTTTTCAGGTGAAAATGTGGTTCATTGGATTAAGACCAAACGAACAGTGCCTGATAAACTAGTTCCACTGTATCCTACCTATACTCTTTTCACAGAATGACCCTTGAACTCCACCAGATTACAGGGCACCATTGAGATATACTGTCTGATCACATGAGGGCACCATCAGGGTGTGATCACTGAGTCATTATCAAGTACTAGTATGCAAGCAGAAAATGCCAGGAAGGCATGTCATAGTAATTATTGAAGTTTCTCGAAAGAACATAAGTTACTACTTGGATAAGACCACAATAATTCATAAATGGCATGAACGAGAAAGATAAAGATAGTTCTATGAAGAGATACTACAACGTAAGACAGCCGGTTCTCCCAACAACCCCAAATCTAGGAGTAACTATAGTTTTAACCAGATAGTCACCATCTCTATCCAACACCATAGCATCTTAGGAAACAATGCCCTGCTCCCTCAAGCATCAACAAGTTATAGTCATACGTTGACAATTGACAGCTAAGAATATATAGCATGCATCCTGTCACATTATCATATATGTTCCTCATATCCCACTCCTATTGAATCTACTTGGTTCATCCCAGAGTATATAGCTATCAGCAAGTTATAGTCATGTGTTGAAAGCTAAGAATATATAGCCTTAGCATAATTCTTAGCAGTTACCAAACACACCCGGGTTGTCAAGGTTGCTCAGTGTAGTTTAGGTCATTCTACGTTGTTCCTTTCTTTTCAGACGCTTAACTGGCCAGATTTATCTTAATTGATGCTGCACTTCCACTTCAAGTTGTCAAGTTTCAAATCCCTCCCAGATTCAATGGATCTGTACCACATGTCTACATCATTAGCAGCACCTCCCAGTAATACACAAAGCTATTCCATCAAGTATCCGTCTTTCTCCAAAGGTAGGTTTACTGCAAACTCACAGTAGTTGTCACTGACTACAGTGAAACACGAAGAAAGAAATAACTTTCTAGACGGAGCATGCCTTCTAGAAGACACCTAAATAAAACTCTGATAGGGTTAAAGAACAAAAGGGACACAGTGCAGTGTTGTATTGCCCAGTATAAGCATTGAAATCAGATAAAAAATAATATTACTGCCTACCGAATTACAAAATGGTGTATCAAGCAAGATTTAAGCTATAATTCCTATTACTTCCTACCAGAAGGGCATGAAGAGTGCTTGAAAACAGTGAGTTGGTCTATGCAACTGTATGTCACTCCAAGTCCAAGCAAATATACTATTGCATGATAAAGATGAAACAGGGTTACCATTGCAGCGTCATACTCCCATGTACAAATGGCAAAAGAAATCAGCCTGAAAGATAAGAATTTTTGTTAAATTTGTTTGTACATAAATGAACAAAATATATTGCCAACAAGAGTTATATCCAAATACCTTCAACTTTTTATGCTGTCACCCTGCATGATGCTAACAGTTGTAGTAGTTGATCCTGAAAGCAACCTAGCATCGTGATGCTTTATATGAATGTGTCTGATGTTCCATAGGGCAGTAAAGCTGAGGTTACACCACCAAGTAGAATCTTCTACGCTCAGCATGCCTTTATGTTTTCAGCTAAAGCTTGATGTATAACCATATCCCAGAATTATTAATGCAAATGGTTTTGGTTCCAGTTTCCAGCAGCCCCACTATCCACAGCTGAGGTTCCTTCTTTAATCTAAGAAATCAAAGTTGGCTGATAAATTTACTTTCAATGACAGAAACAGAGGCATCATCTGGAACAGAAAAACACCATTCTTCTATTGTGGGAAACTAAACAGCGCAAAAAATAATAATGAGAACTGAAACCATGGATTGTTGTAAATGACACATTAGTAGCACAAGCACTATTTAAATAAAATATGAAGGCAGAGTAAATTAATGGTTTCAGAGGAAAACAAAGTACATATTTTCATGCTACTCAAAACTGATGAAAGTATAGAAGTCAAAATGCAAATCATGTTTGTATGTTTGTTCAACACAGCATTGATATCGACAGTCGCAGCATTGAGCAGCCCTTTTACTTCAACCCTTTTGGCCATGAAAGATTTCTGAACTTCATCAATTCCAAACAGATGATACTTAAACGTATAGCCGTATAGGCAAAAAAAAAAAGAAGAAGAAGAAAAAGAAGATAAATGTAACTAAAGATGGAAATAAGTTACTTTAGCTGTCTCTTTCCTCACAAGAGGAAGGAAGTAAAATGTTGCTATATTACAGCACAACTGCAGCGAGCCGGCATCAGGTAAGGTAACAATCCTCAATCGCCAGCAACAAGCATGCAGTGCGCAGATCAGGGCATAGTAATCATCATCAGATCAAGAAAACAACAACAACAACATCGTAGTGGAAGGAAATCGTGTCGGCTACAAGAGAAGGGAAGAACCAAATATTTTTCTCCTTTTCCTCTTTCTCTAAGCAGCGGCGGCTGACTTGAGCTCGACGTCACAGCCGCAGCGCCGTGAGCCTGAGCTCATCATCCTCGTCGCCGTACCACCCAACGCCAGCTCCGCAGCCGGCGCCGGCGGGCATGTTGAGGTCAAACGGGAGCGGGAGCCGGCAGGACGGCGAGGCGGCCGCGTCCGTGCAGTCGTCGTCGACGACCGAGGCCGAGGAGCCGCAGTCGCTGTGGCAGTCACCGTCGGGGATCGGCGGTGGCAGTGGCCGCGGCGGGAGCACAGGCCGCTGGCGCGCGCCACCGAAAGACTCTACGGTGGAGCTCAGGCTGCTGCATGCCGGCCTGGCGACCGGCGGCGTTGATGCACCAGGAGTGGTGGTGGTATATGGCGTGTATGCAGCGGCGGCGGCGGGTATTTGGTGGTGGTGGTGGGAGGCGGCGGGGAAAGGGAAGTTGGTCTTGGCCTTGGGCCCGCGAAGCATCCGCGCGGCGGCGTCGTAGGCGCGGGCGGCGTCCTCGGCGGAGTCGAAGGTGCCGAGCCAGACGCGCGCCTTCTTGGCCGGGTCGCGGATCTCCGCCGCGTACCGTCCCCACGGCCGCTTCCGCACGCCGCGGAACCGGGACTCCACGTCACCGTCCGCCGCCTCCCCGCCGCCGCCGCGCCGCATGCCGGCCGGATTCGATGATTCACGGCTCCAGGACCGTGAAGGGTAGAGACGGAAATCGGAGGTATCGGGGTCGGAAATTGGAGCTGGGGGATTTGGGAATCGAGGCGAGGTGAAGGAGGAAGAGGGGGGAAGATGGAGGAAGGTGGGGAGGAGTTAATTGGAAGGCTTGCTTGTTTGCGCTGCCACCGCCCACGACGCCCGCCCACCCCACTCCCCACCCGCTCGCCTCCCACCACCTCCACCACCACCACCCTCCCTGCCTTGCCTTGCCTTGCCTTTTTCTTCTGTTCTTCTTTTTATTTTTTTTCTTTCCCTTTTCTTTTCCCCCTTGACCCTTCTTCCTCTCTTTACGTGGTTTTTTTGTTTATAATGTTCTAATTTGCTTTTTAGCTTTAACTTTACTACTTTGTTTTCGTTTTGAAAGCTGTATTTGGCCGGTCGACGCCGCCGGTTTAAATTTCATTTGCTTGCACACAGCCTTTTCTTTTTTGCTAGAGACTACGGTATGTTTTCCCGTGTTACACAATATTTAGTGTCAATATGTTCTACCAGATTGCTTTACCTTCCCGTGCATGCATATTGACTGAGTTATACTAACAGCTGAACTGGACAAAAATTAAGGGGACACACAAACATTTATCTAGGTTCAAAAAAATCATTTTACCATAATTTTTCATTGTCCATGCAAGAATATATACTAGCTAAACATTTATCACAATTAATTATGTAATAAAAATTAAAAAAGAAAATGAAAGTGGTCAATCGACCTCTTTCATTTAAATTTTGGTGTGTGATTTAAAATATTGAAATAATTAATAATGGAATCTATCATAACCTTCATAATTTCTCACAATATAAAGTATCAATCAATCTCTTAAGAATCCATCTTCCATACTATTTTGTATCTTAACAAGTTTCATTATAAAAAAATGTGAACACCGTAAAATTAGGTTAATCGGCCTATAAATGAACAAAAATAATTAGATCTTGATGTCGTAATTTCTAGTTAGGAAATTAAGTACCAACAAGCGTAGGTTTGGATGTCGTCATATTTGTGACATTGGGGGGTGGGGGGCATAGCCCCTATCATCCCTCCTTAGGTCCTCCACTGGATTAGACCTTTTCTAAAAGTAATTATATGGCATAATTGAAAGTAGATGAAAACAAGTTAACAGGTGAAGTTTTAGAAATAGATTTTAGGGTTTAGGGCTGGCAGTCTGCCGCTGACGTGGCCCCGTGAGCGTCTGGTCGTGGTCGTGGACTCGTGGTTTGGGACGGGCGGCGGAGGCTGGCCGGCGACGGCGAGGAGGCGCCGTCCGGTGGGCGAGCCAGCCAACCGACACCTACCACTGGTTAGCTCAGGGAGCCATCAGCCATGTGCATCGTGACCAGTGAGCACCGCGCGTCGCGCGAGCGTGCTCGTGCATGGTGCGTGGATCCTGCCGCTGCCTGTGGCTGACTCCGCCTGCGTCGTGAGCCAGAGGAAGATCATAGCCGATGAGGCTAGCCGCTCCGCTGACAGCTCGCCGCGTTTCATGCCTTTTTCTTTTCTTTTCTTGTTTTTTGCACGGTCACGCTGGTGCCTGGTGGAGGGATGAGCTTCCCAGCTGCCACTAGCGGTAAGTTAAGTTCTGAAAAGATCCTCAAGAAAAACAATATAGTTAAGTTCTGAAAAATGTGTTCTGTGAGTGAGAGAAACAGCATGAATAGGAAAAAATTAGAATGATGCTTAGTTTGTAATCTGAACAGAGGAAGTGAAAGTAAACACGACTCAAGTTGGTATTCCAAAATCTATAAAGTTTATTAAAAAAATTACGTAGGAAAGCGTGCTCGTAACATGCTTCCTAATGCAAACTTTCACAATGGCTGTGTTTAGTTGATGAAGGGAAAAGATCTTTTGTTTCTGGGATGCGTGTTATGTGAGGGGGATGAATAGGAAAGGTGAAAAAGGAATTTTTAGGGATGCGTGTTCTGTGAGGGGAATGAATAGTAAGTGCAAAAGATCTTTTGCATCTAAACACAACCAAACTTTGCAAAGTTTAGGAAACTAAACAAGTCAACAAGTGAGGTGTTTGGTTAATTAGTTCCAATGTGAAAACTTTTCACCTGTCGCAACGGATATTTACCACTATTTTGGAGTAGTAAATATACGTTAATTACAAAACTAATTACATATTGGGTGCAATTCGAGAGATGAATCTATTAAAATTAATTAGGTCGTGATTTGATAATATTGTGCTAAAGTAAATACAATTTGATGATAGGCCTTGTTCGGCCGCTAGGCTGGGCGGCTGCGCTGTAGCTGCAGCTGTAGCTGCATCCAGCAGCAGCACGAATAGCTGGCCCTAGCTGCCGAACAGCCGCAGCATATTACCAGCCGAACAGGGCAATGGATTAATTAGGTTTAACACGCATGTGTAATTAGTCTCTTGACTTTGAGCCACTTTTATAATTACCAGCCGAACAGGGCAATGGATTAATTAGGTTTAACACGCATGTGTAATTAGTCTCTTGACTTTGAGCCACTTTTATATGGGCTCAAACGAACGCTAGCCGTGTAAACCTCTCACAACAAGATGCACGTGAGCCTCCGTGACAAAGCTGGTCCGTGAAGAACAGACTGCATCATCCATGGGCGGATAGATGGCAGCAATAGCTTGATGATGCGTGTAAACATGGGAAGCAGCAATGGCTCATAAACGCCCGTACCGGCCGCGAGCATGATGGGCGATGATGCATGCGCGCGCACGGTAACGTAAATGATGAACGCTGAACGGACGTGCGCGCGCGGCCGGGACGCACGCACGCACACCTAAGGCTGTCTGCAGCGCACCCCGCTATCGGTTCGTCCGATAGTGGAAAAAGAGCTGCAGCGCACCCCGCTACGACCTCGCTAAAGGAGCGGAAGCAGCTTGACCCCGCTACTGGGAGCGGAGGTAGAGGCCTCGCGGTACCCTGCCACCGTGGCGCGGGCCCGCGTGACCCAACCACCGGGAGGGAGAGAGAGGGGAGAGGGAGATGGCGGCGACGAGGATGAGCGGCGAGGCCAGCTGGCGGCGACGAGAGAGAGCAGAGCAGAGCAGAGGAAGAGAAGGGAATCGAATAAATTGAACACATCAAACAAATCGTCGAAGAGACATCAGCGGGAGGCGGCCATCGAGGAGCACCACCACCACCGTGCCTGCTCACCTCTGCCGCCGACTTGGCCTCGCCGGAGCAGCGGAGTACGCGAGGAGGCGCGGCGCAGGCGCTGGCCGCCTCGCCGTTCGCCGCCGAACCTCGACCTCCTGCCTCGCGAGATAGAGGAAGCAGGGGAGGAGGCGTGCAGGCGGAGGCGGCGAGGAGAAGGGGCGTGCGGAGGACGAGGCATGACAACGCGAATCGACAGAGATGCCGGTGGAAACGACGACGAGGAAGAGACTCGATCCCCAAATCGACGACGCGAATCGACGCAGGAGGAGGAGAAGGACGGAGGAGATGACGAGGAGGCACGAGCAGCGGGCTTGCCACTGTCGCCGCAGGAGGAGGAGGCGCGTGGATAGAAGGGGCACGCCGCCGGCTGCAGCAGCTCGCCATGGCCGGATTTGGCCGTGAGATGGAGGAGGATGGTGGTCCTGCTCGCAGGATTCGGGGACGACGAGGCAAAGGAGGTGTGGCGAGCGGAGGGAGGGAGGGAGGCTCTGCACAGGCGGAGGCGGCGAGGGTGGGAGGCGCTGCTTGTGGTTCGCCGGCGGAGATGGAGAGGGAGCGGGCCAGCGGGGGAGACGGAGGAGATTGAGCGACATCAAGAGAGATGCAGGCCGTCCGTGGGGAAAGAAAAAAATAGAGAGAAAAAATAAAGGAAAAAAGATAAGGAAAAAAGGAAAAGAAAAAAGTTCGAAAAAATAGAAAGGAAAAAAGAAAAGAAAAAGAATGAAGGAGATAGAAAAATAGAAGGAAAAGAAAATGTGTGAGAGAAGATGGTAGTTGGGATGATTGAATAAAATATAGTATAGATAGGTTAGAGGGAAAGTTTAGAGGAACGATGGCTGCGGGAGAACCCCCTGTTCGGATGCTTGGATTTGGCTGGGCTGGAGGCAGGGCTGATCAGCCGATGGTGCAGCTGCTGAATCAGCCGCTGGAGCTGATCAGCCGCTGGAGCTGATCAATCGCAGGACCAGCCGCAAGAAAAGGTCACGGGAGCAGACCGACCATAGCCCGACATCCTTTTTTTCCAGCCGTTCGGCTGGGCTGGGCTGCCGAACGGCTGGGCTGATCAGCACGTTCCGCCAGCGTCCAGTCCAGCCAAATCTAAGCATCCGAACAGGCCCAAAGTTGATATAAAGGAAAGAATCTCGATGACTAGGACAGAATATTCTTTTTAAAAAGATGATATAGAGGAATAGCAGTGTGAAGAGCCTAATTCGTTGCGTCAGGCGCGAGAAAGAGATCGAAGAGGGGGGAATGCCACCGCCGGTCGCGATGATCATTATGCCGTGGTCCACGCCGGCCCAGCAAACTGAATGCACGAGATATAGGGCCATGTTCAGTTGTAAAAAAAATACTTTTTACTTCCTATTCATCTCTCTTACCTAACACGCTTTCTAAAAATTTCTTTTTCATCGTTTTCTATTCATCCCCCTCACATAACATGCTTCCCAAAAGAAAAAGTCTTTTTTTCTTCCATCCATCTGAACACAGCCATATATATTCCAACAAACGAGCAGTAGTACTAATAACTGTAAATTTGTTTGTTTTCTCTTTCTTAAATAAACGCAAACAAATTCCAGCACGAGAATGCATGACATTTTTTTTCGAATCACACAGTACAGGCGCAGACGCTCACTTGCCCCTACAAACATACGCACACAACCCCACCCCTATGAGTACCTCCGAAAGACTGTGCCGGCAAATCGAAATAATGTGCCGGCAAATCCTCACTTGCCCCTACAAACATACGCACGCAACCCTACCCCTATGAGCACCTCCGAAAGACTGTGCCGGCAAACCGAAAGACTGTACCGGCAAATCCTCCAAATTGACTGTGCCGGTAAATCCTCTGAAAGACTGTGCCGGCAAACCAAAAGACTGTGCTGTCGGGTACCTACAAAAGGGGTACCCCAATCTAGGCCCAAAACTACTTGGCATCAAGGCCCACGACGACATTGACCTGGCTCAACAGCCCAGCAAAGGCCCGCCATCGCTACGAGTCCTCGGACCCATCCAGCTCGAGGTAAACGACCACCCTCGAGCGGATGGTTTCCGTCTCGATCGAGGCTCGGCGGCCTCGACCCCCACCCTCGAGCGGATGGTTTCCGTCTCGATCGAGGCTCGGCGGCCTCGACCCTCACCCTCGAGCGGGGTTTCCGTCTCGTTCGAGGCTCAGCGGCCTCGAGGGCGACCCCTACCCTCGATCAGGTGGTTTCCGTCTCGTTCGAGGTTTGGTGAACTCGAGCTTGCGACCCCTACCCTCGAGGGGGTGTTTTCCGTCTCGATCGAGGGTCGGCGAGCTCGAGCTTGCCATCCAAGCTCGAGCCCGCCTCGACGGGAACAGCGCCCAACCCACCGCGGTTCACCAGAGTCGTCACGACGCGGTCAAAAAGCAGGGCTCACTGCCCCACGCCATCACCTACTACTCTTCGGAGAGGACATCGGTCAAATCCACTCGCAACAGTGAACTCTGAGCGCCATACTGCGCGCCAGACCTAACCCTGCCAGCAGCACTGTGCCAACCACTCCTTTGACTTTACCCCCCGCCGGACGCGCAGCCACCCTCGAAGGCAGCCTCGAAGGAGACCATGGAACATCGTGCGCAAGACACCACCCTCGACGCCGTGAACTGTCACGAGAAGGAAGGACGATACGTCAGCCCCTGCCATGTCGTCAGCGGAGTTGGAAGGCGCGATTCCCGCTCGCGCACAGTACGCGGCATGGACGAACAGTGCACTTAGCGACAAACACATGTACTCGCACCTGCACCCCGCTCCCCTTGGTCTATAAAAGGGGAAGGAAAGCCCATGCGAAGGGCAAGGAGAAGAGCACGAAACCACGCAGAGAACACAAGTCTCATACGCACCCACACACCATAGCCTGGGACTTAGGAGCTCATCTCCTTCTCCCACCTTGCTTGTAAACCCCTACTACAAGCAACACGCAACCCGGTGCATAGCACCACTGCTGGATGTACGGCCCCGTGGCCGGAACCAGGATAAAACCCTTGTCTCTCACTCTCGCCATCGGGGAAACGAGTGGTTAGCACCGCAATCACTCGTCGGTGCCGGTGCGACCAAATCAGGCACCGACAGTTGGCGCGCCAGGTAGGGGACCAGCGCTGCGCTACTCTCATTCCCGATGACGAACTTCGGCGAAGCACGGCCTCCGCTGGGCGAGAGCAGTCTGCTCCCAGCGGGGCAGGAGATCCGGTTCGGGAGCTTGCGGTTCCAAACATGTGGCGACGATTACCATATGCGCATCCTCCAGAAGGATCCCAGTAACCAACCGGAGCCTCACCATCAGCCTCCGGCGACACCGCGACGGCGGAGTCGTCCCGGACCACGCGCATGACGAACGCGCGCTGCGAGGCGCGCCGCCGACATCGGCGACCCCCATCCCACAAGGGAAGGAGGCATCCTGTGGTCAGGGTCACAGGAGAGGGCTGCTCCCCTCCTCCCGGGGCCCATGGCTACGCCACGCGCTACGACGGCGCACTCCTATCCCTACGGGCTACGCAACTCCGCGGATGCGTACGCCTCCTTAATCCGCACTGCCATGAGTGCGAACGGCAACCAACCTGGTTGTCACCCAGTCTCCAAGCAATACTTCGCCGATCCATTGCCCGGCGATTCTCGCACGGAGTCCGATGATGGACACGCGTTTATGCGTAGACACCCCGGTTGGGACTACTCGGGTCTCCGCGACCCAGAGGCCTTTATTGCCTTTCAAACAGCGGCGGATTACTGCTTCGAGTATTCCGATGATGAGTATGACCCAACCAGGGAGTGTTTCGTCATCAACGATGGACAAGCCAGCGAGGGGTCGACGTCGGACGACGACGGCGGGGGTGACGACCAGGGGAACGACGATGGCATGGATCCGATAGGCGCGCAGCCATCGGACCCATCGGATCACTCTCCTTCCGAGGACGAGCGAGATCCGCGCCACCTGCCACGAGTTAGCGGTGACGTCTCGCCACCGGCGCGCTCCGACCGCGAGCCGGGCAAGCGAGGCGACGAGCGCGCCACGAACCCACGACACGCGGGGCGAGTGGCTCAGGCCCGCATCCTCGCTGAGGGCAAAGACGACGATCTCGCCCCCAGAACGAGCCAGAAGCTCATCGCGGCGGCCGCGCTGCTCCGAGCCATGCCGGAGGCAGCCACCCCCGAAGGGCGAAAACTGCACCTCGAGGCTCAAAAGCTGGTCGAGCATGCTGCCCGACAGCATGCCGAGAGCTCAGCCTCCCGCCTTCGACGCTCCGCAGCCTCGAAGGGCGAACGAGGAGGGGAGTCATCGGTACGCTCACCCCGGCCTAACGGCAGGGCGCGAGCCCAGTCCCGCGGCGACTCCTGCCGTGACTCGGCGCAGCGCCACGCCAACGAACCACGTACGCCCGAAGCACGAACGCTTCCAGCGAGGGTGCCCGCGAGGTCACGCCTCCGGGACACCCGAGGCGCGGTCGGCGATGACGATGCTCGCAACACCCTGAATCATATAAGGCAGCGAGAGGGAGCCCGGGCCCACCAACGCGGGCGGACCGACGTTGGGTGGAACCGGGATGCGGTCTCGGAACCGGCGGGAACGCGCGTGTTCAGTCGTAACATCCGCACCGCTCCGATTCCCCCTCGTTTCCGACAGCCTACCACCATCACCAAGTACTCTGGGGAAACTGACCCCAGGGTATGGCTCAACGACTACCGCCTAGCGTGCCAGCTCGGCGGCGCCACAGACGACGCCATGATCATCCGCAATCTGCCACTCCACCTGGCGGATTCCGCGCGGACATGGCTCGAGCACCTGCCCCCGAACCGGATCCGCGACTGGGGCGACCTGGTCGAGACCTTCGTGGGAGATTTCCAGGGCACCTACGTGCGCCCTGGGAACACGTGGGACCTTCGAGGTTGCAGGCAAAAACCCGATGAATCGTTGAGGGATTTCATCCGGCGCTTCTCCAAGCGCTGCACCGAGCTCCCTAACATCACCGACCACCAGATCATCCACTCCTTCCTCGAGAGCACCACATGCTATAGCTTGGTGTGCAAGTTGGGGAGGAACCCTCCCCCCGACGCGAACCGGCTATTCGAGGTAGCCTCCAAATACGCTTCAGGGGAGGAGGCGGCGAACGCCATCTTCAACGGCAAGAAGGGAAAGCGCCCCGAAGAGACGCCCGCGGAGGGCAGCAAGCCAAGGAAGCCCTTGAGAAAGTAAAATCAAGGCAATAAGAGGAAGAAGTATCCAGCCCCTCGCGAGAAAGGCAACAGCGGCGAACGAAGTCCCCGTAGTGGACCCCAGCCACAGGGGGCCTCGAGGCCTTCCGTGTGGAGGAGAGTCTTTGATGCCGACGACGTGTTCTTCAACATGGGACGACCCACCGCCGACGGAAATCCTCGCGAACGCCTGCGACATCCAACAGCTAAGTTGCTTATACCCCTAGAGCGGCTTCAGCCCCTCGAACCCTTTTTGTACATACTTTCGATTGTACAAACTCTTGTTTAAGTATTTGGCTTAGCTCTCGCAAGTTGTGAACGAATCAGGTGGACTCGAGTCCACTCATACTTGAGTGAGGTTTGGTCCTACCCTCGCTAGGACCATCCCTCCCTCGGGGGCCGCAATGGGGACAAACCCCCGAAAAAGTCAATACTTTTATGAAATTCTTGTGATATCTCGAGCGTATCGCCAAGTGCTCCTTTGCAACCCTTGAAGGGAAGACACTAGGCGTGAAACGGACAAGGGCAGGGTCGCCTGAGCCGAGTGCTCGCCTACGCCTCGAGGCTACGGCAGCACCTCACTTCCCTCCGCCTAAGTCATTCACGTACGATCGATCCTAGTGGCTACTTCCTTTCAAGGCGCATGCATTCGACACAACGTGCATCGCAGAGATACCGCTTGAAAATAAAACTCGTTTTTCGAAATTCTTGTGATATCTCGAGCGTATCGCCAAGTGCTCTTTTTGCAACCCTCGAAGGGAAGACACTAGGCGTGAAACGGACAAGGGCAGGGTCGCCTGAGCCGAATGCTCGCCTACGCCTCGAGGCTATGGCAGCACCTCACTTCCCTCCGCCTAAGTCATTCACGTACGATCGATCCTAGTGGCGACTTCCTTTCGAGGCGCATGCATTCGACACGACGTGCATCGCAGAGATGTCGCATGAAAATAAAACTCGTTTAACGATACAAACGATGTTTAACGAAAATAAGTAGGATGTATGAAAACAAACGAATTGTTCTTACATCAGGAAA
This sequence comes from Digitaria exilis, assembly GCA_015342445.1. NCBI lineage: Eukaryota > Viridiplantae > Streptophyta > Magnoliopsida > Poales > Poaceae > Digitaria > Digitaria exilis. The sequence continues at coordinate 1,899,608 of JACEFO010001965.1, forward strand.
CGCAAGTCTCTAAACTACTATTTATACTCGGGCTCGATGTCCCGAGGCTTTTAGGGTCCGCTTCAACCATCAAGGTCATCCCAGCCGCCGCCATCTTCGCCCGGGAAAGGACGCTCTTCCGCCGTCAGGGCAGTCGTGCGGTCACTTCGCCCACGCCACGCCTGAAAAGGCGTGCACACTCCCCCACGAAGTCGCAGTAACTGCCCTAACGGTCATCATGACCCCGCACGAAGAGGTGGAAGGTACGTTCAACACACCAACCCTTGAAAGGGCGGCCTTCGTTCTACTGATCAGGGGTTCGAACTCTGGACCTCCGAAGGGTTTCGACAGGGGCCCCAGATCAACCGAGTCAGGGATAATCGACGGTACCCTCGAACCTCGAGCGCTCGAGGAAGCCAATCGGTTATGTTCGAGGCCAGGCAAAGTGCCTAGATCGAGGGACCCCTCGAGGGGGAGCATCGAGCCCTCGACCTCTATCGAATGAGGTCGAGTCCCATCTAGCATACCTTTGCGAAAAGCTTTTACGAGCGTGTCCTATGACCACGAGCCTACCCTCATCGAACGGGGCATGGACGTCCGCTCGAACTACCCGCTATCAGCTCACCCAGGCATCCATGGCTCGATCCCAATCGTGGGTAGCATGGATCGCCTCCTCCTCAGTCCCTCGAAAGGGATCCCGAGGAACGAAGAAATATTTGGGACATCTCGAGCCAAACGAGGCTCGGGGGCTCCTAGTGCTGTGGACAAATCCACACGACCGTGTTCCTCCCCACATCGGCCACACCGCGCGGAGCGGAACATGCGGAGAGAACGCTCAAGGCTTCCCCCTCGAAGGGAGGAAGTCATTGTTCTACTGATCAGGGGTTCGAACCTTGGGCCTACGAAGGTTTCGACAAGGGCCTCAGATCAACCGAGTCAGGGATAATCGACGGTACCCTCGAAGCTCGAACGCTCGAGGGAGCCAGCCGGTTATGTTCGAGGCCGGGCAAAGTGCCTAGATCGAGGGACCCCTCGAGGGGGAGCATCGAGCCCTCGACCTCTATCGAATGAGGTCGAGTCCCATCTAGCATACTTTGCGAAAGGCTTCTACGGGCGTGTCCTGTGACCACGAGCCTACCCCTATCGAATGGGGTATGGACGTCCGCTCGAACCACCCGTTAACAGCTCAACCAGGCACCCGTGGCTCGATCCCACCGAGGGAAGCATGGGTCGCCTCCTCCTCAGCACCCTCGAACGGGGAGCTCGAGGCACGTAGAAAGCTCGAAAATCCCCCTACCTCGGGCACGGTGGACGAACCCACGACTGAGGAAGCCGCGGGTGCTCTTCACCTTAGGTGATGAGACCTTGGGAGAGTAACAACCACTCTCCCAAGGCCTCGGGGGCTACACCCGCGGCTGCGCTAGCGCGCCCCCACGGATTCTCGGAACCCACGAAGACATGAAGGCCTCGAAAGCCTCGGCGAACTCCAGCCTTCACAGGATTAAACCTCATCCCTGCGAAGGCTCGGGGGCTACTGTCGGGTACCTACAAAAGGGGTACCCCAATCTAAGCCCAAAACTACTTGGCATCAAGGCCCACGACGACATTGACCTGGCTCAACAGCCCAGCAAAGGCCCCCATCGCTACGAGTCCTCGGACCCATCCAGCTCGAGGTAAACGACCACCCTCGAGCGGATGGTTTCCGTCTCGATCGAGGCTCGGCGGCCTCGACCCCCACCCTCGAGCGGATGGTTTCCGTCTCGATCGAGGCTCGGCGGCCTCGACCCTCACCCTCGAGCGGGGTTTCCGTCTCGTCCGAGGCTCAGCGGCCTCGAGGGCGACCCCTACCCTCGAGCAGGTGGTTTCCGTCTCGTTCGAGGTTTGGTGAACTCGAGCTTGCGACCCCTACCCTCGAGGGGGTGTTTTCCGTCTCGATCGAGGGTCGGCGAGCTCGAGCTTGCCATCCAAGCTCGAGCCCGCCTCGACGCGAACAGCGCCCAACCCACCGCGGTTCACCAGAGTCGTCACGACGCGGTCAAAAAGCAGGGCTCACTGCCCCACGCCATCACCTACTACTCTTCGGAGAGGACATCGGTCAAATCCACTCGCAACAGTGAACTCTGAGCGCCATACTGCGCGCCAGACCTAACCTTGCCAGCAGCACTGTGCCAACCACTCCTTTGACTTTACCCCCCGCCGGACGCGCAGCCACCCTCGAAGGCAGCCTCGAAGGAGACCATGGAACATCGTGCGCAAGACACCACCCTCGACGCCGTGAACTGTCACGAGAAGGAAGGACGATACGTCAGCCCCTGCCATGTCGTCAGCGGAGTTGGAAGGCGCGATTCCCGCTCGCGCACAGTACGCGGCATGGACGAACAGTGCACTTAGCGACAAACACATGTACTCGCACCTGCACCCCGCTCCCCTTGGTCTATAAAAGGGGAAGGGAAGCCCATGCGAAGGGCAAGGAGAAGAGCACGAAACCACGCAGAGAACACAAGTCTCATACGCACCCACACACCATAGCCTGGGACTTAGGAGCTCATCTCCTTCTCCCACCTTGCTTGTAAACCCCTACTACAAGCAACACGCAACCCGGTGCATAGCACCACTGCTGGATGTACGGCCCCGTGGCCGGAACCAGGATAAAACCCTTGTCTCTCACTCTCGCCATCGGGGAAACGAGTGGTTAGCACCGCAATCACTCGTCGGTGCCGGTGCGACCAAATCAGGCACCGACATGTGCCGACAAATCCTCCAAATTGAATGTGCCGGCAAATCCTCCAAATTGACGAAGTCACCACAAGCGTCTCGCTATCGAGGGGCACGTCGCCTACCACTGAAAGAACAGCGCCGATTAAATCATAGAATAAATCTAGAAAAATACGAGAACCAGTGCCGAATCGAGGACTCAAACCCTGATAGGCTGGTTTCACCATAAGGAACCTTGCCAGCTGAGCTAGAGCTCAGTGCCACGAGAATGCATGACATTTTAACCTTTGCAAAACACACACTGGCACCCGCACACCTCTCTAGATTGCAAGAGGAACTTTTTTTGTTGTTGTTTTTTTTTATTTTTACTTTTTTAAAAACTCGGGACGTTGACAGCTGAAAATTTAGACGGGATGCGAAGTAATTTTTCTTTTCGCAATGCCATTGACTGCTGGTATGGTGCTTGGAAGGACGTTAGGCTCATCATCTGTGACTCTGTGAGCCCGTCCATACACGTCACTAATTTTTCTTATCATGGTCGTTCTTGCTCGCCGCCTGAGCTGAGTTGCACCGCACGTGCACGCACGACGTTGGCTGTCGCGAAATCTGACCGGTGCGTGGAAGAAGTGGTATGCCATGTGGACCCGCGACTTGTTCCATTGCTCTTCAGTTAGAGAGACTATTTGTTTTCGAGTTCTTCATGAGTTTTATAAATAGCGCAACTTGATTGCTAAAAAAGAAAATAACACCACTATACTGATTCTTGTTTTTTTTAACAAAATAACTACGCCACACGACCCAGTTTCGATTGGCCTTAGGCCGCCTGCCGCATTACGCCCATAACCAAAATTAGCACACACACAAGCCCAAAATCTAGAATTCGTGAAGCAGCTGCTGCTGGCCTTGTTGTGTGGGGCCCAAGCCCGCCGAAGCCAGCAACCAAACGTCCTCGCCGCCGGTCGTCGGCGGCGAGCCTGTCAGACGCGGACCGCCGCCTCCTTCAGCGCGATAAGGACTCTCCTCCGTTTCGGCTGCCTGCACCAAGCCACCGCGGCGGGCGACGCCGCGCACCGGACGGACCAGTCCGGCGACAACAGGGAGCCAGGGACGCCGGCTCCTCTCTCTCTGACACGGTGATGAACTGGTACGCCCATGCATCCCAACTCTACTGTACCAGCAAGTGCTAGCATACTCAAACGGTGGAATTTGGATCCCCACTTCCGAATCGCCTTTGGTAAAAAAAACTTCCTCAGGTTGATTATTCTAGAGGCTACGCATGGGCATTGGGCATCTTGCTGAAATACCCAATTTTGAATCGCTAGTCTAATTCATGATTCCCCCTTTCGGCGGCCCTCGCCACAAGCTTGGATCTTATCCGTTCAACTGGTTATAAATCTCATGATTACGGAGTGACTTCACAGTTATGTGGGTGCTAATTTGGGAAGCTATTTGAGTTGTCTGCTTTCCCAATGCCTTATTTGGCCATTTGGGCCTCTCGGCCAAATTGCACAATGCTGCTCAGAACCTGCAGGGGCCAGCACTAAGCACATATTTGTTGCAGCATCTGCTTAAGTACAATTCATAAAAAATTCACAGATCCTTGCATATTAAAATCTACAGCCTGTATCTATAAGCTAAGACTTGGAAGCGCAACCTCTCATCAACACTTATTGTTTCCTGGTATTATTCTTACCAGTGTCCATTCTGCTACTTTCAGTATTGTTTGGTTTGTAGTTTTAGAATTTTGCTTATGCTTGTCCAATAGGCCCTATAAAATCACAAATTATATGATGAACTAATCTATTTTACATATCGCATATTCCTATTGTACAGCTCTCATATTCCTTCACCTTTGCACCAGTACAAAACATATCCACACCACTACCAAGAAACAAGAAGCTTGACACACTACTCTATGTTGATGAGTAACTAGCAATGGGAGGAAAAATGTAGCTAATTCTTGCAGGAAACTTCAGTCGTCTGCTGAGCAGTCTACCTTGCTTTTAATCAAAATTGGCGACTTATTTCAATGGGGTAGCAAATTTGGAAAGTAGTACTTTATTGCCAGTAGCATCTCAGGGCTGGTTGGGGCTCCCTTGTTGCAAACTAACGCATCCAAAGTATGTTCCAGCAGGACCCTTGGCCATCAGGGATGCATGTGTGCCTGCCTCCACAACAATCCCTTTCTCAAGCACAGTTATCAAGTCACAATTTTGGATAGTACTGAGCCTATGTGCCACAACCACACTTGTCCTGCCGACCAACAATTGGTCCAAGGCCTCTTGCACCACCTTCTCAGACTGACTGTTCAATGCGCTTGTAGCTTCATCCAGTAGCAAGATAGCAGGGTTCTTCAAGATTGCACGGGCAATTGCAATGCGCTGTTTCTGTCCTCCTGACAGCTGAACACCCCGCTCACCACACCATGTGTCATATCCATCCTTTAGGTTGCTAATGAAGTCATGTGCATTAGCAGACCTCACTGCATTTTCAATTTCGGCTTCACTGGCTAATTCTGTGCCATAAACAATGTTTTCTCTAATTGTTCCTGCAAATAATGTTGGCTCCTGGCTAACTAGTCCAATATGCCGTCGCAGGGCTCGGAGATTGTATGTTTTGATGTCTCTACCATCAACCTCTACCACCCCCCTCAATGGTTCATAAAACCGCTCTATAAGTCCAATGATTGTTGATTTACCAGAACCACTTTGCCCAACAAGAGCTGTTGACATGCCTGGCTGGATGCTCAAGGAGAACCCTTTGAATATGTCCACATCTGGCCTTGATGGGTATGCAAAATCAACCCCTTTAAGGTGGACCTCACCCAAGAGTTTCTCTGGTTTATATCCCTCAGGGTCGTCAGGGTTAATTTGTGTCTCACGGTCAAGAATAGCAAACACTGAAGCAACTGCATCAGCACCCTTAGCAAGGTCTGTTGTCACACTACCTGCATCTGCAATCACACGTCCTGTGCCTACTAGAATCGTGAAGGTTTGGAAGAGGGCCCTAGCAGTAATGTGGTGCTCAGCAATGAGCCTGCCACCATACCAGAATGCAAGAGCCGTTGTGCATCTCAGGAGGCACATGGACGTGCCGAGGCCGAGGCCTGCAAACCATGACTGTCGAATGCTTTCATTGCGTGGACTGTTCTGTGCTTGATCAAAGAGGCACAATATGCGGTCCTGGGATGAGAAGGCAGTGATGGTGCGAAGATTAGAGACAGCCTCAGCAGCTAGCTTACTACATTCTGATTGTGCCTGTATTGATTTTTTTGACATGCTCTTCAGCAAGACACGCCGAGCATAAAAGCAGACAATGATAAGAGGCTGCACTGCTATCATCACAAGAGCCAAACGCCAGGCAATTATCAGACCCATGATGAAGGCTATGAGAACTGCAGAAATTGTTTGGATCACCAAAGACATTCGGTCACCGACGAGTGAGCGCACCTACAACACAAATATCATGTCTGGTCAGGTCAGGTATTCTTGTTTTATCTAAATGCCCATAAGCTTTAATTTTAATCTTTGTACTTACAACATTGGTGTCCTTGGCGAGCTGTGTACATATGACGCCAGTGGACTTGTCATCACGGTCAAACCACCCAATCTCGAAAGTGAGAATTTTCTCAAGCATACGTTCCCTGATCCTCTTGGTAAGATACTCGCCCATAGCATCAAAGCTGTAATGCTGCCCAATATTGACCAGGAATGTGAGCGCTGCAAGAGCGGCAAAGAAGAGAGAATAGATCCTTGTTTTGTCCTTGATCTCTTCATGGTCTCTCAAGAAGTTGATAGAGATCATGCTCCCCATGACATATGAATACGCAGGCTGTATTCCTCCAAATACGATTGCACTAAAGCCTCCTATGAGTGCCTGCTTCCACTCTGGTGCATTGAGCAAAAGTAGCCTTCTAAAGGATGGCACAGGAAGCTTTGACTTCTCTATGTTGCAATCATTTTCTGCGTCACCCATTGACTGTGTCAAGCTTGACCTGCAATCTGCAGACAGTCTCCCGCTTGTGTTGTGTTTTTTGTATTGTTCCACATTAGGTGTACCACCAGTTCCAGTTCCACTTCCGCGAACCTCAGTACCCTCCCTTGAATGACTGGTTTGTTGAAGGTGGACAAGAGATGAGTAGAAGCCATTTTCTTTAGCAATGAGCTTATCATGTGGGCCCAATTCTTTGACTTCACCAGATTCCATGACAGCAATTAGATGAGCATTTCGGATGGTGGAGAGTCGATGTGCAATGACAATAGTAGTTCGACCCACGGAGGCCTGGTCAAGTGCTTCTTGTACAACACGCTCTGAATTAGTGTCTAATGCACTTGTGGCTTCATCAAGGAGGAGGATCTTAGGTGATTTTAGGATTGCTCTTGCAATAGCAATTCTTTGCTTTTGTCCTCCAGACATCTGGACTCCGCCCTCACCCACCTGTATTTATTCCAGACGTGATTAATATCCATGTACTGTAGAAAAGAGACAAGGTCTAGTCTCAAAGTATTTGCTTTGGGAAATATAAAAAAAGAGGCAGTTTGTTGATGAGGTAAAAATTGTCACAATACGTAGTATCAACTGACAAAAACATAACCTAAGTTTGTTGTGGCAAAAAAATAGATAATCGGTCTTATTGAAAAAGAAGATAGATAATTGAACGTTAGTCTCATCTGCATATTTTTGTTTGTATTACTCTTTTTCTTGCTGTATTCTCAGATTGTTTGAAGCTGTCATTGTACCCCAGCAGAGATAGTATGATAGAGATGATAGGGCTTCCCATTCCCATCCTTCACGGTACGATTTTGAAATCTCCTATGCAAACATTTTTTTAAGAAAAAAAAACTTTGTGCAGTATAAATGTGGTTGGCAACATTGTTGAGTTTGATGCCACTACTCTTCTTGGATTCTTCTTTGATGTCTGTCTTTCCTAACATCTAATTGATATAGATGTTTGGGTCCTGACAATCTACGTTAATATTTACCATGCAACTTTGTCTTCTCAGATACAAAATTGAATTGCTTAGGCTGTCAAAACTCAGATATATACATGCAGTATTGCATACCATTTCAATGTTGATTGACTTCTCTGACCATCTAGCTCAGCTGTTTCACTGTTAAAGGGTGATTCTGTTCTTTGATGCGCACAATTTGCCTTTGTATGCAGGTTGCCTCGAAAACTGAGTGCAAAAACTGTCGATTGCAGGTTCATCAAAACTCAAGAGTACCAATTTTAAAGTGCACGATCTTAGATTGTCTGAACTCTGAAGTTATCATTAAACCAGCAGAGATAGTTATACTAGACACAGATGATAAGACTTCCCCATCCTTCACGGTACGATTTTGTCATTTCGTATGCGAACATATAAAAAAAAACTTTGTGCAATACTTACACGTAGCAGGCAATATTGGCGTGTTCGATACCACTACTCTTCTTGGGTTATTCTTTGATGTGCATCCTTAGTTCCTTACATCTAATCGCTATGGATGTTTGGCGATATGATAATCTGCATTAATATTTCAATTTTTACCATGCATCTTTGTCGTCTCTCATATTCAAATACCTGTGTGTCGTAGCCCTGTGGAAGCTGGGAGATGAAGTCATGGGCGTTGGCCGCCTTCGCCGCGGCCACGACCTCCTCCGCCGTGGCGTCCTCCTTGCCTACCAATATGTTCTCCCTGATCGATGTCGCGAACAACATCGGCTCCTGACTCACCAGCCCCATCTGCGCGCGCAACCACTTGAGCCGCAGCCGCCGGATGTCCACGCCGTCAAGGGCCACCTCGCCGGCCGACGGGTCGTAGAACCGCTCCAGCAAGGCGATCACCGTCGACTTCCCTGACCCACTGCTGCCAACAAGCGCCACCGTGTGTCCCGCCGGCACGCGCAGGCTGAAGCTCTTGAAGATGGGGCTCTCTGGCCGTGACGGGTAGCAGAATTCTACGCTCGTGAATTCCACCTCTCCAGCGACATTGGCAAGCTCCTCACCGGCATCACTCTCCGAGTCGATCTTGGGCGATCGCCGGATCAGCTCCATGATCCTCTCCACCGCGGCACTCGCCTCCGAGAAGTACTTGACGTTCGACAACGCCGACCCCAATGCTCTGCATAGTTCATCAATGGCGTTCATGCTTAGCACAAATTTATACAGTGAAGAGGTTTGCAGCAAGGTAGTTCTACACTTAGTTCTACACTTTTTACTCACGTTCCTCCGATGATGATGGCAGTGGAGACGGCGTAGACCGTGCCGCCCTTTTCGCCATGGTACATGACGACTTCCGTACCAAATGCTGAAGGCGTAGATGGCGAAGCTGATGCCGCTGCTGCCAATGGCGACGCCCTTGGCGAGACCCTGCTTGATCCCGAGCCGCGTCGTCTCCTCCATCGCGGCGGAGAACCTCGCCATGGTGCTCCGCTCCGCCACGAACGAGTACACGGTGCGCACCGACGACACGGCCTGCTCGGCGATGGCGCCTGGGCCAGCGTACTGGTCCCTGATCCGGCGAGCGAGGCCGGTGAGGACGCGGCCGTAGAGGAAGCCTGGGACGACGAGCAGCGGCACGGACGGGAGCATCACTAGTGTGAGCTTCCATAGCAGCGCGAGCCCGATGGCGTAGCCGCCCAGGAACATGGAGCAGTTCGTGATGAAGTTTGGGAGCTTCTCGCTCAGCACGTCCTGGATGAGGAGGCTGTCGTTGGAGACGCTGGTGATCACCTCCGATGATGTGGAGCCGCCGGAGTTGAGGTCGTAGTACTCCACGTCTTGCCGGAGCACCGCACGAATGTAGCGGAGCCGCATCCGCGACGCCTGCCGCTCCGCCGTCCATGTCCAGCAGTAGCCCTCTATGACAAAGTTAAAACATGGTGAGTGCAGAGCGCAGCTGTGGCATGGCTCCGTGCCGGCATTGGCTTATGTTCATATATATAGTTCATACGTGCACCGTCGTGCTCTGCTCACCTAGGAACGCCATGACCCAGTTCCCAGCCGCCAAGTAGAGTATGTTCCGAGCGTTCTGACAAAGACGACGCCGACATGTCAGATCCGTCAGCGAAGTTAACATTTGCTAGGTCTGGTGATGGTCAGACTTAGAAATGAGATAATAAGAATTTGTAGCTTTGTTACCTCGTCCATCTTGGAGCTGAACTGCTGGAGGCGGTCAGGGCCGCTGCTGCCGATGTCGTTGAAGATACTGTTGGCGAGAACAGCATCATCGGCGTCGACATGCCGTCGCCAATGGCGCCCACCAGGCCCAGCACCATCAGCGCCACATCCACCGCGTCCGCGTGCATGAACAATGACGCGAACGGCCTCGACGTCGGCGCCGCCGCCTTCGTCTTCCCGGTCTCCGGCACCCCTTCGTCCTTGCCCATCTCTCTTACGATGATAGCTAGGCTGGGCTGGCACAGTGTAGAATGCCCGTATGTATATGTACTGGGAGTTTGGACAACGGAGGCTGTATCAAATGACTCGGCTCACGACTCTTGTAGTATGTAAGCATGTAAACTAGCGTGGTAGCTTTTGACTTTGACCCTTCATAGTTTATAGGATGGGCGCTTGGGCAATTGACGAGCAACCAACTGCTAGTCATAATCAGGCATTCTTTCGTTTTCAGTCAGTCAGGTACGATTGGGAACTGTTTCAAGTTTGCAACCCTTAACCTCGTCGTCATCAACCTCTCCAGTAGAAAGATGAAGCTGAATCAACACGGCGTTGTGGTTGAGTTTCCATTCCATTTCCATTTCCAGTTCCAGGGGCAATCGCGACCGACGTGTCATGCATCTCAGTAGCCGGCGGCGAAACTTTCTCGAGGATCGAGGTGGACGTGCCGGTCATCAGCAGCTGAGCGGCCGGCGGCAATGGACCTCGCCGGCTGGCGGCGGCGCTGTTCCTAAGCCGCCACGCAAAGTCGGAACCAGTCACCGCCCTGCCACACACAGACGAAAAGTTCCCAATTGGTCAGAAGCAGACGCAGCAGAGGGGCAGAGAGGCAGAGACACGCCAGGGCTGGTGCTGAAATCGTTTCCATCCCTGCTCGGCCACCACTTATGGAACATCTATGCATCTTGATATACCAAGTTTCCTCCTTGTTATCTGATAGAAATTATCCTTATGAAAAACTTGATAAAATTAAAACATACAGAGAATACTTTTTTTTTTAGGTTACAGAGAATACGAATGACCAACACGAATACAAATCGAGCAGAATCTACCACAAAAGCAGGGGTAGCGAGGCCCATGGCCTGCTAAGGTGCAACGTGGGCACGGTCCAGCAGATTCAGACGGTTGTGGACTTGATTTCCTAACTAGACTGTTCCCAGACCTAGATTAAGTGGTTCAATATGTTTTATTCCCTACCTGGTGGATGCACCAATGGCAGAAGCTTTTGCTCTAAAAGAAGGATTGATGCTAGCTCAACATATTCGAGGGAACCAGTTAGTTGTCCAATCAGTCTGTTTAGAGGTCGTTGATATTATGAAGAATGAAGGCTTTACTGCAAATTCAGCTGCCGCAATATATGATGAATGCAATATGGTTTGGAGTGGTTTTGATGAGATTTCCTTTGAGCACTTCAGCAGGGAAGCAAATCAAGTGGCGCATGAGATAGCTAGTCAAGCTATGTTTTCTAAAGAGAATTGTATTTGGGACGATGATCCCCCTAGTTTCATTATCCATTTATTAGCCAATGATGTAACTATTCTCAATGAATAAAGCTTGCCTAAGGGCTTTGATAAAAAAAAAAACAACTAGGCCTGGTAGGCTGGTACAAACTATCGGTCAGAATCATTCTATTCTAGGTCTACAACAAATTCTACGATGATTGGTAAGAGATTTCAAAACCAAACTTGACGAGGAATTTCTCAAAAACATCATGTACTATTCAAATTCTACACAACAAATAAACTCTAAAAAATATGATGGTTCAAAAAAAAATTGAAAACGGAGCTAACATTTGAGAGAAAAAACAATTTTAATTTTTTTTATCTAACATGAAGTTCTCCTACCAAATCAAAGAAGCTAATCAGGCCCAAAAGCAATAGGCGGTTTAATGCTGGACCGAGAATTGCGACAGTTTACAAATCCTACGTTATGAAAAATGACTGAGACAACTGCAAATTCTCAGTCAATTAATAAAAATGAGCAAAACAGTAAATATAATGCATGCACGACAGTATAGTGGAATCCTTGTGTTATACTCCAGGTATGCATATATGCAGCTTCCAGGTGGCAACCCGTTTCCTCAAGCATATAGTCAATCACATGTACATCGGAGAAGTAAAAATCATCAATTTCCAAATGCACACTGCATACCTCCCATTACTCTGGGTGAAATCAATCAACAACTCTGACTAGATCAAACAAGATAAAACAAAAGAACTCGCCCCAGAGCTTTTATTAAGTTAATCTCAGACATAATTTACTCCCACTGATACAGAAGTACATACACATTTTTGCTTACTACAACTTAAATAAAAAACATATTACAGGAATTGTACTAATGCCACCACTGTGGCCGAGGGGACTTCACGACAACAATTTCTTTACCAAAGCGTTCGGAAGCACAGCGCGCCCATTCACAAATCTTGTCCTCAGGTATGCTTATATTCGTTATGCCATGACTAAATATCTTCACCATTGGTTCAATGGTTACCTGCTCAAGAACAGCACCATTTCCCAAAATGCCATGCAGTAGCTCGATCTGAGGCCGGTAGCACCGGAACCCACTGACGTAGACTATTTTGAGGTGATCAAGGCGACACATCGGGAAGACCTCGCCCTCACTACGCCAGCAACGGCCACCATTCGCACCAAGATAGAACATCTGTTTACCAAAAATTCATAGATCACATATTAATTTGGCTGAAACAACCCGAGCCAAATGTTGTTGGATAAAGTCCAACTTTAGTCCCTTTCACTATTGCCTCAGTTTAATTTTTGTCAACTCTTGTACGTGGGTTTTATGTTGGTTTCACATACACCATGCTGATTAGCATACTACATGGCCTCCTCTTTTACCTGGTTCCCTCCCCCATCTTCCTACCGCACCAATTAATCCTTTTCTAACCTCTTTGGCTACACAGCATAATGACCATTGCAGTCGCCATGCTGCTCCGCATCAGAATTGCAGAATCCGTGTCACTAAAACAGGGGGGGGGGGGGGGGGACATGCCATCGCAAGAGGTAAGGGCTGACTTAATTTCAGCACTAAAGGCTGTATGACCGTAAACAAAAGAAGACTAGAAAGAACAGAACATTAAAGAACAGAGCTCTTACCATAGGAACTAGCTGTGAATGCATGAAGGATTGTTATCTTGAGAGCAAGCCCAGTCTGTACTCGCGTTGCGGAATATGCAATGCAGCTAAAATAATTTTGAACCTTTTTTTATTTGGTGGCTATGCAATTTAATCTGGCATGCAGCAGTGGCCAATATTACCCTGCCGACAGAGCTCTGATGCAGTTATTACCAGCAGCAGCATTCAGCAGGTGGGCACCAGGATCTAGGTGTGCATGTAGCAGGATGAACAGGGGAATACCAGCAAGGGAGAATTTTTTTAATTTTATTCATTCTTTTAATAATATTTTAAAAAAACCGGTCGTTTTGGCCGCGCCAGACCGACCGGCGCGGCCAAATACCCCTGCCGCGCCAATGCATGTGGCGCGGCAGGGCTGCCACGCTGGCCGCGGGCACCAGCGAGGCGTCCAGTGGGCCAGCCTCTGTCGCGCCACCCCGCCTGGCGCGGCGAGCCCGGCGAGCCCTGCCGCGCCACCCCGCCTGGCGCGGCAGGGCCGATTTGAACTGGGGCCGCGGGCTCCTCTTCTCTTTCTTCCTCCTCCCTTTCTTCTCCTGCACGCGCGAACAGACACCAGCCGCCGCCGCCGGCCATATTCCGGCCAAATCGGGCCGTTTTTGGCCGGGAAAAGCGGGGGAAATCGTTCCCCTCCCTCCCGTGAAGGTATTCCCACCTTTTTCCCCTTGTTTCACCATGGGATTTGGAAGATATGAGTAGGTTTAGGTGTTTTAGGGTTTGTGATATGTTTTGAAATTTTAGTGATTTATACGTTTGTTTCTTACAATGTGATGGTTAGGATGAACGTAGTACTGGATATGCCCTCGATTTGAACGTGTAGAATTAGTTGCATGCTTTTATTCTACGATGTTGTGAAGGGATTAGGTTTGTAGGGTATATTAGGAGAAATGCATTTGTGAAAACTCATGTTGTTTGTCTAATTCTTGTTGAAATGGTTATTTTGTAGATGGTTTGTTTAGTCCGTTGGTTTCATGGTGGGGTTGTGAAAGAGAATGGGGAGTTTGAGAATATGAAAGATGTCACGCGAATGTTTGAAGTTACCCCGTGTTTGGACGTGGATTTGAAAACTGATGTGGAATGGGATCAATTTAAGAGATTAGTAGAGCAAGCTAGTGTGCCTTATTTGGACGTGGTTGTTACTAGCCGAAAAACTGCCGGTAGAGAGGGAGGTAGAGAGTTAGTGCCTCAGCTTGGGACACAGGAGTCAACAATCTCACAGTTAGGTATTGGTGTGATCCAACAAGAGCAAATGCAATCAAAGGGAACAGAGTGTGCTGATGATTCTGATAGCGAGACCTTTAGCTTTGATGAGATAGAACCAGGCACGGCACATGATTATTTCCCTAATGATGTATTTGAGATGGAGGAAGTTGAGCAGGATGATGATGATATTTCAGAAGGTACTGATGGTGGGGATGACAATGATGGGTAAGACAATGATGGGTATGAATCCGAGGGAGAAGAGTTAGAAAGGGACAGTGCACCACCTCTAGGAGACAGTCATCCGTATGATGATGACACATTCGTGCGGCATATGGCGGATGGTGCTCATAAGCGTGGCTCTGTGACGTACACTGCTCGTGAGATCGATCTGCTAAAGCAATGTCATGTAGAGATTCCACATGTTGCCAATGACAAGGACATAAGCCGTGTCGATAGGGCTATCTGTGAGACCACCTTGGTGCATGCAGAAGACGAAGGTTTGCCACAATATGAGACCTCTGAGATTGAGGCAAAAAAGAAGTTTGAAACCTTTGAGGACCTCAAGTTTTTCTTGGCTGACCATGCGGTTAGATTTCATAGACCGTTCACCGTTGTTCACTCTGACAAGAACGAGAGGTATGAAGTCATGTGCAAGCAAGAGTGCATGTGGCGTGTTTGGTGTCGCAAGGTGCGTGGCACAGAGAAGTGGAAGATTACAAGAGTTAAGCAACCTCATGAGTGTCGTTCCTCTAAGCCTAAGCAAGTGCACCCGCAGTTGACAGCATCATATCTGGGGCACCGAATTCTGGGCATTGTTTTGAAAAACAATGATGAATCGATTCTCTCTCTCATTGAGTCGATATTCGCCTTTAGTGGATACCGTGTGAACTACTCTAAGGCATGGCGTGCAAAACAAAATACGATAGCCCTGCTGTGGGGAGACTGGAAGGAGTCCTACGCACTGGTTCCACGACGCCTTTGCGCAATGCCTTACTACAATCAGGGCGTGAAATAGTTTATCCACACAGGTGACATGGTCCAGCTTGATGATGGAGTGTACAAGCCCGTAATGCAGAGGGTTTGGTGGTGCTTTCCACAGTGTGTCGCTGCTTTTCAGCATTGTCGTCCGATTATACTCGTGGATGGCAAATTCTCCTTGTGCTGAGGTAGTATATTGTTTGTGTGTTAGTAAACTCCTCGTGCTGAGGTAGTATATTGTTTGTGTGTTAGTAAAATAGAAATGTCGTCTTGAATGTTTGTAACGATGGTGACCTATTGTTTACATTTGTTTACTTGTTAAAACCATTGTTTTATAATTAATGTGTTACCTTGTTATAAATTTATTGTAACATGTTATTGTTATTTAATTTTTCAGGATGGCGCACCCTCGGTTCCCGCTCCTTGAGCTGGCGTACGACGACACCCACCGCGCCCACATGATCGCCGACCAAAATATGGTAAAAATCTCTGCATATCTTAATGCGTTTCATATCCTGGTAATATGGTCAAAATTTATGCATATGTTAATAATCGTTCATTTTGTTTCAGGTCCTACCTTGCCTACGCGCACGGGTGCATGCACCCATGCACTGGGACAGCCGCTACGCCCCCTACATGCTTCGGGCTGGTTTCATCCCTATAGCGAGGACGGTTTGTATGGGACTACCCCCATGGATGGGGCTCTACTTACCGCTCTGGTTGACCGATGGCGTCCAGAGACGCACACTTTCCACATGCCTTGTGGGGAGATGACGGTGACGTTGGAGGACATGGCGATGATCTCTGCTCTCCCCTTAGAAGGAGCGGCAGTAACAGGAATTATCCAGAGCGAGAACTGGCAGGACATGGTCGAGGAGCACATAGGTATTAGGCTCTTTGTCGTTATATTTCATACTATGTTTTGATTATCTCGTGACTTATTAAACTTTTTTGTGTATCATAGGTGTGCGGCCTCCAAACCCAGGAGCAAAGAAGACTTCAGGTGTTACTTCTTCTTGGCTGAGGCAGCACTTCAACGTCTGCCCAGTAGATGCTGACGATGACATTATTGAGAGGCACGCAAGAGTATGGCTGTGGCACTTTGTCAGCTCTTTCCTGTTCCCCAACGCTGCCGGGAGCACTGTTTCTTGGATGTTCCTCCCCATTCTTGCTCAAGACTGGGACATCATAAGCGGCTACAGTTGGGGTTCGGCTGCCCTTGCCTGGTTGTATAGGCAATTGTGTTTTG
The DNA here is from genome assembly GCA_015342445.1 of Digitaria exilis. NCBI lineage: Eukaryota > Viridiplantae > Streptophyta > Magnoliopsida > Poales > Poaceae > Digitaria > Digitaria exilis. The sequence goes on from JACEFO010001965.1 coordinate 1,916,039, forward strand.
CTTGCAGACGGTCCAAATATGGGTCAAACATCGGAGGTTGTGCCTTTCTACTTCAGATTTGGGCTTGGGCACGACTTCCAGTTGGACGACCTTTCTGTGAGGCTCTACCAGTACGTATACCATTCTCAATATGATCTATGTTAGTACGTTCATATATTTTTTGTGACTTATTGGTTTTGACAGGCCTGGCCATTTACTGATTCCATGCCCCCGTACGCTTATGTGTGGAAAAATGCGGAGGCTGTTCGTGGACCTCCTCGTAGACGCTACACAGCCTACACCAACGAGATTGACTGCTTGACAGGGAACCAGGTATACAGGCATTTACTACTCTTATGAGGGGCACAATGTTTAAATTGTTACTTCTGTTACGAGAGGCACAATGATTAAACTGCTGAAAACGCCTATGCACAGGTGGAGTGGACATCGTACAGACACAACGAGCTTGCTGCCTATCTGTCCTTCATGTGTACCAGAGATCAGGATTTGTGGAGAACACCGGTAGCAATGATCTGTTACTACATTATCGAGTGGCACCTGCCGCATAGGGTGACGCGACAGTTTGGCAAGAGACAGATCGTGCCTCCAACTGATGTGTCTACCTCACAAGCTCTGCACCAGTAATACACCGAAGCACTTCTATTTAATTTCATGCATCATTGGAATATGGTACACCGAGAATGACTGGAGGGTGACCCATCAAGACTACCTCCACATGTGGGAGCAAAGGCAGAGACACCACATCACGGCAGGAGAGGACTGGTTTCCAGGTGAGAACCAACACTACCTCCTTTGGTTCCACAGAGTGGCTAGGACAAGGTTAAGGCCCACCGCGATGGAGTACAACATGGAAGATGTGGACACAGACGCGGAGGACGACTACGATGTCGACACTCGCTGGGGCAATCAGCCGGAGCGTGCACCTCTACACGACCATATGGTATTTATTAATAACTGTTACATAATGTGTACGTCCTCGTGCAACTGTTCTTAATACATTGTGCATGCACATAGGGACGACAGCTTTCACGCATCGTCAATGATGCTGGGGTGGCCATGAGGCATGGCAATGATGCGCGATTTCTCCCATCTTTCGTGGAGGTAGAGTCATTCCCAGTTTTGTTTACTTTTGTGTCTATTTTCTCAAATTACTAACTATATGTTATGCAGAGAGTTAGAAGAACCTGCCGAAGGATGGCCTTGAAGCTTAACTGCGTGACTGCCAACCCCGTGGACCCCGCACGTACCCCTGGTGGATCGTCTGATTCTCAGCCCACGGGTGGTGGATCTTTGGCTATGGCTGGACCATCCTCCTCGCATAGGGCTGGCAAGGCACCTGCATCCCCACAGGCAAGTGACGAGGGCGTGCCTGGGGAGGACTCAGAGGGCTCACCAGCCCCGGGATTCGCAGATCAGTTCATCTTCAGTCAGCACATGGATGACGCCCCGCCATACACTCAGACCCAGGGAGAGTCAAGCCAGATGAACATGACGCAGACTCAGGGAGAGTCTAGCCAGGTACGTCAACGCTGTGTATTATCGTTTACCGTTATTTTCCTATGAAGTGTTGAATTATTTATTAAGACATTTTCATTTGACATGTTTCATTAATAGGACTCGGATGGCGATGCACTACCTCGGCGACGCCGTCGGCGTGACGGCTCTGACGTTCCCAGCAGTGCCAATCGCCTATAGACCGGGGCACGTAGGCAGCGTCGGGCAGCAAATGTCTTCAGCCCACCAGATCAGAGGCCGCCACGGCGTTGAATCAAGACTTCCAGTTGAACCATGTGTATTGAACTTGACTGTGTTCAAGTATGCTATGTTTTAAACTCTGTGTGTGTTGAACTTTGCTATGTATTAAACTTTGTGGTGAACTATGTGTGTTGAACTTCGCTATGTATTAAACTCTGTGGTTCTATGTGTATTGCACTCTAGTAAACCTTATATTCGTGTCTATATACATGTTGAATGCCGAGTTGAACGTCGAACACAACCACAGCAAGCAAAGCAAAGAAGAATAGAATTCTAGCGTGGCGCGGCCAAAGAGCACTGCCGCGCCAGGCGGCCAGGCACGGCCAAAGAGCACTGCCGCGCCAGGTGGCCAGACGCGGCAGTGCTCTTTGGCCGCGCCAGACGGCCAGGGGCCTGCCGCGCCTGGTCGCCTGACGCGGCACTACTCTTTGGCCGCGCCAGGCTCCTTGGCGCGGCAGAGCCCAGATGCTGGACTTTAGTGTTTTTGTCGTGTTCGACATTGTGCCGCATGAAACTAAAGGACTAAACTCTAGGTCCGTTACAAATATAGTTGAAGGACTAAACTCTAGGTCCATTAGAGAAATACAAATAACAGTTGCAGGACTAAAGTCAAAGTCCAATACACAAATACAAATAATACTTGCAGGACTAAAGTCAAAGTTCATTACACAAATACTAATATTACTTGCAGGACTAAAGTCAAAGTTCATTACACAAATAAAAATAATAGCACGATGATACAATAAAAGATACACCATACAGCTAGTCCGACTCACAACCAGAGAGTATCTCATCGTCACCCCAACCATCATCTTCATCCGAGCTGATAACCACCACTCCCTTGCCCTTGTTAACCGCAGGATCAACTGGTGCAAATGTCACGCGTAAGCCCGTAGACTTCCCTTTGTCTTTTTCTTTCCGCAAAATAGACCCAGGAGCCCTCACCGCATCTCTCTGTGCATCCCTCATCCCAACGAATCCATCACTGCTCCTCTCCAAAGCACCCTTCCTAATTGTCATGTTACAGGGCAAATCCCCAACAAGAACCCTCATAGCCTCTAGTTGTGCCTCTCTTGCCCGATCCTGTACCTGTCTCTCCAAATGGCTCTCCTCCTCCAACTTCCTTCGCTTCTCAGCCCTCTCATCTCTGGATAGAGGTCTTGCATACAATATCCTATTCAGCCTCCAATACTTGATAAGCGTGTCATGAGCCTATAGAATAGGGGGCCTACACCTCTGCTCCTTGATGTACTCGTCAAGAATGGTACCAAATAGAAGCTCATCATCTGGCAATGGGACATCATACTTGTTCCTTATCTTGTCCCTCAATTCTCTAGTTTCTCTTTATTTGTCTCGTTGACCCAAACATCTGAACCTAGCAACAAGCTCATCACGACCACTGAACCATTCCCAATCACATGTCCGGCCCTCCTGCGCAAACAATATCGCTTCATCAATACAAGACTGTGCAACACTGAACTCCAAAAGATAAATCAAACATAAATATCATATCACTCACCCAAAAAGCGTTTCCATTGCCGCAATACCATCCATAAGCAAGCTCTGAGGGAACCACACCACGCTCGGCCAAAATACCACACTTGCATCTCTTTTCAGGATACTTCGTACATGGCCATGGAGCCTGACCAGCCTCATACGCACGCACCTCCTCATCACTTGGCCAAACTGACCGCGGGCCCTGAACGTACTCATTGAACTGACATACTGGCCAACCGTCCTGCAAGTTTAGTTAGTTTCAGATTATAAAAAAAATAATATAACTGCATGAAAACATATAGGTATAAGTATTATGTACAAAGAATACAAATGCAAACTAACCATCGTCTTTATCGAGCAACGGAAGAATGGGGAGTACTTTAGCTGACCGCTAGGGGAACCACCACGGGGAGGCACCACCAAGGTAGCACGGACTCCACAATGGCAGAGCGGAGGATCCTTCCTACGCCTTCGTGCAGTGGACATCCTCTCGTCTACGGTCATTAGAGGGGGGTTTGGTGGGGGAGCAACCCAACACCGAAACTCATGGTATGGCACCAGTTTTTGACTCTCATATGGAAACAGCCGGATCCTAGGATCAAATTTCTCTGGGCCATCAATCCATTGGAAAAACCAACAAGGCAGGGGCTCATACGGATATCTCGCCCTCTCATATTTGAACCTGCATATATAGTACGTTCGTCCTACAGTCTTTGGGTGCCTAGATTGTTTGACCTCCGCTGGCACGCCGCAATAACAATTTGGAACAGGAAGGGCCGGCGGAACAGGGCCATGTGCATCCTCCACAGATGGATACTGACCATACCCCCTCTGGCGTAGCATCCTCTCAGGGACAACGGCAGGATTATCAAAGTCCATCACATAACTGCAAATATATACAAAAATAAAGTGAATGAGTACTGAACTCTAAGCAGACCATAACATTAGGGACAACTCTTCCATTACATCATCTCTAAAAACAAAGCATATGAAATGGGACAACTCTTCCATTTCACCATAAAACCCTCCCCAAACTCTAACCAACGCGTTCATTTCACCATCTCTAAGCAAATCATAACAAATGTAACAAGTATTTCATTTCACCATCTAACCCTAACCAACCAAACTCTAACAAAAAACTAACAAATGAGGTCCAACATAGAAGATTCAAGAGGGGAGAAGCTTACTGGAGATGGGGGGACCGATTTCCACAAGTTTAATCCGCAAAAAATGGACCAAAATGGGGGGAGTGGAGCTCCAGGCGGCGGCTGCAGCGCGAGCAGCGTCGCTCTGGACGGAGGAGGAAGACGGGAAGAAAGAGAAGAGGAGCCCGTGGCCCCAGTTCAAAACGGCCAGGCGGGGTGGCGCGGCAGGGCTCGCCGCGCCAGGCGGGGTGGCGCGGCGGAGGCTGGCCCACTGGATGCCTCGCTGGCGCCCCCGGCCAGCGTGGCGGCCCTGCCGCGCCACATGCATTGGGGCGGCAGGGGTATTTGGCCGCGCCGGTCGGTCTGGCGCGGCCAAAACGGCTACCGGGTGCAAATATTGTCCTGGACCGGTTTTTTTATAATATTATTAAAAAAATGAATAAAATTAAAAAAAATACGCAAGGGATGGGATAACGGGGAACAGGAGAGCTCAGTCCAAGTCATCATCAGATCGGGGAGGGAATAGAGCAGGTAAAAGGGGAGGCCACCTAGGATATAAGTCAGCAAAGACGACATGTGAAAAACCAACATATGAATACCACTTAGACATTATTGTTGAACAGTAAAAAGATGAGGATTAAATCTGATCGAAAATAAAAGTTGGGGACAAAATTAGATCGAGACAATACCAAATGTTGTTTGTTGCCAAAGAAAGGAGAACATTGTAAAAAAATAAGGAGATAAGAAATCAGAAAAAAAAAATACTCACATGCAGTTCCAGTGTCTCCAATCTGGGTGCAGAATCCAAACAATGAGCCAGCTGAAGAATTCCAGAGTGGTTATTTGGACCATCAGTGAAAACAGTTATGTCACAAGTCAGTTTCTTCAAATTTACAAGCATGCATGTTGGTCTTGTCATCCTATGCACCTGAAACACGACCAAAACAAACAAGAATACATTAACAAATGATTTGAGCATCGATGGGTCAAGCAATTAAAAACAACAGGTACCTGTGAGGGCCAGGTCGGATTATCTTCCTGCATAACAACACTAGCATGTAGCTCCCTGACTGCTGATATACTGGGAATTCCTGTGATGGAATGGACCAATCCTTTATTACTGGCTTGTTCAGACAATAGCATCCTAAATTTGATGGTTACCTTCTCTAGATTTGAGCAGCCATGAAGCACTATAGGAATCACATTCCCTCGGTACCCAAAATGAGTAAGACCAGAAACATGAAAATCAACAACCTTAAGAGGCATATTGCAAATTAGCAAATGTGTAAGTTTATCAAGTGGGTGTGGTATATTCAGTTGTGTGACACCAGAGCAAGCGATGAGCTCTAAGTCCTCAAGAATAGGGCAATTTAGTAAAAATTCTGTAAGATCTCCAATTATTTTAGCACAGTACAAATGAAGCTTCTGAAGTTTATTAAAGCCACATATATCCAAGTGTGGCTTTATATAAACATTAGTGAGAAACAAGGATTCAATAAAAGGACCATCTTCACCATCTAATGCCTCAAGAGGGAAATGATAAACCTCTCCGATAGGTCCTATATCATTCCTTTGCATCCCCAGGTTCATATCTATAATCTTAGCCTTTGAAGAAGTAGCAAAGTATACCCACCTATCAAGATGATCTGAGCGGTTGTTCTGAAGGTAGCACCTGATGCTGAACTTATTAAGCCTTATACCAGTGTGCTGCCGAACAACAGAATTTACCGTCTCAATGAACTTTGCTCCTTTTATTTTGACACTATCGTCATCAGTGGGCCCATCTGCTGTGCCATCAAAGCATAAATTAGGGTACTCGGTCCATACCTCTCTCCACTTTCTTGACACAATGCTTGTCCTTGCAGCCTCTTTCAGTGACTGTAGGGACAATACCAAATGCTGAATTTCCTGTCATTAGAAAGGACAATAACAGGTGTTGAGTTTTGATCAATAATACAGAAATCGTACAGTACTCAGTAGTGAGCACACAACGATTATAGAGCTTCAAATGCTTTTTGTTTGGGCAAGGAAAAGTACAGCGCATGTACAGTTTATTGTATATTTCATACCACAAAACACACTGCGGGGAAGTAGATGATTCTTTGGTTGTATATGATGCTCCTTTATGTTTCAAGGTAAAGAATCTGTTGTCTCAACAGAAGCACTCAAGAGGAGCGCTAAATGCCAGGACCAAGTCAGAAGCAAAGCTAAAGCAAACATTGTAGGAGTCTCAGATGAAATTATGATTACTTTTTAAGAAAATTAAGCAGGGTAAGAGAGAGAAAAGTATGTACTTTATAAAAAGTTGTACTTCAGTAATTACAAACATCCAGCATCTGGAGGGAATGAACTGAAGCAACCTAGATAATGGTACAAATTGTAAATTTATAATCGACTGGATCCAAACTAATGCAAAACAGAAGATGATTTCTGGACTTTGTGCACAAATTGCAGCAAGAAGAGTCCAAATGGCTAGGTTGTAGAGGAATTTTCAAATTATGTTTTTGTTCTCTTTGAAATATGGAGTTCTGCTGTCCATGCCCTCTCAGGCCTCATAACCTACCAGAAAGCATCAGCATCTTAACATCCGCACATAGAACAGCAAAATAAATCACAAATATGTATCTCTCTATATATATATAAACGTCGTGGGTCCCACCTGTCAGGCAGAACTGTTTTTCTTCTTCCCGTGACCGACAAGCGCTCCTATACGAAGATGGAAAGAGCACAACATAACAACACCTCGATTAGATCCAGACACGGCACATACAATATTCAATTTCCAATAACACGTATCGATGATTCCATATAGGAAGGCAGCAAAGAAAGGAGAGAGGATTCGATCAGGTTGAACAGAAACAACCAAGCTGATGCGCAGCCCTACCGAGTCGATCTCCACCGCGGATTGACCTCGAGACACCGCCCTACCACCGTCGTGCACTGCTCCACCCACTACCCCTCGGCAACTCCCACGCTCCCTGCCTTGTACGCTCCATCTCACACGCGGCTACCACACCGAGGTCTGGAGAGCTTCTGGTTGTCGACTGCCGTCATGGAGGCAATACCAGGAGCGGAGGTGAGGTGAGGTGGGGAGCGCACCTGTAGGCGTAGCAGTAGGCATGGCCTGTGAGCTCTAACGGCTTGGCCTCCACCGGTGCTGCAATTTGCTCACCCCCGCCGCTCGCCATGGTCCTAGATATTGAAGTGGCACGAGTTGCTGCGCAAAGGAGATGAAGGGACCACAAATCCATCCGGTACAAGGATAAATGTCAGTGAATTTACTTAAAACCCCCTGTAGTTGATGTAAAATTCACGGATGAAAATCACTATTACACAATTTTACAAACAGTAAAATCTTCGAATCAAAAGGACTCTAGGTTTCTCAGTATTAAGTAATGTATTTAGTCTTTCATTGTTATGCCATCCTTTTCAATTTCATCAATTAAATTTAGCATCGATAACTTGGTTGGAGTTGTGGATTTATCAGTACAATACTCTGAAAAAATATAAAAGAAAATAAGTGTGTCCAGATTGTAGAAAGAAACAATGTACCTTCAGAAAAACACTGTAGCGAAGTCCTAGGATGCGTGTTTTCTGAGAGAGAGGTATAGTTGAATAGTAAAAAATTGGAACGAATAGTGATTAGTTTGAAATCCGAACGGGACAATAGGTTTTGTGGGGCGGCGACAAATACCAAGAGTTCATGATTAAGAACTAAAAGTATTCATCCCTCACGAGTCGCTAATTCCCATGGCAATTGATTCTTTTAATATTGATTGTTTTATGTATGCATGTGCAATCGCTTTTGTATTCGTTATTATCGAATTTCACCACTAACAAGCAAAACAACTAGATTTTATTTACATGAATAAAGTACATGAGAGCAGAAAATAGAGAGATAATATGAGAGATTGGTTGAAGGGAGCATATATTTTTTTATAGATCATATTCTAAATATGACTAAAATATGATAATATATGTTGTCTAAGTCCGTAGCATCGCACGAACATTTTTGCTAGTATATATATAATTTCTAAAGCAAGCCATCATTCTGCCTTTTCCATGGTCCGTCGTCCGTCGTGAGGCCCATGTGTCAGTCTCTTAGAGAGAGAGAAGCTGCTGGGACCACCGGTTGGTCGCTGAGTCAAAAACTCACGTGCCAACTCCAGCAAACGGTTCGCGCGTGGGCAACCTTTCTCTGTTCGACTACGCACGGTCTGTTCCTGTTCGACTACGCACGGTCTGTTCCCAGGCTCGTTGCTATATAAGCACGTCCTTCACTCAATGTGCGGCCGAGGTGGGACTAAAGCAAGTCCTGGTCTGCACTTCCCATGGCAATTATGGAAACACCGCCGTATACCAGCGCAATGGCACTTGCGCCCGCGGGTATAGAGTGACTAGCAACTTGACTGCGTTTATTACCTTCTTTTTGTTATGTGCTGAATTTTGTTCAAAGGCAAGTACAACCGTGTAGATGACAACCGTCTTTTTGACACAAATAGACAACTCAAATAGACATCTTATACAATGGATTGTCTGTTGGCTATCTGTAAGATATTTAATTCATTAAGTAACACACAAATCATGGTGATATAGTCCATACTTAGGTGTTTAGATCGGAAAAGATTTCCTGAAAAAACACTGTAGAAGAAAAGCAGTGTAGATGAATAGTTATTCTGTGAGTGGAAGAGTGGGATGAATAGGAAAAAGTTGGATAAATAGTGTTTTTTAAGAGTTGGTGAATCTAAACGCACCTTGTAGCTATTTTGTTGCATACATGGTGTTATCTTTGTCCCTTCTTTTTTCCATCCCTTTTTGTTTATATCGTTTCACTTCTTTTTTTTCTTACGTGATAACATGCATATGAGCCTTTTATTTATAGCCTTGCAGGAAAAATAAGATATATGCGCTCATATTTATTGTCCTGCGGGAAAAATAAGGCTTGATTAATCGTGTTGGGCTCGATGGGTGGCCGCATGCACAATCAAGCCTAGTCGTGCGAGTGCAACAGGCCCCAAACCAAGTCACCAATCACCTTGGAGCACGAGCTCCACTCATAGACAAGTGAGCTCTGCTCATTGACAAGTGAGATGACGACTAGGCCTCGGCTATAGATGGCCATATGGGCCGCCCAGCCCGACCCGGCCCGGGCACGATGTGGCCCGGCACGAAGCGGCCCGGCCCGACGTGGCACGAAGGCACTTCGTGCCGTGCCTGGGCGGCACTACGTGCCGAAGTCGGCGCCCAGGCACGGCACGCAGGCCATTTTATCGTGCCGTGCCGGCACGAGGCACGGCTTCGTGCCGTGCCCAGCCCAGCGTGCCGTGCCAGAGGCCGGCCCAGACAGTCTTCCACAGTTCAATCAGTTCACATTTTCATCACCAAGTTATATATAATCACAGAATGAGCAATATGAATTTGAGCTGTTTGTTTTGCTGCCTCATTAAAAACCTTTGTAGGTAAAAACTCACACCTCGTGAGAAAACCCTACAAAGGAAAAAAGAGTACAGCCAGCTCTAAGTTCAGACATTCAGTTCATAATATTACAAGTTCATAGCATTACAAGTCCACTAATCTAGATATAAATTCTCAAATGACTCTTCAAGCTTGGGATCTTCAATATCATGTTGCATTCTGGCATCAGCTTGCTCCCAATCCTTGATCAAGCCTAGCAATCAATCTACACAACTGAGTACGAGCAACCTCAGGGTTGTACTCCCAAAGATGCAGACTACCATCAGGATTAAACTTAAGCTGGGACTGAGAAGTAGCATTGCGAGCTAACAAAGTAGGACATTTAGGAATATGTCTAAGCAAATGACCAGTACCACCAGTAGATTGACCAGAGTAAGTTTTTTTGCAGTGCTTACATTTTGCTGCAGTTCGCACCTTCTTACCAAGCTTGATCTCGATGATCTCGTCGAAGTGGTCCCAGGCAGATGATCTCTTCTTTGGGCCGCTACCGGTGCCGGTGCCTGCCGTGCTCTCACTCTGGCTCTGTGGAGTGGCACTTTCAGAGCCAGAGGGCGGCTCCGGCAGGTCAGGCTCAACCTGGATGGGAGCATTGTTGCTGCCCAACAACTCGGCAACACCGGCATCCTCCACGTCGTCTGCGGCCTCAGGGATCCCCATCAGCCGACACTCATCGTTGTGGTAGAGATCCATCGAGGCCTCCGGTTCCTCACGGTGTGCGCACGGCCTGTATAGAGCGCAACAGAGCAAGAACAAGTGAGAACAGAGCAAGAACAAGTGAGAACAGAGCAAGATCAAGTGAGAACAGAGCAAGATCAAGTAAGAACAGAGCGAGAATGGGGCTTACCAACAACACCGGAGCGCCGGAGTGGCCGTCGACGTCGAGGACTTACACAGACGCGGGGGAGAAGAGAGGCAAAGTGAACAAGAGCAAGAACAAGTGAGAACAGAGCAAGATCCGGCCGACCTGCGTATATCCGGCGGCTAGGGTTTTGGACGGAGTACCCGACAGCGTAGATCCGGCGGCCAGAAGTGGCCACGAGGTGGCCGGCGGCGTAGATCCGGCTGAAGCAGCACACCTCCTTCAAATCCCCAAGCCAAAAGGTGGCTAGGGTTTTGGACGGAGTACCCGACAGCGTAGATCCGGCGGCCAGAAGTGGCCACGAGGTGGCCGGCGGCGTAGATCCGGCTGAAGCAGCACACCTCCTTCAAATCCCCAAGCCAAAAGGTGGCTAGGGTTTTGGACGGAGGTGGCCGGCTTCTAGAAGAGGGGAGGAGGAGGACGCCGGTGTGGATCCGGCTTCTAGAAGAGGGGAGGAGGAGGACGCCGGTGTGGATCCGGCCGTGGACGGTGCGAGGAAGTCGCCGACGGCGGGGATCCGGCAGGAGCGGAGGCGAGAGCGAGAGGCGAGAGCGAGAGGCGAGAGCGAGAGCGAGAGGAGACGGAGCGTCTGGAGTGTTTGAGTGGATGCGAGGAGCCGCGACGCGACCCGCGAGGAGTCGAGGTGGAGGCGGAGGCCACGCGGCCGCGGCGTCCCGGCCGTATACGCCAATCAATGGGCCAGGTGGGCCGCTTGCCAATGGGCCGGCCCACCGTGCCTCCCCTGGCCCGTAACTTCGTGCCGGGCTGGGCCGGCACGCCGTGCCTAGGTGCAGGCCCAGGCCCGGCACGCCCATCGGGCCGTGCTGGCCCGAGCCCAATGGTCGTCGTGCTGGGCCGGCTCGTGTCGGGCCAAAACTCCGTGCTTTGGGCCGGCCCATGGGCCTCGGGCCATATGGCCAACTATAGCCTCGGCGACGGGCGCGCACTGCAAAACTTCCTTGCATGGCGGGCGCGCACGGCAACGGCGTGTAAGTGCATGTAGGTGCATATTTCACAGTTTGATTAATACAAAATACTTAATGTATCTTCATAATAGGCGTGGCTTTTTGATTCGTGTGGCGAGCTACTAAGTATGACTTAATCTATGCATGTAAGAGCTTGCGGAAAATTTAGTGTTAAATATAATATATGCGTCATTTTCTAATATTGACACTCTGACACGTGGATCTTGGGCATATAATCCCACCCCTCTTTGATTAAAGATTAGTTCCTGGCTCCGCCATTTATTGTGATCAGTCGTCTATACTGAATGCATGAAGCCATACAGATACAGGTGTTGGGTGTTCACTCCGGGCCAGCAATATAAGACACATGAGTAGATGAGTAGATATATAGAGTGAACATACAATATAAGACACAACAAAAAAAATTTACTAAGTATGTTATATTATATGTTAACTCTGTATATCTACTCATGTGAAGCCCAAGAAAATTTGATTTATCATTTTCTGATTTTTCTGTATTTAATATGATTTTTCAAAGATTCAGCTAAAAAATAAAGAGGAAAAAAGTCAAAACTAGGTTATTTGTCCGGTTTTGAATAGTTTGGAGTGTGGAATACCTAGTTTTATAGTTCGGGGTTAAGTAGTCCACTACCAATAGATTTTTTTTAGCAAAGTCCACTACCAATAGATGAGGGGGTTATATACTTTTTTTCAACGATTTTGGGTTTGTAGGAGTTGGCCTCAGAAGGCCCATGGGAGTTGGGCCGGATGATTTGGGTTGTAAATCGTGGTAATTACGTTTTTCTTTCCTATTAGATGCGTGACACCGTCACGAGTGATACGCTCAAACGACCAACAATTCTATTAAACTAGAATGCTGACTAGTAAGTATAGCTATTGTTCCAGGTAGATCTGTAGCAGTATCACATTTTCAGTATACTGTATACGTCAGGATTCAGTCCTAGTAGAGCATATGCAGTAGTGGATTTTTTTTCAAACTAGTCGTGAATTCTTGATACCAAACATGGATTATTGGAAATGCCCTCATAGTTTGATCTAACTTTCTCAACTGTATAGTTCTGGTTCAAATCTCATATAGTGTTGGTTGAATTGTCAACTTTGCTAATGTTTCCTTTAACTTTGCTAATGACAGTAGTCAGTAGTAGACCTTAGAAGTTGCAGGCACCAATGTACTTTTATGCATGCACTACTTAATTACAGCTCATCCTACATGTGTGGATGGTCGCATACTCGCATGTTAAGACAAACACTTAACTTTAAGGCCAGTCGGAAGTTTCATGGGCAATAAATAGAGTGCCACATAGGTAGTTTTGATGATGTGGCAGTGAATTAATGAAGAGAGAGGTGAAATGAGTTTCATGGTGATGAAACTCTTCATGGTGATGAAACTCTGCATACACAGTTACCTAGACAACTTGTGTCTTATATGTAGCCTAGGGAACAACAATAAATGAAACTATGCATTGAGAGTGGGGTGTTTCATACTAGTTTCAAACATTCTTAGATGATGTAGTACTTTAGGTAATCGTGTCCATGAAACTACCATTGAGAATGGCCTAAGAGTACTCTGACTTCAATAGCCTAGTAACACCTGGGAAAAGCAACTTCTCGACCTTTATTGGTTTGGCTGTGCTTTTCTTTGTAACTTTCCTTTCTTTTAACTTTTAATACTGATTGACGCCATGGTGTTACATTTCAGTAATCTGTTTGGCCAAAAGCTATACAAATACGACAACCTTGATGCACTACTATGCACCTATAGAGCAATTGGAGACAGCTCATTGTTGAAGGCAATTTTATTGATTTACCAAGCAGTTCTTCCTTACTGGTTAATCCAAAGTGGGTGACATATATGAACGGGGTTGCAGAACTCAAATTGATGTGTTTTCATGCATAGTCATGGTGCTGGTTGTCTGGTTGCCTCCTTGCTGCAAATTAACCAATTCAAAGTATGTTCCAGAAGGACCCTTGGCCATGAGGGATGCATGTGTGCCTGTCTCCACAACAAATCCTTTCTCAAGCACAATGATCTGATCACAGCATTGGATAGTGCTTAGCCTGTGTGCCACCACTACACTTGTCCTGCCGACCAACATTCGGTCCAGTGCCTCTTGCACCACCTTCTCAGACTGGCTGTCCAATGCACTTGTAGCTTCATCTAGTAGCAAGATACCAGGGTTCTTCAAAATTGCACGGGCAATTGCAACACGCTGCTTTTGGCCTCCTGACAATTGAACACCTCGCTCACCGCACCATGTATCATAACCATCCTTGAGGCCGCTAATGAAGTCATGTGCATTTGCAGACCTTGCTGAGTTCTCGATTTCTTCCACGCTGGCTGTTTCCGTGCCATACACGATATTGTCTCTGATGGTACCTGCGAACAAAGTTGGTTCTTGGCTGACCAACCCAATGTGCTTTCGCAAGGCTTGAAGGTTATATGTTCTGATGTCTCTGCCATCAATCTCTACTACCCCTCTAATTGGGTCATAAAACCTCTCGATAAGTCCAATGATGGTTGACTTGCCTGAACCACTTTGCCCGACAAGTGCTGTTGACTTGCCTGGTTTGATGCTCAAGGAGAATCCTTTGAATATGTCCACATCTGGCCTTGATGGATATACAAAATCAACTCCTCTAATGTACACCTCACCTTTGAGCTTCTCTGGTTTATATCCATCAGGGCTGTCAGCATCTATTTTTGTTTCTCGACCAAGAACGGCAAATACTGATGCTATTGCATCAGCACCCTTTGCAAGATCTGTTGTAACACTACCTGCATCTGCAATTACCATACTTGTGCTTAATAGAATCAAGAAGGTTTGGTAGAAGGCCTTTGCAGTAATTCGGTGCCCAGCCATGAGCATGCCAGTATACCAGAAGGTGAGTGCCCATGTGCATCTCAAAAGGCTCGTGGAGGTGCCAAGGGCCAAACCTGCAAACCAGGACTGACGGATGTTTTCCTTGCGTGGAGCATCTTGTGCTTGGTCAAAGAGGTGCAATATGTGCTTCTGGGATGAGAAAGCAGTTATGGTTCGGAGATTAGAGACAGCCTCAGCAGCTAGCTTACTACATTCAGCTTGTGCCTGTATTGATTTCTTGGACATGCTCTTTAATAAGGCATATCGAGTATAAAAGCAGGTAATGATAACAGGCTGCACGGCTATCATTAGAAGGGCTAGACGCCAAGCAATCACTAGACCCATGATGTAGGCAGTTAGAACCGCAGAAATTGTCTGCACCACCAGAGATATTCGATCGCCCACAAGTGACCTCACCTACAACACAAATAGTATGTCTGGTCAAGTCTTATTCTCTTTTAAATGCTTATATGCATAATTTGTACTTACCATGTTAGCATCTTTGGTAATCTGTGAGCATATGGCACTACTAGAGTTCTCATAACGGTCAAACCACCCAATCTCAAAAGTGAGAAATTTTGCAAGCATTTGTTCCCTGACCCTTTTGGTGAGGTATTCCCCCATGGCAGAAAAGTTGTAATGTTGTCCAATATTAGTTAGGAGCGTAAGCAATCCAAGGGCAACTGAGAGAAGTGTGTAGGTCCTTGTTTTCCTCTTGATCTCTTCATGATCTGTTAAGAAGTACACTGAGATCATGCTGCCCATGGCATATGCAAATACAGGCTGTATGGCTCCAAAAACAATTGCACTAAGGCTTCCCATCAATGCATGCTTCCACTCTGGTGCATTTAGCATAAGTAGCATCCTGAAGGATGGCACAGGGAGCTTTGGATTCTCTTGGTTACCATCATCCTTTGCATCACCCAGTGACTGTGTTGAGCTTGACTTGCTAGCTGCAGAGAAACATCTACTCATATGTTGGCTGCTTGGCTGTTGCGAAACATATATACTTGTAGTTCCGCTAACCTTGTTAGCGTCCATTGAATCTTTGCTTTGCTGAAGGTGCACAAGAGATGAATAGAGTCCATTCTCAATGCCAATCAGCTCATCATGTGATCCTAACTCCTTGACCTCACCAGATTGCATGGCAACAATCATATCTGCATTTTGAATAGTGGAAAGACGATGTGCAATGACAATAGTAGTGCGGCCCATGGAGGCCAACTCAAGAGCCTCCTGTACGGTACGCTCTGAATTAGTGTCCAATGCGCTAGTGGCTTCATCAAGGAGGAGGATCTTGGGTGACTTTAGGATTGCTCTAGCAATAGCAATCCTTTGCTTCTGTCCTCCAGACATTTGGATACCACGCTCACCCACCTGTTTTTAGGTTGTATATGATTATAGTGTCCAATTACGAACAACTTCTTATATGTTTTATAACTGATAGAACTCTAAGGTTTTTGATTTGAACAATGTCAACAAATCAAAATAAACTACTTTCATGATGAGCTAATGTTTTTAACCATCTCTTGTTTCTTGAAACAAAAAGGACAACCCAAGTGGCTTGTATGTTCGGAGCAAGATTATGGAAATTGAACTCTAATTGTTCAACAAAATGGGTCTTTCGAAAAAAATTGTTCAACAAAATGGCTTGTATGTTCGGAGCAAATTAATTACATTGGCAAATTTTATTAGTACCACCCTCTTTATTCCACTTCACAGCTTTATTATCAGTTAGTGTGTGCATATCATGATTGAAGGATATATCTTTTTTTTTTGCACTATACATATGTAAAATTGGCATGCCTGCTCATTCTGTTGTTCAGTCTGTCAGATGACATACTGCTCAATGAGTCTACATCCTTCTAGTGATGTGGACCTCACTTGAAATTTTAGCGTATTGCTATATACTGTTCTAAAAGGGTTATTACATAATTGCTGGCCCACATTACCATTGTAGTTTCAAGCATGGACCATATATTTTTGTGTTTTTAGAAAGTGATAGTGCAGTTTGCAAATGAGAACCATATACTTTTGTCTTTTCAGAAAGTGACAGTGCAGTGTTAAACGCGAGTAACATGCTACTACCTGCGTCTCGTAGCTCCGGGGCAACCGGGAGATGAAGCTGTGGGCGTTGGCCGCCTTGGCCGCGGCGACGACCTCCTCCTCCGTGGCGTCCTCCTTGCCTAACAGTATGTTCTCCCTGATCGACGCCGCGAAAAGCACAGGCTCCTGGCTCACCAGCGCCATCTGCGCGCGCAACCACTTGAGCCGAAGCCGCCGGATGTCGACGCCGTCGAGGGTCACCTCGCCGGCCGACGGGTCATAGAACCGCTCCAGCAGCGCGATCACCGTCGACTTGCCGGACCCGCTGCTGCCCACCAGCGCCACCGTGCGGCCCGCCGGAACGCGCAGGTTGAAGCTCACGAATACGGGGCTGTTCGGCCGCGATGGGTAGAAGAACTTCACGTTCTTGAATTCCACCTCGCCGGCGACGTTCTCCATCGCATCGCCGGCGATGCTCTCCGAGTCTATCTTGGGCACCCTCCTGATCAACTCCATGATCCTCTCCGCCGCCGAGCTCGCCTCCGACAAGTACTTGATGTTCGACAACGCCAACCCCAACGCTCTACATAGTTCGTTAAATCGTGAACAAATTTAAAATGATGCTAGTTAATTAAATAATTAATCAACAATTTAAGATGATGCTAGCTAGTTCATTAAACACATACGCGCCTCCCAAGACGATGATGGCGCAGACGATGTAGACGGTGCCACCCTTGTAGCCATGGTCGATGACGAGGCGGCTACCATACCAAACATTGAAGGCGAAGATGGCGAAGCGGATGCCATTGCTGCCAATGGCAACACCCTTGGCGAGCCCTTGCTTGAGCCCAAGGCGCACCGACTCGTCCATCGCGGTGGAGTACCTCGCCGCGGTGGTCCGTTCCGCCACGAACGAGTGGACGGTGCGCACCGACGACAGAGCTTGCTCGGCGATGGCGGCCGGGCGCGTGTACTGGTCCCTGACGCGGCGGGCCAGGCCGAGGTGGACCCGGCCGTAGAGGACGCCGGGGACGACGAGGAGCAGGATGGAAGGAAGGGCCACGAGGGCCAGCCGCGGCAGCAGCGCGAACGCCACGGCGTAGCCGGACACGAACGCGGTGGCGTTCGTGATCAAGTTTGGGAGCTTCTCGCTCAGCACGTCTTGGATTAGGAGGCTGTCGTTGGTGACGCTGGTGATCACCTCTGATGTGGAGCCGCCGGACTTGAGGTCGAAGTACTCCACGTCTTGCCGGAGCACCGCACGAAGGTAACGTAGCCGCATCCTCGACGCCTGACGCTCCGACGTCCGTGTCCAGCAGTAGCCCTCTGCACGATGAAGAACCCATGGTTTCAGACAGTCAGAGCATGGCTGCCAGGGTATGCGCCGTGCGTGCTCACCTAGGAACGCAGTGAACCAGAGTGCGGAGGCCAAGAAGAGGGTGTTCCTCACGTTCTGATAAGAAAGAGACAGGAAAAAAAAATAAGGTGATGCATTAGAGACACTGTTCATGTAGCATCGCCATGTATTGGAGAGGTCGATCTGAGATGGAAGAACCTGAACGTGAACGTACCTGATTTATCTTGGAGGTGAACTGCTGGATGAGGTGACCAGGGCCGATGCCTGCGTCGTCGTAGACGTGGCTGGTGATTGCCAGCATCAGTGGCGTCGACATGCCGTCGCCTATGGCGCCCACGAGGCCCAGCAGCATGAGCACCACGTCCATGGCGTCCGCGTGCATGAACACTGATGCGAATGACCTCATGGTTGGTGCCGCCTTCGCCTTCGCCTTTACCGTCTCCGGCGGCACACAATCCTTACCCCTCCACCTCCAGCGAGCGAGCTAGCATACAGCGCACATGGTAGTCCTTCTTTATATATATTGCAGCATAGGCCTATACAGAAGGACAGTTGATTCCATTGTTCCTCTCCTGGAAAGATTTTTTATGATTCGAATTCATCAGTTGCTTGATTTGAAAGATTCGGTTTTATTTGGTTGGCCACGGGAGAAGGATTAAATCTATACTATGTTGCTCTAGATACTGTTCATTTGTTCCTGAGACTGATAGGATTTCTGGATTTGTAATAAAATTAAATGACCAAAAGCTCTGCAACGATTCCCACTAGATATGTTACCACAACCTAACATATTTGCAAGTGGAGTAGTGGGCTCACTCCTAAGTGACGAGGGATTTTTATGTTGGCCGGCTGCAAACCAGCATGGGCGCAGGAGATACTTATTGCAGGTGATACGTTAGCAAAGAATCAATTGTTAATTGAAGATGTTGTTGTTTTCACTCTCAGATTAGCACTAGGTCTAATCCCTCCTTTTGCTCTTCATCATGTCAGCAGCATCCACTATCCAATCCTCTCCCACCTCCCTTGTCTCTGCTTTATTTTTATTTTTTTCACCCTCTGATCAGCACCAACCTACTTTGCCCACGTCAAGGATACAAATCATTGGGCGAGAGCACAAATTAAAGGAGGAGTGCACTAGACTACTGACGCTAAATGAGTTCTTTTTTCCAAACCACAGATGAGTGGGAAAAGCGGGGATCATTAGAGGAATCAAATGAGATACTGGCATTGAGGCACACTCCCTACTCCCTAGATACCAGTTCACAAAACTACACACTTGGGATTATAAATGGAAACTAAGGGGGTGTTTGGATCCATGGGCAAATGGTAAATGGCATCTATTTTGCCTTCTTTTTTTTGTCATTTGCCTCCAGACACCCCCTAGGCAAAATGGCAAATGCAAAAATAGTTGGCAAAAGACTCTTACCTCCAAAGTGGCCCAAAAAGTGGGCAAATGGGTAAAATTTTTTGCATTTGCCCTTTTGCCAAGGGAGTGTTTGGAGGCAAATAGCAAAAAAAAAAGACAAAATAGATGCCATTTGCCAAAAGTTATGCCATTGAATACAAACACCCCTAATGGCAAAACTTTTGCCATCTTTTCTTGAGGGTAAAAAATTTGCTCTTTTTTGCTATTGCCCCATGGATCCAAACACCCCCTAAGGCAATTCTGTGAGACTGTGACTACCAAGTTTAGACTTTGATTCAATAATGTATTAATGTGTTGAGACAAAATATGTGCCTTTGTATTTACATTTTATTCAAAAAAAAATCCAGTACTAAGGGGGTGTTTGGATCCATGGGCAAATGACAAATGACATCTATTTTGCTTTTTTTTGCCATTTGCCTCCGAACACCCCCTAGGCAAAAGGGCAAATGAAAAAAATAGTTGGATAAAACTCTTGCCTCCAAAGTGGCCCAAAAAGTCGGTAAATGGGCAAAACTTTTTGCATTTGCCCTTTTGCCAAGGGGGTGTTTGGAGGCAAATGGCAAAAAAAAAGGCAAAATACACCCCTAATGGTAAATCTTTTGCCATCTTTTCTTGACGGTAAAATTTTTTCTCTTTTTATTGCTCCTGCCCCATGGATCCAAACAGCCCCTAAGCTGTGGGGGTGTTTGGATCCATGGGGCAAGAGCAAAAAAGAGCAAAATTTTTACCCTCAAGAAAATGTGGCAAAAGTCTTGCCATTAGGGGTGTTTGTATCCAATGGCAAAACTTTTGGCAAATGGCATCTATTTTGCCTTTTTTTTGCCATTTGCCTCCAAACACCCCCTTGGCAAAAGGGCAAATGCAAAAAATTTTGCCCATTTGCCCACTTTGGAGGCAAGAGTTTTTTGCCAACTATTTTTGCATTTGCCATTTTACTCAGGGGGTTTGAAGGCAAATGGCAAAAAAAAAAAAGGCAAAATAGATGTCATTTGCCATTTGCCCATGGATCCAAACACCCCCTTACTTGTATGCCATAGAAATTTACATGACTTCCTTGAGTGCCATCGAAATTTTCATTCTTCTCTTAGTGCCATGAAAATTTTCAACTCTTCCCTCAGTGCCAATTCTATGAGTTTACAGTTATCTCTCAGTTAACAGCCACGTGAAAAGACCTATTTGCCCCTCCCTCCACACAAACAAAGTATAATTCTGATATTTCCCTTGCATACCATTTGAGATTTATAACATGAGGATGCTATAAATCTCAAATGGCATGCAAGAAAAATAGCAGAATTATACTTCATTTGTGTAGAGGGAGGGGCAAATAGGTCTTTTCACGTGGTTGTTAACTGAGAGATAACCGTAAACTCACGTAATTGGCACTGATGGAAGAGTTGAAAATTTTCATGGCACTGAGAGAGAGGAATGAAAATTTCGATGACACTGAAGGAAGTCATGTAAATTTCTGTGGCATACAACTAATTCTCTCTTTTATATTGACATGAAATACCATCTCGAATAGGTTATTTTTTAAAATAACATGAGACACCGTTTTTTTTAGACTACTTGTTTTTTAGAAGATTTTTACGTTTAAAACATGACATAATTGGGCCAATTCTCATGGGTCTTATGGAAACTGGAGCCCCATTTGCAAAGGCCCAAATCAATAACCGAAACTGGCCTCACAGAAGCCCAAAAACATTCTCGACTCGGTCGGGGCCTCAGCAGCGAACCCACCTCGTTGCCGCCGCCGCACCCGACCGTTCTCTCGACGCCTCCAATGGAATCCAAGCCATCTGTGCAGAAGCCATTGCAATCGGGCGAAGGATTCCAACCCTAACTCCTATCCGCCACGAGGTGCACCATTTCGCATCCGCCGCCACCGTGGTGTGCCCGACGAGTTCTGCCAGGAACCCAGGATGCCGGCCGGCTCCTCCCTCCTCGACAGGGCGATAAGCAGGTATCACCACCAACTTCCTACATTGGTACGATGTTGGTCAGATTTTCTCTGTACGATTCGATTAACTTAGGGTTGTTAGCTGGAATTTGGGAATGCTACATGAGTTGTCTTCTTCGTGACTGGTTTCTTGAGGTTTCTCACTCTAGATTAGGTAATAAGCACGACCAAGTTAGGTGAATGCGCTAATAGGTATGATAGTTTCAAATACATAAGTCACTGCAGAATAAGATTACATACAACCTGAGGTAGATATTTTGTCAGATTTGTAGTAATTTGCATCACCATCACTACAATACATAACCAATAACTATAACAAGAAACAACCCTGTATAAGCCAAAACACTTTTGTGTACCCATACAATAAAAGGAAGAAAAAACACACTGTTCAGGAAAATTTCAGTGGTATGCTAAACTGGCTTGTAGGATGATGAAAAGGGGTAAATTATTTGAATGGGGGCAGCAAATTTTGGCAATAGCGCTCCATAGTCATACAAAACTCTCAGTGATGGTTTCCTCCTTGTTGCAAACTGACCAATCCAAAGTATGTGCCGGAGGGACCCTTGGCCATAAGCGATGCATGTGTGCCCTTCTCCACAACAGCTCCTTTATCTAGCACAGTGATTAGGTCACAATTCTGGATTGTGCTGAGCCTATGTGCTACCACAACACTTGTTCTGCCGACCATCACTCGATCTAATGCCTCTAGAACTACCTTCTCAGACTGGCTGTCCAGTGCACTTGTAGCTTCATCTAGTAGCAAGATAGCAGGTTTCTTCAGGATGGCACGGGCAATTGCAATACGTTGCTTTTGCCCTCCAGATAACTGAGCACCCCTCTCACCGCACAATGTGTCATATCCATCCTTAAGGCTGCAAATGAAGTCATGCGCATTGGCGCAAATTGCTGCAGTCTCAATTTCTTCCTCACTAGCTGTTTCTGTTCCGTATAAAATGTTCTCTCTGATGGTACCAGCAAACAAAGTTGGCTCTTGGCAGACTAACCCAATATGCCTTCGTAGGGCTTGAAGGTTATATGTTTTTATATCTCTCCCATCGATCTCTATAATCCCCATAAGTGGGTCATAGAACCGCTCTATAAGCCCAATGATTGTTGATTTGCCAGAACCACTTTTTCCAACAAGAGCTGTTGAATTACCTGCCTGGATGCTCAAGGAGAATCCTCTGAAGATGATAACATCTGGCCTTGATGGATATGCAAAATCAATCTCTCTAATGTCCACTGCACCTATGAGATTTAGTGGTTTGTGTCCCTTAGTGTTGTCAGCGTCAATTTTTGTCTCCTTGTCAAGAATAGCAAACAATGAGGCAACTGCACTAGTGCCCTTTGCAAGGTCGGTTGTCATACTGCCGGCATCTGCTATCACACGTCCTGTGCTTATTAGAATGAAGAAGGTTTGAATTAGGGCCTTGAAAGTAATGTGGTGCTTAGCCATGAGGATGCTACCATACCAAAAGGTCAGAGCCCATACACATCTCAAAAGGCTCATGGAAGTACCCAGGCCAAGACCAGCCAGCCATGACTGCTTAATGCTTTCGTTGCTTGGACCATTCTGTGCTAGGTCAAAGAGGCACATGATGCGGTCTTGGGATGAGAAAGCGGTAATGGCGCGAAGATTAGAGACAGCCTCAACAGCTAGCTTGCTACATTTTGATTGTGCCTGTATTGATTTATTAGATATGTTTTTTAGTAAGACAGGACGAATATAAAAGCTGGCAATGATAAGAGGCTGCACTGCTATCATCACAACGGCTAAGCGCCAAGCAATCACCAGACTCAAGATGTAGGCGATGAGTACTGCAGAAATTGTTTGCACGATAAGAGATATTCGGTCACCAACAAGTGACCGCACCTACAATACAAATATGATTTGTTTAAGATTTTATTCACATATAAATAAATGATCATAAGCTTTCTTCTGTCTTTGCACTTACAGTATTGGCGTTCTTGGCAATTTGTGAGCATAGGGTGCCACTAGAGTTTTCATCATGGTCAAACCACCCAACCTCGAAAGTGAGGAATTTTTTAAGCATCTTTTCTCGAATCCTCTTGGTGAGGTATTCCCCCATGACAGCAAAGCTGTAATGCTGGCCAATATTGCACAGGAATGACAGGGCTGCAAGACCAAGGAAGAATAATGTGTAGATTTTGGTCTTTTCCTTGATCTCTTCATGATCTGTCGAGAAGTATATCGAAATCATGCCCCCTGTGGCATATGAATACACAGGTAGTATTCCTCCATACACAAGTGCACTCAAAATTCCCATCACCGCATGCTTCCATTCTGGCGCATTTAGCATCAATAGCCTTCTAAAGGATGGTCCAGGAAGGTTTGTCCTATCCTGTTCATCCTCAGCATCATTCATGGATAGTGTTGAGATTGACTTGCTTTCTGCAGAGAACCTCCTGCTGATACCATGGCTGCTTGATTGCCGCATAACAGATGTACATCCAATTTCCCCAGATTCATGAGTGTCAAATGAGTCTTCGGTCTGCTGATAGTGAACAAGAGATGAGTACATGCCATTCTCCTTGGCAATGAGTTCATCATGGGATCCTAGCTCCTTGACCTCACCAGAATGCATAACAGCAATCATATGAGCATTTCGAATAGTGGAGAGCCTATGTGCAATGACAATAGTAGTTCGACCCATGCTGGCAAGTTCAATCGCCTCCTGCACAACATGCTCTGAATTAGTGTCCAATGCACTGGTGGCTTCATCAAGGAGGAGGATTTTGGGTGACTTGATGATTGCTTTGGCGATGGCAATCCTCTGCTTTTGCCCTCCAGATAGATGGACACCACACTCGCCCACCTATTGTTAGTCAATACATGGTTCTCAGTGTCGAAGTATGAAATAAATTTTATATAGTTAATACAAAAAGGATATCTATTTTAAAAAGTGCACAGATAGTTTTGAATCAACATTAGTAACTTCTAAGTTGGTGTTACATTTGGAGCAAGTGAAATATATTTATGAAAAAATAATTATCAGAAATAGTTACTTTGAAATACTTTTTATTCCCCTAAGGGAAGCAATAGTATTCTCCGCTGATGTAGACGTGTGCAGCCATTTCAACGTTTTCCTTTGGAATCAAAATTATTCCACTTGATTTATGGCTAATTGTCTTAAAAAGTTATTTGTTGTATGCAAATTTCCTTTCCTATTAAGGCAGCCTGGAAAATTGAGGCTTGGTGCTAAACCATCTATTGTTGAGTTTTTTTGAAACATGGTACATATACACTCACACAAACGCAACACAATCCCTGTTGACATCTACTGTGTGAAAGATTAGGGTGGTAGATGTTGAAATTGACAAATTTATCTTTGTCACGTGGTAGACAAACGTTTATGTATGATTTAAATGAATACAATCTACCATTAAATGAATATCTCACCTATTCGCCAGCTTTTTAAAATCTAGAAAAATGTAAGCAGTGTTGAGCCTCTAAACTCGAACCTAAGGGACAAAGGTAATGTTTCAGTATTTGGATTATACTAACCAACTTATACCTCATCAGTTTGCTATGCGCTATTGAATCGATGCCACAACAGATTGCTCAAGCTCGGTACCTGCGTGTCGTAGCCCTGCGGCAGCTCAAGAATGAAGTTGTGAGCGTTGGCCGCCTTCGCCGCGGCGACCACCTCCTCCTCCGTCGCGCCCTCCTTGCCGAACAGGATGTTCTCCCTGATCGACGTCGCGAACAGCGCTGGCTCCTGACTCACCAGCCCCATCTGCGCGCGCAGCCACTTGAGCCGCAGCCGCCGGATGTCAACGCCGTCGAGGGTCACCTCGCCGGCCGACGGGTCGTAGAATCTCTCCAGCAGCGCGATCACCGTCGACTTCCCTGATCCGCTGTTGCCAACAAGTGCAATTGTGTGCCCTGCCGGTACACGCAGGTTGAAGCTCACGAAGATGGGGGTCTCCGGCCGTGATGGGTAGAAGAACTCGACGTTCTTGAACTCCACCTCGCCGGAGATGGCGGTCAGCTCCTCACCGGCGTTGCTCTCCGAGTCGATCTTGGGCACCCGTCGGATCACCTCTTGTATCCTCTCTGCCGCTGAGGTTGCCTCCGCAAAATACTTGATGTTCGACAGTGCCGACCCTAGTGCCCTGCATGATTTGTTTACAGGTGTCACACCTTAATAAAACTAGCAGTGACGCACGTGCGACACGCACGTGATACAAAATTAATACATTTTCTCTTGAGAACGATTATGTCATTATAAATGTGGGATACATAAATTCAAGAACAAGCACAAAAAATGTTTATCAACATATCCAACACATTAGTAAATGTAAAAATAGTGTATACTTCAATCTATGGTAGTTGAATATGAACTTAGAACTTAATAAGTAAATAGAGGCTTAACGTCCAAACAGAATATTCTAATAAAAAAAGTCACTATGTTTTTTTAGACAAGCTCTGCAAAGGCAAGAGTTATATACGTACACAACAAGGATTTTGGCTAGCAAATTAAAGCCTCCTGATGTACAGTTCAGACGCACTTCTTTTATCCAGTGGAAGGAGTTAATTATGTAGTTCTGTACATCGTTGTGAAAGAGCTTGGATTATAGTAGTTGCTAGACAAACTAACCTCGCCATCCACGCGTGAAAATATTGTGTACGTGAAGCCGTGAAGGACAAGGACTACCTGAACGTGTCCCTTCCAAGTGAATAAGTAATGTGTCGTGAAGTACAAGGACCTAGACCATGGGAAAAAAAAAAGAAACATCACTGATGCGTAAAAAGGAGCTGGTAGAGGTTGATGCGGCCGGGTATCAAGAGCCGAGGTGACAAAAATATTAAGAAAATGGCAGAAACGTTTTCTAAATATCAGTTTTTGTGGCTTTGACCCCCTACCCACCTCTGTTGACCTTTACAGGTGGGTCCAGCGTGAGAGGTACCGCGGGTCTGATTTGGGTGAGAAACGTTTTCAATTTAACTCGTTCTTTTATAGATAGATTACGGGCATTGCTTGTGATAATAAAATATAAGGAGAACTACTAAAAAGATGAGGAGAAACACTTTCTATTTTTATAAGCTTATGTTATTTGGAACTAACTTCTATAGTTCTACTACTAACTAAATATATATTTTTAGAGCGGTAAAGACTTCATCGTCCGTATTTTTGTCCAACTGCACAGTCGCATCAATATGTCACATATATATCATCCGATGGCTATCATCTAGTGATATGCCGCTAATTTGCCAGCCGGCCGTATTCTAGTGATATGGCTATCATCTATTGATTCGCATCATCACTTGTAGCACTATTCCAATTAAAGATTAGCATTTTACCACCTTGCCAATATTATGATGTTTGCACTTCATCGCTCTATCACTAGTGCTAGAATTTTTTCTCTTGAGGTTGGGCAGTTTATTGATTAGGTTTTGCCATTTCAGTAATATGATGTAGGTAATTTAGAAATGTTGTTTACGATTTTTTAAAATGCTTCTCCATTCTACAAGCTATTTGTATTCATTGTAATTTGTATTTGTATATATTCTTATTTGCTAACAGTGGTGGTATGAGACTGATATTTTTATCTTTTTTCTAGGCGATTTCTTGTCCAGTAGAAAAGCAAGCATATACTGAATCAAACCTTGCTTGTTTTTAATTGTTGGAACACTTCAGCACAAACGAAAGCTACAAAGAAAAGCAACTTCCTTTTTCCTAATTATTACCATCGAAGGACAGTGCATCGTACGACCGGTCATAAATTAGCCGCATCCTTTAGGAATGCACAATATATTGTAAGAATATTAAATATCAATAGAAAATTAAAGCTTGGTTTACACCCTCCATCTATCATAAAAGTCTTATTTTTAATCCACAATTAACAAAATTAAATACCAATAGCCATCCAAACAACAAGTATTGGGCAAATTTAGCCCTTTGGTTATCTCAGCTCGTTAGCTCTTTAGAGTGGGAGATATCCAGGCCGGGTTCGATTCCCGTTGGCCGCATCCTCACCGGAGTGGAGGGTGGGTCGGTTGGGGTTTAACCCTAGTGCTTAGCATCCGGCCTGGTTAAATTCACATGATGCAGGGCTACTGTACCCTCAGGCCCCTAAATTTAGCCCTTTATGTGAGTTTCTATTTTCTAAAAAAACAAAAATATTGTTTAAACTTAAAAATTTATAACTTATTCATTTTAAATAAAAAATATGAAACATGTGCCAAAGTCTTTTTTAAAAGATGTAACCTACTTTGGTACACTATATAAAATTATTTGGGTATTACTTGGGTCATGTTTTTAGTGTTTTCCTGTTGTTACTAAAAATACTAAGAATATAAATGAATAAGATGTATGCAAATAACTTGAAATTGTGCACCAGCATAAGTGTTACATTTTTAGAAAAAAAATGGACGGTGGTTTTCATTTTCTGATTTAAAATAAAATAGTTCTAAGTTTTTTAGATTAATTTTTTTTCTATTTTTTGAAAAAAATAGAAAACCACTATTCAAACCATTCAAATGACCAAATTTGACATGTTTTGATAGGGGATGGCTCTCAGTGTTCGGTTATGTAGTAGCAAGTTGAAAATCATATTTTTATTATATTTGGAGAGTGAAAATTAATCTTTTTCCAAATATAATAGATACATTTACTATACTGATGGTTGATTGCAATTTCAGGTTGAAATATCAGAATGCATGTGAAAAGAAGACATAACCTTTGTTTTTTTGAAATACACACAAAAAAAAGAAGAAGATGATCCTAGACATGCATGATGGCGGGAGAATATTCTGAACGAATAAAGAAAAAAAATTGAACGGATGGCGGGAGAGTATTCACTTACAAGCCTCCTATTACAATGACGCAAGAGACAGCGTAGACGGTGCCACCTTTGTACCCATGGTCAACAACGAGTTGGCTACCGTACCAAGTATTGAAGGCGAAGATGGCGAGTCTAATATCACTGCTACCAATAGCAATTCCCTTAGCGAGCCCCTGCTTGATCCCAAGCCTGGCCGACTCCTCGAGAGCAGCTGAGAACCTCACCATGGTGTTCATCTCAGCCACGCACGAGTACACTGTCCTCACTGACGAGACGGCCTGCTCGGCTATGGAGCCCGGACACGTGTACTGCTCCCTGACCTGTCGCGCGAGGTCCATGAGGACACGTGCGTAGAGGAAGCCTGGCACGACGAGCAGCAGGACGGACGGGAGAGACACCAGCATGAGACGTGGCAGGAGACCGAACCCGACGACGTAGCTGGACACGAACATGGTCAGGTTCATGATGAAGCTGGGCACCTTCTCGCTCAGCGTGTCCTGCACGGCGAGGCTGTCGGTGGTGACGCCGGCGAGCACCTCCGATGTGGAGCCGCCGGAGTTGAGGTCGAAGAACTCCACGTCTTGCCGGAGCACCGCGCGTAGGTAGCGCTGCCGCATCCGTGACGCCTGACGCTCCGCTGTCCGTGCCCAGCAATACCCTTCTGCACTCGATCAGTCACACGTGAAGTACGTGTGACATGCTAATCGATCAGTGTCAAAACTTACATGCATGGGTTGGTGTAGCATCAGCTTGTTGCAGGCATATATATGCAAGTAGCTAGCACTCACCTAGGAACGCCATGATCCAGTTGGCGATTGCCAAGAAGAGGAGATTCCTTGCATTCTGATGCAAAGATCATAAGTCAGGTGGATTGGATTAGTTTTAGTAATGGTGTTCTTGCATGCAATATCTTCCAGCAGGATATTGAAAGTCAAAGATGTAAGTATACTACCTCATTCATCCTAGAGGTGAACTGGTGGATGCGGCCAGGGCCACTGCCGGTGTCGTTGAAGATGCTGCAGGCGATGAGCAACATCACCGGCGTCGACATGCCGTCGCCAATGGCTCCAACCAGGCCAAACACCATGAGCGCCACGTCAGCCGCGTCCGCGTGCATGAACACTGACGCCAAGGGACGCTGCGCCGGCACTGCCGCCTGTCGCTTGGCCTTCGCCATCCCTGGAGCTCCGTCCTTGCCAGCCATGTCCACCGATCGATCGAGCTGCCAATAACAATTCCACTGCCCATGGCAGTTAAATAGGTGAAGACATCGAAGTGAGTGGAAATATTGTATTGTTCAAGATTTATCTTTATACCTGCACCGACGGATTAATAAGCACCGACTCTATTCCACCTTGCTCTCTAGATCATTTTTGTTCTCTTCGCGCTTTCTAAAAAAGGGATTCGCCAACCTTGCCCACCAAGAGAAAACAAATCATCGGATGTGAAAGTGGAACAAATTAAAGTATAAGAGAGCACTAAGACTAGATTATCAGCTTTCTCAAAAAATCACGGATGAGAGATATGGGCCACCAAGATGATGATATGGCTAGAAAATGACTGAATCCTCCCATAATGTTGGCACCTTAGTACGTGCAGCAGGCACTAACATAGTATATATGCTGTTATGTTAGTTCTTTTTGTTCTTGCTTCAGACTAAAGATACGCTCTTCATGTGATGACCAAATTAAACAGATTGATGTCTCAATTCTTCTCTCATTGTTATTTGTTCTCTTGTGTACATCGTCACTGATGATGCATGTTTTTGGGCGTTCTGATCATCTGATGTGCCTTTGTAATCAACCGGATATGGCGGCTGCTTTTGTTGCACTGTCACTGTGACTGTGGTGCCGTTCTTGGACATAATTCACTTTCGGTTTCACTATATGATTTTATTACTGACCCATGTGATTGGCATTTCTGATTTTATTACTAACCCATGTGATTGCAATTTCTAAGTTTTTAATATATATAATAACAATGCAGGTAGCCTTCACCTGCGGCCAAGAGCCGCCTTTGTGATATGACCCCCTTCGGATTTGCCTTCCGCTGCTCTGATCCACCTCCTCGGTGCCGGGATGAAAACAATCAGAAATAAAATTAGTTTTTTTTTGGAAATGACACTCAGTCGAAAGATAATCATCATATTAATCAATTTTAAAATTATGTGACAATCATAATATACATACGAAAAGTATGAGAAATAACTATTTTTTATGTTGTGAGAGTTTCAGAAATGGTCGGAAACGAAATCAGTTTTTCGAAAATGACGCGTTTTCACCCCTCTTGCTAGTGTGCTCGCCGTGGCAGCCATTGTCAGCGGCCGCGTGGTCCTCCAAGCTAGGCTCCGGCCGAGAGGGACACAGCAGGTTAATTAGCTCAAATTACAGGCTTGCAGCCAGGGAGATGAGCAGATGAAAATAGCATCTAGCTAGATAGCTAGGTTGCTTGCTGATGAAACTAGATTGCGGTATGTTGTGCACATCGATGAAATAGAGTAGATAGATTGCTTGCTGAAACTAACATCTAGCGGCTCGAGGATAAAAATATTCTTTACTTCTTTAGAGTTCCAAGTTCTATATAGGACGGAAGTGTATACCTGTAATGTAATGTCGTTTCAGTCTAGCCTTTGTGATATGTTGTACTATGAATTATTTAAATTAAAATTATAAAACTTGTGGATTCTACTTTCCCTGTTAGCTCAATAAAGTATTTTTTTATAGTACCACACTGACAGGGAAATAGATTTTTTACGTTAGCGGCCGTTTTATATGTTGGTATATATACCGCAAAACAGGATTAGAAACTCAAACATGTCAACTTCAAATTTCCCTCTCGGTGATCTACTGCCAGGGAAATTGTTCCCAACGGTGAAGTGACATGCAATTATCCTCTGCAATTATTATTTTCTTGTCGAGCTAGCCCTATCGTAAATCTGCCTATCATTTCTAAATTTCCTTTCAGTATCCTGTCGGTTTTCTTAATTTTCCAGATAGTTCTTAATCGCAAGGGAAATTGCCCTTTCTAGTACTGTGCACGGCCTGTTGTTTTACAGAGGTACATACAATACATCATGAATATATAAAAAAACGTTACTTTAATCGATGAATAAAATTATTCCATCCACCACATAAATTATGGATGCTAAAAGCTGTTGATTACTACAGTTTTTTTTTAGAAAAACGAACCACACTATATATAAAAAAAACCTCTTCTTTTCAACATAAAAACTTTACTGTGGACTTCATGTGCTTAATCTATTGCTGAGCTTACATCCTTGCTTGCTGGGTAAAGATATATATCCTGGCTTACAAACATTGGTATGCTTCTTTATTTGTTGTTTGTCCTCTTTTTGCAACAATGACTATATATATAACCAGCGCAATGCAATGAAATCCTGTAGAAATAACTTGCACAGAGTGTTAACTAGAGATTTGTAAAATCTATATCACTCCGACATAGGCAAAACATATGGAAAGTGATGTTTTAAGAAAGAAAGGTTGCAGAATTTGAGAGAGAGCGAGCTTGCAATTTGCAAAGGAATAAGTCCTCTCGAGGTCCCTCAACTATTGCCCAAGTCTGGTTTTCGTCCCTCATCTTCAAAACCGGATATCCAACGTCCCTCATCTATCAAACCCGTTTGTTTTTGTCCTTCACCGGTTTTGGTGGTGGTTCGTCCCTCATCTTCAAAACCGGGTATCCAACGCCCCTCATCTATCTAATCCGTTTGTTTTTGTCCTTCACCGGTTTTGGTGGTGGTTTTGTCAATGGGGCCCACCTGACAAGGCGGGGGCCACATTCCTTTTCTCCCACATCCTCTTTTCTCTCGTCCCCTCCTGTAGCGTCGTTATGGATCTCGCCGGCAGCAGCAGAGTCTCGACCATGGCGCGCATCGCGCCGACGATCTGGAGCGCTGAAGCACTGTCCAGGCTGGAGGTGAGCTTGTCGAGGATGAGCACGTTGGGGTCGTGGACGGCCTCCACGCCGATGGAGACGCGCCTGCGGGTGCCGGCGACACGACTTAGGGTGAGCTCGTCGATGAGCAGAGCCGGGCGCTGAAGAGGACCGTCTCGCGGAGGCACCGTAGAGGAGCAGCTCGGGCGCCTGGGAGGAGGGGCAGAGGATGTCGTCGAGGAGCAGCTCGGGTGCCAGGGAGAAGGGGGAGGCTGCAGGTGAGGAGCAGCTCGGACGCCACGAGGAGGAGGGGGAGAGGCGGCCAGCGTGGTGCGGCTCGTGGGGCGCCCTAGAGGAGGGGAGGCGACCGTCCGACGGGTGCCGCCAGGGAGGAGGGAGAGAGGCGGCCGGTGAGGACAGGAGGAAGAAGAGAGATTGGGGAAGAAAGGCATGTGGGTCCCACCATGGCAGGTAGGTCCCACTGCCACATCAGCTAAAACCACCTCTAAAACTGGTTAAGGACTAAAAACAAACGGAATAGATAGACGAGGGACGTTGGATATCTGGTTTTGAAGATGATGGACGAAAGTCGGACTTGGCCAATAGATTTTTTTTTTTGAGAAACACTTGGCCAATAGATGAGAGACCTAAAAGGACGTTTTCCATTTGCAAATGGCCCACAATTATTCATGGGCCCCTTGAGGGGACAGCCCGTAACACAGGCCTTAATTGGAAGATCTCACAAAAGCCCAAAAATTGTTCTCAGCCCCAAAAAACAAGATACTGACGCCGTGCCGTCACTCCATTGCGCCTGCGCGGCTTCTTCCCACCGCCGGCCGCGGCCGAGGGAGCCGCCGTGGGGCAACCCACCTCGTCGCTGCGCGGCTTGCTGACCCAGGCTCGCCTCTGGCCTCCTCCACTGCTTGCAATCTTGCGGTAGATTCCTAACCTATCACCTCTTTCCTCTGTCCTCCACCTCACGAAGCGCCGATCCCCATCGGACTCGCCTCCCTCCGCCGTCCGCCGCCACCGCCGCAACCGCACACCCCGAAGACGACCCATCAGGCTCCTTCCTCTCCGTCTCCGACGTGGTGATTATCAGGTACGTCCGCAAAACTCTACTGCAGCGGGATGGCATGTAGTGGCCCTCCAGCAGGCGTAACTGCTGTATCAATTGTCCCTCATACGATGTAATGATGATGTGGATTTTTGTTCTCAGAATTGACACTAATGATAACTTCCTTAAGGATATCTTCTACTCTACTGCGTTTATGCAATTGTGAGCTATTTTTCCAACAATTTATATACAATTATATACACCATAGTTCAGATGTGCATTTCCAACGGTAAGTTTAAGTTACTAGGATTTTTTTTTTTTGAACGAACGGGCACGAGATTGTGCCTATTTCATTGATAAAGAAGGTGTTACAGGCCCTAAGTTACTAGGATTGTAGCTCTGGAATTTCGGAGAGCTCCATAAGTCGTCTACTTTTCACGAATGCTCTTTTGAGATTTCAATATTAAAAAAAAGTACCGTTGAGCTTGCACAATGCACATCTGAATTGATGAAAACGTACTTGATGAATTTCCTACTGAAGCACTGTTTATTCTAAATATATGGATTCTTAGATGTAAAGATGCGTGCTTGTAAAAACTAACTCTGGTCATCTCTTCATGTTTTGATGTCTTTCATGATGGTAATGTGCATTCTGCTAACTCAGCTACTGAGTTCATGGTGTTAGGGATTTACTAATCTGCTGGGCCAGCAGACAAAATAATCCTAAGTGAACCATAGGCTTGTAAGGTGAAGAAAAATACAAACAAGCTCTCTCTGATATCTAACAGTTGCGCATACAGCAGCTATATCAAGAAAACAATAGCTAGATACACTCAAATGTGATGATATTTCAATGAGTGGGACAAATATTAATACAGTCAAGTATCACAGGAAGTTTGGTTTGCTGAACATTCTTGCTTGCTAATTAACCCAGAATGGTTGCTCATTTGATTTAGGCTACAAGTTTGGAAAGTAGTGCTATATAGGTTGTCAACTTGTCATGCAAAATCTAAGTGCTGATTGCGTCCTTGTTGCAAGCTAACCAATCCAAAGTATATTCCTGCAGAACCCTTGCTCATGAGGGATGTATGTGTCCCTGTCTCTACAACAGTCCCTTTCTCAAGCACAGTGATCACGTCACAGTTTTGAATGGTGCTGAGCCTGTGTGCAACTACTACACTTGTCCTGCCGACCAACATTCGGTCAAGTGCCTCTTGTACCATCATCTCAGAGTGGCTATCCAGTGCACTTGTTGCCTCATCCAACAGCAAGATAGCTGGATTCTTTAGGATTGCACGAGCAATTGCAATCCGCTGCTTTTGGCCTCCTGACAATTGAACACCTCGTTCGCCACACCATGTATCATATCCATCCTTGAGGCTGCTAATGAAGTCATGTGCATTGGCATGCCTTGCTGCACTCTCAATTTCTTCTTCAGTAGCTGTTTCTGTGCCATACACAATGTTCTCTCTGATTGTACCTGCAAACAAAGTTGGCTCTTGGCTCACCAACCCAATGTGTTTTCGCAAAGCTCGAAGATTATATGTTTTGATGTCTCTGCCATCGATTTCTACAATCCCCATAAGAGGGTCATAGAACCGCTCTATGAGCCCAATGATGGTTGACTTGCCAGAACCACTTTGGCCAACTAGAGCTGTTGACTTGCCTGGCTGGATTTTCAAGGAGAACCCTTTAAAGATAATCACATCTGGCCTTGATGGATATGCAAAATGAATTTCTCTGATTTCCACCTCCCCTTTGAGCTTTTCTGGTTTGTGACCATCAGGGTTGTCAGGGTCAATTTCTGTCTCCCTATCAAGAATAGCAAATACTGATGTGACTGCATCAGCACCCTTGGCAAGGTCTGTTGTCATACTACCTGCATCTGCTATCACACGTCCTGTGCTTATTAGAATCAAGAAGGTTTGAAATAGGGCCTTGGAAGTAATGTGGTGCTCAGCCATGAGTATACCACCGTACCAAAAGGTGAGAGCCCACACACATCTCAAAAGGCTCATGGAGGTACTGAGGCAGAGACCAGCAAACCATGATTGCCGAATATTTTCCTTGCATGGACCTTCTTGTGCTTGGTCAAAGAGGCATAGGATGCGTCCTTGGGATGAGAAAGCAGTTACTGTGCGAAGATTAGCGACAGCCTCAACGGCTAACTTGCTACATTCAGATTGTGCCTGTATTGATTTCCTGGACATGCTCTTTAGTAGGACACGACGAGCATAAAAGCTAATAATGACGAGGGGCTGCACTACGATCATCACAAGTGCTAAACGCCAAGCAATGGCCAGACTCATTATGAAAGCAAGGAGCACTGCAGAGACTGTTTGAATGATGAGGGACATTCGATCACCAACGAGAGATCTCACCTACAAAAAAAATGTTTTACGGTCAGGCATTATTATTATTTTTCTAATTTTTCATAAGCTTTGTTTTGCTGTTTGAACTTACAACGTTGGCATCCTTGACAATTTGTGAGCATATGGCACCACTAGAGTTCTCATCACGGTCGAACCACCCAATCTCAAAAGTGAGGATTTTTGCAATCATCTGTTCTCTTATCCTTTTGGTGAGGTACTCCCCCATGGCACCAAAGTTGTAATGTTGCGTGATATTGGTCAGGAATGAGACCACGGCAAAACCAACAAAGAAGGATGAGTAGATTCTGGTTTGATTCTTCATCTCTTCTTGATCTTTCGAGAAGTAGATTGAGACCATGCTCCCCATGGTGTATGCATACACAGGCTGTATGGCTCCTACCACAATTGCACTAAAGCTTCCCATAACTGCTTGCTTCCACTCTGGTGCATTAAGCATTAGTAACCTTATGAAGGATGGCACAGGAAGCTTTGGCTCTATATTGTTGTTGCCATCAACATTACCCATGGACCGTGTTATGATTGCCCCACTTGCTGTGGATAACCTTCTGCTCATACCGTGGCTGCTTGGTTGCCACATAACAGATGTATTTCCAGTTCCACCAACCTCTTCAGTATCCATTGACTCTTTAGTCTTCTGAAGGTGGATAAGAGATGAGTAAAGGCCATTATCATTTGCAATGAGTTGATCATGGGATCCCAGCTCCTTGACCTCACCACACTGCATGACAGCGATCATATCTGCGTTTCGGATGGTGGATAGCCGATGGGCAATGACAATAGTTGTTCTACCCATAGAGGCCAGTTCGAGTGCCTCTTGCACAACACCCTCTGAATTATTGTCCAATGCACTGGTGGCTTCATCAAGGAGAAGGATCTTGGGCGACTTTATGATTGCTCTAGCAATAGCAATCCTTTGCTTCTGTCCCCCAGACATTTGGACACCATGTTCGCCCACCTGTTTTTGTTTACATAATGTTGAAGTTGAAGTGTGAACAATGTTGAAGTTATCTACTTCTAAATTCAATGGTTTGGTCAATGTAAAACAAACACGTTTCAATAGAGCTAACAATTTGTAACTATCGGAGTGACAAAAATATAAGCTAAGTTGGCTACTTGACTGTGGCAAGTTTTTGTGTATTACATAATTGAGTACTGTTTAGAAGAATATATCTGAATATCTGTGCGATGATTATGCAAGATTAACATATTTATGGTAAAAAAAATGAATATGTAATTTAACAGATGGTGTACTGCTTGATGGCATGCTTCCCGTAAGACTTTCTGCCTGGAAGACTGACAATATATGGTAAGCGTCTTGTCTTGACATTTTCTTGTTAATTTGAAGTGATCATTCTACCTTAGTTGCAACTGACTGATGGTAAAGTGAGATATGATTTTGATGCGGCCTTTTATATTATTGATTTTGATGCGGCCATTCTTGTTTTTTTTCCTCTTTAGGTTATGTTTGGTTATCTGGGAGGTACTCAACATTACAATGCAACCATGTAACTTTTGTGTTTTAGAATTTAAATAATCCTTGATTTATCTTTTTTTTTTCTAAATCTAAACCTCGTTTCTTGGACTTCATCGTGTTTTTCAGTGACAGTAGAAGCGTTGGGACAACAGCAAGTCATTACAGGTTGCACATGTCAGTACCTGCGTGTCGTAGCCCATCGGCAACTCAGAGATGAAGTTGTGGGCGTTGGCTGCCTTGGCCGCGGCGACCACCTCCTCCTCCGTTGCATCCTCCTTGCCGAACAGGATGTTCTCCCTGATCGACGTCGCGAACAGCGCCGGCTCCTGACTGACCAGCCCCATCTGCGCGCGCAGCCACTTGAGCTGCAGCTGCCGGATATCCACACCATCCAGCATCACCTGTCCTGCAGATGGATCATAGAACCGCTCCAACAGAGCGATCACCGTCGACTTTCCTGATCCGCTGCTCCCAACAAGAGCCACCGTGTGCCCTGCCGGCACGTGCAGGCTGAAGCTGGCGAAGACGAGGGTCTCCGGCCGCGATGGGTAGAAGAACTCGACGTTCTTGAATTCCACCTCACCGGCGAGACTGGCGAGCTCCTCGCCGGTGTTGCTCTCCGAGTCGATCTCGGGCACTCGCCGGATCACCTCCAGCATCCTCTCCGCCGCCGCGCTTGCCTCGGCGAAGTACTTGATGTTTGACAGCCCCGTTCCCAGCGTCCTGCATGGTACGTCGTCAACAATGGCGTCTGACTTGACAACATTACTGTGAATTATTCGTGGAGTTGCAGGCTTTGCTTACATGCCACCGATGACAATGCTGGCGGAGGCGGCGTAGACGGCGCCGCCCTTGTAGCCGTGGTACATGATGAGCCGTGTGCCGTACCAGATGTTGAAGGCATAGATGGCGAAGCTGATGCCGTCGCTGCCGATGGCGACTCCCTTGGCGAGACCCTGCTTGATCCCGAGCCGTGTCGACTCCTCCAGCGCGGCGGAGAAGCGCGCCATGGTACTCGGCTCCGCCACGAACGAGTACACGGTGCGCACCGCCGACAGAGCCTGCTCGGCGATGGCGCCCGGGTTCGTGTACTGCTCCCGGACCCGGCGCGCCAGGCCGAGGTGGATCCGGCCGTAGAGGAAGCCGGGGATGATGAGCAGCAGGAGCGACGGCAGCGCCACCAGCGCGAGCCGCCACACCAGCGCGAACGCCACGGCGTAGCAGCCCAGGAACATGGTGACGTTCATGATGAAGTTGGGGATCTTCTCGCTCAGCGCGTCCTGCACGGCGAGGCTGTCGTTGGAGACGCTGGCGATCACCTCCGACGTCGTCGAGCCGGCGTTGAGGTCGAAGTACTCCACGTCTTGCCGGAGCACCGCCCGAAGGTAACGTGACCGCATCCGCGACGCCTGCCGCTCCGCCGTCCGTGTCCAGCAATACCCCTCTGCACGCACGCAAAGTGAGTGTCAGAGGCAGTCGTGCACGGTGCTGGCATGGGCAGTAGTTTGCGCTCACCTAGGAACGCCATGGTCCAGTTTGCCGCTGCTAAGATGAGGAGATTCCTTGCGTTCTGCAGGTTGAGGCAATGGTGGTGGTCACATGACGTGGCTAATGGCTAGGATTGGAGGTCAGAGATGTGATTTGTACCTCGTTCATCTTGGAGCTAAAGTGCTGGAGCCGGTCAGGGCCGCTGCCGGCGCTGTTGAATATGCGGCTGGCGATGAACATTGTCATCGGCGTCGACATGCCGTCGCCCATGGCGCCGATCAGGCCCAGCACCATGAGCGCTACGTCCACAGCGTCCGCGTGCATGAACACTGACGCGAATAATGAACGCACCGCTGGCACCGTCTTCGTCTCCGGTGGCCCTTCACCTTCGTCCTTACCCATGTCCGGTGAGGTAGCTATAGGTAAGTGCACACGCCACGCCGGAGTTTGTGACGGAGGTTATATGGAGTAAATATAACTGACAGCTAGCTCTAGGTAAGTTGGCTATCTTTTTCGCATGTTTAGGTGGCGTTGTACATGAGTATTATCAGTTATTAAACACCGTCTGCAACCAGATTATAAATCCAATTATAATCCGCTTAACTAAGCACGGTACACTACTAGCAAAACTCATACATTATAGCCATTTGGGTGGTTTCGAAGGTG
This sequence comes from Digitaria exilis, assembly GCA_015342445.1. Lineage (NCBI taxonomy): Eukaryota > Viridiplantae > Streptophyta > Magnoliopsida > Poales > Poaceae > Digitaria > Digitaria exilis. Next base: position 1,955,185 of record JACEFO010001965.1, read on the forward strand.
ATTTTCTATTTTCTAAATAAAATAAAAATAATTTTATATTAAAATTTTGTAACTAATTTATTTTAAATTTAAAAAATCTGAATTTGGTGTATTTTTCTAAAAATGTGAACTATATATTGGTGCATCAATCAAATTTATTTATGTATTATTTATTTTATTCTAAGTATTTAGAGAAAATAATTAAACACTAGCAATATAAATAGATAATGCCCACATAACATTAAATAATATGCCAACAAGTAGGTTATATTTTAAGAAAACTTCTGGTACCAATTTCAAATTTTTATTTAAAATAAATTACTTATGAATTTTTAGGTTCAATGATATTTTTATCTTCATAATATCAAAAACCACATTAAAAAAACACCCAAAGGGCCAAATATGTATTCGGTTTGGATAGTTGGGTGATCTTTGTTGTTTGGTTTTGTAGTTGTGACTTGAAAATCAAAATTTTGTAACACTTGGAGGGTGAAAATGGACTTTCCCCCCTTTTCATCTTTGTAATTAAAATTATTGCATGAAAATCTTGATTTTGAATAGAACTAAAACTTTGTTGTTAAACTTTTATTTAAAATCATTCATTTATCTGTAATGGGTCAGAATTTGGATAGCAAAATTTTCAAAACAAATGGAACCAACTATCACACCCACTTTAGGGATGTAAATTAGAAGTACCATGTAAAATGAAAAATAATATAAACAGATGCCATGTAAAATGAAAATAGATACCAATAGAACCAACTATCACACCCACTTTAGGGATTATATAAACAGATACCAACTGTCACGCCATTACGTCTTCCCTTCATTTTTACTTACTTAATAAAGAGACAACAACTTCTTGAGGCACGCAAGGTGTTCTTCTAGAATCTGAGGTCAACTTACAACTTCTGCTGCATAAACGACAATCGCGGCATCCACAAGAGAACGAATTTGACCGAGCAGGATGAGCATCATGGGCAGATGTTCATTTTGTCCTTATCCAGTTAACGTATGACAGTCATGTGTGCCGTCTACGTCCGTCTTGAGCCGAACATGCACGAGATGAACAAACATTTGCTTGGGTAAACCAGAAAATTGCCCTCCTGAGAATGAGCTCAAGCTTTGCCGCCTGTGCAAGTGTGGATCGCAAAAAAAAAAAAAAAGACTACTCCCTCCGTCTCTGAAATGATGACGCTATGGGATGCGTGCACGTGTTACTTTCTCAACTTTGACTCAATTAGTAAAAAAAATATATGTAATATTTATATCTCTAATAGATTTGTTAAAAAACTAGATTCAAATATCTATCTAATGGCACTAATGATGTACTATAAATATTAATATTATTTTATATATAATTGGTTAATGCTCAAAGATGCTGTTTTTATTGGGAAGCGAGAATGACATCTATTTTGGGACGGAGGGAGTACCTAGCAAATACTCGATTGTTTGGTGACCTATCCATACTCGATTTCTTATAATCTAGAATGAACGCCGCCCTAAATGAAGTCAACTCTGTCTTCCTCCTCTCGTTGCCCACACCCGACGCGACCCTCTGAGTGGTGAGTCGTCTCCGCGTGCCACCACTGCCCCCCCCCCCCCCCCCCCCCCCCCCCCGGGCTCCCCCACCGTCTCGACTGCCACCACTGTCGGCCAACACTCCCCTGAACCCAACCTCAAAATCCTAGCCCGCGGAAGATGGCTGAAGATGGGTAGAGAGGAAAATTGAGTGTTGGAATGATTCAGAACACTCAGCGTGTGCTTTAGCATTCCCGAACAAAAAAAAAAAAATCTTTACCACAAATGTTGAATTCGTGTGGGCCCTGAAAACCTGTTGCATAAGCCCAAGAAAAACCCAAGCTGGGCCTTGCTAGAGCCCAACCAATGTACACAATTCGTCTTTCGGAAAAAAACAAACACGAGGACGGCCGTACATTGTCACCTCGTCGAAGGCGGAACACCGTTCTCTGCGCCGACCGCCAGGGCCATACCACGCCGCCGCCATGGGGAGCCAGCCTTCTCGCCGTGGGCAGCGCAGCGGGCTCGCCATACCAGCTCGTCTCCCTGCCCGGGTCCGGGGTGCGTCGATCCCCATTCCACTCGTCTCCCTCCGGCTCCGCCGCCGCGCGATGGACGGCCCGTCCCCCACCACCAGGACGGTCAGATCCCCTCGCCAACACCAGGTAATTCACTCATGCCGCCGCTGATTTTGTACGGTGTAACGTGGGCTGTAGCATATTGACAGATGTTTTTTAATGTCAGTAAATCAAAAAGCAGTGTCACACTTGTGAGGCCCTCTTGTCGGGTGTGCGCCCAATGTTTATCTGACCATTGTGAAATGTCAGGTAACGGATCTTCCATAGACGCAATGATTTACTACTCATACTTGCAAGCATTATCGTCATTGTTCCCGCGAAATTTGACCTTGCCTGTTAATGTATATGTGCATTGAAATAATCATCAATGTTAGAGCCGTGAATGGGAAATCGGAGTGCTATATGCGTTTCGTGCTTTGATAATGTATCTTTAGGCTTCTCAGTTAAAATATGTTAGGGAGCTTAGAAACAGCAGGCATGAATGCTTATTTGATTCAAACTCCTGTTGAATTTTAGCTCACCCAAAAATGTCTTCATTTTGCACCTGGAAATGGTAAACTGACACTTGGAAAGAATAAGACCAAATAAATTAATCATTTACTTGCCAGGTTGTAGTTATGGGGTTAGGGATTTTCTGTAAGACCAAATAAAATCCACCAGATTTCCTTATCCACATCACTTTAATACAAATCCACCAGCAGCTGTGTCAACATAGTATAGGTGGGAACCGTGATCTGTCTGTGTAGCGTGTACTGATAGAGCAATGTAGGAAAATTATGCCTTTGGTGCAGAAATTTCAATGGGTCTGGTGAGCCTTCTTCCAGGTTTATCCATCTCGGTAAATCATTTGGACAGCCTCGCAAATTCAGAAAGTAGTGTTGTGTTGTCATGCATCTAAGTGCTGGTTGCCTCCTTGCTGTAGGCTAACCAATCCAAAATATGTTCCAGAGGGACCCTTGGCCATGAGGGATGCATGTGTGCCCTTCTCCACAACTATTCCCTTTTCAAGAACAGCGATCAAGTCACAGTCCTGGATTGTGCTAAGCCTGTGTGCAACCACGACGCTTGTCCTGCCAACCATCACTCGCTCCAATGCCTCTTGCACCACTTTCTCGGATTGGCTATCCAGTGCACTTGTAGCTTCATCCAGTAGTAAGATAGTAGGGTTCTTCAATATAGCACGGGCAATTGCAATGCGCTGCTTCTGCCCTCCGGACAGCTGAACACCTCTGTCACCACACCATGTGTCATATCCATCCTTGAGATTGCTAATGAAGTCATGTGCGTTGGCATACCTTGCTGCAGTTTCAATTTCTTCCTCACTTGTAGAATCTGTGCCATACACAATGTTCTCTCTGACTGTACCTGCAAATAATGTTGGCTCCTGGCTGACTAGCCCAATGTGGTGTCGTATAGCTCGAAGATTATATGTTTTCATGTCTCTACCATCGATCTGTACCACCCCCCTAAGTGGGTCATAGAACCGCTCTATAAGCCCAATGATTGTTGACTTGCCTGAACCACTTTGCCCGACAAGTGCTGTTGACTTTCCTGGCTGGATGTTCAAAGAGAATCCTCTTAAGATGAGAACATCTGGTCTTGATGGATATGAAAACTCAACTTCTTTAATATCCACCTCACCTATTATCTTCTCTGGTTCATATCCCTCCAGGTTGTTTGGTTCAATTTTTTGTTTTCCGGTCAAGAACAGCAAACACTGAAGCAACTGCATCAGCACCCTTAGCGATATCAGTTGTCATGGTACCTGCATCTGCAATCACACGTCCTGTGCTTACTAGAATCATGAAAGTTTGGAAGAGGGCCTTGGCGGTAATTTGGTGGTCAGCCATGAGCATGCCACCATACCAAAAGGCAAGGGCCCATGTGCATCTTAAAAGGCTCATGGAGGTTCCAAGGCAGAGACCTGCAAACCATGATTGTCGGATGCCTTCCTTGCGTGGACTATCCTGCGCTTGTTCAAAGAGGTGCAGGATGCGGCCCTGTGACGAGAAAGCAGTGATGATACGGAGATTAGAAACAGCCTCACTAGCCAGCTTGCTACATTCAGATTGTGCCTGCATTGATTTCTTGGAGATGCTCTTTAGCAAAAAATGACGAGCATAATACGAAACAATGATAAGAGGTTGTACTGCCATCATCACTAAAGCTAAACGCCAGGCAATTGCCAAACCCATGATGCAGGCAATAAGTACTGCGGAAACTGTTTGGACCACCAATGACATTCGATCACCCACGAGTGACCTTACCTATAACACAAGAATTATACATGTTAGCTGCCATTCAAAATGTTTTAAGTTTTAATATGTGACTTCGTACTTACAATGTTGGCACCCTTGGCAAGCTGTGAGCATATGGCACCACTCGAGTTTTCATCACGGTCAAACCACCCAATCTCGAAAGTTAGGATTTTCTCAAGCATCTGTTCCCTAATCCTCTTTGTGAGATATTCGCCCATTGCACCAAAATTGTAATGCTGCCCAATATTGAGCACAAATGAGACCACTGCAAGAGAGACAAAGATGAGTGCATAGATCCTTGTGTTCTTCTTGATCTCTTCATGATCTTTCACAAAGTAGATTGAGTACATGCTCCCCATGGTATATGCATGCAAAGGTTGTATGCCTCCAAATAGAATTGAACTAAAGCTTCCCATTAGTGCCTGCTTCCACTCTGGTGCATTAAGCATCAATAACCTTCTAAATGATGGAATAGGAAGCTTGTGGTTCTTGTTGTTATCATGATCTCCTGCATCATCCATTGGTCGTGGCGAGCTTGACCTGCTAACAGTGGAGAACCTCCTGCTCATATTGTGGCTTCTAGATTGTCCCATGGCTGATGTCCTTCCAATCCCGTCATCCTCATCTGCCTCCCTTGAATCTTTGGTCTGCTGAAGGCGGACAAGAGATGTGTAGGGTCCTGTTTCATTGGCAATGAGCTCATCATGGGAACCCAACTCCTTGACCTCACCAGATTGTACAACAGCAATCATATTGGCATTTCGAATAGTGGATAGCCGATGTGCAATGACTATCGTTGTTCGGCCCGTGGAAGCAAGGTCGAGCGCCTCTTGCACAACATGCTCTGAATTTGTGTCCAATGCACTAGTGGCTTCATCGAGGAGTAGGATCTTGGGCGACTTAAGAACTGCTCTGGCATAGCAATCCTCTGCTTCTGGCCTCCCGACATTTGGACACCACGCTCACCAACCTATTTTTAGTGTCATTGTAACAAGAACAACATATTGAAATGAACTAGTTTGTTGATGAAATAGGTGAAAGAATAGGGTACATGCAGTGTTTGCTTCTTGCTGGGGGCTTAAGCATCAAATCTAACTAATAAGTGAATGAATAGGGTAGACATCTGGGCTCAGACTTTGATGGTTTGTCATTATTCGGCCCTTTGGTCCTTAATCCAGTGGCGATAGTTATAATTGATAGGTGAAAAGAAATAAGGTTGGACCGCAGCTAAATTCACTCATCTTTGTGAGCATGTGGAAAATATCTATATACTGTATTTACACAACTTGAAATATTATTCTCTTACGCTAGTATTATCATATTGTATTTCCTTTGATGTCTTATCCTTTGCTATCAACAATAAAATATTTCAGATTTAAAATCTTATTCATAAGCAAGGAGAAGCTGATGCCAGAGGAATTAAGCAAGGAGAAGCTGCTACCTGCGTGTCGTAGCCCTGCGGCAGCTCCGATATGAAGTTGTGGGCGTTAGCCGCCTTCGCCGCGGCGACGACCTCCTCCTCCGTCGCGTCCTCCTTGCCGAACAGTATGTTCTCTCGGATGGACATGGCGAACAGAGCTGGCTCCTGACTGACGAGGCCCATTTGCGCACGCAACCACTTGAGCCGCAGCTGCCGGATGTCCACACCGTCTAGGGTCACCTCGCCAGCCGACGGGTCATAAAACCGCTGCAGCAGGGCGATCACCGTCGACTTCCCTGATCCGCTGGTGCCTACCAGCGCCATTGTGCACCCGGCAGGCACCTTCAGGTTGAAGCTGACCAAGACGGGGCTCTCCGGCCGCGACGGGTAGCAGAATTCAACGTTCCTGAACTCCACCTCGCCGGCGACATTGGCAAGCTTCTCGCCGGTGTCTTGCTCCGAGTCGATCTTCGGCACTCGTCTTATCACCTCCAGAATCCTCTCCGCCGCTGAGCTCGCCTCGGAGAAGTACTTCACGTTCGACAGACCCGACCCCAGTGCCCTGCGCATCCATGGTGGTTAATTCTTCGATCGTTGGGGTGGTCATCAAGATACGATGGAGCATGAAGTGGAGCATGAAGCTGAGCCAGTTACATACATGCCACCGACGACAATGCCGGCGGAGACGACATAGACGGTGCCACCCTTGGCGCCATGGTACATGACGAGACGGCTGCCATACCAGACATTGAAGGCATAGATGGCGAAGGTCACGCCGTTGCTACCAATGGCAAGGCCCTTGGCAAGGCCTTGTTTGATCCCGAGGCGCGTCGACTCCTCCAGTGCGGCGGAGAATTTTGCCATGGTGGTCTGCTCCGCCACGAAGGAGTACACGGTGCGCACCGACGAGACGGCCTGCTCGGCGATGGCGCCTGGGCGCGTGTACTGATCCCTGACCTGGCGCGCCAAGCCGATGAGGATGCGGCCGTAGAGGAAGCCGGGGACGACGAGCAGCAGCATGGACGGGAGCGCCACCAGCGCGAGCCGCCACAGCAGCACGAACCCGATGGCGTAGCTGCCGACGAACATGGTGATGTTCATCACGAAGTTGGGCACCTTCTCGCTCAGCGCGTCCTGCACGGCGAGGCTGTCGTTGGAGACGCCGGTGACCACCTCCGACGTCGTCGAGCCGCCGCCGGCGTTGAGGTCGAAGTACTCCACGTCTTGCCGGAGCACCGCCCTAAGGTACCGTGCTCGCATCCGCGACGCCTGCCGTTCCGCCGTCCTCGTCCAGCAATACGCCTCTGCGCATGTAAACAGAATGGTATCAGTCACAGCCAGGCAGGCGTCGCCATGGCTTGTGTTCGTCGTGTTCGCTCACCTAGGAACCCAGCGACCCAGTTCCCCATCGCCAAGAAAAAGGAAGTTCCTCGCGTTCTGGCCGGAGACCATGCCGATCAGTGATGGTGTTGAGTGTTCACATAAATTTGGAGAGAATTGGATTGAATGGCGGGTGAAGAATTCGAACCTGATTAATCCTGGAGGTGAAGTTCTGGATGAGGTCGGGGCCATCGCCGACGTCGTTGAGGATGCGGCTCACGAAGACCAGCATCACGGGCGTCGAAATGCCGTCGCCTATGGCGCCAACCAGGCCCAGCACCATCAGCACCACGTCCACCACGTCGGCGTGCACGAACACTGACGAGAACGACCGCAGCGGCGACGCCGCCTTGCCCGGTGGCGACACATCCTTGCCCATGTCAGGTGAGCTAGCTGGCACTCGTGGCGCCGGAGCTGTGAGCTGTGAGCTCTGAGCCTGTGACTGAATGCTAAAGGTTTGGACCTGCATATTTTCTTGATGATGCAATGTAGTGCCTCTCAGCAAATACAAAATTGTTCAACATTTGTTGAGAAACAGTAGAAAATTAAAGTGTCCTCTAGCGAATACATCCTGGAGTTGATTTTGGAATGGAGGGCGGCTGTGCTGTGCTGTGCTGTGCTGTGCTGCTCTCAACAAACTTAACGAGTCGAATCCAAAGTTCCAAACACATGCCACTAGTGAGACCGGACGGTAGCTGATTGACCTCACCCTGCTTGGAGGCGTGACTGATTCATTAATAGTTCCAAGTAATCTAGTGTTAACCAGTTGTTAACAAGAACCAGGGACAGGGTATCAACGCTGATAAGCATTTTTAAGACGTGCATTAGTTGGTTAATCAGGTATATAAGTAGCATCATCACTGGCACCTGATTCCTAGGAAGAAAAGATTGTTCTCATAGTGTTGACTAAAAGCAATATATATTCTGTCTTGGACAGCATGGATATCATATTGAAAGTTCCAAAAACCTGAGCTATCAAACTATTTTGCTCCCAGAGGCCAGAGTGCATAGATATCTGTTGAACCATCTGAAATGTATAGTTGATGTAAGCAATAAAAAGGAAGAGACCAAGTATACATCACAGACATGAACACACTATCAAATTTAGTCACCAACTGACCTCCAAGCGCATATTTTTTCTTAGATTAAGGGAAAATATCCGGCCCTGAGTATTCAAAAATGAATGTTTACAACCACAAAGATAAATATACATGAGCACTTAGACTCCGAAGCTCAAACCGAGGAACATAAAAACAAAAAAGATTAATAATGAAAGTTATAAAGATTAAGCTTCCAACTTGGCCTAAGTTTTTCTTCAACCTTGTCTTAGATCTTTTGCAGCAACCAAACCCTTCAGACCATGTTCTCTTCTTAGAAACTTTTGATGTTAAGATCGGCCTTCCTAACTGCCAAATGCTAGATGAGGATCTCTTGTCACGTAAACACCGCACTAAAGTCAATCTCAATCATGACCTCACTACTAGAAAATTGAAATTTGCCAACTACCCCTTGCTTTGCTGAGAGCAATTTATCAAGCACTCGGCAAAAATACTCTTAGCCAAGTGTATTTAATAAATGAAAAAGTCTATATCATCCCAAACTATGAAGAGTGGACTACATAACCCCCTCAACCTATGAAAAGGTCTATATCACCCCCTGAACTTCTCAAAACCGATTAAATTACCCTCTAAAGCAAATTTGAAATATCATAGTAAATCACAAAAAAATCATAAAATGAAAATTTTAATTGAGTTGGAATCCAAATGAGTAGATATACACACTGAACATATAATATGATATATTTTAATATTTTTTTACTGCTATAGAGAAAAGCGTAGATCTAAAGCTATAGTGAAAAAAATATACTAAAGCATACCATATTATATGTTCAGTGTGTATCTACTCATTTGGAATCCAACACAACTGGATTTTCTATTTTATGATTTACTACGATTTTTCAAAAGTGCTTTAGGGAGTAATTTGATCGGTTTTGAGAAGTTCAGGGGATGATGTAGACCGTTTCATATGTTGGGTGTTATGTAGTCTAACCTCTATAGGTTGGGGGTTATATAGACTTTTTCCTTTAATAAAACACTCGGCAAAGAATTGTTTGCTGAGTGTTTTTTGAAACACTGGGTGTTTGCCGAGTGTAAAACAAATGACACTCGGCAAAACAAGGGTGTTTGCCGAGTGTATTGATTGACGCTCGGTAAAGAGATGGTTTGCTGAGTGTATTTTAATTTTGAAACAAAGTTTGATTTGCAAGCACATTTTGAAGCCCGGAACAAATTCAAATTTAAAGTTTTAAACTACAAAATTGTATAACTTCTCAAGATGTATAACTTTTATATTGGTCATATCTTGGTTCAAACAAACCGATTCTACGTCTCTTGGATAGTTTTCATAAAAGAATGTGTTGCTAGCATGGCTCGATGCCGACTGACCTTTGCCGAATACAACATTCGGCAAAAGAGCTTGTCGTGTGTATAAAGGGCTTTGCGGAGTGTTTCGGCTACTTGGCAAAGTTATTTATTCCCGTAGTGACTTCAAGCACAATGAAGCTCAGTCTCGCCACCGTTGTGTGAATCGATAAATCAGTTCTTTGGTTTTCACCTCGAGATCTTATACTGCAAAATATCACTCAATGGCCATCAGTCGAAAAAGCTCTTAGTTTTCAGCTGATAGCCTGGTCGTTTAAATATCATTGTGTTCATGTCATCCCTAAAAGTTAAATGAGGGGTTTGTTGAGGAAAGTGCCAAACAGCTCAATGATGGTATCCGTTTAATCAGATTAGTAGTTTCTTACATAGCCTTCATTCGTTACGCTAGCATTGTCCGCCATTTACTTTTAGAAGCAGGCAACGTGTGTTCTTCTATAATCTGAGGTCAACTTACTTCTGTGCATAAACGACATTCATGGCATCTTTGAAGCGTAACGAATTTGCCGCAGGGCAGGATGTAGCATCATGGTTAGATGCCCATTTTGTCCTTATCCGGCGTGTTAAGGTATGGTCATCATGCGTGCCATGCCATGCCATGCCATGCCATCTAACTTCAATAGTCGTAACATGCGCGATGAACAACATATGCTTTGACTAAACCAGATAATTGCTGCTTTTTTTTATAGAGAGAAATTGCTGCCTTTATTCAGTGACTTGCCACCGTGACGACGCCAAGAAAAAAAAAAGTTGAACTCCTGTGGGCCTTGAGAAGCTGTTGCAAAAGCCCCTTAAACCCAAGCTGGGCCGAGCCCAAGATGTACAACTCGCTGCAAAGCCGTACACTGTCACCTCGTAGAAGCTTTCTCGGCGCCGACCGCCATGGTCGTGCCACGCCGCCGCCCTTCTCGCCGTGGGCAGCACAGCGAGCTCGCCATCGCAGCTCGTCTCCCTACCCCGGTCCGGTCCGGGTGCGCCAATCCCCACTCCACTCGCCTCCCTCCGGCCCCGCCGCCGCTGTGCGCTCGACGGCCGGTCCCCCGCCGCACCACCAGGACGGTCGGACCCCCTTGCCTACACCAGGTAATTCACTGATGCCGCCATTACTTTTTACTACGGTGAAATGCGGGCTGGGCTAGTGACGGATTTTTTTTCTAATGTCGGTAAATCCAAAGCAGTATCAGTGTATCACATTTGCGCATACCTCTAGTCGATGAAATTTGTGTGCCAAATGCTTATGGATGGGCACCCAATGTTTATCTAGCTATTGTGAAATGTCAGGTAACGGATCTTTCATATACGCAATGATTTAGTGATTTACCACTCCTACTTGCAAACAGTATCGTTGTTCCTGCAAAATCTGACCTGACCCTACTTGCAAAATTTCTTGGAATAATCAGCAATGTTTTTTTAGCTGTGAATTAGAATTTGGAGTGCTATATGAGTTTCGTGCTTTGACGATGTCTCTTTAGGCCTCTCAGCCAACATGAAACATGGAATTTGGGAGCTTAGAAACAGCAGGCATGAATGCACATTTCATTAAAAATCCTGCTGAATTTTAGCCCACCCAAAAATGCCTTGATTTCACACCTACAAATTATGAACTGACACTTGGAAAGAATAAGACCAAATAAATTAATCGTTCCTTGTATTTTTTTTCTTGTTTGTATCTGTTCTGCTACTTGCCAGGTTGTGTTCATGGGGTTAGGAATTTACTGATCTGTGTGGCAATTTTTTTTGAAGGACTGTGTGGCAATTGACATAGCAATACATGAGTCACAGAAGAATAGGACCAAATAAAATCTAATGTACTCTTAGATTTCCTTATCTTTGCATCACTATGTGTTGGCCAAAATGGATTTTTCATTTCCCTCTCAGAGGTTCAAAGGTCCGTCTTGATACATATATAGACTCTGGTGGCATATTCTATGGAATATACCATGGCAGGTACTTAGACCCTTAAGGACTCGACACAAGCACACTCTAGTGGGTTATGATATGTCATGACACAAGACTTAATAAATAGAAAAGGGTGCTTTAACATGGGCACCAGCCTTCTTCTATCACTATAATACATATCCAGCTGCTGTATCAAGAGAGTATAGGTAGGAATAGTAATCTGTTTGTGTAGTGTGTACTGATAGAGCAATAGAGGAAAACTATCCCACTGGTGCATAATTTTCAGTGGGTCTACTGAGCCTTCTTCTAGGTTTATCCATATTGGTAAATCATTTGGAGGGGTTCGCAAATTTGGAAAGTAGTGTTGTATTGTTATGCAATATCTAAGTGCCGGTTGCCTCCTTGCTGTAGACTAACCAATCCAAAATATGTTCCGGAGGGACCCTTGGCCATGAGGGATTCATGTGTGCCCTTCTCCACAACGATTCCTTTTTCAAGAACAGCGATGAGGTCACAGTCCTGGATTGTGCTAAGCCTGTGTGCCACCACGACGCTTGTCCTGCCAACCATCACTCGCTCCAATGCCTCTTGCACCACTTTCTCAGATTGGCTATCCAGTGCACTTGTAGCTTCATCCAGTAGTAAGATAGTAGGGTTCTTCAATATAGCACGGGCAATTGCAATGCGTTGCTTCTGCCCTCCAGAGAGCTGAACACCTCTATCACCACACCATGTGTCATAGCCATCCTTAAGATTGCTAATGAAGTCATGTGCATTAGCAGACCTTGCTGCAGTTTCAATTTCTTCCTCACTTGCAGAATCTATGCCATACACAATGTTCTCTCTGACCGTACCTGCAAATAATGTTGGCTCCTGGCTGACTAACCCAATGTGGCGCCGTATAGCTCGAAGATTATATCTTTTCATGTCTCTCCCATCGATCTCTACCATCCCCCTAAGTGGGTCATAGAACCGCTCTATAAGCCCAATGATTGTTGACTTACCTGAACCACTTTGCCCAACAAGTGCTGTTGACTTTCCTGGGCGGATGCTCAAAGAGAATGCTTTGAATATGAGGACATCCGGCCTTGATGGATATGAAAAATCAACTTCTTTGATATCCACCTCACCTATGATCTTCTCTGGTTCATATCCCTCCGGGTTGTCAGGTTTAATTTTTGTTTTTCGGTCAAGAATAGCAAACACTGAAGCAACTGCATCAGCACCTTTAGCAATATCTGTTGTCATGGTACCTGCATCTGCAATCACACGTCCTGTGCTTACTAGAATCAAGAAAGTTTGGAAGAGGGCCTTGGCAGTAATTTGGTGGTTAGTAATGAGGATGCCACCATACCAAAAGGCAAGAGCCCATGTGCATCTCAAAAGGCTCATGGAGGTTCCAAGGCCGAGACCTGCAAACCATGATTGTCGGATGCCTTCCTTGCGTGGACTATCCTGCGCTTGTTCAAAGAGGCGCATGATGCGGTCCTGTGATGAGAAAGCAGTGATGGTGCGGAGATTGGAAACAGCCTCACTAGCTAGCTTGCTACATTCAGATTGTGCTTGTATTGATTTCTTGGACATGCTCTTTAGTAAGACACGACGAGCATAAAAGCAAACAATGATAAGAGGTTGCACTGATATCATCACTAAAGCCAAACGCCAGGCAATTGCCAGACCCATGATGCAGGCAATAAGTACTGCAGAAACTACTTGAACCACCAAAGACATTCGATCACCCACGAGTGACCTTACCTATAACACAACAATATACAGGTTAGCTGCCATTCAAAATATTAATAAGGTTTAATAATCTCTGACGTTGTACTTACAATGTTGGCATCATTGGCAAGTTGTGAGCATATGGCACCACTTGAGTTTTCATCACGGTCAAACCAACCAATCTCAAAAGTTAGGATTTTCTCAAGCATCTGTTCCCTAATCCTCTTTGTGAGGTATTCACCCATTGCACCAAAATTGTAATGGTGCCCAATATTGACCAAGAATGAGACCACTGCAAGAGACACAAAGATGAGTGCAAAGGTCCTTGTGCTCTTCTTGATCTCGTCATGATCTTTCACAAAGTAGATTGAGAACATGCTCCCCATGATATATGCATACACAGGTTGTATGCCTCCAAATAGAATTGAACTAAAGCTTCCCATTAGTGCATGCTTCCACTCTGGTGCATTAAGCATCAATAACCTTCTGAATGACGGAACAGGAAGCTTGGGCTTCTTGGTGTTATCATCATCTCCTGCATCGTCCATTGATCATGCCGAGCTTGACCTACTGGCTGCAGAGAACCTCCTACTCATACTTTGACTTCTGGATTGTGCGATGTCTAATTTACTTCCAATCCCGTGAATGTCATCGGCCTCCCTTAAATCTTTTGTCTGCTGAAGGCGGACAAGAGACGAGTAGAGTCCAGTTTCATTGGCCATGAGCTCATCATGGGAACCCAACTCCTTGACCTCACCAGATTGTACAACAGCAATCATATTAGCATTTCGTATAGTGGATAGCCGATGTGCAATGACTATAGTAGTTCGTCCCATTGAAGCCAGGTCAAGCGCCTCCTGCACAATCTGCTCTGAATTTGTGTCCAATGCACTAGTGGCTTCATCAAGGAGTAGGATCTTGGGTGACTTAAGAACTGCTCTGGCAATAGCAATCCTTTGCTTCTGGCCTCCTGACATTTGGACACCACGCTCACCCACCTATTTTTATTCTAGACATATTTAGTGTCATAGTAACAAGAACAATATACTGAAATGAACTAGTTTCTTGATGAATAGGTGAAAGAATAGGGTACATGCTGAGGATAAAACGTCAAATTTAGCTGATAAGTGAATGAATAGGGTAGACATCTGGGCTCAGAGTTTGATGGTTTCTCATCATTCGGCCCTTTGGTCCTGTATCCAGTGGCGATAGTTATAATTGATAAGTGAAGAAATAAGGTTAGACCGAAGCTAAATTCACTCATCGTCTTTGTGAGCATGTGGAAAATATCTATACTGTATTTACACAACTTGAAATATTATTCTCTCACGCCATTATTATCATTGTATTTCGTTTGATGTCTTATCCTTTATTACCAACAACAGAAAATTCGAAATGTATGTTTGATTATGTGGCATGCTCTTGTAACCATTTGCTTTGTCTTTTCAGATTTAAATCTTATTAATAAGCAAAGGAGAGGCTGATGCAAGTGGAATTAGGCAAGGAGAAGCTGCTACCTGCGTGTCGTAGCCCTGAGGCAGCTGCGATATGAAGTTGTGGGCGTTAGCCGCCTTCGCCGCGGCGACGACCTCCTCCTCCGTCGCGTCCTCCTTGCCGAACAGTATGTTCTCTCGGATGGACATGGCGAACAGAGCTGGCTCCTGACTGACGAGGCCCATTTGCGCACGCAACCACTTGAGCCGCAGCTGCCGGATGTCCACACCGTCGAGGGTCACCTCGCCGGACGACGGGTCATAGAATCGCTGCAGCAGGGCGATCACCGTCGACTTCCCTGACCCGCTGCTGCCGACCAACGCCATCGTGTGCCCGGCGGGGACCCGCAGGTTGAAGCTGACGAAGACAGGGCTCTCCGGCCGCGACGGGTAGCAGAATTCAACGTTCCTGAACTCCACCTCACCGGCGACATTGGCAAGCTCCTTGCCGGTGTCTTGCTCCGAATCGATCATGGGCACTCGCTGTATCACCTCCAGGATCCTCTCCGCCGCGGAGGTCGCCTCAGAGAAGTACTTCACGTTCGACAATCCTGACCCCAGCGCCCTGCACATCCATGGTGGTTAATTCTTCAATCCTTGGGGGCAGCATCATGGTCATCAAGCTATGATGGTGCACGGAGCTGAGCCAGTTATTACATACATGCCTCCAACGACAATGCCGGAGGAGATGACGTACACGGTGCCGCCCTTGGCACCATGGTACATGACGAGACGGCTGCCATACCAGATATTGAAGCCATAGATGGCGAAGGTTACACCGCTGCTACCAATGGCAAGCCCCTTGGCGAGGGCTTGTTTGATCCCAAGCTGCGCCGACTCCTCCAGCGCGGTGGAGAACTGGGCCATGGTGCTCGACTCAGCCACGAAGGAGTACACGGTGCGCACCGACGACACGGCCTGCTCAGCGATGGCGCCTGGGCGCGTGTACTGCTCCCTAACCTGACGCGCCAGGCCGATGAGGATGCGGCCGTAGAGGAAGCCGGGGACGATGAGCAGCAGCACGGACGGGAGCGCCACCAGCGTGAGCCGCCACAGCAGCACGAACCCGATGGCGTAGCAGCCCACGAACATGGTGACGTTCATGATGAAGTTGGGCACCTTCTCGCTCAGCGCGTCCTGCACGGCAAGGCTGTCGTTGGAGACGCCGGTGACCACCTCCGACGTCGAGCCAGCCTGGAGGTCGAAGTACTCGATGTCCTGCCGGAGCACCGCCCGAAGGTACCTTGCTCGCATCCGCGACGCCTGCCGCTCCGCCGTCCTCGTCCAGCAATACCCCTCTGCAAGCGCGCGCACACAGCTGGTGTCAGTTAGGCAGGCGTCGCTGTGGCTCTTGGCACGCACGCGTGTTCGCCGTGTTCGCTCACCTAGGAACGCTGCGAACCAGTTCGCCGTCGCCAAGAAGAGGAGGTTCTTCGCGTTCTGTGCCGGAGACCATGCCGATCAGTGATGATGCTGTTCAGTGTTCACATGAAATTGGGGAGAATTGGATTGGATGCCGGATGAATAATTCGAACCTGATTCATCCTGGAGGGGAAGTTGTGGATGAGGTCGGGGCCAGTGCCGACGTCGTTGAAGATGCGGGTGGCGATGAGCAGCATCACGGGCGTTGACATGCCATCGCCCATGGCGCCAACCAGGCCTAGCAGCATCAGCGCCACGTCCACTGCGTCTGCGTGCATGAACACCTTCGAGAACGATCGCAGCGGTGATGCCGCGGCGGCCGGTGGCCCGTCGTCCTTGCCCATGGCCGGTGAGCTAGCTTGGCACACCGCACACGAGGTGATGGAGCTGTGAGCTTGTGACGTCCGACATACAGTTGGCTTGGCTCCATATTTACACCGTTATATAGGGTGGCAATCAAGCAAGCAATTGCTGATTGAAGCTATGCTGACTGACTGAATGCAGGGTTCAGAACGATTAGCCTCATTGTCAGGGACTTCATTTTTTACATGATTACAACATCATACAGGTCCATACATTGTCGATGCAAATACCCAAATGGAAGTGTGGATTAAGTAGACCAAGATGTGCTTTACATGATCCCAAAGCTGGAAACATTATCGAGTTTTGGTGTGTACTTCAAAGACAATCGAACGGAATCTTAAACCTCCTTGAAGTACAAGTTTTTTTTTTTCTGTTCATACATGCTGCTCAGATACTACCAAATTAACTAGTCTCAAAGTTTAAATTCCCAGTTGAATTCAACAGTTCAATGAAAATTTTGTGTAGCTCGCAGAACCGTTATGGAGAGTGTCGTCAGGGATGACACAAGGCCAAAACTAGATAAACTTTTTTGAAGTAAAAATACTAGATAAACTTCAAATGACCCAAAACTGGCAATTGCAAGCAATGTACAGGTATCAACTGACAAATGTCACTTTCAGAACTCCGAACAATAGAGAAGAAAAGTGAGGGCTTAGCTGGACATGCATAAGAAATGCGAACTACTATTAAAATCGATTCTTTTTTTTGTTCACGCTAAAGATTTTGTGTATATTTTCTTGATGACGCGATGTGGTGCGTGCCTCTCAGCAAATCCAAGAATTTGTTAAACATTTGTTGAGAAACAGTAGAAAGGTCTCCTCCAGCGAATATATCGGTTTTGGCCTTTTGGCAATGATAGTTTGTGACCTTTTTATATAATTCAGGAGCGCTGACTTTGGAATGGGGCCAGACAGAAAAAAGGCGTCACTAGTGACGACTATCATGTAATCTGAGTAAACTCAGTGAGTCATATAAAAACCTAGGGTGAGACGAGAGCCACACACTGGAGTCTGGATGGTAGCTGATTGACCTCACGCTGCTGGGAGGCGTGATTGATTCATTAATGGTTCCAGGTAATTAAATGCAAATCAGTTGTTAGGAGATGTTTAGTTCCTCGAGGTTTACTATTCCTTTAGTCTTTTCATTCCATTGAAAATCGTGATTCTCCTCACAAACTTTTGCTACAGGACATTTCCTCCCATCTCCATCAACTAAACATCTCCTTAAGCAAGCAAGCCAGCCAGGGACTGCATATATATCAGCACTGATAAGCATGCTTAAGACGGGCATTAGTTGGTTGGTTAAGCGTAGCTCACATGGTAAGGTTTATTTTAATATGGATACCTAGGTAAATTTGCATCACATGTAAAGCCATCTTTTGGAGGTGCTATGGCAGCTGATAATGGGACATGACCCTCCTTCACCCTTTACAACCCCATTCATGCTCTGATCGTTATATACAGTAGGCAAACTCTATTTTAAATTGTAGGTCATTTTATTTTTTTATTCTAACTTTGATCTTTCGTTTTATATAAAAATTTTGTGCAAACATAGTTAAATTGAAGTCATTGTTGAAGAATTTTGATTAATAAAATAAGCCATAACAGAAAATGTTGCACAAATTTTTAAATAAAACAAGTTGTCAAACTTGATATTAAAAAAGTTAAACGAATTATAATTTAAAACAGAGGAAGTACTCGCGTCACGTAGACTTTTGAACCGGTTGTTTCCGGATCCTTAAAATTGTTATGGTGATAGGCCTCATGGGGTTGGCCGATCGCCGGGTGACGGTGTTCATCTGTTCGCATCTTCCGTAGCTTTTTACCATGTGTAGAGCATCCTCATTGTATCTGGTGACTGGTGGAGAAAATAGGAAAGATGGCTACGTGTCTAGACAAACCAGGTAATTTTGCTCAGGTTAGCTCTGCTTTCGTATGCAATGCAGGTTACAAAACTGAGCCCAATCACTCATGCTATTGCTAATCATTCATGCATGACATGAGAAGGGATATTTTTTTTCATCTTTGAAGCAAAAGTCATGCTCTTCACTCCTTATACTTTTGAATTCAGTATTCTAGGACCTTATCCTTCAAAAATTAATATTCACAAGTGTTGAGTTTCAGGTGATGCTTAAATAAACTAAAAATGCATTCATAATTGCCACCCCAAAATATAGCAAAGTGACGACGGCTCAACTGTTCTGTTTATTAGATCCTATCATGCTAATCAAACTTTTGCAAACCTTTGCCGCATTTTTCTTTTGAGAACAACCTTTTGCCGCAATTAAATTTGAACTAAGTATAATGTAATAAATATAATAATATAATAAAGAAATAGTGCAAGTCCCGTGGGCCTTTGTGGGCCACTAGTAGGGCCATAAGCCCCTCAGGGAAGCCCAAGATCGTGGAATTCGTTAACGAGACCGAAAGGCGTAACGGTTATTTCCTCGTAGGCGGAAAATGTACTCGCCGTCCGCCGCCGCCGCCGCCGCCACCGCCGCCGCAGGCAATCCACCTCCTCGCCTCGGGGAGAGCGGCCAACTCCGAATCATCTGTCTCGCACCATGCCAATCTTCACTCCACACGCTTACGTCCGCGCCACTGCGGTCGCTGCCGCTCCTCTCGCAGTCTCGCTTCGACCAGGTGATACATTGAATCCCTGACCATTACCGATTTATCCCTTTGTACTAAGATAGCTACAGATTTGTTTTCCCCAGACGAGTGAATCCAGAGAAGTATCACTCTTTGGTAGCTCTCCAGGTGCTGAATTAGCTATACCGTTTTTTCCCTGTATGGTTGGAGTTCTGACTGTTGTGAATTCTGAAATGCCAGTTAATGAATCTTTGTAGCTGCAAATATTATTGGTATACATGCCTCCAAAATTCGATCATATATGTCCAAATGTGTGGTGAAGTAATGTTGTGCTAGAGTTGCGGATGGGAATGCAAGAGCCGTACGTCAGTTGCGTGTGCTCTGCTGATGCTTTTCATTGGACTTCTCAGCTAAGCAGCAGTGGAGCTTAGAAACTGCAGGCATGAACATGTATTTGGTGCAAATCCCTCTCCATCCTAAATGGTCACGCATTAACTTGTGTGCCTGGAAACTATAAGACTAACACTTGAAAATAAGACTAACACTTGAAAGATAGCCTGTAGAAATTAACTGTTTTTTTGTGTTTCTTTAATTCTTTGTCTCTGTTCTGCTACTTGTCATATTGGTATCATTAAGTTAGGAATTTAATAATCTGCATGGCACATAAGAATAAGATGAAAATGGAAGCTAACATAATGATTTCAAATACACAAGTCAAAAAGAAGAAATAAGATGAAATGAAATCTAATGTACATCTTATCTCATATTCCCTGCCCGTTGCACTACTACAACTACAATACATCTCCAACAATTACATCAAGAAACTATAAGCTTTACACACTTCTGGGTACTCATAGAACAATGGGAAGAAAAATAACCCACCGTCACAGGAATTTTAATTGTCTGCTGAACCTTCTTGCAGGTTGACCAACAACTACAAAGCTTTTAGTCCCAAGCTGGACTAGGCTAACTATTTCTTGCAGAGTGATCCAAAATGGTTATCATTTGAATGGGGCTGCACATGTAGAAGTAGTTCTGTGTTTTCATGCAAAGCCTCAATGCTGGGTACCTCCTTGTTGCAGGCTGACCAATCCAAAGTAAGTTCCAGAGGGACCCTTGGCCATTAGGGATGCATGTGTGCCCTTCTCCACAACAATTCCCTTCTCAAGCACAGTGATCTGGTCACAGTTCTGGATTGTGCTGAGCCTATGCGCCACCACAATACTTGTCCTGCCAACCATCACCCTGTCCAATGCCTCTTGTACCACCTTCTCCGACTGGCTGTCTAGTGCACTTGTTGCTTCATCCAGTAGCAGGATTGCAGGGTTCTTCAGGATGGCACGTGCAATGGCAATGCGTTGTTTCTGGCCTCCTGAAAGCTGAACACCCCTCTCACCACACGATGTGTCATATCCATCCTTGAGGTTGCTAATAAAGTCATGTGCATTGGCAGACCTTGCTGCATTCTCAATTTCTGCTTCAGTTGCTGTTTCTGTACCATACACAATATTTTCTCTTATAGTACCTGCAAATAGTGTTGGTTCCTGGCTGACCAATCCAATGTGACGCCGCAGGGCTCTGAGATTGTATGTTTTGATGTCTCTACTATCAATCTTCACTACCCCCCGAAGTGGGTCATAAAACCTCTCTATAAGCCCAATGATTGTTGACTTCCCAGAACCACTTTGCCCAACAAGGGCTGTTGACTTGCCTGGCTGAATACTCAAGGAGAACCCTTTGAATATAATCACATCTGGCCTTGAAGGGTATGCAAAATCGACTCCTCTAATGTCAACCTCACCTTTTAGTTTCTCTGGCTTGTACCCCTCAGGGTTATCAGGGTCAATTTCAGTTTCCCTGTCAAGAACAGCAAACACTGAAGCGACTGCATCAGCACCCTTAGCAAGGTCTGTTGTCATGCTACCTGCATCTGCAATCACACGCCCTGTGCTTACTAGAATCATGAAGGTTTGGAAGAGTGCCTTGGCAGTTATATGATGCTCAGCCATGAGCTTGCCACCATACCAAAAATCAAGGGCCCATGTGCATGTCATAAGGCTCATAGAAGTGCCAAGGCCTAGTCCTGCAAACCATGATTGTCGGATGCTTTCCTTGCGTGGCCCATCCTGTGCTTGGTCAAAGAGGCGTAGGATGCGGTCCTGGGATGAGAAAGCAGTGATGGTGCGGAGATTGGAGACAGCCTCAGCTGCTAGCTTGCTACTTTCAGATTGTGCCTGTATTGATTTCTTGGACATGCTCTTCAGTAAGACACGGCGGGCATAAAAGCAAATGATGATAAGGGGTTGCACTGCTATCATGACAAGGGCCAAACGCCAAGCTATCACCAGACCCATGGTGCAGGCGATGAGAACTGCAGAAACTGTCTGGATCACTAGAGCCATTCGATCACCCACAAGTGACCTCACCTGCAAAAATAAATATTGTCAGGTATTTTTTTTAAAAAAAATATTTATTAGATTTAGTGTTTGTTTGTATACTTACGACATTAGCATCTTTGGCAAGTTGTGAGCATATGGCACCACTGGAGTTCTCATCACGGTCAAACCACCCAATCTCAAAAGTAAGGATCTTTGCAAGCATCTGTTCTCTGACTCTCTTGGTGAGGTATTCCCCCATGGCACCAAAGTTGTAATGCTGCCCAATGTTGATCAAGAATGAG
This sequence comes from Digitaria exilis, assembly GCA_015342445.1. Classification (NCBI taxonomy): domain Eukaryota; kingdom Viridiplantae; phylum Streptophyta; class Magnoliopsida; order Poales; family Poaceae; genus Digitaria; species Digitaria exilis. The sequence goes on from JACEFO010001965.1 coordinate 1,976,929, forward strand.
AGCACTGCAAGACCGACAAAGATGAGTGCATAGGTCCTTGTTTTGTCCTTGATCTCATTATGGTCTGTCAAGAAGTAGATTGAGATCATGCTTCCCATGGCATATGCATATGCAGGCTGTATGCCTCCAAATACAATTGCGCTGAAGCTTCCCATCAGAGCTTGTTTCCACTCTGGTGCATTAAGCATCAGTAACCTTCTGAATGATGGGACGGGAAGTTTTGGCTTCTCTGTAGTGCTATCATTTTCTGCATCACCCATTGACCGTGCTGAGCTTGATCTACTGGCTGCGGAGAGCCTCCGGCTCATGCTGTGGCTGCTAGATTGCCCGGCAGCAGATGTACTTCCCGTTCCACTGACCTCGTTAGCCTCCCTTGAATCCCTGGTCTGCTGAAGGCGGACAAGAGATGTGTAGAGGCCGTTCTCATGTGCAATGAGCTCATCATGGGAACCCAGCTCCTTGACCTCACCATATTGCATCACAGCAATCATATCAGCATTCCGGATTGTGGAGAGCCGATGTGCAACGACAATCGTTGTCCGGCCCACAGAGGCCAGGTCAAGTGCCTCTTGAACAATACGCTCTGACTCTGAGTCCAATGCGCTTGTGGCTTCATCAAGGAGGAGGATCTTAGGTGACTTAAGGATAGCTCTGGCAATAGCAATCCTCTGCTTCTGTCCTCCAGACATTTGGACGCCACGCTCACCCACCTGTTTTATTTGAAACATGATGAGTATCAGAGTGTGAACAACAACTTATATGTCACAGATGTGAGTATTCTAGTCATGGGTTCTTGATTTACACAATGGCAACAGATTTATACTGAACTTGTAACTATCTGTCATTTCTGTTGACAAAATCATAATCCAAGTTTGGTTTGGTATAGGGTTAAATTTAAATTCGTTCTAACTATTGTTTGTATGATCCTCATTTTTTCATTCAAAACCAATTTAGCTATGAAAATCAGCATGTATGTATAGTCTATCGGATAACATACTGCTTGATGGTATCCTTCTAGCGATTCAGACATGTCATATGTAGTAGTGGGTGGGAGACTGCCTTTTCAATTCTACAGCTAGCTTCTCTTTGAGCATTTGACCTTAACATTCTACTGTATTAAAGGGTTATTCTGTTCTTTTGTTCACATAATCACTATGTAAGTTGCCTAGAAAACTTAGTACTGAACCTGTCATTGACCGGCAAAGTCTTTGTTTGCAGTGGGTGAAACATTAATCTTAGTTACTAAGTGAAGGAATAATAAAACATTTATCTTAGCTGATAAGTGAAGGAATGATAAGGTAAACATGTTTTCTGCATATTTGATAGTTTGAATGGTCATTCTACCCTTTGGTCCGTCCAAATCACCAACAGAGATGGTTATAAATTATAAATTCCCAGATGATCAGATTGTCCATGTTTAATGAATACAGGAAGACCTGCTAGATTTCCTTTTTTTATTTGTGAACATGTTGAAACTTATGTGGTATTTATACATAGTTGGCGATATCATTGAGGACACTACACTGATACCCTCCTATCGATGTTGTCTCCTGGGACTTTAAATCCCATGCTTTCATGTGATGTTATATTATGTTACCCCCACGTTTGCTTTTGTAACTGATGAAACCTCACTCTCAGTGGCAAACAATATTCACTACTGATGGGAAGAGGCATGTCAGATCAAAACTCCTGCCGGTGATCTCTCAGTATATCTTAGTGCTCATATTTTGCTATAGTATTTCTAAAGTGCTTCTATTGTCGTTCTGCAGCTGTGACAAGCCGACACACAATGCTCTGTGTTTTTTTAAACCAGATAATTTGTCCCGCTCCCAAATGGATTTTTTTTTTTTATGAAACAACCAAATGGATATTGATGAAGTCAAGTTGCAAGATTACTTGTCTATTATTCATTGAAATGTAAACCATGTTCAATTGGTAATTATTCATGGTTTATCGGAACTTAATGTTGGTGCAGCTTAACTGTAGGTGCAGTGCTAAAATTGAACTGTGTATCATTATCTATGATACTTTCATGTGCAAGATGCCTAGGTACGAAGTGTTGAAGTACCTAGAGTTTGCCTACATCGTGTAGAAACCATGAGGATATTGTGCCCTAATTATCAGTGCCCCATGGCAAGCAACTGGGAGGATATTTTGAGTGACTGGTCGTCGTGTTAGAGTTTGCCTACATCAAAGACTATTGTGCCCTCGTTATGACTGCCCCATGTCAGGGTTGCACACAGTAGAATTTGCTAGTAGTGGGGGTCTGGCTGTGAATGAAACATTTCAGGTTTACATGCTTGCCACTGAGTCTGATATCATTAGAAGGATCTTTCGTTGTTGGCTGGGGCATGTCATCTTCACAAAGTGCTACGTTGGGGTCTTGGCAGGCTGCAAAGTTACATCGATTTTTCCCTTTCGTAATTACTATCTTTCAACTAATGGTTTGGATGGTGGCACGAACTGGATTAAAGCTCCTTTCCCGAAACATTTTAATTTGCTCTTTTTACAGATAAAGCTTGATGGTGGAAGCATTTGTGCCACTACCCAGACATACTAGCAGGGGCACTTTCTGCTGTCAATCTCTGCCTGATTATATTGCTGTCAAAATTTTTAATGCATGACAGGACCTCGGTGAAATCCTGTTCGCTGGGAAAGAGGCACACCCAAACTGTTGGCTGGCTAGCCTTTTCCAGGTTACTAGATTTGCAAAAAGGTTCTGGTTTCTTGCCTTCTGCGTCCACCGACCACGGAGGCACACACCCTGAGTGGTGGGCCAATCGTTCTTCCTTTCCCAATTTGGGGTCACCACTCACTCTTATATGATTCCTAGGTCCCACTCCCACCATGAGAAATCTTGCAAAGCGTGAACTCTGATCCCTCCACATTTGACATGGATCACAATGGAAGTGGTGTACGTAGCAGACTTAGAAATACTGGCACGGCTGCTAGGAGTACAGGATTCAACTACTAGTCTCTAGTGGAAAGGTGCGTAACGGAGCATTATTCAGTTCAGAATGCCTGGAACTCTAATGGAATTTCTACTTGGTATGCTGATGGACCTTCAGCTGGTAGTGACAGATCCTGTGGACCATATAATTGGAAGATTTTTTTTCAAAGCAACCAATGTTCTAAGGAAGGAATCATGCTAATACCACAGGTCCACAGCAAAGACAATTGCACCACGACTTGTCCATTACAAGCTAGTGTGCTAGATGTTCAGGTATTTCTGTGACTACCTAGATTTTTATCTTAATTTTAATTCTGTACCATTATTAATTCAACATACATGATGTAACAGCACAATGGTGCACCTAGGTTGTGCCTTCAATCTCTGTGTTTTGTTGGATGTCAATTGTCAAGCTTAATCATTGTCCCCATTTCCTGGAATGGATGATTTAGTTTCCCACTCTTCAGTGTTGACCTTTCTTTTGCGTAATGGGCTCTTCTTCCATTTCAGGGGCTCAAATATTATGTTTATATGTACTCATACTGGAAACTACCAAGGTCGATAACCTTGGATTGTTCCTATTCTACTTGGACCTTGAGTACTCCTATTTCAAGTCGTCCCTATTCCACCAGATAGAACGGATAGCCGCAGCAGGACTTAAATCTGATGCTGGTACTTGAATACTTGTTAATACAACCATGCACTATCTAACCAATTTACAGCAGTATCTAGATCTTAAATTTGTTTGATTATTTCTGCTGCGATGGTTCTATAATTTAGAAGAGTAAATTTTCATTTTCAGTGGGCAGGGATTTCCTGGGAACACAGTGCAGAAAGCAAGGAAACTTTTCTTTGAGAGCGCTGCAGGGGTAGGTAGGACCCATGTCCTTGGCCAGCGATGCGGCGCCTAGCGAGCCAGCAGCTATAGCTATTAGCTAGCAAGCACTAGAATAACCAGATGGAGTAGTGGACTAAGTAATGTTGCTTCCATATAAGGGGGACTACTATAGTTCACTAGAAACAAAAGCTGTTGCTTCCAAAACCAACCTTTGCTCCTAGCCTAACTTTTATATGAAAGAAAGGAATCACGTTCCTTTTTGAATACTTGAAAGTGCATGGCTCTGAATCAGCAAGGAGAGCTGCACAATTCACCAGAAATTAAAGGTCTAGCGGGGTTAGTGATGAGTTGGAGTCCCAAAGGCACATGCTATGGCCATCTAACCACCCACGTTAAATTATTTGAATGGACTTTTTAAGTGTAAAGTTTACTTGGAACATGTTTGTTTCCGTTTAGTTGTTGAAGCAGTTTGGACCTCGTTTTCCTTCCCCCGATTTTCAAATGCAGCAGCCACTAATTTGTGTTTCTGACTATTTGTTGTCTTCTCAATGGTTTGCTTTTTGCCAACATTCACAGGTTAATTTAGACAGAAAAAAACAAAAAGGGAAAGAATATCATGATTACTCTTTTCACTAAATTTTACAAGACTCCGTACTGTATTTAGTGGACCTAATAAGCACATTATCAGTATACTCAATAAAACCAGAAAATTTCGGGGCATCAAATTCTTTCCATCGAATAAGCATTTTACCACTAGCTAGTGTGCACGAAAGGTCAGCATAATTTCTTTTTGAAGAAAGAACTTGACAGTGACTTCTTTTAGATGAACTTGACAGTGACTTGCAGAGGTAAGAAAAGCGTACTGAATCAAACAACTCCATGCATTTCGAGTGCACATTCCAATCGCTTAGTGGCAACAACAGTAGTTTGAATTGGCAAGGCAAGGAGAGAACAGAGAAATTTACCTGGGTGTCGTAGCCCTGTGGCAGCTGGGAGATGAAGTTGTGTGCGTTTGCCGCCTTCGCCGCGGCGACGACCTCCTCCTCCGTCGCGTCCTCCTTGCCGAACAGGATGTTCTCCCTGATCGACGTCGCGAACAGCGCCGGCTCCTGACTCACCAACCCCATCTGTGCACGCAGCCACTTGAGCCGCAGCCGCCGGATGTCGACGCCGTCGAGGGTCACCTCGCCGGCCGACGGGTCATAGAATCTCTCCAGCAAGGCGATCACCGTCGACTTGCCGGACCCGCTGCTTCCGACCAGCGCCACCGTGCGCCCCGCCGGAACGCGCAGGTTGAAGCTCACGAAGATGGGGGTCTCCGGCCGCGACGGGTAGAAGAACTCCACGTTCTTGAATTCCACCTCGCCGGAGACGTTGGCCAGCACCTCGCCGGCGTTGCTCTCCGAGTCGATCTTGGGCACCCGCCTGATCACCTCCTGCACCCTCTCCGCCGCCGAACTCGCCTCCGAGAAGTACTTCACGTTGGACATACCCGATCCCAGAGCTCTGCATAGTTCATTCATTCGTCGTTAATGGCGTCGTCAACTAATCATCAGTAAATATGTATGTATGTGTGTGTGTGTGTGTGTGTGTGTGTGTGTGTGTGTGTGTGTGTGTGTGTCTATATATATATATATATATATATATATATATATATATATATATATATATATATATATATATATATATATATATATATATATATATATATATAACAGCAGAGATTGTTGTTACGTACAGGCCGCCGACGATAATGGCGGCGGAGACGGCGAAGACGGTGCCACCCTTGTACCCATGGTACATGACGAGGCGGCTGCCGTACCAGACATTGAACGCCCAGATGGTGAAGGTGATGCCATTGCTTCCAATGGCGACGCCCTTGGCGAGCCCCTGCTTGATCCCGAGCCTCGCCGACTCCTCGAGCGCGGCGGAGAACTGCGCCATGGTGCTCCGCTCCGCCACGAACGAGTACACTGTCCTCACCGACGACACGGCCTGCTCGGCGACGGCGCCGGGGCGGGTGTACTGCTCCCTGATCCGGCGAGCGAGGCCGATGAGGATGCGTCCGTACATGAACCCGGGGATGATGAGGAGGAGCACCGACGGGAGGGCCACCAGCGTGAGGTGCCACAGGAGGGCGAAGCCGACGGCGTAGCTGCCGACGAACATGGAGCAGTTCATCACGAAGTTTGGGACCTTCTCGCTCAGCACGTCCTGCACGACCAGGCTGTCGTTGGAGACGCTCGTGATCACCTCCGATGTGGACCCCACCTTGAGGTCGAAGTACTCCACGTCTTGCCGGAGCACCGCTCGGAGGTACCGCTCCCTCATCCTCGACGCCTGCCGCTCCGCCGTGCGCGACCAGCAGTACCCCTCTGCATACATAATTACATAATTATATATATATACATATATGTATATATATATATTTATATATGTAAGCCATCGACGACACGCGGATCATCGGTCGGCGGCGGCATTGGCGGTGGTGTGAGAGCTCACCTAGGAACGCCATGACCCAGTTGGCGAGAGCCAAGAAGACGAGGTTCCGGGCGTTCTGCAGGTAGCACAGAGATGGAGAGGAGACATGTCAGCGACGGCGTCGACATTGGCAAGCATGGATCGATCGTCAACGAAGGCGAGAGAGACGACGGCGGTATTAAAGTTTACCTCGTTGATCTTGGAGCTGAACTCCTGGAGGATGTCAGGCCCGCCGCCGAGGTCGTTGAAGATGCGGCTGGTGATGAGGAGCATGACGGGGGTGGAGAGGCCGTCGCCGATGGCGCCGACGAGCCCAAGCACCATGAGCGCCACGTCAGCGGCGTCGGCGTGCATGAACACCGACGCGAACGACCTCAGCACCGGCGTCGCCTTCTTGGCCGGCGCCGACTCCGGCGGCGTCCCGGCGTCCTTACCCATGTCGGTGACCTTAGCCTTTGTGGCGAGCTGGCTGTGAGCCTGTGGTGTGAATTGTGATGGCAGTTGTATAAGGGGATGGGAAAGATGGAATTGACTTGGCTCACGGCTCTTGTTGTGGCCAAGCAGCTATGGTAGTTCGGCCTCCTTTTCAGGCCGGTTATTAGGCGGTATAGGCTCTGACTGAACCTCTGGAGGAGAAGGGAGGAGAGGGGGCTCTTTTATAGGGTCGCAGTAGGATCATGCGCCATCATAAATGCAACCAAGTAGTATAATTGCTGGTAGGAGTGGTCATTAGTCAAGAGGATCTCTGCTTGGGTGATTGATTGCCTCATGTGTGATGTGTCATTCTTTGTACATGCCAATATGTTGGAAACTTGGACAGAGGGCAGGTGCTGGATCAAAGAATGGGAAAAGAATGTTATTTTGAATTATTAGTTTTATTTCCTGCTGTGGGCAAACAAGCATGCATGTTTAATTTTTTTTAAAAAAAAATATGGTGAGTGATGATCAGGGGATGGCAGATCTTAAAATTAAATCGACGTGGACGAGGTCATAGCAGTACAGTGATCTCGTCGTCGACGGGCATGTCACGTAACACCGAGAGAAGAGTAATTTGCTGATAATACGAGCGAACCTAACTGAATGAGCCATGATTGGCTAGCAATCATACATAAGAATGTTGTAAGCATGAGGACCATGTCTTTGGTAGGGAATGTGAGTGTGGTGGAATTGTGGAAAGAGTATATGTGCCAATGTAGTCATCCTTGTAGGAAGAACAAAAATGTGACTTTAAACACGTGGGAAAAATAAGATTTGAATTACATGACCAAAATGTAATGGTCAAATCAGTTGCCTCCAAGAAAGGTAGTGCACGATATGGCCTATCTTGTCCAACAAGCACGACACTTGGCTGGGGTTAACGTAAGTCTGTGCGTAATTTGCTCAAAAACTGATTAAGTTGATGCTAGGAAGGAAGGAGGTCGGTTACTGCCTGCTATCAGCTTCCAACTTCTATTCCTCGTTCAATGTTAGGGCCTCTTTGGTGGAGCTCCTAGAGCAAATTCTAGGCTGAATCCAAAAGAAGCTCTGCCAAACAGTTTTCTTTTTCATCATACTGATTCAAAGCTGATTCCGCGAAGTGATTATCTAAAATGTACTAAGGGGCTGGGAGTTGAAAAAATAGCTTCTCCTGATTCACTTCTTGTTGATTCTCACTTCATACTTAAAATTATGGAGAATCACTTCTCTCAAAAAAAAATTTCTCATAGTGAATCAGAATCAGAAAAAAACTTTACCAAAGAGTGATGTGGTTTACCTTATTCCAAAGGAATAAATTTCACTGTGGATCCTTAAACTTATCTCGAGGTCTCATCTAGATCCATGAACTATAAACACGTTAGGGTTACCCTAAAGGCTATTATCTCAATCCTCAATCTATCGAAGAGGTGATGCGAAAGTCCCTGCCCGTCCACACAGATGCAGTCATCACCTATGTGGCATTGCCAATGTAAACAAAGGAAAAAGTCTATATAACCCCCCAACCTATAGAGGTTGGACTACATAATCCCCCAACCTATGAAACGTTCTACATCATCCCCTGAACTTCTCAAAACCGATCAAATTACCCCCTAAAGCAGTTTTGAAAAATCATAGTAAATCATAGAAAAATCATAAAATTGAAAATCCAGTTGTGTTGGACTCCAAATGAGTAGATATACACACTGAACATATAATATGGTATGCTTTAGTATATTTTTTCACTATAGCTTTAGATCTACGCTTTTCTTAACAATAGTAAAAAATATATTAAAATATATCATATTATATGTTCAGTGTGTATATCTACTCATTTGGAGTCCAACATAATTGGAATTTTCATTTTTTGAATTTTTTGTGATTTACTATGATTTTTTAAATTTGTTTTAGAGGGTAATTTGATCGGTTTTGAGAAGTTCAGGGGGGTGATATATACCTTTTCATAGGTTGGGGGGTTATATAGTCCACTCTTCATAGGTTGGAGGTGATATAGACTTTTTCCGTGAACAAATGATCATGTGAGTTGCACATAAGAAGCATTGGAGGGGAAAAAACTCGTCCGTGTCTCATTTGCCCTCTACCTTATCATGCTCTAACCTTCTCCTCAAAACCGGCGGGGCAAGTGGTCGGTTGTCGCCAGGGGTGGATCCAGCATAAAACGAGCGAGGGCACATGCCGCTGGTCAAATCTGAACCTATAGTGTTAGCTAACACTATTTTACTGTTTCGTACACTGTAGCAACACTATAGGCCGCCGCTCATTTTTGTTGCTAGGGCTGCCCCCGCCGATGAGGTGAAGCTAGAGAGTAGATTTAGAGGGCTTACTCGCCACAGCGGACTATGAATCACGATGACGACCAAGCACTTACCATGTCGGCCTCCACAAGAAGGTTAGAGCAGGATAAAATAGAAGCAGAGTACAAATGACAGATGAGACACAAACAAGGAGCTTTTTACGATTTGTTCCCCTCAAATGCTTCTCATGTGCAAACTCTTTGTTCATGTGGGAAGCGTCAGGTGAAGATTGCATCCCCGGAAAAGGTAGGGACTTACACAATATCTCTTTAATAGATGGAGGACCTAGATAATCACTTTTATAGTTTATGGATCTAGGTAAGACTGTGAGATTAGTTTAAGGACCCACACGATCACTTTTATAGTTCACTTTGTGTAGTTCATGGATCTAGATGAAACCTCGTGATTAATTTACGGACCCACACTGAAATTTGACTCTAAAAGGAAAGGATCCATGGGCCTCATCGTTCAATTTCATATAATGCCATACCAATGTACCATGCACACCATGCATTGATCTCTAAAGATGAATAGAGATTGAACGAAAGCCGTGTGAGAATTGAGGTCTGATCGCTGAGTGTCCCTATAGAGGGCGACTCTTTTTTTAAGAAGCAAAACTAGTCAAGGACGGTAGATTGCCATTTGATTTCCTTGGTTGAATTTGAAATGGTATAGTTTGTCTAGCGGCAGACAGGGACTCGCATGAAGGAATGTCGTCACTTGTGAGCCAATACACAACTAAATTGACATGTCACATGTGTTAACTCCAAAGAGACTTATTCTGTCAAAACTAGTTTATTTTAGAGGAAACTGCTTTGAGAGCCTGTTATTACCGATTTTTTAGTCACAATAATCCTAACAGAAAACTAGCACATCCTTTAAAAATATAAAATATCATGATTTTATCCAAAATCAAATTTCACCAACTTTAAGTAAATTAAATTGACAAGCGACAACATCTATAACATCAAATTAATATCGTTGAAATTGTACATTCTCTGTAACGTAGTCAAAATTAGAAAATTTTAACTTGAATACAATACTTAAAACACCTTGTATTTTGTAGCGAAAAGAGTATATATCTAGGAAGTGAAGGTTGACTTGGGGATGCACATCAGCACATATACACGTATGCGAGAGGTGAAGACGTCAGTAGTGACGCCTGTGCTTCGCTGTGCCACGGCTCTCTTCGCCTCGGGGCGTGCAGAATTGAAGCTGAGCATGGCCACACGTAGGCTCAAGTCACCGGCTCAGATCTGAACAAGCTCATCAGGTGTCGTAAACCGCAGGGCCATCCATGCAGAAAAGCAGATATCGTTAGTTTAATCACAGCTGATAAGCATGTTTAAGGCGAGGATCAGTCAGTGGACCCCAGGCACGCGAAAGCACGCTCACACGCCTTCGATCCAGATCATCAGGTGGCTCTCGTGACCATGATTTGACACGGGAGCTGTGAAGTCGCTCCTGCTGCGCGTGTGATAGTGCTGGGCTTCTGGCCCTTGACGCAGAAGGATCCCGGGCGCCAGATGCTGGGTTTGCAGAGACTCGTGTGTCCCATAGCTTGGTGTACGTCTTGTACAGTACAGTAGGACGGTGTCATTTTGGCAGGTTTTTTTCCTTTTTGAAAAGACAATATCAATTGAAAGGTATAGTGACATCGTAAGAGTGGGTGAATTAGTTATTCTAAAATCTAAGGCTTCAATTACAAATATAAAAACCTATCTTTATTTCTTCTAAATGTGCTCTAGGTTTTTCTATATATTGCTATTTCTATGCGTTCCATCGTCCATGTGTACGGCGCGTTCAGTGCAGTAGGACGGTGCAATTTTGACCCTAAAAAATTCATTTTTGAAAGATAATATCAACACTAGCTCCTTGAAAAGAGAAGAGAGGGTACGTGTATCTACAAGATGTAATAGGTCATCTACCGTATGAAAACCATCCTAGATTGGATGGGTGGGTGGGTGGGGGGATATTGTAGGCCTTCCGTTCTTTCACATTTGCAATATTTTTTTACCATTGTAACCGATCGCATATGCAAAAACTACATGTACATGTATCAAATCTTAACACTTTGTAGATTGAGCTAAATATGCCCAATCTAATATCCTGATATCCCGTGGGCTTCTGTGGCTATATATGCTAAAGTGGCTTTTAATGTGCAACTTCGTTCATTATTTGTCCTATAAAACTGTACAAAAGGAAAGAGAATAAGATGAGAGAATTTCCTACCTCTAGTTTAATAAACATATAAAGGAACTAAAATAGCTAAGGACAAATGTATAGATAAGTCATTATTGAAGACAGTTTAGGCGTTTCATCAACTACGTCGATCACCAATTGACATGGTCCACACACTAATGGCATAACCAAGTGTATAGGCAACTGCTAACTATAATAAGATATATCGCACACTAGACAAACTCTTCGAAATGCACCAAATAAATATTATGCTATTCCGGGGAAATATGCAAAAGTCGCTTCTAATATGCAACTTCATTGTTTGTCCTGTAGACAAATACGAAGGAACGAGAATTTTATACCTCAAAATTATAATGGTGCAAACTAACATCTTCGTGCAACCGTGCAAACTTCTAATTTAGACCACATGATGTTGATCTAAGGAGGCACGCGGGGAGGTGGAAGGGGTAATTTGCAAAAGTGTGATTAGAGGTGCATTTGCATATCATCCCTTTCGCCTTCTCTACTCATCCCCTTGGATTAACATCATGTAGCCCATATTAGAAGTTTGCACGGAGATATTGGTTTGCACCTGATACATTCCCTACTATTATAACTGAGGACAAGTTTATAGATAAAGTATTATTATTGAAGACCTTTTTATGCATTTCACCATCTCCGTCGATCACTTATTGTCACTGTCCGCTAATGGCAATACCAACTGTATAGCCAACTACTAGCTATAATAGGATTGCACACTTGACAAACACTTCGAAATGCACCAAATAAATAACAACAATAAATTCTGCAAACTTCTTTGTCTCTTGGATCATATTTTAGGCTACTCCATCTGATCCCACATATATATAGTCCATTTAGCTTTGTCTTAAACCAAAACCTTTTAGCTCTTACCATCAAAAGCTAAAAAGTTAGACACTTTCCATGCCATGTAATTCTTTCTATTTAAAATAATATATTTTATATGTATTATTGATCAAAGTAAGTATCAATAATGGAAACTGTGTCAATATCCTAATGGACTTATGGTTGAGACCAGAGGGAGTAGGTATAGTGGCATGAAGTCTCTCCTTCCTTTAATTCTCTCCCATGTAGGACAGATAATGACATGGATCTTCCTATAACTAGCTCACAGTACCTTAAGCTTGTGGAAGACACCCTAATATAATAACTAAATAAAGACACAAACTTTCTACTTGCCTGAGATTAACAATATGACTAAAGTGACAAGTAATCCAGTAAGGACACGTAGTACAGGTTAATGCTTGATTTTAACTCCTACGTAAAGTATGTGGTTAGAGTAAAATCAAGTACTAGAAGACTAACAACACCAACTAAACTTGGAAGCAGGCTATTGGCAACACTTTTGGGGTGCACACATGGTTAAAGAAGCGGGGATAGGTCAGATGCTACGTGTAGGAGCTAATTATGCACCTTGCGAAAAGAGAGGCACACAGAGCGTTGATAAAATTAAATCTACGCGAAAGGCGTGATAGAAAAGGATGAAGAATCGATCCACCTAAACGCACAAAAGTGCATGTTCTCTGAAGATTCTGCCCAACTTGGAAGATTTTTTATGCAGATTGCAAAAGTGAAAGATTGGAATCTCATGCTTCCCAATACTGTTGTTGGAACAGGGCTGAATTATGTTCTCCAGAGTAATAGGATCACTGTCCTTATGTTGTACTAGACTGGGAATCCATATTTTATTTCTTCCATAGTACACCTACGTAATGATTAATTAAATAGTGAAGAAAGTCTCCTTATTTTATTTCTTCCAGAGACGATTTGCTACCCAAACCAGTGTACATATCACCACAACATAACATTGTTCCAGGTTTTTTTTTCTAATGGCCAAACTTTATTGTTTCTCCTTCATAATTTTTTTAACAAGTGGTCAGTGGATTTTTAGTTTAATTTGGATTATCCCTAAGGGTGAAAACAAAGTAGAAGCCAATAATTTCTAGCAAAAAAACATTGGCGGAGACAAAGTAAATAACTCCTAAAATTTCCTTCTTTTTTTTTACTGAACTCCTAAATTTTCTTTATTAACAAGCGTGGAGCTTAGTTGCAGCCAAGGGCTTAAGTGAGCTCAGAACTTATTCGTTCTCTTAACTTGACTGCCACTGATTATTACACTAAAAAAACCTTAACCATTCGACAAAATTCTAAAGAGGCCAAAGTATTAATTGTCGACCATTTGAAAAAGCACTCGGGGGCGGAGATCCGTCCCAAATTATAAGTCATTTGACTTTTTTTACCACAACTTTGACCAGTCGTCTTATTCAAAGTTAGGGTAAAAAAAGTCAAACGACTTACAATTTGGATCGGATGGAGTACATATTTTAGTTTCCACAATTCATGGACCACACCCATACGTAGCTTGGGTGAACAAAGGACCTGTATCAAGCATCAATGGTGCTCCGAGCCAAAAGGAAAAATGAAAGTAGCCATGAAATGGAGATGGTTCAACAAGAGTTCAACAACAAAAGATGTAACATGCCACCTGCAGTAGACAGTAGTGAGCTTTGGCCCAAAGATTTCATTTTCACTCTTCCCCAAAAAACATGCATTTTCACATCGCATTTTGCTGGGAATTCAAAACCATATGACACAAGTATATTCATCTAATTGTTAGGAAGCCAATCGTCGTTGTTAATAAAAATGAGTACCACAAGTAATCATTAAGATCACTCAACAATTTGTTTAGGGGTTTATAAAAATAATTGCAGAATATGTACTTAGGGAGGCAGGGTTTGTGGCTACTGTACAAAAAGACCTCCTTAGATCATCACCTATCCCTTTTAGGATGGGCAAAAGCCATACATGAACATATGATCAATCAACTTTTATCATATCTTTCCTCTGCTACTTTGATATCGTATCTATCTATCTATCGATGTGTAAATCAAGACCTTTGAAGTGGCAAAAGCAAAAGGGTCGGCTCATTGTTCCCCTCGGACCATACCCATTTCCACTTCATATTTACTTTGCAAGAAAGCACTGCCGGCCTCTAGCAACGCTCTTGGCCATCCGTTCTTCAGACACTTCTCTGCAACATGCTCTAAAAGGGTGGCAATGGATATGTACCAAAGCTACAAGCTAGGGAGTCTCTCTCTTTTCCCCAAGAGAAGACTGATCATGGAGCTTTTGCTTCGTCTCTCCTTTCATATCATTTCGGTTTCCAGTTTTGGGGCTTTTTTTATCCAGAACGAATTAACCACTTATTAAATTGCAAGTGTGCATGTTGTCATAACTCACAAATTATGGAAACTAAATTTTCATTATGACTATCATCCTTGCACTACTACCATCATATCGATCGACACACAATAAATAGCATTAGTTGTAAGACAGCCAAACAAGAAATGAACCTAGAAAAGTCAATCATCAGGCACAGGCTACATCAATTGCAACCCAGGCGTATTTCGGATGCTTGAAGGAAACCCTTACGTAGCCTGGGTTAAATAAAACTAACATAGGTCATGCAAAGAAAACATACTGCTACGGCTAATCATCTATAGGTGTCAAGGAATATGTACCATGACTACCAACACTATATCCAACGGTTAACAATCCGAAAAAGTCGTATTCAAGTCTTGGCAACTCATATTCCAGGTCGGATGTGACTGTTAACAAATAATCCCGCGGAACTTTGTTCTGGGGACACACTAGCAGTAAGCATAAATGGAACTTCCTGTAGGAATATTAATAATGTCATCATTATATCTATTATTTCATACTGTTGCATCATGTGTTGCATGTCAGTATCTATATATGGTTTCGGCATATGACATGGCTTTTTCTTTAAAAAAAATGAAGACTCCCTGTTGGTGTTTCCTTTTAGGTGTATATTCCTTTGCTTGAGAATAATAGATATATTCACTTGTTGCAATCAAAACCTGACATACGATTCCTTTAGCACTAGATTTTTTATCTATAGTTATATACTACTAGTAACTATATTAATTAGCATCAGCATATGATGCATAAGGATGAGCTTATTCTCATACAAAAGGCATAGAATCCATTCTTGATGTCAACGAAAGGATCACAGATAGTACTAGGAGTCTAGGTTAGGAGGGGATTGATGAGAATAAATCATTTTCAATGAAAATGAATGCCAAAACATCATATACACTGGGCAAGTCGAATGTTCTATTGCATCCATTGATGGTAATTAATACATTATTTTATCGAATATATAGTACTCGTTCTAGCTAGACGGCGAGGAAGTTTAGAAGGTAGGAAAACAATTGAAAAATAGGACAATCATAGCAACTTAAAAATCTTGATCTATCTCGTGAATCGGATCTCCTTATGTGTTGCTCAAATCCTGCACGAGTTTAATAGGTACATATTTCCAACAACTCAGCAGTATTTTATATATTCATGCACTAGCTAGCACAAAGTTCGTGCACCGGTTGGGTTCGATTTCTGCGAGATCTCCTACACTTTGGTGAGAACATTTTTGAATGCTACTTACATGTTGTAAGCATGATTCACATATCATCATCAGTCAAAGTAGATGTTTCTCTTTCCCTAAAAAAAGTAGATGTTTCTGTTAACTGGTATTAAATTAAAACAAAGCCATTGCTTGTACTACTACTCATCGTCCTAAAAGCTAAAGAAGGGATTAGGAAGGCTAAGTGCCGACATCTGAATGGAGTTAGTTGTTTACTTAATCAGGTGCACAGCTGGTTGATCAGAGATTGTAACTAAACTTTTTTCTCACATGAACTTGGCGACACCATGCATGCTTGTCCCCGTGAGTATATTAGAGGAAGCCAATTAAATACGAGTCAGCTTCTAGAAGCAGACAGCAATGTGGTCGATTATTTCTCTAAAAAATACTATACACAAACCATATACCTGCTGCGTAAAAGACAGCTCTGACATCTCCGAGGAACACGGATTTGCTGTAGCTGTTACAGGATAGCACGCACATGCGCGCGGCCAACGGGGTCAAGATTGATGCTCCTTTTCTTTTCTTTTTTAATTTTCCCCACTCTAACAACAAAGAGAATTCTCTATTGTTTCCAGACTTTTATATAAAAATCGTCGAAAAGAATGGTAGGTACGTTAATGCATTTAGCATTTGAACTTTGTACGTATACAGTTTTAGAAGAATAAAAACAGATTATCAAACTCTTGCGGCATTGTCGATTGTGACTTGTGAGATGCAGGACGATGCCGGCAGGGTGTGTAAAGACCGAAAGTTATAGGAGTTATAATTTATTTAAAAAAATAAAAATAAAAGAAACGACTACAGCCCTGATGAATTGGTGTGCAGATCGACCAAAAGTTATAGTTCCTTCTTAAGTTCATCTAAAAAAATTTTAGACGGCTAGCTGCACCCTGGACCGTGGCAGCAAACACCTGCAGCGGATTCTGCCCTCCCATGACTCCATGATTGAAGTACATTCATACTCCCCAGGTAAGCACCTACAAACGATGCTATTTTAAGGTATGTATACTACGCCTACCAGAGTTGTCTCACTTGCACTTTAAAAAGAGGTAGTTGTCATCAGTTTATAGCAAGCGGCATTTTTTCGAAAACCAGGGCGCAGGAAGGCATGACGATGATGGATAGAGATGATGATACCCGTTGACATGTCTAGAAGCTTAGATGCATGCAGGGCACCGATCGAATATGATAAAACATTAATTATCCTTATTCCAAAGAAAATAACAAGTAGGTATATGAGTATCATATCACCAGCCATTAATTATATTCATGCATGGATTTATTCTGGCCGTTGTGTCATGCATGACATAAGTCACGTAGCATCCATCCGTTGACTTGCCCTTTTCTAGAAACAAATGGCCATGCAAAGGCGGTATCCGTTAAAGCCTACATATATATATAGTAAGCAAAACTATCAAGTATAATTATTTTCAATTTGTGCTGATGGGGCCAAATGATCGATGTCAGCTAACAGTATATATACTTATATAGTATGAGTGACTGGGTGAGTATTAACATTGAAAATGTATTAGAATTTAGAAGCTTCTAATCATTGACAAATCAGATGGATATACACTAACCATTATTGCAGTTAGCACCGCCGCATAAAAAATCGAGATGAGATTAAAAAAAACAAAGGCTACCACAGCTAGCAAGTATGTTCTCATGTGTGAATGGGAATGTGGATGTGTTTGGGACTTCAGTTAGCTAGTCCAGCTACGATGTTGACACTACTTGAGGTTGAGGAAGAAACAAAGCCAGAAAGGGTATGTAGCAAGCACACACAAGCGTGCTTGGATGTCGCGCTCCTTTTGCAATTGCAGGCGGCGAGGTGTGTGTGCGGTGTGCCCACCACCACTGCAAGGAGTCGAGACATGAGCTAGCTGGCCAACAAAGGCATGATGTCGATGAGATGAGATGGGACGGGGTGGGGGCGGACACCGAAGAGGCGAAGAGAGACGAGACGAGACGAGACGACCTGAAAGCAGTGGCACACACCGGGACACTGTTATTATTGCATGGAATCCGCCATCGCCGGGCCTCTAGCTGCCCAATAACCGAGCTAGCTCTGCTAGTGATGTCTCTCTCCTAGCTGATAGCAGAGTGGTACTGGTACATATATCATGCGTTGATGTTGATCCAGGATGGAGATAGATAGATGTGGAGATTGAAAGGGAGGAGGAGCAGGGATAGTGACCTCAACCGAAATTGGAAACTCAAAGAATATGCTGGCGGGGCAAGGGTTTTTTTTTTTTGGAGACAAAGGCAAGGGTTTATTGCTCAGGCCCCTCACTCACTTGTCAGGACCGCCTTGGTTGCTGCTGGTTGCTTTAGGAGGCCCATTCAGTGCGTGGATCCAAAAGACAGACGTTGATTCCAAATAACAGTGAAAGAAAGGAGGCCCATTATTGATGCAATCTGATGATATGGAGGGAGCTATGTGATTTCTAGGAGTTGTCGAGAACTGTGGGCATGGGCAGCTCACTGGGAAAAGAATTTGTTTAAAGAAAAAAACTAAATGAACTTTACATATGAGCGGTGATTATAGCTAGGTACTTGTTCTAAATCTTTTTAAGATTTTGGAAAAAAAATAGAGAGAAAAAAGAAAAGAAAATGAGATAATAATAAAAAAAAGGAAAAAGAACTGAGATCGATTACTTTAGCAGGTTGGCACTTTCGAAGAGCGTCAAAATTGTAACATGATTGTGTCTTGAATTTCTAAGTGTGAACATTTTGACTGCAGCGATGCCGTACGTATCCATTCTATCCTTTCCTGATCAATTAAGTATATACATTAGTATCAGTTTTGTGTTAAATCGACACTCATCAGTTTCTGTTAGCATTCATGTTTTGCGTTTATGCTGGAGATCAAGCAGAGGTATCATCATGTGACTGGATTGGTGGAAGCCAAAATTGAGAACATAATGGATATCACAACATCAATGACATGTTACTATCCCATAAACTTGTTTAGGATTCAGTACCACTATCTGAGTCAGAATACAGTTCATATGGTCTATTCCTGTTCGTGTTTGCTTCTAGCGGTGGCAGATCGTCATCTTCATCAGAATCTGGTTCCTCATCAACCTGGGCAGTTTGTGCTTGTGTTCCCATCTCTGAACCTTCATTTGGAGTTGACTTGAAAACAGCTGGCCTGATATAACAGGGATGAATTGATCAGAAGAATAATTTGGGGTTCTCAAGCTAACAACATTCAGTAGAGCAGAGACTATGCACCCCAGTGCTGATTCAGATGCACATCCCACAAACGATATTGTAAGATCAACTAGTAGCTTAGCCCTAGTGGTTTTCTGTGCCATTGCCGATTGTTATAATACACACAAATTTCGGCTGTATAAAAATAATTCTTTTGTGAACTTCTGATCAAATAAAGCTTGAATTGAATTATATGTGTTGTTGAAATTTATTACTCGGTGACTCAGCAAGTGAATTGTATATTCAAGATGCAAGAGGATTAGAAGATAAATAATGAAGGATTGTTGTACTAATTCCTAGAAACAGAATTTTGGTTCCATGCCAGTGACATGACACCAGACCCAGTGTCTAGAGAAGCCGTAAAACATTAACTTTGTAAATTGGTACCACACTGTTCGACATAATCAGATATGAGATAAACTGATATATATTGCCAACAGTTTCAGTCACAAAAAGAAGTTCATTTGTCAAAGGTTAGTTAGAAGCAACTTTCTACTGCTGTTGCTTATCACCTACCACTCAAACACAATCCTTCAAGAAGGAAGGTAGGCAATGGGTGCAAACTGTTCCGGAATTATTCTTCCTTTTGTTTCTCATGTAGACTTGGTTAATTAACATTTAGGAAATCGTTCATCGTGTGCATACTACAAAGAAATGCTTTGTTACCCATACATGTGTCATGAGGCAAGCAAGTTGACCCCCAAAGTTGCAGCCAATCAAGTGATTTATTCGATAAGATGGTTTGTCGAAGTCGAACATTGCACAGAACAATTAGGAAAAGTTACGATATTTTCTATCAGCTAATTTTCACGCTGAAACCTGATCCCTCCTCCCCAGTATGGACAGTGTCCCACCATTTTCTTTAGGAACATCAAGCAACCTGGAAACTTACCAATCACCAGACTTCTGCAGAGCACGAACTTGCTCGTGGAAGAGGACCTGCGAGACAACACACGCAATCTTGCTCCCTGATTCCAGAGCCTGATCCCTCCCAGTAGCATCCACAACCACGAAGCTCCCTGCGCATTCATAGCAGACACGGTTTCAGATTAGCAGTAACCGGGGGAAATAATCGACTCCCGGTGAATTTAGCATTACTCACCGCTCTTGATCCAGAAGCTCTTCTGGAACTTGGCTGGGAACAGGGCCAGGGACTTGACGCCCTCGCCGTCCATAACCTAGCAAAGAGCACGCCGGTGAGGAAACAGCCGTAGCGGACCGGAAGCCCTGGAGCGTAGATAGGCGCGTACCTCGATGACGTTGGAGCCGCGCAGCGTGAGGACCTGCATGATGCTCTCGCCGTCGGCGAGCGCGGCGGCGGCGCCCTCGTCCCACGCACGCCGAAGGTTCTTCCTCCCTGCCTTCATCCACTCCTCTCACATCTTCGACGGGGGCAAAGGAGGCGGCTTTGCTTCCCGGGGATCGAGGGACGGGGGTCGGGGGACGGGGGTCGGGGGCAGACGCAACGGCAGCGGTGGTGGCGGCGGCGGCGGCGGGGGGAGTAATTCTCGCGGGTCTGATATGGAGTTATGGACAGATGTTTGGGCGAACAGGGCGAATTATTCATTTGGGCCATATTTCTTAAGTGGGCCCAGTGTTGCGTTAGTCTTACGGGCTTTTTATCCCATGGACCGTATTGCTTAGGTCATCTCAGCCCATCATAACTTACGGGTTAACCTACACAAAATCTCTACCCCCTAAAAAGACTGTAAATAAGAGCCTCTCCCGTGGTCCGTCGACGGACCACGGGCGTCCGACGCGCCCGCATGCTCCCACACTGGCAAGTGGGCCACCATGCTAGGCTGCGTCGCACCGCATCGCCTATGCCTGCTCGCCTCGCCAGCAGGCCGCCGCCGGGCCCTTGTCGCCGGAGAGAGAGATCACCAGACCACCGCTGCCACACAAGAACGAAGGAGGGGAGGGGAAGAACAAAGAGGAGCACGGCGTGGAATCACAAATCAAGCACAAACCGGCGGACAAATCCATCAAAATCATGCCCAAATCCTTTGCCGCGGCACCGCGACACAAGAAAAGAAGAGAGGAAGAGAAAGGGTGCTGGATGGAGATGGCCACTGCCGGGCGCGGCGGAGAAGTTGAGGCCTCACCTTGCCTCTGCTCGGCCGCTCGATCCGGCCTCACCGCGGCACGAGGAGGAGGCGGAGCGGGGCTCGAGCAGCTGCCGAGGAGCAGGCAGAAGGGGGCGGCGCCACGTCTGTCCGCCACAGCCGCGGATGGAGGATCCCAGCGCGGCCTCAATGACAAGAAGCACAAATCGACCTCGCGGTCACCGGCGGAGGATGGACGGCGAGAGAGCATGACGACCGGGCATGGCGGCGGCGGAAGCACAAATCGAGCTCACAAGAACTAATCCACAAATCAAGCACAAAATGGAGAGATACATGCACAATCGAGCACAAATCTAGAGAAGGAAACGCAAATCGTGAGAAGGAAGCACAAATCGGACAAATATAGCACAAATTGATCTCAAATCGATCACAAATCAAAAAAGAAACAAACCAAATCAGAGGGAGGAGGACGAGCAGAACCGCCCTCACCCTCGACCTCCTCCTCGACGGCAATGAGAGAGAGAGAGCACGAGCCTCACGCCCTCCTCGACGGTGTCGGCGGCGAGGTCGCCCAAATCCCTGCTCCTCCACGTCGTGCCCTTGCACCCTGCTGCTCCACCTGCATCCATGCACGCCGCGCCCGCAGCCGCCAGAGAGGAGCTCGCCTGCAAGCACGCCGAGGAGCTCGAGCAGCGCCGGCACGGGCTCTCACGCACAGAACCGCAGAGGGAGGCCGCCGGCGGCCGGGCTGCTCCACCTGGCAAGGTCGGAGTCGGAGAGAGAGGAGAATGCGGTGGATACCGAAGAGACCGAGAGAGAGACGGCGGAAGTTACGAGAACGGGAAAAGAAAACGAAGGGGTGAAAGAAAAAAAAGAGAAAAAAGAAATGAAAAAATAGAAAGAGAAAAAGAAAAAGGACGATAGAAAATGTCGGGAGGATATGAAAAGAAAAAGGAGAGAAAACAAATAAAGAGAGAGGGGATAGTGGTCGAGGATAATTGAATAAAATATATGTTACTTAGTATAGGGTATGAGATATAGGGTACGTTTGTGTTACCGTCCCAACGGAGAAAGTGCACTTCCAAGGCGGGAAACGGTAAAACGCACTAAGAGACCTGATGGCCGGTATGTTGGGCCGGAATGGGAGAATTGAGCCCATGTAATAGAGTAGTATTGCTTTATGTATGGAACTCCCTGGGGAGGAGAGGCTTAGACTGGAGTTTTGTATCTTGAACCAGACCGTGCCTGTGTGCCGGCGGCGGCAGTGGCGGCGCGTTGTCGCCATCGATTATCCAATTCCACCGAGTTCGATTCGAAAATACTACCTCCCGATACTTGATTGGTAACAATTGGTATCAGATTCCACGATCCTGGCGCCACCTCACGATCATCACACCAGATTTCAAGCCCTCATGAAGACCGACGAACAGTTCGAGCGGATTCTGGCTGTACTGAGCGAGAGCAACAAGGGAATCGCCGAGCTCAAGGCGGCGATGCAGGAAATGACGACGGCGAAGGAAGAATTTGATGCTTGGAAGCCTGGCGTCGAGCAACGCGTCTCCGACCTCCAGCTCACCGTGACGCACCTCGGCAACCGAGTGGAGAAGCTCATCGTCGACGCAACCGCACCTGAGCCCAAATCTGAGTACCTGAACAACCCGACGGGCACCAAATCGACGTCTGCCACCGCCCATCTGGTGGCTACCTCCAAGGAGGCGACGTCAGGGCCTAATGGCCACCGCGTCGACAACAGCAACCGGGGGTATGGATTTGGGACGGTTTACTCCATCCCATCTCCGCCTCCGGTCACAGGTGCGGCCAATCACACTACCACGCACTACTTGCT
This sequence comes from Digitaria exilis, assembly GCA_015342445.1. Lineage (NCBI taxonomy): Eukaryota > Viridiplantae > Streptophyta > Magnoliopsida > Poales > Poaceae > Digitaria > Digitaria exilis. The sequence goes on from JACEFO010001965.1 coordinate 1,999,761, forward strand.
TGAATTGGAGTGATGATAGACACTGTGACCTGAGATCTGTTACTCATTTCTTACAAACCATGCCTCCTCCGAATTTTCCTCAATTTGATATAGCTAACCCAAAATTATGGATTCATAGATGTGAAGCCTTCTTTGATCCGTACGTAGTGCCTAGATTTCTTTGGGTCCCACTTAGCACTATGAATTTCATAGGATCAGCTAGTTTTTTGCTACAATCTATGCATTCCAACATTAAATTCATGACCTGGGAGGACTTAGGTAATGCTCTTTGTGCTAGATTTGATAGAGATGAACAAAACCACCTCGCTAGACAGTTTTTCAGAATCAGACAGACTGGCTCTGTGTCTGATTACATTGAATCCTTAAGTGATCTAATCCACCAACTACTTGCCCACGATCCCACTTTTACTCCTTCTATTATTACCAATAGATTTGTTGATGGTATTAGAGATGATATTAGATCAGTTGTTGTGGTTCATAGACCCCCCGATCTGGATGCTGCTAGTTCCTTGGCCCTTTTGCAGGAGGAAGTGTCACAGGGAGCATCTAAAAGAGACCACAAGAAATCTGAAGGGAATTCTTATATCAGAAGGTTTTCTCCATATTCAACCAAGTCTATTGTTTTTCCCTTGTCTCCACAGCACAACAAATCTCCTGTCCCTAGTTTCATTGATGATAAAAGAACAACTGAATCAATCAAGGCCAAACCTGTAGATGACAAACTCTTGGCTCTCAAAGCATTCAGAAGATCCAAGGGTCTGTGTTACAAATGTGGAGAGAAATGGGGCCCAAGTCACAAATGTCCTCAAGCAGTACCCATTAATGCAATTGAAGAATTATGGCAATTTTGTTCTAATGAACAACTATCTGATCCTGATGGTGGTGATTCAGAAGAAGATCTCTGTGCTATTTCAGTCCAAGCACTAAAAGGGACAGAAAGTGCTAAAACAGTGAGACTTAGGGGCTTTATTAATGAAACAGAAGTTTTCATGTTGGTCGATTCTAGGAGTTCACATTGTTTCATCAATGACCAACTGGCTTGTTCCATATCTGGCTGGCAACCACTTCTCAAGCCTGTGAAGATTCAAGTAGCTAATGGCAGTGTGCTTTACTGTACTCATGAGATCCCTGATTTAATTTGGGGTATCCAAGGACACACTTTCAAGTGCACCTTCAAGATTATTCCCTTAGGTGATATCATCCTTGAGATGGACTGGTTGGAGACTCATAGCCCAATGCACATTGATTGGAAGGAAAAATGGATCCAATTTGCAAACAGGGGATTAATGATTAAGCTTCAAGGGATACAAACTCAAGCTACAATGGGACCACCTATTTCCAACTCTCAACTTCTAGCAATGCAGAAGCATGACTCCATATTGTATATGATACAACTAAATTCAACCGAGTCAAATGATGGCATTAATCAGTCATGGCCACCTAAGATTGAAGAGTTGATCCTTCAGTTTGCTGACATCTTTCAAGAACCAACAGGATTACCACCCATCAGGAGTGGAGATCATCAGATTCCATTGATTGCTGGAGCTCAACCATTTCGGTTAAGGCCATATCGTTATAACCCAGCTTAAAAGGATGAAATAGAAAGGCAAATTAAGGAAATGTTGCAAAAAGGATGGATCCAAGTCAGCTCTAGTCCTTTCAGCTCCCCTGTCTTGTTGGTAAAGAAGAAAACAGACGACTGGCGCCTTTGTGTGGACTTTAGGAAACTCAATGCATTGACAGTCAAGAACAAGTATCCATTGCCCATCATCGATGAAATCCTGGATGAATTGTTTGGAGCATGCTGGTTCACTTCATTGGACCTCAGTTCTGGTTTTCATCGAATTAGAGTGAAACCTGGATATGTGTAAAAAAAGCTTTTCAAACCCATCATGGACATTATGAATACAGATTCATGCCATATGGTGTCACAGGAGGACCAGCAACCTTTCAAGGCATCATGAACATTATCTTGGCATCTCTATTACGCAAATGTGTTGCCGTCTTTATCGATGACATACTCATCTATAGCACTAGCTATGAAGAACATATTGGCCATATCAGACAAGTACTGGAGATATTACAGCAGCACAACTTCTTTGTCAAATTATCAAAGTGTTCATTTGCTCAGCAAGAGCTTAAATATTTGGGTCATGTCATTAGTTCTGCTGGGGTATCTACAGATCCAAAAAAGGTCCAAATAATTGAAAACTGGCCTACACCTAAATCAGTAAAGGAACTCATGAGTTTCTTAGGTACGGCCGGCTACTACAAAAAATTTGTCAAACATTTTGGCCTTATCTCCAAACCTTTGACCAATTTACTCAGAAAAGAAGAATTATTCATCTGGACAAGTGTAACTGAAACAGCTTTTCAGACCTTGAAAAATGCTCTGACTTCTGCACCTGTGTTAGCTTTGCCTAACTTTGCTAAGCAATTCACAATAGAAACAGATGCATCTGATTTCAGAACAGGTGCAGTGTTACAACAAGATGGTCATCCGGTTGCCTACGTCAGCAAAGCTCTAGGCATCCAGTTGAGGAGTAGGGTGGGACGGAGTCGTCCCGTACCTTGTTTGGTTTGCGAACGGGAGAACGGAGCCATCCCAATCGGAGAATATTCGTGCTATATTGGGGATGACTCTGTCCCAGAAAATTTGCCGGACCAAGCCATCCCACTTCAACGGCGCGCGGCGCCGTGACACGAGCGAGCAAAGCCTGGGCGAGTGGAGTCCACATCGGTGACGGCGCAGAGGGCCAGTAGACCGGTGGGGAGTAGCGACGGCTGGAGCTCGCAACGTAGCCACAGGCCGTGCAGGCCTGTGGAGCAAGTTCGCAGTGCTGCCGACCGCGACGTCGCAGGCCAACAAGACGAGCGGCAGCAGCGGTGGCCGACGGTGCAGTCCAGCAGGCCGGCAACAGAGGTGGCCGAGGAGGCGAGCGGCTGCTGGCAGCAGTATAGCAGTGGCGGCTTGCAGCGGATCCAGCTACAGCACAAGCCGACTTGGTGGGTGGTGGCCACACGAGCAGCAGTGGAACGAACAGATGGAGCAAGCAACGATGGCAGGGGCAGCAGCAGCGTGAGCGGCGGCAGCGGCACGGAGCGATACGGCGGAGCGGGAGGAAGGAGACGATGGAGAGGGATTTTATTTGACTGACAGGTAGGGCAGGTGTTGACGGTGTTTTAACGGAGGAGCACATGTTTAGTCCTCATCCTTTGAACCAAACAAAAAGAACCACTCTATCCCTCCAACCAAACACAGAACATAGAATCATCTTATTCCCAAAATTAGGAGCAGAACCAACACATCCTATCTCGCTCTACAACCAAACGTACCCACAGAGTATGATGGGTGCGGGAGAAGTTAGGATAGGGTATAGAATCTCGATGACCAGGCAAGAATATTTCTTTTAAGGATGAAAATAGAGTACCACGAATGCGGATAGTGCATTCAACCTGCCCGCACAGTTCTTCGACTTGCTATTTCCTCTTTTTTTTCTCTCAATCTGTACTCTTTCTGATATTTTGTTCTGCTGAAATTGTTCGTGGTGCCTAATGTACTGGCGAAAACGTGAACAATGTACACCTTGTAAATACGGATTTGAATTTCCTAAGTTAATGACTAAACGAGAGGCAAATTAATTGCTGTAAGTTGTCATTGAGGAAATAAATTAGAGTCTCTGTTGCGCTTATTTCCATAGCAGCTTCAACGCGTTGTGCGTTGCCGAGATCAATCGGGGTAAGATTCTGGCACTCACCATCTTCGTGTTTGGCGCATGATTCAACTTGTCCAAACAGTCTCAGATAGATTGCTTCATTCAGTTCAGAATAGATGGGAGAACTGAACACAGAACCGAGATGAGCACACTAAATGTTGACCGTCAGCTTTAAGACGTTTTCAATCTACCTCTGCTCAAACAAAGATTAACATTTTTTACTTACTCCTTTATTCAGTTGACACGTGGTTTATTGCTAATAATCTACGACTTTCTGAATATAATTGAACCAAACAATTTCGGACTGAGATAACTTACAACATAGGTAAAGAAAAGGAATGGAGAATATTGAGGTGAGGAGATGATAGTTAGAATAATTGAATAAAATATAATATACTTGGTATAGAGGAGAGATATAGAGGGTTGATTGGTGTTGGAGAAATTGATATAGAGGAAGGAATCTTGTGATTAGCACATAATATTCTTTTTAGAGGGAGCATATATAGTTACATCCGTGCGGATAGTCTAACAGGCCCCCACTCGCAGGACTTGCGCGTAAGCTCCTCCCTCTTGACCTCTTTCTCGTATCACGCTATCCCCAACCACGTCACTCGCGCCTGCTCCTCGGAAATCTCTCCGCGCTCGCTAGGCCCTGCTCGGCGCTCGCGGCGGCGTGGTGGTGGGAAGACGACGGCCGAGAGAGAGGCCCACCCAAAGCCCCGTCGTCCGGAGGGAGAATTCGGTCATCCGACGCCACCCATTCGTAGTTGCGGAGCACATCATCACCACCACCTCGGATGCACCATGGAGAGAGCAGCAGGGGTGGCCGCTGCTCGATCCGCCACCGGCAAGCCCCCTGCCGTGGGGATGGGGGTTGGAGCTCCCTCAGTTGTTGGTCATGGGGATGGGGATTGGAGGGATGGTGCACCAGGCCACGACGACGCCGTTAGGAGCAGGGGAGGCGAGCTCGATGTCGCTCCCCCGTGTCTGACGCACCACGAATGCGCCGCCTCCGCAAGGCCCATCATGCCATTTGGAGATGGAGGTCATGCCCGCAGGTGGAGGACGGCGGAGGGGAGAGGGGCAGCCATAGTAGCTCGCTGCGAAGGAGGTGGCCGGCAACGGATGGAGAGAGCGCGTCTTAAAAATTTACATGGTCTTAAAATTTTGTTTCGCTATGGAATGTTTGTTATATTATCTAATAGATATATTATGTCATATATATTTTCTTCTTACCATGTTATTTTAGATAACTATTATTTTATTAAAAATTGTTTGTCTGTAGCATCGCACGGGCCTTTACCTAGTTTAGCTAAAAAAGACCTACCCCGTCGGACGCTGGATCCACCGTTGAGTGCTTGCAGTTTATTGCAACACTAGTGTTTGCGGTGGCTTCAACCGTTCCTACACGAACATTAGTGCTTGCGGTTTGTTGCAACATGGCTGCCATTTATGTTGCGTGTTAACGTTCTGTTAATGGTTGCAAGTCTTGTACTGATCGAGCAGGTGTTTCAACTATTCCTACGATTTGTATTTCAATCTGGGGACTTGCTAGCGCCCGGACCGACGTCTAGGCGCAACATCGGACGGTGTTGCATGTAACAACATGCGCATGTCACATGTAACATCAGGTCAATTTCTGAAACATAGCAACAACGGATCATTGAAACAGTGAAACATTTGATGTCGATTTTTGAAACATTGAAACATTTGCTCTTGATTCCTGAAATATTGAAACATTTACTCTTGATTTTTGAAACATTAAAACATTTGCTCTTGATTTCTGAAACATTGCAAGAATAGAACATTGTAATATTTGCAACATACGGGGAGACAACCTTGCAACATACGAGCCAACGCGAACACAATCGTAACATCTTAAGAACATATTCCTATTGGACGCTTGTTGCAACACCGAGAACAATCCGCGACATTAAAGTATTTGTTGCAACATTATCACATATCACACATGAAACATTAAAGCAGTTGTTGCAACATCAGGAAGCGTCCGGAGTGCGTCCGGACGTCCTATTCGTAGCAATACCGTTCAATCTGTGCAACATCTTAGCTATACGGCGGCGGCGAGTGTTACATGTTTCGCTTATATCATGTTGCATCGTGGATGTAATGTTGCACCTATTCAACGTGCAAGTGTGGTTGTTTCATTCGGTGCAACACCGTAGTCATACGGTGGAGGCGTGTGTTGCATGTTATGTCGCACCGCGTATGAAATGCTCCAACTCCTCAACCGTGCACTTCAACCATGCATGTGTAATTGTTTCAGTTGATGCAACATCCCAGTCATGCGCCACCGCCGAATGTTGCACGTTTCGCGCCGTCGATGTTCCACCGTGCAGGTGATTCAACCGTTCCCGCGTTTTTTGTTTCACGTGTGTTTTGTGGTTCACACGAATGTTTCAAATATGCATCTGCTAAAGTTGCACCTCACCCATATGTTGCAAACTCCCCACGATCGTTGTTGCAGCAACACAAAATTACACTGAATGTTTAAAAAAAAACACCTTGATGTTGCATGCAACATGCAACTGGAACATCAATCGGTGCAACATCATAGTCATACGACAGCGCCAATTGTTGCAATTTTCCAGCGCTTTTGTTTCACCTGTGTTGGCTCGCCCGAATGTTACAATCTTGTATCTGCTAATGTTGCGCCTCGCCCGTACGTTGCAAAACAACCCTCGATCGTTTGTTGCGGTACCGGTTATTTGACTGAATGTTTCAAAAATCACCATGACGTTGCATGCTACATACGAGTGCAACATCGTCCGTCGCTACGCCCGGACGTTGTACGTCCGGGCGCTAGCAGTTCCCAAATTGAAACTTTCCCTGAGGCCATGTTCAGATTCCCAACTATTCACTATTCATTTCAACTTTTTACTATTCATTCTAACTTTTCACTGTTCCTCACTTACAAAACACGTTTCCCAGCGAATGCTACAGTGGTTTTCTTATGTTGCAGTGTTTTTTCCTACAATCTAAACACACCCTGAACAAACTTTTTTTTATCTATTGTTTTATGTATGAAGCTCTTTTAGAATGATCGGCAAATACCATGATACTTACAAAATACTAAATCGGACGGTGGCCAAATTATTTTTTAGTTCGCAATCTGTCGAATTTTGATGGCCATGATGTTTTCTTGGATTTTTCTCTTCTTTGTCAGCCCGCTTCTGTATAACATACTAGTCAGGATCCCTGTTTGCCTAAAAAAAGGCAAAAAAAAAAACTATTGGGTCTCCTTTTCCTTCTGGAAAAGTATGCACTTTTTTATTTTCAAGAAAACCAAATATATATATGTTCTTAATCAAATGTCATTTTGCTAACATGCACAACACATGTGCTCTCATGGGAATGGATTGACATTTCAGAGTTTGGTTAGGCACCCTTGCCCTCAAATTTCTCACCAAATCCATGTGTACGAAACACAGTCTTGGGCTTGGGGCCACCTTTCTCTGACCACACAGATTGGCATGCGATTCTCAGCCTTCTTAATCCACGGACATCCCGTGTGAAAAAATAAGAGCAGCTTGATGCTTTTTGCAGAAAATTCAGACATGATTCGAATGGTTTTCATTCTGAACCTGTGCTCGGCAAATCTGGAAAGATCAAGTTTCTTACCACACCCACCACCGTCAGAAAATGTTGCGAAAAAAGTGCATGACAATTCGCGCGATATCTCATCCTCTCGCGACTTTGGATTCGGCGAGAGAGATCTCCATTCGCTGGTACCATTTCTGCAGGCCCAACGTTCCATGATGGCACCGTGCCAACAACAAGGTGTCAGGGCAGGCTCGATCATTGGGATCAGCAAGGGACCAAGGAACAGCATGGATCTCAAACTGTATCCATGATCCATCCATGCATCCATGTTGCAGCCTGACTGGATCCACGTTCATCCCAACTGTACTAGTAGTACTGAACATTTTAGTGGATTCAGATTTCAGAGACTGTCACCCGAACGGCTGAACCTGTTGAAGGGAGTGCTGGTACAACCGCAGGCTGGTGAGTGAGCACTGAACTGAACAAGTGAATAGCAACAGTTTCAAGAATCCAATGAAACAGCAGGTGGCTGGCAATGATTCTGGGCTTAAGTTTTGGAGGCGAGTCAGTTGGAATTGGATCCACTCCACATCTGAATTGATTCGCATGGTCCAGGCAACACGGCTGAAGTGGATGCATGAAGCCAGCCAGAGGAGAGATCATGCATGTCGTAGTACGCAGCTGCAGATCGAGCAGCTGGAAGACACGCCAGACTGGACGGTAAGCACGAGCAGAAAAAGAGCACGGGAGCAGCTAGCTCAACGACCATGGTTGGGTTGGTGAGCGGTTTGGGGTCTATCTCTGCTGGATCACCAGCAGCTTCGTGTCGTGGAGCCACGAGATCACATGATGTTCGTGGCGTGCTTGTTGATTTTTCCTGAGGGATCGATCGGAGATATACTTTTAGGTTTGTCTGAATGAGATTATTTTGTTTGTTTTGTTTGGAACACATGAATCGAATTCGTAGGAATTTCACACTAAAAACAAATAGGAGCTTTGTGGATCTGATTCCAGAGTGTTGCACATTTGCATCTGCCACCGCCGGTGTATCGTTGACCTGTTTTTCCCAATCCTATTTGACTTGCATTGCACTAATAACTTAACAAAGTGTCCATGCACCATCCATTCATTCTGATCGTACGTCAACCATGAATGAGAAAACATGCTTCTTCGTCCGCTGCATTGACTTCGTTTTTGACTTCCTTCTCCCCTTGGATCGATCGAGCTGTCAAGGCCGTATCATGCATCTCCGTTTACCAAGATTTCGTAACAAATCGAACGGAGCATTTGGACGTTTCATAAGCCAGCATGGCAACCTCCTGCCCTGGCAAACCTTTAAATTCATAGCTTAAACGCAAGTCTATGAACTCGCCACATGCATGCAGCAGACAAACACAAGAATACTAGATTATTAGCAACATCACACATTTTTAGATAAAGGAAATTCCGGCCTCTACTGTTTAAAGTACACAGTCTGCAAAATTACATCCTCCCAGCTTCAATCACTAGAAAAAAAGGAGAAAGAAAATGCAAGATTAAGCCTGACAAAGTCTATTATTATGCTTCCATCCATGACTGCCAAACAGTTCTAAGGCTACTATCTCCAAAGAAGTGTTCGCCTTCATGAATAGCTCCTTTGTCTTCTCACGCTGCAATATTGACCAAAATCGCAGCCAATAGGTTCCCCTGAAAATAACCTGCATAAAGGATAAGTGTTTAACGTTATCAAAAATAATATCATTTCGACAACGCTATATTGCCCAACATAGAGCTGATGTCCTTGTTAGAATAGTAATAACCTCTTGAGAGTTAAAATTTTGAAGCCAGTTCCCTAACATATGGGTTACTGATATAGATGGGGTTAAACCAGTAGCAATTTGGACAATCCTCTATGTTACCTTTGCATGTTCACATTCAAAAAATAAGTGTTTAATTGTTTCATTACAATTGCAGTAGCTACACTTTTGACTACCCTTCCAATTTTTCCTCAAAAGATTGTCCTTGGTTAGAATGACCCTTTTTTTAGGTACCAAAGGAAAATCTTAATTTTTAGAGGAATTTTAAGTTTCCAAATCAATTTATGATGGAAGGAAAAATTGTTGTTCATCAATTGAAGGTACATAGAGCGAACCGTGAATTTTCCACTCTTGGTTAAGTACCATACAAAAGTATCCCTTCCTTGAGTTAAATTGAAGTTGGAGACCTGCGCTACTAGTCTCAGCCATTCATTTAGTTTCTCACCCACCAACGCTCTCCTAAAAGAGATGTTCAACGGTGTCGAACTCATGACATTTGCCACCGTAGCATGTGGATAGTGACAGATGTTGAATATGTTGGGGTAGAGATTTTTGAATGGCCGGTTTGATGCCCATGTATCTTCCCAAAATCGCGTTTGTGTTCCATCCATTATATGGAAGAACCCATTAGTTAGGACCTCTTCTTTTATTTTCTTAAGCCCTCTCCGAAAATGAGAGTCACCCTGTTTGGCCTCAACTTGTGTTAGAGATTTGAGCAACATCACACATGACACATGTTAGCAGTTACTAGAGTAAACTCCAACGGAACACGCCTAAATTGCATGTTAAAAGTGCTGTTGTAACAGCAGCTCAACTCAATCACTAGTCAACGATCTGCCAAACATGGTTTGGAATTTAGAAGAAGACACATGTTTTGAGCATTAGTCTCAGCTCTCAAGTTTTTTTTTTCTCTCTCTTTTTGCGCCTAATTTGATGATTTGCAGTTGTATAGTAGCACAGCTGCAGGTTCGTAGGTCATTCCAAGCAAGTTGACGTGACGCGTAACGAACTACTTTTCTGATACGAGAGATGCTAGTCATGCGCACATTTTTTTCATATACGATAAATTTCTGTAATTCCGTGAACTGCAGAATGATTAAGAACAGCTAGTTTCATGCAAAAAGGGAACGCGTAAAGCCTAAACGTAACTTTAGCACTAGCAGATCTGTGTTCATGGCTTCCGGCAATAAAATAAAAGAATGCAAGCTAGATGAAGATGCATCAAAGGTGTTGGAAAGTTGGAATCAGGCAAAGTGTGATTCAGGTGGCGAGGAAGGAGATGGAACATGGATGGTGAAGATTTTTGTCCTGCTCAGTCAAAACCACAGCTCATGGTTGACTGTAACGGTATCAACCTTTGTCCAGAGCAGCGCATTCTTCCTGCTGGTCTCTGCGACACTTCGGACTTCATCGCCTTTCACCCACTCCCATTGCCCCCATTAATTTACCGGATCAAAAGCTCCTTCCTCCATCGAGGAGAGAGAAAGAGTGTGTGCGGAGAGAGAAAAAGAGAGAGAGAGAGAGAGTCAAGAACAGTAGCCCGGAATCCAACAGACATTTAAGAGGGGGAGCTAAAAAATTGCAGTCTTTTACCAGCACCATCTCTACCACGCCGAATCCAAATCTCCCTGCCGGAAGCAGCTGAGCCGTGGCATCCGCCGTTTCTTCCTCGCTTCCTTTCTTGGCACCGCGTGTTAGCTGTCATCCCTGGGGAGTGACGGAGCAGGAGGAGAGAGAAGTGAAGTGAGCCCATTGGCCGCGCGTGGTGATCCTCGTGCTGGCCACCATGGCCGTGTCCTAGAGGGGGAGCAAGTAAACCAGGGGTAAAGCAGCGATCTTTATCGCGGAGAAGGATCACGAACGTGTGTGGGGGGACCAAGGATGGAGGCGCTGGCCGCCGCATTGGCCGCCGGTCTCCTCCTTGCCCTCGCAGCGGCGCCGGCTGGCGCCGACACCGACTCGGCCGACGGTAAGTTTGCGCGGCGCTCCCGGCTCCTGCTGGGGTTCTTGGTTTCTTTGGATGATGCGGGTTTTCTTATTTTTTCCGCATTTGCTTGTGATTGATGATTCGGTTCCTTGCAGCTGCGGCGCTAGGGAATCTCTACACCTCATGGAACAGCCCGTCGCAGTTAGCCGGCTGGTCGGCCAGCGGCGGCGACCCCTGCGGCGCGAAGTGGCAGGGCATCACCTGCTCCGGTGCCGGCGTCACCGAAATGTAAGATCCCGTTAACGCCCGCATCGAAGGAGCCATCTTGATGTCTTGAGCATCCGTGTAGATTGATTGCCTTTTGAGTTCCATAGTTCCCCTTTCGATTAGGTTAGGTGGTTTCAGTGGTGGCGATGACCCGTGCTTTTTTGGCTGGTTTCCGGTGTTTGATCATCGTTGTACTTAAGTTTATGGCTTGTGGGAGTTGGTAGGAATGTGCAGTTCGGAAGCATATGCTGTAATGATGTTGTCTGTGCTAGCCTCAAGTTGAGACTTGAGACTGTATTGCAAGCTTATCACATTTGTATCCTGTATAAGTTTATTTGACCTTTGCATTCTTGCTTTGTAATGAGTGATGACAACTTGCAGGTTATTGCTGCGATGCAATTAATTGATATTTCTCAGCCCATTTCATATTCCTCTTGCTTTATTCTTGGAAGTTCCGTTCATTGATTTTGCCATGGAAAATCCTAAAGCGAAACTAACCAACATTAACATGTTCTTCTACTCTCTTATGCAGCAAGCTTCCAGGGATAGGTCTAGATGGTTCTCTGGGATACGAACTCTCCAACCTATTTTCATTGAAGACATTGTGAGAGCTACAACTTGTCTTTATTCTTCAGTCTTATGCTTTTATCCACTATTTTGACCCACGATTTGTCGATTTCATACAATGCAGGGATTTGAGCAATAATAACTTGCAGGGACAAATCCCTTATCAGTTGCCCCCGAATCTCACATATCTGTAAGTGTCTTGTGTCAATCCTGGCATAATTTGTTCCTTAGTAACTGGTGTTTGTAGTTTCATAGTGAATGGTGATGCAGGAATCTGGCTAGCAACAATTTCTCTCACGAGCTTCCCTACTCTATAACAAATCTGGCTTCTATTGAGTACCTGTAAGCTGCTACCTGGGGCAACCTTGCTATGTATGTTTGCACAAGTGTATTCTTCTGTTGTCTAAGTATAATTCACTGAAACTTCTGATGCAGTAATCTCAGCCACAACTCACTTTCTAATCAAATGGGTGAACTATTTGGAAACCACAATTCACTTTCGGAACTGTAAGATTCTTCGAAAACCTTTATGCATTGCAAAACTTATCTTTATCTCATTGATTTCTTTGTCTCTTTACACCGTCCTACTTTCATCCCAGTGACCAACAAACAGATGACTGTATTTCGTAAAGTGTAGCATACATTACATGATATAGGGAGACATTAGGAAGATGTCTTTTCTTGAAATCCTATGACGGGGGCTACAGACGAAGGTGTTTTCCCTCAGAAAATACAGAATGAAAAAGAACTGAGGAGTGTGCCACAAGGCAATTCCGCTGTTATCACACCTTTCGGATACTTTGCGCAACATTACATTTGACTTAACTTCATGTAAACTATCTATTTCCTTATTTCTTCTTCCAATACTTTATGTAAAACTCCACAGAATGCCATTTTGCCTCAGTCCATGTGCAGCACTAAGATGTAGAAGTTGACCAGAAGATGAAATGACATGAACAATGTTCTTGAATCTTGATGGTTAGAATTGGAATTTCAGATGATTTCTTGTGTCTGTAATGTACAACATCTACCTCTATATATTGGATGGATCATTTTTTCGCCATAACCTAAATACTTAGAGGATTTAACATATAATACTTCCAGTACTAGACAAGTATCCCTTCCTGTCCCAGTGACTAGTGAGCCACAATGACAGATGTAGTGAAAACTTAATGTGTGCATCTCATGCAATTCTTCTTTTTTAAAAAATTATTCTTTATAATGGTCATAAGAAGTAACATTTACACGGTACTAACAAAATACTGTCTGATTGTTTTCTTGAATCTATCTTATGCCTTCTGTACTCCTTGACAGAGATGTGTCTTTCAACGAATTGACAGGGGACCTTCCTAATTCTATTGGTTCGCTATCAAATCTTTCAAGTCTGTAAGTATCAGATAATCTCTTTAAATGAAGGTTATACCTTTTCTGTATTAGCTTGCTGACCATGATAGATTCGTGCTTACCCACTTTGCAGTTATCTGGAGAACAATCAGTTCACAGGTTCTGTCAATGTTCTCCGTGGCCTAAGCCCTGCCCTTACTACATTGTAAGTGGATTTTCAGAGAATAGTTTGACGTCTATTCTTACTTGCTTGATAACTAATAGCCTTTCTTAAACAGAAACATTGCAAACAACAATTTCAGTGGTTGGATACCAAAAGAATTCAGCTCCATCCCAGATCTAACGTATGTTGCAAACATCCTTGACTTCACTTTCCTGTGGAAATTGCTGTTGACATATTGTAATGACTTGCTGTAACTGCAATCATAGACTTGGAGGAAACTCATTTGCCAATGGGCCTGCTCCTCCACCGCCACCTTTTATGCCACCACCCCCTCAAAGGCCACGGAATCGCCCTAAGCATCCTCAGGGGCAAGGAGATTCTCCAAAAGGGTCCGAGAGCCCCACCATTCAAGGTGATAAGAAGCATGGCCTTGGGACAGGTCCTCTCGTGGGGATAATTGCTGGCTCGATAGTTGCTGTCCTATGTGTGCTTTTGCTTTTCGTATGCTGCATGCGCAATGTTCGGAAAAGAAAGGATGATGCCAGCAGTGAATCAAAAGATTTTGTAGGCCCTCTAACAGTTAACATAGAGAGAGGTATGACACTTCATATGCTGCCATGTCTTCATGTTGTGGTACTCTCCTTGGATGATGCTAGAGAAATATTTATTGTTATGTTAGCTAAGATGCTACTATTTGTTAAAGATGTAAATCTTGTTGATCTGGAAACCGTATAAGACATGTTGAGGTTAAAACATTTATTATAATTAAGTTATGGCAAGAGCTTGAAAATTGGGAATTTCTCCCTTTGCATGGATGTGCTTGATCTCAAGATCGGTATAATTGTGTAATATAGATTTGTAGTTAGTAGAGACATGATACTTTGACAGAAAAACTGGAAAACTTACAATTTTACTAATAGATGTAATGGTCTAATTGAGCTATAACGATATTAACATTCTGATCCCTTGATAATTGTTATTTTTATTCTTCTCTATGTTTTGGCTTTGTAGGTTCTAGCAGGGAAATCCCACAGCAGAGTCTTGAAGATGCCTCTATAGCAACTATGAAACTGCCAACTCCTGAGAAAATGACTCCTGAGAGGGTTTATGGTAAAAATGGTTCTATGAGAAAAACAAAGGTCCCCATAACTGCAACGCCTTATACTGTTGCTTCTCTCCAAGTTGCTACTAATAGCTTCTGTCAAGATTCTCTTCTTGGAGAGGGTTCTCTTGGTCGTGTTTACAAGGCTGATTTCCCAAATGGAAAGGTACAGTATGCGTTTTGTTAAAAAAAAAAATCTCACACAAGAGAGCTCAAATCTGTACTCCACACCAAAAATTCAATATATACACTGGCTGTAGCGTGTACTGTACCAAAATATCAAAACCCTTGTACCTTGTTGCTAATACTCAACTACAAACTATTCAATGCATTATGAATCTGTTTATTGTTATTTGCTCAATATGTCAGATTTTTTACTTCATTCAATGCATTACGAAGCCAGGTCCATATGCTTTTGTTGTTTATTGAGGTAGTTGTGTTCTAGATGCTGCTCTTCGACCCTGTGTTTCTGCCAGTATTTTCTCCCCCCTTACTCATCCTCTGCACTGCACCTGAGCTGTGTGTCATGATTACAGGTTCTTGCTCTTAAGAAGATAGACAGCGCTGCACTTTCTTTACAGGAAGAAGACAACTTCCTTGAGGCTGTATCGAGCATGTCACGACTAAGGCATCCTAACATCGTGCCACTAACAGGATATTGTGTTGAACATGGGCAAAGGCTTCTTGTTTATGAGTACATTGGAAATGGAACGCTGCATGATATGTTGCACTTCTCTGATGAGCTGAGCAGGAAGCTTACATGGAACATCCGTGTAAGGATAGCACTAGGCACTGCTCGAGCACTGGAGTAAGTTATTATTTGAATCAAATAGCACTATGTACTCTGAGGTTATGGCAGAGTATGCATATAATGTCTTCCCTATCTTCTTGTAGATACCTTCATGAGGTGTGCTTGCCGTCAGTTGTTCATAGAAACTTCAAGTCTTCGAACATCCTACTAGACGAGGAGCATAATCCACACCTATCTGACTGTGGACTTGCTGCCTTGACACCTAATACCGAAAGACAGGTAGATAGTATCACACATCTCTTGTACTGAAGTTGTTTTTCAAATAGTCATTTTTTACTTGATCCATTGGTCAACTAATTGGTTTGTTGTTACAGGTTTCAACTGAAGTATTTGGATCATTTGGATATAGTGCCCCTGAGTTTGCTATGTCTGGAATTTATACTGTAACGAGTGATGTTTACAGTTTTGGAGTAGTGATGTTAGAGCTATTGACAGGGCGGAAGCCGCTAGACAGGTACATTGTCTAGCTTATATCTCATTCTGGTGCATTACATCTTATAGTAAGTTGAAATAACTCTTGATTGTTATCGCAGTTCTAGAGATAGGTCAGAACAGTCCCTTGTTAGATGGGCGACTCCACAGCTTCATGATATTGATGCACTTGCTAAGATGGTTGATCCAGCATTGAATGGAATGTACCCAGCTAAATCGCTATCCCGTTTTGCAGACATAATTGCGCTCTGTGTTCAGGTATATTCTTGCTTTCTGACACACTTTCAGTTATTGATCTGCAATGGCCATTGAGTGCTCATGATGATCTTCAAATAAAGAAATCTGAAAAATCGTGTGGACAACTGTCATGCAGAGTAGAGTAGTCCCTAATTTACTAATATTTCAGTGCTCATCTACTGCTTCTGTGTTCAGTGATTAACCACACAAACCCATTTGGGCACAAAGTTAACTGGGTCACTTTGGCACCTGTTCTTTTCTTTTCTTTTCTGGAACCATATACTAAGAATATGTCATTTGTTTCTGCAGCCTGAGCCAGAGTTCCGTCCACCAATGTCAGAGGTTGTTCAGCAACTTGTGCGCCTTATGCAGAGGGCCAGCATAGTAAGGCGGCAATCAGGAGAAGAGCTAGGGTTCTCATACAGAGCCCCGGAACGCGAAGGAGACCTGAGAGACTTATCCTTCTGAGTTTGAAGCAAATCTTTCCATGATACAAGCACAAAGCAGCTCCGAGGCTCAATTTGCAAGGTCAAGATCTGCTACATGCATATGAATAGGAGAATTTGAGCTGTTGAAAACAATTCAGAGTCAAATGGACTTGGGAAGATAATTTTGGTACTTCTTGATCAACTTTGTTCATTCTTCTACATAACTTTCTCTTTCCAGTCAGTATACTTGCTGCTGGATCTATATTGAGGCTGAAATCAATGGCCGTGTATAGCAGGTTATTGGTAGAGAAGAGGAAACGAAATGTAAAATGATTCGTGCTCGGCTCTTTTAGTTATAATGACACAAATTTCTTCACCTCACATATACAAGATGCGTTTCTATGATTTTTCTTTATCTCAATGGTATGAATCTTTACCTGCAGTTCATTCCGACTCCTACCGCCTGTTCATTGCTATGGTCCTGACATACGAAGAACAGGGAGGTATCACAGTACACAACTGTCAATTGTTGTTCGGTCTTGAAGACCGATGATATGTGGATTGTCATAACATCCCTCGGTATGCAACTATACAGCTCTCAGGGTGACTGTAAATCTGTAATCACCAATGCTAATGTAGCGTTGCAAACGCAATTCCTAGTCTGACAGAAGAAAGGTCCTAGACTAGTGTTTCGTGACTCTTTCTTTGCAAATCTTAAATACACTGAGCATCAGCAATGCCAAAATCAGAGATCCAATGGAGATCTTCATCAGCAGAGAAATGCAGAGGCGAACATACCCTCACCCATCTCTGTCCTGTATCAAATTGCCAATCATCTTGCCAAGAGGCACGGTGCCCTTGGCCATGATCTCCAGCCTCGACGTGTTGGAGGCGTTCCCGAACAGCTTGAGCCCGAACATGAGGAGCTCCGGCAGGAACAGCCTGGACGACAAGAAGCCGTGCCAGTAGTGCGGCTCAAGGTCGAAGAAGGCGTCAAAGAACCGCCGCGTTCCCTCAAGGTCCAGCTTGAGCAGAACGTCCATGCCGAAGCAGAAGAACTCCCTCTGCCGCCGCCTGTTTGCCGGCCAGAGCTGCTTCCACACCTCGGCCGAGAGCGCGTCCCCGGCGAGGCCAGCCGTGCCATTGCCGGTGTCAAGGAACCGCACGATGGCATCCGCCACAATGGGCGCGGTGGCGAGCGTGCGCGCCACCATGTAGCCCGTGGACGGGTGCACCATCCCGGCCGTGCCGCCGATGCCGACCACCCTCTGCGGCAGCACGGGAAGAGGCCCCCCCATGGGGATGACGCATCGCTCGTCCTCCTCGACGCTCCGGACGCGTATCCCCAGGTGCCTGAGCCTCGCCGCCATGCGCTCCTGGATGTCGTCCATGGCGAGGCCCGGGCGCGCGACGAGCGACGTCTCCTCGAGGAAGATCTTAGTGGGCGAGAACGGCATCGCGTAGAGGAACGTCGGGATGCGGCGGTTGCGCTCCCTGATCTCCGATCCTTCGGGGAGGTGAGAGTCGCGCCAGTCCATGAAGAGCATCTTGTCGATGTCGAACGGGTGGCCGTCGACCTCGGCGAGGATGCCGTAGGCGACCTGGTACCCGGGGTTGTAGGGCTTGTCGTACCGGACGAGGCAGCGGGAGAACCCCGTGGCGTCGAGCACGACGGTGGCCGGGACGGCGACGCCGTCGTCGCAGATGAGGAGGGAGGAGGCGTCGTGGTGGACGGCCTTGGCGACCTTGGCCTGGTGGAAGACGACCCCGTTGGCGACGCATCGGTCCATCATGGTGGACTTGAGCTTGCGCCGCGCGACGCGGGCGTAGGGCCGGTCGAGCGACTTGACGCCGCCGCCGGAGTCGTCGATGAAGACGGACGCCGACGGCCAGACGGTGTCGAGGCAGTGGGAGAGGCCCATGGCCTCGAACTCGTCGACCCAAACGCCGTAGTTGTTGGGCCACACGAGCGCCGGGGACGGGTCGATGGCGCACACCGACAGGCCGGCCTCGGCGACGCGCTGCGCCACGGCGAGGCCGGCGGGCCCGCCGCCGACGACGGCGAGGTCTACGGGGCGGGCGCGGGAGGGGTCGTAGCGGGGGAGGTCGAGGGAGAGCAGCTCCGGCCGCGTGGGAGGGGCCAGCGACCGCAGCGCCGCCGCTGATGCCGGCCATGCCGACGTCCCCGCCGCTGCGCGGCAGAGGACGGCCGCGCGCGCCACGGGAGGAGGAGGAGAAGGCGGCGGCTTGCAGGGGTGGTGGTGGTGGGTGCGGAGGAGGAGGGCGGCGGTGGCCATGGGAGGCGGTGGTGGGAGGTGGGGAATTGGCGCGCGGTGGAGCCGTGCAATCCTGAGCCTGAGGAGGTGGTGGTGATAAGCTGCCGGCTGATTTCAGTGGGGGCACCACCACAGTCGAAGAATGTGGCATTCTTCCCGCAAAGCACCTAAAAAATGTTGCAATTTTGCCATGAGTAAGAACGGCAAGTTCAAGCTTTTTTTTTTCCTTTTTGGGTTTGGACTCAAGTTTATAAATTTATGTGAAGGTTTATGATCGGTTCCACACGATTTAGTGTTCAAAACGTAGATTGTTTGACTCTTTTACCTAAGTTTGACCACTCGTCTTATTAAAAAAATTATGCAAAATAACATTTTTTTTGTTACAACTTGGTTTAGTAATAAAAGAATTTTATGAGTGACTTAAATATAGCTATTTTTGTACAATTTTTTTGAATAAGACGAGCTATCAAAATTGAGTCTGAAAAAGTTAAACGATCTACATTTTCAAACAGCGAGAGTATTCACGAAGGATAGTGTAAAATGAAGAGAATAGATATGCTACTATCTGGCCATCTGGGGTTTTAATTTTCCGACCTCAGAAGAAAGATCTTAGAATTCAAAAGACATTCATCTATGACTTGTTAAAATAACTACTTTGCACATAATACCAATCAGTTCATTCTATATTTGAAGCTTCGATACCATCAAGAACCGTTGTTCACAAAACGTTGATTCGATTGCGCTCTATCCTTCTCCTTGGATAATTTGCAAAATTAAACTTTTAAAATATGTCGTGGCACTGTGACAGAATCTAAAACTGTATCTTAGGAAGGACATCAGATGGATCCTTTAGTGTCTGTACAATGCATCATTTTATAATTATGAATTAACAAAAAAAATATTTTTGATAAATTGCAATCTGATTAATCGCAGTCAAGAAACATCACATGTACACGTTTTGGAACTGTACCTCAGAGAGGAAATCCTTCGACCTGTTTTTGCAGCACTACAAAATGTGCCAATGTATTTATGTATGGATCATGTACCATAAGTAGTGGCCTGCAACATGATAAAGGAAAGATGGAGGTGGATTTCGCGAAAAGGTTGCTGCCGATTCCACCCGTTAGATCCTGCGCCGGCCTCTCAAGGTAAGAGACAACAGGTGGAGAGGAAGACATGAATGGGTTCCAGTTCCACAGCCACCACGGCCACGAGAGCAGCATCGAAGGATACCCCCACTACTTGTCACTTTTCAAACCGTCCAAATTGGTAGCAACAGCAATACTGCAACACCATATTCCCCATGTTTATCAAGGCCTGACAGGGATATGTGTCTGGCTTTTACGTGAGCTAAACTGCATGGCCAGCAGTCCATGTCAAGAAAGGTTGTAGAGAATTTCTAGTTATGCATCTAGAAGGTATATTCCCACCTTTGTACTAGCTTTGTCCTAAACTTCGTATTGATCACCTGCTCTTGCTCCTGAACCTGATGATTACTTAATCAAGATTGCCTTATTTTGTATGTACTAAATAGCAGTATCTATCTACATCTTTTGATATCTGCATCCCCTCTGCGAAATCATTTTCACATTATAGTGTTCCAGGCCACTACTTTTCTTGTATATATCTTGTAGCCTACCGTGATGTTTATCCACTCTATAATTTACCGCTGTATTTACAAATGTTGGCATGCATTTAAGTTCAATGAAATGATGTTCATCTGGGCAATTGCCTGCTGTCGGCTATCACATATACTGCCCTGTTTCAAAACTGTATGTCGTTTGTCCTGAATTTTAAGCTAAACTTTTCTAGCCTTGACTACATTTATAAAAAAAATATATGAGCATCTGCAATGTCAAATAAATGAACAATTAAGACATTTCATGATGTATCTAGTAAAAGTAGTTTGATGCTGTAGATATCTGTGTATTTTTCTATATACAACGTACCTCATCAAATTAGAGTAGTGTGACTTGGGACATATTTAAAACGACTTACAAATTAAAACTAGAGTAGCATGAAAAATGGCAAGTAAAATTGCATAAGGACACACCATGAGAGAAGCAAGAGAGTAGCGCACTGGTTAACATTATACAAATCACGCTCATGTTCTTTAATTAGAACCCACTAGTCAGTACACAAATTACAAAAGATGGAAGCCGGAGAGAACATTAGTCAGCATAGCAATGCTCTCTTTCAGGAGATCAGCTCACACTGACGAAATGTTCAGACAAAATGGCGCCATCATCTTACATCTGCTTGCACTAGAGGTACTAGTATATACATCGGTCCTAAACTCCTAATAAGGATCTAATATAACCCTAAATAGAAAAAAAAAGATAGAAAGAAGAGAGTAACATAAAATACAGGTAGTATGTATCACTACGAAACATCCAAACCTAAAGAACTGAAGAAGATGCTATCAACTCTCTAGAAACATTCAGAAACAGGGTCAGAGGCTCCTCAGTGCTTAGAAGTAGTGGAAAGGACTATAGCGAGCTGTAAGTGCAATTCCTAGTTGTGCGTGGGCGGGTGCCTGTGGACAGAGTGGTAGTCTGCAGTGAAGGGTATCCGGCCACCGAACTGAACCTGCGATGCAGGTATCCTTCTGCTCCTGAAACGCTGGTGGCTGATCCTCGCCGCCACCTCTTCCTTCCTCCTCCAGATCACGTCTTCACCGTCCTCCGATGCCGTCGCCGCCGGTGGTGGCGGCGCTGGCTCTTCCGGCGCGGTTCCTAATCCATCCACGGCTCCTGCACGGCCTCGCCATTCGTCCCGGCTGGTCGCCATTAGCGTCTCTGAAAAAAAAATAAGGCTGAATCAGGCATCGAGCTTGAGAATAGATCATACGCAAAACAAAAGCTGCACTCTGAACTGGCGAGATCGAAGCACTTTGAAGTCTGAAATGAGTATGGCGATCAGCGATTGTTTACCTCCGCGTGCGGTGGCGACGGCGACCGGGCTGAGCAGGGCGGCGCCGAGCAGGAGCAGCACGCCGACGACGGCGCAACCCAACCGCCGCATAACCACTGTAACTGTAACTGTAACCACACCGACCTTCCTCTGAACACGACTGGCTATATAGCTGCAGAAAGCCTGACTGCCTGAGCTCTGCTGAACTGAACACCGAAGGGGAGGAAGAAGATGGAGAGAGATCGATCAGGAACGGAAAGGCATGCAGAGGAAGCTTTAAAGGGGAGCTACTAGCTAGATCGAGCTCAAAGCGTAGGGGAACGCACGCACGGGGACACGATGCACGCCATTGGTCAAAGCTTGGGGGCGACGCCATGGATGGTGTGCGCACTGTACTTTTAAACCCTTTATGATAATCCGCGCACGCATGGGGCTCCGAGACTAGCAATACTGGTGCTCGACCAGTTGGTCATTGGCCTGATGGCTAGCGAGTACAGCGACTTTAATTTGTCCCTTGTCATTTGGCAACAAGCAGCTGCGTCTCCCGATGGCGTCGTCTCAGAGAGTTTGTAAAGTTAAAGAGCCCCGAGGATCGGAGGTGGCGCCATTGCTGGATCCATTGCCTGGGGGTGTTGAAGATCTTGTGGTGCCGCCGTGGACCAGGCAGCGACGTGCCTTTCGACTGTGCGGTGACGAGAACGCTCTCAGAGATAGTAGTACAATGGTTCCTCCCGATCGATGATTCGGTTCGGTTCTCCCACCCATCACATGGCACAAGAAATGGTAAAAATGCATGAATGCGTGCCCCTGAATCGTGACCCGTGTGGATTAATCTGTGGCCACCGCGGGGTACGTTCTGAGAGGAAACCGATGGGTGTGGCTGGCGAGGCGAGGACGCGATGGTTTGTGGGCGGATGAAGGGACGGGACGACACACATGGTCGTGCGTGGCTACTCGCGCCAATCACGGCGGCATGATTCCGAAAGCACACGATCGAGCACGATGACGACTGGCTCCGACCGACGCCGGGGACATGGCGCATGCATGTTCCTGGTTACGAGGAGAGGAGGGTCGTCCACTCGTCCTAGACCAGGTTCGAACTGAACATCTGCTGCGAACAGCCAAAGGGTTTCTGTATTCCCATGAGACAGACAGTCAACTCGGTCTTTTGGGGAGGGCGGGGCCCCGGTTTCGAGATCCCCCAGAATGCATGGTTCCTGTTTCTTCCGGTGCACACTAGTATGTTGTTGCTTCCTACTCCGTAGAGGGCAACTCAACACATTACACATAGACGTGCAGCATCGCCGGAGTTAGTTAGTTATCGGCGGCCGGCGACACGAGGCGGGGCCATGGAGCGCCGCCGCATCCCCGCTGGTGCACCGACACGTACGGCGATGGCGCACGTGCTTTGCCACGGCCACCGCCTGGTGCTCGCCCTCAACCCATCGACAAATGGAGGGAGACCGAGAGGAGCGGGCGGGACCGCCGCAACACGCAGCACAAGCGTCCTCGGCTTCGCACGTCGCCTTCGTTCAACGCGATTTCATGGGACACGAGGGCGCGCGCGCCGATCCAAAAGTCCGTCCGGTTTCCTCCTCCCTCTCTCTCCCCCACGCACGCTCCCTCCGCCGGGCATGAAACGCCGTGAAAACGCCCGGCCGGCAAAAACATCTCAGCCTCACGGGGATAGCCCGCGTGCCATTGAGAACAACCAAACAAACCCAGCGTGTCCAACCATTTGCGGGCATCATGGCATGGACTACCAGTCTACCAAGCAGGTCGTGACGCTGGTTCTTGGCCGGGATCACGAGTTACCACTTATCAACAAATTGGTTATTATTTCTTTTTTCATCTCAAAAAAAACTGAACAATCCAACGGAAACGATACAAGCCCCATTGTACGCAAAAAACCACACACGCACACGCCTCCTGCTACAGCCCAAACCAATCACCCCAATTGAATAAGTTACACAAGGGGAATACATACAGACGGCTCCCACTCCCACCCACACTAACCTTGTTTTTCTTTTGTCACTATCCATCCTCTCATCCTTTCAGCTCCCAGAAGTTGCTGTCACCTTGAAACAATCGATATTGCACAGCCTCACCGACTTCATCATGCCCCCAAACCTGTTGTACACAACACACCCCCATTTCATCATAAGTCATTGCAGAACATAAAATTTGGTAGCTTGGCAAGGTAAACCATACCGGTCGATGCTTTTCCTAGGTCGATCGGATTGGTCGACGCTAGCACGGGGCTTGTCGGGATGGTCCACGCTCTTCCTGCTCTTGTCCCTCCTATCCGTGCTGCCCCTCGGCTTATCCCGCCGATCCGTGCTATGTCTGTGATCTACGCTCGGCCTCGTCTTGTCCCGGCAGTCTGTGCTCTTCCTTGACTCCTCCGCTGTACATTCAGGCTCCGTCGTGGCGCTGTCCGATGGACCTGAGCTCTCCGTGGACTCATCGATCGGGGGCGGCGATCTCTCTATGGCGCTCACAAACTTCTTCAGGTGCTTGATGTATTCAGGGTACAGTTCCAGATTACAGTGGTTTCCGCCTTTGATCCACAGCGGCTCGTACTTCACTTTAGCAAGTTCCCATAGTGCCCTCCCGTGGGAGCAATCAACAACCTCATCTGCTGTGCCCTGAGACAAGATATTGTATTAAAACCATGAGCATGTGCATAGTTTCCCTACATCTTGAGTGGAATAAACAGGCTGTACTACATCAAAGGGAAATTGTAGCAGAACTATTTTGATACGGTGACAATAGAAATAGTACAACATTAATAGTCATAACAAAGCCCCATGTTTCCATGTTCGTACTTTATATAGTCATAATAAATGAACAGGTCCGCACAAGATGTTTTAACCTTCTAAGAAGATCTAATTAATTGTCCCAGGCTTACAGGACATTATCTTTTTAGCTCACCAACCTAGAAACGTTTAATCTGCATTAAGTCTTTGTGCCAAAAAGTAGCATTGAAAGCCGTACTTTCATGCTTGCAATAGTACTTGTTGTAAGCAAGAATACATTTAGAGTGATAATTTGTTAACCAAAATAACCATGAGGGGTTCACAGTGCAATAATTCCATCCATCTTGGTAATGGCTCAGTTGGACATTGGATTGAACCTTTTGCTCTGCTGTGAGGAGGGATAGTTTAGGGTAATGTAGAGGTTATATACATAGATGATAATGTGTTATCCTATTATACATAGTATTACTGACACGTTTTCATAAGCTAGTAAATGTTGTAACAAGCTCTGGTGCATACTGATGGCAGTCTTAAAACAGATCACCTGATACCTAAACCAGAAATTTAGGTTCCTGCATAAACTATAGGGGTATGTTTGGATGTGAGAGTCATATCAAAGCCTTACTAAAAGTCTCTGGACCTATCCTATATCATCCAAAAACTGCATAGTCCACAGCTTGTAACAAAATTAACAATCAACATTTCTAATGATGGCAATTGACTGCCATTCTCTTGGCTGAGAAGCCTTATTGACATAATGATTGCGTACAAGTTCACTGATGCAGCATTACAATACCAGTATGCATATATATGCCTCCAGTGGAATACCCACAAAAAATCATATGCACACGCTAAAGAAAAGCTCAACAAAGAGTAAAAACATGCATGCCCTTGCAGGTGCAGTCCAACTCTATATGATAACGAATTGCTGTAAGGATGAAGAATACTCACATGTATCACAAGCACGGGACACCTGACTGATGGAATTTTGTCGATATTCTGGAAATACAGGGCTAATTTAGATGTGATTAGGTGATATAGAAAAGATTAAGAGAGATTCAAATTAAATACCTTGTATATGTCAAACCAGTATGTATGTTTTACAGGATACATCACTCTTAAGCCAGACAAAATTGGGCTATGTAGAACAACTGCTCTCAGACGAGATAATCGGGATGCTAAATCCAATGTAGGACCACTGCCCACTGATTGACCATAAAGAATGATATTATCCTCAGAAGCTCCATAGGTTTCTATGAGGCATCTGTATACAGCTTCTATATCAGCATAAGTGTTTTGCTCACTGGGCTGCAGCAATAGGTAGAACATTAAAAAATTAGCACCATGCTCACTGGGATTAAGATAAAGTCTAAAATAATAACGGTTTGTACCTTCCCAGACGATTGACCATAACCAGAATAGTCATAGCTGCAAATGAAAGGTAGATGTATTAATATTTCATCCGAATAGGATGGAAGGGTGCATAAAAGAAGTCCATCCCATGGTTTCCAAAACTTCAGGAGCTTAGAAAGATGGATTCATGTGAACTATATCTTAGTTATTGGATCATGAGACCTCCAACCCATAAAATGCCAAGATCAAAGAAAGAATAAAGCACAGCCGTTACATTCAACCACATCAAATAGGCAACATATGGATTACTTCAAGGTTCTGCATCACCTTTATCAGTTCTATCCAGCCATTAATCGTTAGGATAGCTAAGGTATGAGCAAACATGTTTCCCTCTAAGAAAATTTGGTCTTTATGGCCACTGATGGATATAAAGTAATTTTAGTTAGCTTTTGGATGACAAACGTTAGAAAGGTCATGTTTTTGGGTTTAAGATGCTTCTTTCTGGACTCATGATTAGACTTCAGTTAATGAAAATAACGAAACTCACAGCAGATAATGTCTAAATAAGTTTATGCAAAGCTATTTCAGTTTGCTGAGTTGCACATAGGGAAGGTCTTTATCAGTAATCGATAGAAATGGAAGTTGATGCCCAAGCACGAATAGTATGTGGTAAATTGGTAATCATGTAGCAAAATTGCAGGTATACCGAATGTCCAAGCTAGCCACAAAAAAGCCCTGCGGGCCATATCAGAAAAAGTCCTATGTGATCTTGAACTTATACTATTCAGTCAACATACACCTAGTTAAAGTAACCACGCAACATGATGTTATGTGGCAAAATGTATGTCCACAGAGAGGACAAAAGTAGGTTCAAAGAACAAAGTAACAAGATAGAAGACATGTTTATTATATTAGGAAACAACAAAACAAAAGTAAGTAACAAAAAGCTTGACTTAAAGAAAAGGGGCAGAGGACAAACCAACAGGCAATTGCTTTTAAACAAATTTTAAATTGACTACAGCTGCTAGATTGACTGAATCAATCGATGATTCTCACACCCATAATCAACCACCATTCCACCAATCATCAGGCACATTAGACCAAGATTGCTTTACTTGATTGATTTTCTCCCCCCAAAACATGGACCTTAAACTAGACTCAAATGGAAATTTTAAAACATGTGTTCCCCAATTCCTGAGCTATCTCACCAAACTAAATGGCACAGCGAAACAAATGGGCTAAATGCCAGAATCTTTAAAGAAAGTATGCTCAAGATATAGCGCCGCTGCAGTGCAGCCAAAAGACACATAATTTCTATGTAAAGAACAAAACTACTAAGATTCGTGTTTCCTAATCTCCACTTATGGAGAGTTACCAATTGTTCATAAGTAATTTAACCGTTTGGAATTTAACATTTTCCGCACATAGTGCATGACAGAAGATTTGCAAAATTATACCTCAAATGATATTTTTTACCAGATATTTCACCATTAGAACTTTGCAAGCGCTACCAGACAAACAAACTGCTTGCATGGATGCATTAATTTCATACTACTACAAACACATGAATCAGTGCGTTGTAACAATAACAAATCGACTTTATTTGCACACCCACACTCCATTGGTGAATAATTTTAAGTAATAAACCAGGAAAAAGCAAGTACAATAACATCTAACGAATCAACAAAATCATGGCCAGAAACCCCCAAAGGTAGCAGCAAACAAACAAAACCAGGATCCCTGCAACTGAAATGGATGAATCGCGGAATGATCTGTGGGAATTAAATACCAAATTATGGGTCATTGCGCTATCTAAGATTGCATAATTTTCATAGGTTTCACGCAATCTGTCTCAATCAGATATGACAAATGTCAATTCCAATCACAAACAGAAACAGCTTCACTTAAAAAACAAAAGATGATAACCACCCGGCAGGTAACCTAACACTGTCAGACATAGTGTTTCGAAGCCAAGATAGAATGCACAAACCACACGCATGCACTGGCTCACTGATCAATTCTTCCCTCAAATCAGCCAATGACCGCAGAGAAAATGGGAACTTCTACTAGAACTACAGCAAGCAATCAAGCACTATCCCAGCATTAGCACCGCTTTGTACTGAGATTATGAATGCATAAAGAAAACCGTAAGCTTGCATCTATCATAAAAAGCTAGGAGGCAGCAACCCTACTTGATCCGCCCCCAAGTCCCAACATTTCCTCCGAACGCGTGAGAACCTCCCTAACTTCAGATGAGATTGTAGCTCCGATCCAGAGACACGCGATCAGGAAGATCCAGGACCACTCCGGAATCCGCCGTCCCGACAGCGCATAATTGCATGGACGGAAGCATCGCATCGCATCCCAACCTAACCCAGCCCAATCGGGAGAGAGAGTCGGAGCAGCAGGTGAGCGGCGGCGTACCCCATGAGGTTGACGTTGAGGTGCGAGCTGAGCTCGACGAAGAGCTCGTACATCTGGCCGAGGTCGGCGGCGTTGCCGTGAGAGTAGAGCAGCGTGAGCTTGGCGCCCGGCTGGCGCACGTGCATCGCGACCACCTCTGTGCCGCGCTTCGTCCGCAGCCGCCGCGCCTCCACGTTCCCCTTCCGCGGCACACCCGTGAGCTCCACCACCCTGCCGCCACCAACCCCCTTCTCCTTCTCCTTCCCCTCCCCCTCCTCCGCCGCCGGCGCAGCGGCGGAGGCGGCAGGGGGCGACGGTTGCTCGAGCCCGTACGACGGCGGGCTCGGCGGGAAGAAGGCGAACCGGGCTGCGACCGTAGAGGTGACGCCGCCCATCTAGGGTTAGGGTTTGCGGCCGGGCCGGAGAGAGCGGACTGCGCGGGGAGGGAGGGAGGCGGGGCGCGTCGATGGTTTTCGGTTTCGCTTCGTCGTTGGAACGGAAGAAGAGAGAGGGGAGGAAGAGGAGAGAGAGGGGGGAGGAAAGGAGAGAGAGAGACTGTGGCGTTGCAATCCTCCTCTCTTCTCTCTCTAGCTACTGTGTGATCTGGTTGGTAAGCTCCAGTGGTTTTTTGCTCGGCAGGAGGCCCGTTTGAACTTTTGAGTTTGAAGCAGAATCGGTCTCCAATCCAACAACCTCGGCAGACTGGTATTAAAAAGATTAGAGTGATAATTATGTATAAATACTTTTTTAAGGATAGATTTATGTAATAGTATATTGTATATGTATATATCTGCATGAAAATTAGTAACGACTATTTAGTTTTGTCGAGTAATTTTGGTTTTCATTACGATGTCTTTGACTCGAAGTAGGCTACGAGTAACCCTAGTATACTTATGATGGATACTAAGGGTTAGCTTGATATTTACAAATTGTTTATAATGAGAACAATAAGTTTTATCGTTTACCACGGACACATAAGAAGCAACCGTTTTATGGTAGCACTAATAGATTTACAAAGGGTGTGAGACATTCTAGTTTTGATCCAACGATTAGATTTAATTAGATTTAAGATGATTACTACTTTCTAAGTATAGAAAAATTATCCATCATGCATTGCTTCTTAAGATGAATATGCATCCTATGCCGATACATTGCTTCTTTCATGAACAGTCCATTAGTTTAGCTTAAATCCATCTGACATATCAATGCCTTAGTTTTTGGCATTACCAAGAGTAGCTCGAGTAAACAGCATCAGAAACAAAAGATGCCAACTAAAACAATGCAATGCTGAAAAAAAAATCTGGGCACCCCCAGCATAACAAACCTTAAAAGTGAGTCGCTATAACACCTAAACTAATACCACCGTTAACATGTGTGATCAATCCATCTCAGTATCTCATCATCACCAAAAAAAAAAAGGAAAATGCCTTGAGAAATCATTCTGGCGCTTTAGAAACCATTTCCGTGACCATATGCGTCAGAAAAAAGACCGACACCATCACGCAATATCCCAAAAGTCCAGGGACCAATGCCTTGAGCTCGATAATTCTAAGCTGCAAGCCTAACCCAGCTTAGGCCATGCCCCATGACACGCCATTATTTTTCTGGACCAGCAGACGCTCTCCTTCCCTCCATCGCCCGTCGCTGCCTCGACCCTCTGACAACTGGGCCACCCCTGTGCCCGGTCCCACCACCCAGTGTCACGGACCGTCGGATCTGGAAGTCCAGCGTGTCATGTCTCCACGGAGCTGTCACGTTACATTAGGCTAATCCCGAGCGCTGTCCTCTCGCTAATTGTTTAGCATGTCGAATGGGCAAGTGTCGCTTTTGGGAGAAGGGTCTCACTGTGTGTCTGAATCTTGTGACACTTGGGCAGGGAACACGAGGTCAAACCGACGGGCTCCCTAGTGTAAATGGAGGTCAAATTTGCATTGGAGGGCACCGAGACGTCTCGGTAAGGGTCTTGATCTGACCAAGGTTAGAGATGACCAAATTTCGCTCGAATCCATGCGGTTTCGAAGAGATTCGAATGATAGAATCGAGTTTGTTCCACAATGGCTTGATCAGTGGCGATGATGCTGTTTGTTGTATGCCTCTTATGGTATCCCAAAGACCAAACCATGGAGTGAACGAGTAGTAGGAGCTGAGGACAAGGACAAAACTTGCAATTGGTAGTCGGTCCAAGTTCCAGCACAATCTGCAATGATAAAAGAAGCACGAGATGCCAAGCTGCATGTGAAATCATCCAGCTCAAGAATTTCAGAGCCACAGAATTTCAATTCCAGCGCCTCCACATGTCATTGACCAACCTGGTGCAGCCGATTCCACGGATTGAAAAATCTGCAGAATCTCTGGTAGCATGCATGTATACTGTGAAATGCAGTTCGCCCAGGTCTTCAAGAGTTCAGACATTGCTCCTACACAAAGGGACTCAAGGAGCCCCCAGGTTTCTTGTGGAACCGTAGGCAATGATTAGGCCTGGTAAATCAGGAAGATGTATCCCATGCATCTAAAATCAAACTGCTGGCTACCTGTCGCAATTTTGGCAACAAATACCTGGCATTTACTACGGCACAACTTGGGATCTGACAGCATCATTGCACTGCTGGAAAATTAGCATCTACAGAGCTATTTCCTGATCCAGAGTATAATATGTATTTCCTGGATAAGCTCAAGTGTTGGCAAAACAACCAAGGTGTTCTGGATAGGAATCATTGGGTGGAAGAAGAAATCTGGTAGGCAGATTTTACTTTCTTTTCCAAGAGGGCAACATGCTTGTCGAGCATGGACACCACCGCCTCAAACTCGGTCACCTGCTGATCGATCGCATCAATCTGCGATACGTACTCGTCAAAGCCTCGGTTTTTCTCGTTCAGCTGCTCCACAAAGACTCGCAGACCAGCAGCAACATCACCGTAGTTGCTGTATTCCTGTGCTACGCGGTCATTCATCTTCTCAAGCAGAGCCAGCTGATTGTTAGTTCCCTGAAAACAATGAGAACCATGCTAGGAATCAAGTACTGCTGTGTAAATAATTTAAAACAGAAAGATGCTTGTCACCGCAAATGCCAGCATACAACATAACCAACAAACACATGTTAACCAATACCCATATAATCCAACCAAGGAATATAGATGAGGGTTCAAACTCCATGTCAGAATATATCACAAGCAGCCAAGAACACATCATTTGTTTCTCAATTTGTGGTGTTAAAATTTTATTTATAGAACTGAAACTAATAACACTCTTTACCTCAAAGCATTTCTCTGTCGCAAGCCTTAACTCGTTTATTGCACAAATTGTCAGAGTAAAAAACTGAAACAATATCAGTACTTGGTGGTGGCAAAAACATGTATGGCAGTAGTCCCGGGTTTATACTTTCCTAAATCCCTAGCTAATCCTTACCTATATGTACTCGAGCCTATAGCTTCCTCATAATCAATCCATTATTCCAGCCACCATAAGCGTTCATGGTATCATGAGTCCAGGTTATCACCCCGATTCATCTTTCGCTGCCCTAGCCTATGGCTGGCTCTCAGCCTCCTACCGCTGCCGAGACCGAGGCCGAGCACCTCCCGCGTGAGCAGCAGGCCATCGCCGCCCGCAATGCTGCCCTCGCTCATGCCACGGCTGCCAAACAGGAGGTGGCGGCCGCCGACAAGGATCAGGACGCCACCATAAGCTTTCAGTCTTGTCAATAAAAGAACACATCATGACAACAAGTTAATAACCTTGATCTTAGCATGCTTAGGTGTTTATCCGCTTACACACTTATAATAGCCATTTCCTTGCCATGTCAAGGGAAATGATTAGCCTCCTACTGTGTAAAGTACTAAAGTTGTAACTGCTAACCTAGGTCAATGTAGGGATCTGTTGCAATTTTCAGCCTACAAAAGTTTCCAGACCACATTTCCTAGGTTTCCAAACCTTAAATTCAAACTCATACTACTACCCAGCTTGTATCATTTTCTGATAATTTCCCAGGAAAAAAAAAGGGTCATGAAATGAAGCCATGCTTATTAACTGTAAATATAAAGCAATACTAGAAACTACTCAGTAATCCGTGATCACATCTAGCTGCTACAGATACAAGTCCAAAGAAATTCATTTAGACACACCAGCACTGCAGATAGCAATATCCTCTTCAGCACATCAACTTTAGATACATCCACCCGCAACAAATTATCAAGAAATTGAAGACTTAAAGGTCCCATCATCCATTCATTTGGACCCCAAGGGTTAGCACAAATGGGAGCACAGCAAAGTTGAACCACATGAACATGCTGAATTCAGCAAACATCTAGGAAACCTGCAACAAATAAGCTACGAATTTCAAAATCACTGGCTGCCATGAAGTTAGGGGGGAGTGAGATTCGACATTAGGGTTGTGTGATTCACTGCGCCACCTTACAAATCAGCACCAAGCATTACCAATTGGCCACGCGCACTTTAGATCGCTCCTCTCACAGATCGATAACCAAAACGAGACCACTACCGGCCTATCTAAATCCAGCGAAGTGAGGACGGCGCTGAAGCTGCACGACCCCGAGGGAAGGGTTTCGATTCGAGTGCAGGAGGGGAGGGGAAACCTGGAGCTCGCCGCGGACCATGACGGAGACGTTGGCGAAGAGCTCGGCCAGCGACTCCGCGAGCTCGTCCCGCTGCCTCGCCTCCTCCGCTTCCGCCGCCGGGTTCGCGCTCGCCATCGCCGGCGGTTAGCCGCTCCGGGCACACCACCACCGTCCTGGGATCAGAAACCACGCCCAGGCCAGGCGTAGCCTTCTTTGGTCGTCGTCGTCCTCCTCCTCCTCCTACTCTCTCTCTCTCTCTCTCTCGCAGAGACCAGCCCATAGTATTGGGCCCGTAGGCCCAGTCCCGTGGCTGGGCCTATGCCCGTTTCATTTTACATGGGCCTATTACTATTAGGATTTGAAAAGGCCAGACATTTGTAAACTTTCACAAATTTTTTTTGAATATTTTCTCGCGAAAGAAAAAAAAATGAATATGACGTTGATTCTGAAGCAATTGATGGGGGTATCGTAGGCAAATTTAGGGCCGTATGACTCCTGTCGCCTGGAGAAAGAACGAAAATACTTTCTGAAGTATTTGTATTTGGCCTTTAGCCATCTGACGGAATACCTTTTGCTCAAAAAAAATCTGACGAAATACCTGTTTGATTGCACATTATATCCCACAAGTGATCATATCCATGCATTTGTCAAGTCTATCCTAGAAGCAGAATGCCGTATTAGGAGAGGTCTCCATTGCTCTGAAAAAAAAAGGAGAGGTCTTCATGACAGGATGGACCCACCATCTGTTGACTTGACGCCAACAAAACCCTGCGTGTGCCCCTCTTACCACGGGGTTTTACCTGGTCTCCTTCCATGCAAGACGTGGTCACTGATCTCAATGGCATGCAATGTTTTCAGAGTCAATGTTCTTGCGTGAAAGCTACTCAAATACAGGATTGCACGTTTATTTCATTATTAAGTTAAGGACATCAAATTGGCTTGGGTCTCAGTTTTAAATTCAGACTAATAGTTTCAATTTGCTACTACAGCCAAAGCTGAAAGATTGGCGCCGGTTTTAATTCCACGCAAGAGAAAAGTATACAGCAGAACACAGAGGGGTTTTTATCGTAAGCATGAGTCCAGACATTTTCTTTCTTTGCCTCTTTTTTTCCCCGTAAAGTTATTTCTGAACAAGTAAGGTTTGTCTTAAGCGTTGATATGCGGATTTGCAATATAAATTGGATAATTTCTTTGATAATCAGTTTCAACAAATATGCATAAATCCACAATCTTCGTCAAACAGAACCAAAGCTTATTCGATCTTCATGTTCACCCACATATGTTATCTCAACTAAGTAGCCAAACACAAAATGAAGTTGCAGTTGCATTATTTATATATGAAGGTTTTTTTCAGGTCATCCATAATAATCCATTACAAGATGACTGAATAAACAACCACAGGAAACAAAAGTGTTCCTTTCAGGTGGCATCGATACAAGCACGGCAGAATGGGGCAAACTAGACAAATGCGGCAAACCGGATCATTTCAAAGCAACCAAAACAAAAATTATTTGACCACCATGAAAATACTTCGCACCGCTGCGTAGTTGTAACTTGAGCTCAATAATCACTCTTAACTGTACAGAAAACTTCTCTTTCGGCGTGGACTTTAGGCCTCCTGTTTCCTGTAGAAGATGTTAAGTGTGTCGCAGTACAGGGCCACTGAGTTTGAGACCACAGCAAGCACAATCATGGTTACAGCCAAAACCTTGTCGCGCTTGGTTGAAACATCATAAGGGTCCCTTTAGAAATAAAGGCAAAACGACTGTTAGTCGCAAAATTGTAAAAGCCAAATAGACCTACAACCCAGGAATGTGTATGGATATCTCACTCAAAAGGCATTATAACAAATTACCTGAGTATAATCATGGCAGGAAAGATGAAGCCGATAAGCACAGCAGCTGTGGCGCCAGTGAATTGGAATGCATCCCAGATGCTCGGTATGAAGATGGCAGCAAGATAAATGACAGCAAGGAGTGAGATTGTGATTATGGCGAACCTTCTGTTGTCATGAGAAATGTGCCTTGCCGTGGGAAAGAGCAACCCATCCAAGTTGAGCCTAAGGGCAAAGAAGACTATAGGAAAAACGAGCATGATATGCACCACATAGCTCACCCTCACTACATCGTTGAACACAGAGCTGAATGGAATGTGAAGATCGGAGTCAAAATTAGACAGCACGTCAGCCAGGGTAGCTTCACCAAAGAGGAGATACGCGAAGAAGCTTGTTGCAATGTAAACAGTTGAGCAGAGTCCCAGTGAAGTTTGCACAATTGGTTTAATTTGAGTCTTGTCCTCCAGCTCATTGTCGATGCTGTGAACTGTACAAGCATGCAAAAACACATGTTTGGTATCACAGAAATGAATGACAAAAAGAACAAGCCAAGTGGGCACTAGGAGACACACCATTGTAGTGGCAGATGTAGGCAGTGACAAGAACAGGCACTGCTGTGAACAGTTTCCAGACAGAACTAATTCCATCTATCTCAGGAAAGAGTTTGGGGATCTCCACAGTTCCTTGGACGAGTCTGAGAATAGCAACTCCAGCAGTGATGACAACAAAAACCACAGCAAGAGCAACTGATAGCGCAGATGTGTATCTCAATGAATCTGTGACCAAAGATTTTTCGTTTACTGAAGTGGTGCCCTGTGCTCATAAAGAAAATATAGCATACTGAACCTTCTTTTTATCCAATGAAGAACATACTTACCCAAACGCTTGAAGCTCACCAATGGAGCAAACACTAGAAGAGCTGTCGCAAGGAGAACAACGAGGCGAGAATTCCACATATGAGGTCCAAACCACCCCTCAAAGATGCCACTGTGATGAACACCAGTTGTTGATGTTCCTGATAGGACATCCCCTACAGGATTGATGAAGTAACAGTATCAATAATAGTTTGATGCAAGACACATGATCTGCTCAAGGATATAAGAGATTCCTTGAGGAGAGGCCATTTCCTGCACTTGATAAGCACAGGCACAAACTAGATGAAGCATATCTTTCCGAATGTTATATTGGAAGTTTACATCAATGTAAAATAGCATCAGCAACGGAACTCACATCATCAAGAGAAGAACTAAACTGAATATTTAGGGTAAACATTTATCTTTTCACATGAAAGTGCCCAACCTAATACACATAGCTACCATATTAAGCTTTATAAAGAAATACAGGCCTCCTTGTGAGGAAGTTAAACATGTGTAACTGTGGAACTCATCAACTTTCAACTAATTCTAGATTACCAATGTTTGAGTGGCAGTTCAAAGGAGAACCTACACAAGTAAACATATACTACTAGGCACTGGTTTTTTATATTTTGAGAGCACTCGGAAGTAGGTATAAGAAAAATGACCTTGTTCAGATGCTTACCGATTATAATCATGTATACAACCAACACGCCAATGTTGTTTATCACCACAGACGCCTGCAGCGCAATCCTCCCCCACTGCCCAAAAGTTTCACCCATCAACCACCCGTAGGATGTAATCTTGCCCTGGTGGCTGCACCTGACCAGCATGTCAATGGACGCCTCAGTGAGCAATGCCACAAGGATAATCATCAGAATACCAGGGATAAGGCCTAGCATCTTTATGCTTGCTGGCAGAGCCATGATTCCAGCCCCTACAATGGTCGTTGACAGATTGAACACTGCACCAGAGAAAGAAGCTCCGTTGAATTCATGAATCGCGTCCTCCTCGGCTTTGACCGGGAGAAGCGGCGTGGTCTCGTCTTGCACTGCCTTTTGTGACGTGAGTAGCACATCGCTCGATGATCCATTTCCAATCCCCATTTGTTTCACTCACCTGTATGTGAGAAACTTCAATTAGGACAACAGAATTTTGGCCTCGAACGGACATATCCATTATAGTCATCTTCGAGCATTCCTTTCCTAGTTCTTAAGTTGGAAATGAGAAGTCCAGTTGATTCGATTGGGGAACTAGTACTAAAAACTACTCAGGAGATTAGATAGAGTGCTAAGCTTGACTTAGAAATAAGGTTGTTACTCACTTATGTGGCAGACACAAATCCTAATTCAACAAAAAGTGAAGGATCGCAACATGATAATTCACATAAGCCACGCCAAAATCCAATCTCTCCAACGGAATTCATGCTACACAACTTTATAGAGTTTCAGAACAACCACCGACAAACATTCTTCAGTCATCTTAAAAATAGGCATGGTATTATTATTCAGAACAACCTCCGACAAACATTCCTCCTCCATGAATCTAAACAAGTTCACAAAACTCTTGTTGGGGAATAATGCTCAGATCGCCGCTCAGAGAGGACAAGCAGTGATTTCCAACCGC
The DNA here is from genome assembly GCA_015342445.1 of Digitaria exilis. Classification (NCBI taxonomy): domain Eukaryota; kingdom Viridiplantae; phylum Streptophyta; class Magnoliopsida; order Poales; family Poaceae; genus Digitaria; species Digitaria exilis. The sequence goes on from JACEFO010001965.1 coordinate 2,036,701, forward strand.
GGCAGGGATTCACATCAAGCGCTCAAAGAGATTAACACGGAAACGAAGGAAAGAACATACCTTAGCAGAACCGCAATCCTTCCTCGACTCAATACGAAAACCCTGATCAAATCTAGCCGACCAAAAGGAGCAGAGAACAACTCCTGATTGTAAAGAGAGGGAGCTCCCCTCCACACCTCCGTTCTTCTTATAGGCGAATGCCGGCCACGGGTAGGTGATATACAGTACAATAATATCTCTCTTGGCCTGCCAAGAACTGGCCGCTCGCGTAGTCGCGTTCTTGCCGCCACGGTTCGCCGCGGCCCCGTCCCTTTCCGTAGAAAAGGCCCAAGCTTTCCAGCTCAAGTTGCGTCCCTGTCTTGGCTTCCTTCCTTCCCTTCCCTTCCGCAGGGCAGGATCGATGCCGCCGCCGCAGTGACGCGGCCGGCCTTTACTTCCCTTTTCCTTTTCCTTACTTGCCGGGTCGGATCGCTCCTGGCCGGTTGCGTGTCGCGTTGCGTTTCTTGGATGGAAATGGCCGGCCTTATCCGCGGAGAGACGGCCGGAAATGGCGAGGCGTGCGGCGGCGGTGGGCGACCGGGCTGTGGCCAGATAACGATGACGGCGACGTGTGGTGTGGCCGTGTGGGTGAGAGGGATGGATCTGCCTGCCACCTGGCAATGATGGGTGGAGTCGTGGAGACTGTTGTCGAGGATGGATTTTGCGGCGAGGCGGTTATGGGTAACTGACGAGCGAGAGAAGAGGAGCTGTGGATTCTGTTGATCCAGGTGAAGATTCACCGATCTTTTGGGAATGCTTGGAATCCAAACAAAAAGAAAAACATCCGATGAAAGGATGAGTGCTGGAGCAAAAGATAGAATGAAAAACGACCAGAAGTTTTCAGAAGCATGTGTCTGGCCTTTGGAACGTAATAATTCGGCAACAAAATTTGCAAACTTGTCAATATTTGATATTATTTATGAGTATTAAGTAGACTAATTACGTAGATGGATTATAGGTTCGCAAAATATATTAAACCTAATGTTACAGTTATTAGCACGTGCTACGACCGTGTCTAATGACGAATTAATTAGATTTAATAGTTTGGTCTCATGATCTGTATTCTATTTATGTAATTAATTTTATGAATATACTATGTTTTTGTACTATGTCAAATATTTTGATGTGACAATAAACATGACTAAGCTGAACTCCACGTCGTTGTTTGTCCACTCGACGATTCACCAGTCTGTTTGTATGCAATTCAGAGTATTTGAACTTTACAACGAGAAAAAAAGGACCACTTATTTATCTGCACGATCGATGTAAAATCTTAGAATTTGTAAGAGTTTTCATTACAATTTATAAAAAAAACAGAATGATCGAATGCCGTTGGGTTTAAATGGAACTGCATGTTTACATGACCATTGCATTTTTCTTTTTTATTCGATCTTCGTTTGACACAGGAAAGTTGAAGTCTGAAGCTTGTTGGGCCTCGAGTCCGGCCCACTGACCTAAGCCAGGCCCAGTCCAAATTTCCGTGGTCCCACAAACCAAACCGGGGTGGGGCCGCGCGGGCCTACACAGCCGGCTTCGAGACCCCATTCCTAGGAAGAGGAAAAAGATAGGGCCCGACCCCAATCCACCACCGCCGCTTCCCAATGGCGGAGTTCGCCGGCGACGACCCCTTCGACTTCGACTTCGGTTTCGATGACGACGGCGGCGGCGGTGATGACTACGACCCGTTCGACGACTACTGCTGCGACGGAGATGATGGCGAGGGACTAACCGCCGGTCCCGTCGTCGACGACGGCGATGGCGAGGAGTTCTGCATCTCCGGCTTCTCCTTCCGCGAGTGCGACGGCGATGAGGGAGATGTATTCATTGGCGAGGACCACGCTTCCCCGCCCTCCGACGAGGAACCCATTCTCGAAACCCTAGGCTGCTCCTTCGACTCCGACGGGGGATTCAGCCAATTCGCCCCCCATCTCGTGTCCGCATTGGAGATCTCCGATGATGATGATGATGAGGATGGTTTGGTCGCCGGGAATGGCCGGGGCGGGGGAGGGATCGAACTCGAGCAGGGGGCGGCCATGGAGGAGGCTGCTGACGACGACGACGACGGCGGGATCGGGCTCATGTTGAGCGGCTTCAGCCTCGATCCGCGGCCTGACGTTGGGGGCTTCCAGACGCTGGTGGACACCGATGAGGAGGCCACCACCGACGACGAATGGGGCGAGAGTGGAGGGCTCATGCCGAGCGGGTTCGACGTCGCGCCGCCGCGGGTCACGGCCCAGGTCGTGCGGCCATCGTGGATGATGATGTTTCCTGTCGTCGAGGCCACCGTTGCCGGCGACACCGACACGAACTTCCTCGAGGTGTTTGCGGGGCAGGTTGGGGAAGCCGTGCGGCAGCTGCCGGCATCCCGCGCGGCAGTGGAAGGCTTGCAGGAGGTTGTGCTCAGCGAAGAGGAGGCCTCGCATGGCTGCGCCGTGTGCAAGGATGCCATCGTGGCGGGGCTGAGGGTCACAAGGCTCCCCTGCAAGCACTACTTCCACACGGGTTGCATCGGACCGTGGCTCTCCATCAGGAACACTTGCCCAGTGTGCCGGTTTGAGCTCCCAACAGGTGATGCTGAGTATGATCAGCCATGGAGCAGTACTGGCATTGCATCCGTGGCGCAGCAGGGGGCACCAGTGCAGGTATGATATGGATTGTGGTATTAGTGGCATAAACTCATAAATTTTACGGGAGTCCGGGAATTTTTTATGGTTTGGAATTTATCCATTTCGCAATGGGCAATGGTGCTGTAGTGTAGTTGTTTAGTACTGATTAGTTTGTGATTAGGAGCAGCAAATCACAATTGCCGTCAAGCCAAGCAAAAGTTTTCTAGGAGAACCTGTGTTGGTTAATAGATACTTGCAGGCAAACTTTTACTACAGCATGTCTTCTGATTACGAGGGGATGTAAAGCCTTGTGTACCTTGATGGCGAAACTGGTGCTTGTATGCTGATGTAGTTGGCAAATCATGGTCGCTAAATCTAAAGGAACATGGTTCAATTTTTTTATCTTCATGTTTCAAAAATAAATTTGGAACAGAAATGATCATTAATGTTGTTTCAAGCTCCATCTATTTTGGATTATACTTAAATTAATTTATGTTTAAAAAATGCTTAATTAATTTATTTTACTTGGCATCAAGGTTGAGCATTAGCACATCACCAAACAGTCATTTTCAATTTCTGTATTCAGCTTTTCTGAGGTCCTGAATGCCCCCTTTATTGGAACCTTATGAGCTTTTCAGTTACCTTTGTATTAATATTTTTCCCAATGAAATCGATTTAAATAAGCAGATCATGTACCATATCGAGGACTGTGATCAATAATTTTTTTCTTCTTTCAGTTTATCATTTGGTTGCATTGGAATGTCACCCATGAAGCAAAGACAACAGAGCCCCACTTATTTTATTTGCATGGCTGCCACTATATCCTTGTAGTGTACTGGTGTCATGGTGCTATTTTATTGTAGTCGTGTAATCATGAAGTCATTAAGTTAACCGATCATTTGGCCTGTTTTGCATCACGATTCTGCATCAGCATTTTGTCAGCAAAATAACGTAGTATTTTGCATTTGATAGTTTTGTGCATATCCAATTGTTCCTTTTTTAATCCATATTTATTTGCTTTTGGATCACATCTTGGAATTTTAAGAAAGGGCTAGCAAGGTAAAATGATGTATATTGTGTTGTGTTACTTAGAAAAATCTGTTAGACCGTTTTTTTTCTCTGCTAAAAAGACTTAACTGAGGTGGAGCATTTGCTGCTTCCTTGCAGCATTGCTAAAGCCTTGGTGCTTTTTTATCAGTTATATGTCCTGTAACAAAATCGCAGCCATAAGTGGCTTCTTCAGGCAGTCTAAATGTATGACACTTATGTTGCCTGCACCATGTATCTTAGCGTGAAATGGACAGGATTTTATCAGCTGAAGTCAGTTTAGTCTTCCACATTCGGCAAAGCTAATTTGATGCTTTGATTTTCTCTCTGGTGCTATGATCTGACAAATCTTATATTGACAGAGTGGAGTTGCAAATGCTGGCGGTGGAGCCATAGTGGGTGGAGGAGATGCAGCTGACTGCTCGGGAGAAAATAGACCTGGGCAAGGCGCATCTTGATTCTTGATGAGGCGGCAACAGAGGACTGGCCACTGGATGCCAAATAACGGGATGCTGAAGGAGATCGAATGCGTCACTGGTTCATGTCAGTGGCACTAAGATGTGCCGGCGTTCAACATTCACTCACCGAGTGATCAACTAATCATTATCTATGTTTTTATGGTATTGTCATGAGTTGTTCAACCTCTGCAGCTTCATCTGCTAAGTTCTAGACCTCTAGTTTGAATTCAATAACCTTTTCACACTCGTAATATGGCATGAACGTAGCAAAATGTATCCTATCTATAAAGTTTTGTTTGGAATACTTTGTTCCGATGGGATTGATGACGCCAGTATCTGGCGGGATCCGCAGAACTAAGAGGTGCAGAGATCAGTTGGAACTCGTGAATTGACATGAAAATACTTCAGTTAACATACACTTGATGCCGTTCGATAAGCATCCAATGAACTTAACAATAGTTTTAGAGTTTCAGTTATGAACTCTAAGCACGGTAAGATTTAGCATGGTTTTCAATTTCTTTTTGTGTGCAAGTGTATCCTTTTTACCCAGCACTAGAAGAAACAAAGTTTGGGAATAAAGAAAGAGCCCTGGACCAGGCAGGATCGGCTGGCCCAGGTGCTTTCCTCGTATCAAATCTCAAGGCCCACAACTTTTATCTGACAAGTGACACCACCACACACACGCACGGTCAAAAGATTGGTCAAAAAGCGTCAAGACCCATATGAACAAGCCCAGGCCCATCCAAATCACAGGTGGCCCCGCGGCTTCCCGGGGCGGCGGCCGCCGGCGGCCGGCGGACGGCGGCGCGGCATCTGCGCAGCCGACTTCTTCGGAAGAGAGGTACTCCTAGTAAGGTAACTGTGAGGCCCACTTCGGAGCTATAGACCATGGAGCATCATCATTACATTGGTTGCTTTGAATAATTGAATTGGAAGGGAGCGATCTTGAGGCAGGGAGCATTTTGAAACTTCTTTTCTTGTTTAGCTTGAAGCATGAAACCTCATCAGGTTATCAACAGTACCTGCGGAGTTGGATTCGACTGGTCGATTCAATATTTCTTTGTTTCTTTCTTTTTTGGGGTAGTTAACTAACTATGGCACCACAGCCGACAGAGGCCTTTCTAAATTTTGGCTCATGTTTTTGACTTGAGTGTTGACAAAATTTCTAGGTTCACACAAGTTTTTTGGTCATCTTTTTCTCATTTCGGCACAACTTCCTTCTCCCAAGATCAGACACGTCATGCATCATGCTTGTGGCCCAGGGAGCAGAGCCCTTGCAGTTTTTCCTTGTATGATGGCTATACCATTATATGTGTCATTGTTGGAGTACATTCCTGCATGGTAATGGTAACTGCACTACGCACAGCACCACAAACAAAGATTAAGGGGAAAAAATGTGGTAAACAGGTCAGCCTGTCAGTAAAGCACTAACCAATAACGCCCAGGGAAGGTGCTGGCAGGAACTGCCTTGAAATGCTCTGAAACTCGTTAAGTTTCTATCAATGAAGAACATTCCTTGCTATGTTTCGGTTAGAGCATCACTGTAGTACTGTACTAATGCACATTAGGTAAAGAAAAAGAGCATGAAAGAATACAGAAAAGGCTAGTAGTCTGCTATGTACTTGTATATATAATTATATATATGCTCCCTTTACACAAATCGGCCACCTAATTAGTATCTATATATGCAATAGTACTGTAAGTCTACTGACCACCATATTGTGCGATTTTTTTAAAAAAAATTAAGCCACCTCAGGGGTTTTTGTTGCAGCTGCATCTTCTTCCATCTCATCGAGCCTTCTCTGCAGGTCAGCAGCTTCTTCTCTGAGCTTGGCATTCTCACGAACTATGCGGGCATGCTTAGCGATCACGTGGTGGAGCTCAATAAGAAGCCTCTGATTTGTATCCAGGAGCTCCGCAACCTGTGATGACAGGTCGCTCAAGCGCCTCTGCTTCCTCACACGTGACCTCCTTGCAGACTCACGGTTCGACGCTAACCTTCTCTTCTTCCTCTCATCATTGCAGACCCTCTCCTGATTATCAGCTGTCCCAGCAGATATTGAGCTGATGATGGTACTTGCATTGCAGCTATATGGACCAACCATGTCCAATGGATCGAAATCGTAGATGTGGGGATCATTTTGTGGTAGGAAAAAGCTAGTGAAGTCCAAGCCAGGAAGACATGCTAAATTGGCTACACAATTTTGTTGCATGTCTGAAGGGAGGGGCTCGTAGGTTTGCAATATGGAGAGGGCAACAAGAAGTGGTTTTACCTTGAAGCCACGTCTTGAATGAATGGAGGGGAAGGATGAGCAGGGATGCGTTCCTCTTAAATTGCAATAAAGTGGTCCCTAAAGTAGAAGACACTGACCCACCTGTGTTGTAAGCAAATTTGCTTTCTAACTTTGTGGCTGTTTGAGATTATCATCTTGATTTATTAGAGACAGCCATTCAGAGTTTTGTTGTAAATATGTCAATGTCATTAGGAAAGCTAGACTTTCTCAAAAATGCATTTTGATGAGGAAATTCTGTCGAAAGTAACAGCTATTTGCTCTATTCCAGGTACAATATGCAAAGTACTAACAGTAAACTTCGTTGGAATGATGTCATGCCATCAAATGTGCATGTGACACTACCCCCAAACGAGGCAAAAAACACAAGCAAGTAGGTGAGAAGTATTATCTGCATACATCCTTTGTTCTTTGTTTCCCATGCATTTGTGAATTTAAACACCAGAATATTAAAATTTGAAATGAAAAGAACCGCACCAACCGTTTAAGACTTGCAGGTACCATCTCAGATTAACAGGGAACAATAATGCATTGCAATCATAAGGCTGTGTATTGTGTGCTTTGGCTAAGCTGTTTCTTGTGGCCATTTCCTTCTATGCTTTTTACGAGACGTGACATTATCTGTGGCAAGGGGGCTGAGGTTAAATGAGGGCCAATTGTTTCGTCCACTTTGGGGCATGTTGCGTATGCCTTGGAAACTGTTTGGTCAATCTTTTGGTGACTTCTTAGTTGCATATCTTTTTTAGATCCACAGAGAGCTAGTTTTACCTAAAACTTTAATGTAGACATGTTTTAATTTCTGAAGGACATAATTGATACTGTGCTTTTACTAAGCAATCATGATTCTTTGTTGAATTCTAGAATAAAGTTACAAGCAGTTTCATTTTCTTGGACACAATCTCACCCATATTTTTTTTGTTCTCAACTACGAAACGGCAATGATTGTTTCATCAGAATGTATCAAATTGGTTCGTTCAAAAAAGAATGTATCAAATTCTCATGAAAACTTGCATGTGTATAGAGTTGTTGGCAGAAATAATGGCTGTTATTTGGACCAACTAACAATCATTATGTTGCTGTCAACGAAAAGGCAATAATCAGTAACTTTTGTTGACCGCCCTTTTGGTGTCCATCAGCCTTTTCTTTTCATATATCTACCAGGAACACGGAAGATTAGCTGCATTTCTCTTCACTATGTCCCTGATAAGACTTTTGGCTTGCAGATTCTTTTCATATAAAACAAACCATACCTAATTTTGTCTTCTTATTGAAACGAGTAGTGAATTATGTTCATTAATGTTGTTCCTGTAAATTTTTGCATACGTAGCTTGCCCAGTTGCCATTGTCTGTTTTGTTACTTTGGTTTTGATAGTGTGATATCTTTAGGTTGTTCTCCTTGAAATGAAAGTATACTTTCACCACACTGGAATTTATTGGCCAGAATAGGGGGTTAGATTGGTCAGGTCCTAGTCGGCAAGTGCACATCTCCTACAAGGCTAAGCATCTTGCGTGAGGAAACTAGTGACCATTAGCACAAGCAAGGCCTGTCCTTACTTTGCAATTTTGAGTACCTCAGCACCCTAAAGGAGCTGTGATTAAAAGTGCTTTTTCCAATGACGCCAATCGCTAGGTCCTTTAAGCTATTAGGACAATCATTTAATTATAAAATTGATATTAGAGGATAGGGATGTATTTTGTGGGCTAAGTACCTTTGACACCACTGTAGTTAGTGGTTTGAACTTTAGATGCACCTGTCTCTTTGCTACAATTGCAAATTAAGTATGTTACGTGAATAGACAGCATTTAGTATTGTTGTGTGGCACCATATAATGGTTTTTGTGGATTCTAGAAAAGGAACTGGATGTATAATCGCTAATAGGATTGCAATGTTTCCTGTCATTGCCCTTATGATTAATTTAACTAAAGCATCACTTTAGTAAAGAAATGTTGGTGACTACTTGAAGGCAGTGAACCTTGGATATAGTTCAAAGCAGTATATTTTAACACATGTATCTTATTTTCTGGTAGGTAGTTGTGGCTCAGAAGAGATTATTCCACTAAAGGAAAAGTATCGGTAGGCTGATTCCCCTTCTTTCTTTCTTATTTTAAAAAACTGTGTGAGATTGAGGCCCTTTCTTCATAACTTAAAGAGAATTCTTTAACTGGGATCTGTATCAATTCCACATTTTGCTTAATAGGGATTCGTACACTCTGTCATAGAGGACATAAGCATGTGCTTGATGCCAATCAACTTTGGCGATCCGGCACGAGCAATATTCAGTTCAGTGTGCAAAAAATTGTAATCCACATTTTTGTTTGCTTCAACGTAGTTTATATATATCCTTCTCATTTCTTTAACTGCAAAACAATGAAGACCTTCCAAAGAAGAGAAATGTACTCACATAAGAGAATCAAGGCCTTTGGATCTTGTTAATGTGTAGAAACAACAAGCCGACATAGTTATCAGCTCTTAACGCCATCTGTGAAGTGCAAAACTGCTCACTCCGATCAAACCATATTGCAGATCACATACCACTCAGTAGGTGGTGTTTTGCTGTCAGTTAGGCTCTTATCTTCCTAGCTGGAGGTTGGCTGGAGCATAGGAGGTGCCTAATGGTATTATCCTTGTAGCTTCTTTCCACCGTTGTCGGAAAGAAGACTGAATGTTCCATCCTTCTTTGCCCTTTATTTTGCTTAGAAAGAAGGCCAGGAGGACAGTATGCTCTTCCTTTCTGTGATTCTCTCTCCTGCCTGCCCCAGATGTTCATCCGAGCATGAGGCGATCATTGGTGGAGCAAGGCAAAGCAAATGCATGATTTTTGCATGTAGCTCAACCAATCAATCTGGTGTCATTTTCGTCATGGTCGTTCTCCCTGAAAATACAATGAATCACTGCTGCCAATATTAAAAAAGTCTACAGGTTGATTGGTCTGAGAATAGCTTTATTTAGCATGATAATCTAATAAAGAAGAAAAGGAGGTGATAAGCTGGTAATTAAGCAGCTTTTCAAGATTAACAATTCTGCAAGAAAAGACAGTCAAAACATACCGATTGATTTGCCTGCTGCTGCTAGGCGTAGCATTGCCTTTGCCTAGATTATAATAATCAGTTTCACTTTATGGATGGTCCATCTCCCTAAATGAATCTACATCCATTCAGCAGAACAAATGGTCTGCGTTTGTCACTAAATGTACTCTCATTGTTGCTATGTCAGGGGTTCATATAAAAAGTGCATTAGAAATACTTAGAAATCATGTATCATAGTAATATAGTATTACAACTCATTTTCATGTGACTACAAACTAGACAAAGATACAGAATGCACACATAAAATGATCTTGATGACCTTATTCAACAACAAAAGAATACTTTGATAGATGCCTGATAAAAACACTATGGTAATAAAGAATTGTGGTGCCAACTATTCATGATCTACCATATGATGACTGCATCCGCCACAATGACCCATGCTCTTCTCCTTATTTGAAACTAGACTTTGGGTGTGCCCTCATAGTAATCACCAGTTGTGTCGTTGTGCACTTGTTGCTGACTTGCTGCCACGAATCAATTGGTTGAAGCATAGCAGCAATACTAGACCAAATCATGGATGTGGTTGCTATAAACATCTCACCAAGAACCAAATGGACTCCACAACAAGCTTGATTGAAGTATTTGTCTCAGCTTCTATGTCAAAACTTGGATGATGTCAAAACTGTACAACTGCATCAAGTATAGCTTCTGTAGAAATAAGATATCAAATAACTGCACATGTTTGCCCTTCATGGTTTCCCCTTGAGATTATTAGAGCTGTATGCCTGTATGTGAATGATCTGATGTCTCTCAAAATGCCACAACATATACAATCTAGAAAGGAGATTCAAGTGACTCATCCCAAACATCTCCACTTGCATTGGAAGCATCTTCACCATCTTCTTCCATGGCCAATCTTACATATTCTCTTCGTGCAAAACGATCCCAATCTGTTAATGATGGCTCTTCACGCATCTGCACTTACATTAAAAAAAACATGGCACGTCACCAATGGAAAAAAAAAACTTACATCAGATTCTACCAGTAACCAAAAAAAGAAGAGGAAGAATATTCACAGTGGATATCAATTATCACGAGAGTGAATCTGACTCACTTGGCGAATGAGGAATGGGTCCCTAGCTTCAAAAGCCATAAATTTGTTCAGATTAAAGAGAATGTTGAAGAAATGCCCAGACAATTTGCACCGTCGGAAGTCCTTCAATGTCAAATAGCCCTCATTCTGGGACAAAAATGCAGGACTAACTCAGCATAAAATGTTTAGAACTTTTTTTTAATAAAAACAAATCATAAACTTATACGACCTCAGGTCCAATCATGTCAATGAGCTGACACAGGATGTCCTCAAATAGAACCGGTTCCTGGGCCATGCATTCCATACGATGAAGTTGTTCCTCAAAAAAGAACTGCAGTTCGTTGTGTGTGAGTATGCCATTGCCATCCAAATCTAAACATCTAAACCTGAAAAGATGTTATTACCGATCATAAATATGAAAAAGTTGAGAACCTTTGGACTGCTTCTATGTCAAAAGGAATCTCAAATTCACGCAACAATTTAGAACAAGGATCAAGGCCTGCTCTAACAGAAATAGATGAATCTCCTTTAGATTTGACTTGCTAGTAAAGAATGATTTTTCCGACTTCCTGTCTTTGTTCTCACTTAGTGTTAATAGAGGGTTGATGAGAGCAAGGGTCTACCCAAAAGTTCAATGAATGTCTCCAAAACCACATATGCATTTGTTAATGTGATGGGTTGACAATAGGATCGATAACCACTATGGGCCATTTATTTTCATGAAAGTTACTCCGTTCGAAGTATGGAAAATTCATTGTGCGGCTACTCTTTTAGTCATTGGCTTTTCATCTTGACATCATTTGAGGTTGATGATGAGTTAATTACATTTCTTGGCTAATAGGCTCTTTTAAACATCTCTTGTATCATAGCCACTATGAAACAGTGTTTCAAAAATGCCCTACAACTAAAAGAGGTGGTATCAATTCTTAAGCGACTGGGGAAGTTTTTGAATCAAAAGATTATATCTGATTAACTAAAAAACACATGAAACCTATAGTACCACTAAATATAGCTGGAGCATAACTTAGTTAGAGGTATTAAACCAAACACAAGTTACCTACCAGTATTCCTGGCTTGGCCATGTTGATTTGTCCTCTTCAGACAGTATAAAATGGACAAAATCTTCATACCCCATTTTCCCTTGAGCCTTGCTGGTAAATTTCCTAGGAACCTGTTATATATCATTTAAAATTTTCAAAGGCAATCAGTATTAAAATGAACCTTGAGAGAACTTGAAGAATACAATATTGGAGGGGGGATAAAAAGGAAGACGAACCTCTGAGAAAATTCTATCTACAATTCTATATGTCAATGCATGGTTTCCATACTTAATAAGATTTTCTTTATCAATCAAGAAATCGTGGTCTGTGTCCAGCTCCCAGAACTTGCAATATATCACATAGAAATGCTCATATGAGAAATACCTACAGAAAAAAGAATCTGTAAGTTCAATGTTGTGCATTCTCATAAAAACAGTGAGCCACAGAAAACTATATGCACAGAAAGGTGCTGAAGTGTTTAGATTTTGATTTGAAGGTATCACCTCAAAACTTTATTGATATCTTCTTCATCATCAGCATGCCTCAGTGCACTTAGTAGATTTCCACGCTTCAGCTCTCTAAGTGTTAGATACCCACTTCCAATTCGATTCAAGGAATAGAATATCCTATATACAACAGTCTCAGCTGACAAATGACGCTTTATAAGTCAAAGAAGATACAATGTGGAATTTTATATAATCTACAAAGATCATAGCAGGGCAGATATAACCAACCATATCTTTCTTGAAATTCAGGTGTACTCTTCAAGAACTCCAGACCCGGATGGTTGTCCAAAAGGTCTTTAAGAACCGGTTTCAAATCCTCCTAAATGGATCAATCATTTTGAAACATTAATTAGAGACGCGCAACAGTGATGAACCACAAGCGTGCTTTTCTGAAATAATCCATTGCTAAGTCTTTTACTTTATAATGTTTTGTTTAACAAGAGATAGTGACCTTCGTGAGGTAATTGCGAATCGGTTTCTTCAGAATTGTGAATACTTGGGTTGCACTATCCATACTCATCAAATTGCTATTCACCCAGAAATCAATGAATGCCTCCCTGAAATAGTTTAAGTAATGCAAAGATTATCAATCATTAATTTCACACTCGGCGGACAACTAAATTTTTTGCCAACTACCTTGTGACGAATCCTGTGCTCTCCTTGTCAATCTTATAAAAAAGAACAGTGGTAAAGAATGTTGGTAGCTTGCAGAGTTCCCTTGTAACCATCCGAAATTCTGTTGTACAACCAAAATAAGCAACCAAAAAGGAAAATTGTGAAGGATTAGCTGACAGCCTCATCGAACAAACTTATATGATCAAGATACTTGTCAGTTTCATGAAAATTTTTAGCTGTGCTTGCTTGCCATTACAAGTAACAATCAACTCCATTGTGTACTTAAAATTTGCTTTCAGGAATTAAACTCATTTAATTAATGAAAGCACCCCAACGTTTCAAAAGAAAAAGATAGAAAATAAATGCATCACAAATACACATAATTTAACGCACCTTGGGCCCGAAGACCATTAGAGTGGCCGGCGAAGAGCTGATCAACCGTAGAAATGCATTGCTTCTTCACCTCGTACGGCGGTGGTCGGCCATCTTGAAAATAGAACTGCCACACAGCATCCGGTTGACAAGTCGTCCGTGCCAATTCAATTCCGTGCAGATTTTATCAAAACGGAAAGCGGGGGGAATCGTACCTGCGGTATGACCTCCTTGGCGGGGCGCGCAGCGGCTGGGCGGAGCGGCGACGCGGAGCGGTTGGGCTGGCCGGCGCCGAGGCCGCTGGGCTTCCGCGAGAGGCGCGGGGACCTCGGCGAGAGCGGAGGCACGGCGGCCCCGCCCTGCAGCATCATCGACGGCAGCGTGGCGGCGCCCACCGCGCCGCCTCCGCCGCCGCCGGTCGCCTTGGCCTTCTGCACGAGGGTGGCGACGAGCGCGGCGGTGTCCGGGAGCGAGAGCCAGTGCGCGAAGAGGCGGTCGAGGACGCCGCGCAGCGCGGGGGCACCCGGCGCCGGCACCTCCGGCGGCAGCTGCAGGAGGTCCACCTGCAGCGGCAGCGCGCTCACCTGCGCCGCCGCGCTCAGATCCGCCGGCGCGTGCGCGGCCGGTGCCTCCACCATCGTCCCGTCCGTCCGCCGGAGAGCGCTCTCTCCCACCCGCGTCCGTTAGGCTCCGCCGCCCCCGATCCGCTCAGGCGAAGGCGATCGATCTCCGGCGTGATCCCGTCGAGAGGAGGGTGGAGGAGTTGGCTGGCGTCGCCGGGTGGAAATGGAAGGCGAAGCCGAGCGCGTGGCGCGACGCGGGGTTAGTTAACCGCTGGGTGAACGGATCTCGATGCCACCTGCGCCGTCCGATCGGTCCATCGGCTGGGTGTCAACAAGCACAGGTTGCCCGGGTCAACGGCGTTGCGCCATGGATGGATGGCGATCTCAGACAGCTACACATGATGGCACTAGTGATGCATTGCTACGTTAGATCTGACCTCCTATATTTTTCCTACATGACATCACATGCACATCACATCACAAAATTGTCGAAGAGACTCCAAAAATATGGCTTGGTTTTATAAATATGCAGCAATAAATCAAATGATGATGCTGAAAACTCAAATAATTTGCTTGGTTTCTAGCCTATTGTTGTTCCTGAATCATGGCTCACATGACGAACTAATTGGAGCGAAAACTGAGCACTGTCTCGGAGTGACTTTTGTGGTAATGATGTGAATCCAACACCTCAAATTTACGAGTAATGAAACACATACCGTTTTGGATTGGGACCAAGCAAGATACAATGATCCAAGTGTTGGAAGAATGAAACAAGCAAAGTGGCCTCAAAGATCACTGGTCTCGGCGAATGAGAGAAAGAGGCAACAATGGAGGCGACAAACAACCACAAATAGAGGTTGGGGGTGGTGGGTGTGTGGGATGTTATGGATGGATGAAAGGGAAAGGAGGGGAGGGGAAGTAGGGCTCGAGGCCACTCGGGCCACACATCCTCTTCTTATATATGCACGAAAACAACGTTGATTCAACTTCATGCATGTGCAATTTGTACAATAATTTTAAGTTTTTAAAAAAGTAATCTAAGTTATGCTAGTATTATACTTAACGTATAGTTTGTACATCACGGCCTCAGAGCAATTGAGTTTCCGCCATATTTGGAATAATTTCAGCACTAAGGGGATGGGCATTTTTAGAATGCATAGGACTATGAATATGTTGGAATTTGGTTATATCTTATTTATCAGATCTCTACGTGTCATGTTGAAAAAAATGGGAGGGGAAGCCATGCCCTGATGCCCATGTGCGCTAGGAATAGGACATGTCAGTGCCTGCTAGGAATAGGATCCCGTGAATTCCTCTTGAACTTCTCGCCTCCTGCGCTCTTCGCGTTCTTCCCCAGTGCGCACAACACATCAATCCTACCTCTTTTTCGAAAGACAACCATCGGCCAGGAGAGAAATACTGTGTAACTTTGGTAAATGTCACTAATGACTAGGCCAGACGTTCAGAACAACACAAATTAATTATTAAACCAAAAACACGCTTTAAAGTCTGGAAAAATGAAATTGAAGCTCAGTACATCCGTAGCTTCCCCATATATGTACTTTCTCACAAAGATCTCGAATCTCAACACAATTTTGTGACAAAAGAACATCATGGACGTGTTCAGCTTCAGCTTTTCTTAGAGTTGTGCCTTTGTTAATTTTGCCATTCTCACTTGCACCTCCAAGTGTGTTGCTTGGGATGTGGACTTTCACATTTTTAGAGCTACTGTGTATGCCTATTTTTTTTGAGAAAATACTTTTTTTTTAAGAACAGTTTGGAGAAAATACTATATATGCAATGCAAGTCTGTGCGTTGTTTGGGCCCATAGTAAACTTGGCCCAGTGCCGCGGGGATGGACTCTACTTGCTCTCGGTGGCAGCAGTCGGCTTCGGCTTTGCTCTGCCCAGTGTCTGTCCTTTCTGACCACTGTACAAAGTTTACAGCAATCCATAGAGTCAATTGGCGAGTCGTCCATCGACGACCGGCGACCGTCTCAGGCAAAGGCGTGAGCTCCACGTCGCCGCCGCCGCCGGTCGCCGCGTCGAGATCGGGTCCTAGTACGCATGTACATGCTGCTTTTGGACATGGAAAGTTCAAGTTCTGGAACAAGCTAAGGTGCTTCAGACATGTACTAGATATCTCAGGTTTTGGCATAATGCCATGTGCTTCAGCCCACGACCACAGATTGCCACCGTACGTCGCCGACGCCCAGCAGGCTTTCGCGGTGCGCATCCGCTCGCCGCCGGTGGCGCGTGTGGCGGCCGGCGAACCTTTACCTGTGTGTTGGGTTTGCTATATATGTTGGCTCTCGCTTTCCGACGTGAAGGGGCGAATATGTGCTCACATATACACAGTATATATATCGAGGACAAGAAGAAATGGGGGGATTCCATGAGTGGGTACGTGAACTTTTCGGCACGCCTGATTCTTCCATGAGCGGCGGAATGCATGCACGCAGCATGATCTGGTTGGTTTGTGCTCAAGGAATCCAAGGAAACAAAGCGAGAGCGAATCGAATGATTCCCTATGCAGCTGGTGCCTGCTGCAGTGCTGCCCATGCATGCATGTATATCTCCGAGGGGTGGATTCTGATTTTTGCAGCACCAACTGAATTACTGATTCAGCTCTAATAATAAGTGCACTCAAATAACACACATGTGTAGCGCTGAGGTTCGTATATATACTGGATTTGCATCGCCGAGAATTCAGTAGCCTGCGATATGGTACTTCGAATGAAGGTAACAAGAGAAACCACACAAGATGAAGATCTATTCTTAGTGCTCCAAATCCAATAATCCGATCCGATCGTTATAGTGCGCATTTAGAATTTTGAGTTCCTTCTCCAAAGAGATCGATTCGATTATTGGTCCCCTGAAACTACTGCATTGTAGGCGTAGCCAATTGATCGACAAAAAAAAAAAGGCAAAAAGCAAGAAGTGTCTCTATACTCGTATAAGGCAAAACATGGTGCGCTTAGCTAAGCAAGGTTTGGCAGCGGTTTTCAACTGCCTTCCAGTGCACGGTGTTAGGTTGATATCCTCAGCCCCAAAAGGCCCAAAGGCCTTTGGGCCTTGATCTGCGCCCTGATCGGGGGCTGCCCAACCCTAATGGTTGGTGGGCCCCTGTCGCCAGCGCTATATAGAGAGAGGTGGGGGCCACGGCTCAAGATACGAGATTGATCTGAGTACTCACCCCACCTACACTCAAACCCTAGACCGATCTAGAGGGTTAGCGCTACGGCGGCGGGAAGCTCCACCACTCCCTTCATCGCCGTTCCCGGCCAAAGCCGGTGGCGTCCCGAAGGACGACGAGACCTACTGCGCAGAG
The DNA here is from genome assembly GCA_015342445.1 of Digitaria exilis. NCBI lineage: Eukaryota > Viridiplantae > Streptophyta > Magnoliopsida > Poales > Poaceae > Digitaria > Digitaria exilis. The sequence goes on from JACEFO010001965.1 coordinate 2,053,691, forward strand.
CCACGGCTTCATCATCTACTCCGACCGTCGCTGCCCGTGCGCAGAACTTCCCCAACGAACCCGCAATGGCATCCACAGAGCCATCCAACTCCTCCACTCGCGATGGTATAGATCTAACCCTTTATCCTTCTCCATTCCTAGACCTAGGGTTTCACACGGACACACACACATATACACAGTCACATACACATGCACATACACATAGATCAAGTATTCATTAACCTAGATCTACACTGCTCACTCATAGACGCTTACAATTGGTATCAGTCGCCTACTAGAAGTGCAGATCTAGAGAAAAGAGACAAAATTTCGCAAGAAATCAAGTCACAGATCAGATCCGAATCCGAAACCCTAGATCCAAACCCTCGAAACCCTCAGATCTCGAATCCCCACACACAGATCCGGTGAAACACTGGACAAAGATAACCCGAAACCCTAGATCCAAATACCCTTCAACAAAGAACCTTTCGAGAACCCCAGATCCATATCCCCAACCACAGATCTACAAACCCCACACACAGATCCGGCAAACAGTCGCCTACTAGTCTAGATCCACACACAGAACTTACCGATGCGCTTCACGCCGGGACGCCGGCTTCTGAGCGCGCAAGAAGATGCGCCTCGCCACCGGGACGCCGGTGCGCTAGCGCGCAAAGACACCACCACCGAACCGCTCGACGGCGGCGCGTTCACCGTTAGATGAGCGCGCACGCCGGCGAAGGGTCCCGCGGCGGCGCCATGTCTTGATGACCGTCGGGAACGGGAGCAGAGAGCGTGGGGAAAGAAGAGGAAGAAAAGAAGAGGCCCCGGCCATGGTGAGATCCATGGCGCGGCGGCGGAAGTCGAGGCACGCCGACGCGGCGGTGCTCGCGGGGAGATCTCGGCTGCGACCGAGGGGGAGGAGAAGTGAAATGAGCTAGGGTTTAGGGTTTCCCAACGACGACGGCCGTTTTATACTCGCGAAATCGACGCGGAGCCGTCGGATCGAACGGACGGTCCAGATCGACGCGGAGCGTCGCCGCGCGCGCATGGGCTGAATTGGCGGCCCAGGCCCAGGTTGCGGCCTGCGTAGCCGAGCCGCCGTAGACCGCGAGCCGAGCCGAACGAGCGAGCCGAGCCGCGAGCAGAGAGAGTTGGGCCGCAGCGCGCGTAGATGGGCCGAGTCGAGAGCTTCGCGAGCGAGCAGGCCGAGCCGCGATGTGCGATTTGGGCCGTATGGGCGGCCTGAATAGAATTTTTTTCTATTTGTTTTATTCATTTCAGAAGCTATTTATTTGAATTCAATATGAATTTGCATAGAATTTGAATCTCTATTCATTTTGAACCAAAGGGATAAATGTTTAGAGAATAGATTACAGAATTTTGCTTCTGAATAGAATAATATTATAGCTTCCGCTACATAGATAATTATTTTTTGACTTGGAATTTAAATTTGAACCAAAGGGATGATTTATTTTTCAAGTCATAGATTAAAATTTCAGAATAATTGTGATATTATTGTTTTCTGACCAAAGTTGAAAATAATAATATTATGATTTCATAGATATGTTTCTTCCATGCATTATTACTTTTTTCTGCCCAAAGGTGATTAAGTTTTAATGTTAAAGGTCACTATATGTTTTATTTTCTGACCAAAGTTGATGATAAAACATATAGTCATATTCAGATTTATTCTCATAAATTGTTCTCACTTGTTCCTAATTGATTTCAGCTGGAGTTGCCATCAGAGATATCCCAACTCTGATGGAGATAATTATAATGAATGGTACAAGAAGCTGAACCTCTTCTTCACCATGCAAGAATTGGATTGGATACTCACACACCCAGTGCCTGTGGAGCCTCAGACGCCAGTCAGAGGGGATGATATGACAGATACTGCTTGGCAACAAGCACAGGATGTTTATAAAGCATCCAAAGAGAGTTATGACCTTGTCATGATCAAATGGAAACCTGCTAACAAGAAATGTGTAGCAGTGGTGGAGAACACCGTAGAGCCTACCATTTTGGGGGCAATCACAGACTGTAAGAATGTTGTTGAATATCTAGAAAAGATCAAGAATCAGTATACTGGTTCTTCCAAGATTTATGCTCATCAGTTGCTTGAGAAGCTGGTTGGTGTAAAATACAGAGGAGGTGGACTTAGAGAGTTCATCCACAATTTGATAAATATCAACAACAAACTTAAACCGATGAACTTAGAGTTCAATGAGGGTCACATTGTCTATTTGATCTTCAAATCACTTTCTGCAGAGTTTGAGAACTTTGTAGTTGGTTATAACTTGAGTCCTGAGCAATGGGACATAGAGAAGACAACGGCGATGCATGCCCAAGAGGAGGAAAGACTTAAGATTGCACATGGTGGCTCCGTGAACTATGTGCACAACCAAAAGAAAAAGGGTCACTTCATCAAGGGTGAATCCTCCAAGTCTAAGGCTCCACAGAATCCCCAGCAGTTCCAGCAGCATCAGCCCAAGCTTGGGCAATGCACTGTGGACAAAGATCAGTGTCTCTACTGCAAGAAGAAGGGACACTACAAGAAAGATTGTCCAGACTACTACAAGATGCTGTGTGAGAAGAATGGTGAGAACATTATTTCATTTGTAAATGAATCTCTGTATATAGATTATGCGAAATCTACTTGGTGGATTGACTCTGGAGCAACAATTCATGTTGCAAATTGTTTACAGGGATTCATCCAAACGCGAACAACTCAAAGAAGAGAAAGAAAGATTAAAGTCGCGAATGGAGTGGAAGCCGAAGTGGAGGCGGTGGGAGACCTTCTCTTGGTGCTTGACACAGGATTTGAGTTGCTCCTCAGAGATGTTTTCTATGTTCCTTCTGTTAAAAGGAATTTGATTAGTGTTTCAAAACTTGATATTGATGGATTTGAATGCCGTTTTGGAAACGGCAAGTGTGTAATAGACTGCAACGATTCGATTGTTTCTATTGCTTACAGAAAGAATGATTTATATTTATTATCACTACGTAAATGTGTGAATACCGTTTGTGATGTGAATGCAAAAGAATCCATACCCACCAACAGAAAAAGAAAGAGAACTCAGAGTATGTCATCGAAATTGTGGCACTGTCGATTAGGCCACATTTCGAGGGGGAGAATAGAAAGGTTGGTTAAGAATGAAATACTTCCTCCGCTTGAGTTCTCAGACTTAGATAAATGCATCGAATGCATAAAAGCGAAATATATAAAGATAACCAGAAAACATGCGGAACACAGCGCAGGTATATTAGAAATAATTCACACAGATATCTGCGGTCCGTTCCCAGTTACGAGCATAGATGGTTATGACTCATTCATAACTTTTACAGACGATTATTCCCGTTATGGATATATCTATCCGATTAAAGAAAAATCAGAAGCGTTGGATAAATTTAAAATATTCAAGGCTGAAGTAGAAAATCAACACAATTTAAAGATTAAGATAGTACGATCCGACCGTGGAGGGGAATACTATGGTCGGCATACCCCATACGGACAAGTTCCAGGACCTTTTGCAAGGTTCCTACAGGAACAAGGAATTGTTGCCCAGTATTCAATGCCGGGCGACCCACAACAGAATGGAGTAGCTGAAAGAAGAAATCGTACCTTGATGGACATGGTACGAAGCATGATAGGCTATTCCACATTGCCAGAGAGTCTATGGATGGAGGCCTTAAAAACCGCCATCTACATTCTCAACAGAGTTCCCAGTAAAGCGGTGCCTAAAACACCGTATGAACTGTGGACAGGCAGAAAACCCTCATTGAATCACCTAAGGGTGTGGGGGAGTCCTGCTGAAGCAAAGATATTTAACCCAAACATTGGAAAACTAGACCCTAAGACTGTGAGTTGCCATTTCATTGGCTACACAGAAAAGTCAAAAAGGATATCGTTTCTACTGTCCACACAGATTCACAAAATTTGTGGAAACAAGACATGCTGCCTTCCTAGAAGAAGAAATGATTCGGGGGAGCACGGTAGTTCGAAAGATTAATCTTGAGGAGAAGCGGGTATGTGCACCCACTCCAATGATCCAGGAGCCATTTTTCTCACTACCGACTGTGGCTGCACCCTCAGTGTCAGTCCCTGAGTTGTTCCCTCCTGTGGCAATACAGAATGAAAACATGGAACCTGTCCTTCAGGATCCTATAGAAAATATCGCCGCAGATCATGGGGGGCAACATCAGCCTCCAATAGAAAACGTACCAAATAGTGAGGCCCCTAGAAGGTCTCAAAGAGTGAGAAGGACATCAATCCCAGACGATTATGAAGTGTATGAAATAGAAGAGTTTTGGATGGAGGATGATCCCACCACATTCGAAGCTGCCATGAGAAGTGAGCAATCATCCAAGTGGCTTAAGGCCATGGAAGATGAAATGCAATCGATGAGTTCCAATGGAGTTTGGGACTTAGTAGAAATTCCTGAAGGAGCCAAAACAGTAGGCTGTAAATGGGTCTACAAGACTAAACGTGACTCCAAAGGGAATATAGAAAGATATAAAGCTCGGCTCGTGGCTAAAGGATATACACAAAAGGAAGGCATAGACTACAATGAGACGTTTTCACCAGTCTCTTGTAAAGATTCTTTTAGAATTATAATGGCTCTAGTAGCACATTATAATCTAGAACTACATCAAATGGATGTAAAGACGGCATTCCTAAATGGGGATCTAGAAGAAAACATTTACATGGCACAACCTAAAGGTTTTGCTGTGAAAGGAAAAGAACACATGGGATGTCATCTTAAGAAATCCATCTATGGATTGAGGCAATCCTCAAGACAATGGTATTTGAAGTTTAACGAAACGATAAAGAAATTTGGGTTTAAAGAGAATATTGAGGACAATTGCGTATTCGCAAAATTCAAGAAAGGGAAATACATTTTCCTTGTACTGTATGTGGACGATATCCTACTGGCAAGTAGTGATATTAGTCTATTACTAGAAACAAAGAAATTCTTGTCCTCTAACTTTGACATGAAAGATCTCGGTGAGGCTTTCTTTGTTTTAGGAATTGAGATTCATCGAGACAGAACAAATGGGGTTCTAGGATTGTCACAGAAGACATACCTAGAAAAGATTTTAGAGAGATATAATATGCAGAAAAGTAATCCTACTCCTGCTCCGATAGTCAAGGGTGATAGATTTGGGAAATTCTAATGTCCCCAGAATGAATATGAAAGACAACAGATGAAAGCGGTACCGTATTCTTCGGCTCTTGGGAGCTTATCTTATGCACAAACGTGCACTCGCCCTGACTTAGCCTTTGTCACAAACGTGCTAAGCAGATATCAAGAAGAACCAGGAATAGAACATTGGAAACTGGTGAAGAAAGCTTTCCGTTATGTGCAAGGCACGAAAGGTCTCATGCTGACTTATAGAAGATCTGATTCCCTAGAGATTAAAGGGTATGCAGATGCAGATTATGCTGGAGATGAAGATGACAGAAAATCCACGACAGGTTACATCTTCATGCTTGCTGAAGGAGCTATTTCGTGGAGAAGCTCAAAGCAACCAGTTACAGCATCATCAACGATGTATGCTGAGTTCATAGCATGTTATGAGGCCTCGACGCAGGTAGAATGGCTAAAGAAATTCGTACCCGATTTACGAATTGTGGATAGCATAGAAAGACCATTAAAGATGTACTGCGATAACCAGCCTGCAGTATTCTATGCCCACAACAACAAAAGAAATACGGCTACCAAGCCGATACAAGTAAGATTTTATTCGATAAAAGATAGAATCCAGGATCACACCATAAGTCTCGAGCATATGAGATCAAAGAATATGCTTGCGGATCCGCTAACGAAAGGCCTACCACCCAATGTGTTCAAGGAACACTTAGCCGGTATGGGTTTAAGGGAAAGCCTATGATTCCTGGATTAGAAGGCCTGATAAGATATAAGAATTCGTTTCTGACTAGAGGCGTGTACGGTGGCTATTGATTCTATCGATAAAGAATCGTGACGATGAGATAAGCTCTGTACATAAATCTAAGATGAGATGAAAGAAATACTGGAAAAGAAAACAAGATAAAGAGTGAGATCAAGGGGGAGATTGTTAGGTTGATCTCCTCAGCCCCAAAAGGCCCAAAGGCCTTTGGGCCTTGATCTGCGCCCTGATCGGGGGCGCCCAACCCTAATGGTTGGTGGACCCCTGTCGCCAGCGCTATATAGAGAGAGGTGGGGGCCACGGCTCAAGATACGAGATTGATCTGAGTACTCACCCCACCTACACTCAAACCCTAGACCGATCTAGAGGGTTAGCGCTACGGCGGCGGGAAGCTCCACCACTCCCTTCATCGCCGTTCCCGGCCAAAGCCGGTGGCGTCCCGAAGGACGACGAGACCTACTGCGCAGAGCCACGGCTTCATCATCTACTCCGACCGTCGCTGCCCGTGCGCAGAACTTCCCCAACGAACCCGCAATGGCATCCACAGAGCCATCCAACTCCTCCACTCGCGATGGTATAGATCTAACCCTTTATCCTTCTCCATTCCTAGACCTAGGGTTTCACACGGACACACACATATACACAGTCACATACACATGCACATACACATAGATCAAGTATTCATTAACCTAGATCTACACTGCTCACTCATAGACGCTTACACACGGGCCATCATGCATTGCATGGTCTGGGTCCGGGTGCTTTCTCTTTCCGGATTCGGAGTTCCGGATGAGGACGGACGTGATCCATAGTGCTCCCTGACTCGGTACTCGTTAGGCAGCAGACATCAGAGAGAGATGCAGGGAAGCTAAGGTACCATCTTTTATTTCCTCCTCTTTAAAAAGCAAAGGGAAATAACAAAGCTGAAAGTGACTGATAATAATAAGGTGATCCGTGATCATCACGGGGCTTACTTAATTAACCGATGATAATCCGCACTTAGTTACAAGACGCGAACTAGTTGTAACTGTTCAGATTATGTGTAGATATATATAGAGGGAATGTTCTACAAAAAATATTTCACCTTCTGTTCATGTCAGTTTGAGCAAAATTAAATCCTAAGGTTTTTGGTAAAGCTATCAGAGATAGTCTACAAACGTTTGCCCGGTTTCGCAACCTCGGAAACCTTCTCATTTATGAGATCAGAAACAGGAAATGATCGACGCAAGCAATAGGATGATTAGCTTGCAAATTTTCTGACCTTTAATAGCTCTGTTCTGCACAACACACCTAATTACGTGCAGAGGCTAAAAGGACAGCATATTGCAGGTCACAAAGCCGACCATGCAAGGAAGCCAAGATCAAAGTCAGATGAACAAAATTGCTTCTCCTCCGATCCGATCCAGCTGAAATGCTTAATCTTCGCGCGTGTGCGAGTGCGATCGTCGTTCTCTTGGCTCTTGCTGCCGGTTAGCAAGGTGTGGGCGCGGCGAGGTCAGGGGAAAGCCTACACGGCGGCGCCGCCGTCCCTTCCGGCGCCGGCGACGTGCGCCTTGTTGTCGAGCGGCGCGGCGCTGGCGAGGAACGACGGCGAGGTGTGGCCGGCCATGACGACGAGCACCTTGGGCACCGCGTCCTCCCTGTCCAGCGGCGCCAGCTGCACGCGCACGGCCATGATCTGATCCTCCCCGCCGCGGCGGACCTCGTCGTCCTTGCGGCGGGAGCAGAGGAGCACGGCGAGCGCGACGGCGATGAGCGCCATCACCACGGCGAACCCGATGAACAGGTACGGCGTCGGCGTCGACCAGAACGGCGGCGGCTGGAAGTGCTGCTGCGCTTGCGCCGCCGCCGCGTAGCCCATCGCCGCTGGCTGCATCGACGACGACGCGCCGCCGCCGTCCTCCATCTCCATAGCAATTCTCGCCAGCCTCATCTTCGATCGATCTTTCTTGTGGCGATATGTGATTATTGCGACCTGATCAAAACAAAAGGTTGGTGCTTTGCTTTGATGATGCTACTACCTGCGAGTGAGTGAGAGGATGAGGAGGAGGGCGAGGAGATGGGGGGGTTTTATAGGAGGAAGTGGAAATGCATGGAGGTGGGGCCCTCCCCTGCTGCCAAACTGTGTACCCCCAGGTTTCTGTGTGTGTCAACCAGTGGTTAACTTGCCTGATGGATGGATTATGGATATAGATCATCTGCTGAGGCTCATGGGTTTGGTATTATGATTTGGTATGTGGTAGGGCAGGGATATGCTTGTGGTTTCTCCTTTTCAACGGAGTGGGGAGCTGATTTATTTGCAGCTAGAGCATATAGCTAGAGTTGGTGGCTTGGTGCGCGATTCTGTAGGGTTCGTAGGAGATATTTATATATATGTATATATGCAAATATGAGTATGTATGTTATATTGGAGTACTAGTAATTATTAGAGGATCAGCTCATGATCCAAAGGGATGGTGTCTGATATTCTGACCGTATAGCTTTCCTATGACGCGATCCCTGACATGCGGGCCTGTTTGCATGGATGCTGCAAAACGATGGGATATGTGAATACATGAACAAATGTTGGGTGAAGATGGGTATAATATATAGCTTGATCACTGCAGAGTGGTAGGTGGTATGAACATGATAACATTAACATATATGCTATATCCTGCCCTTGATCAGAAGTAATTAACGTACATTATCTCGTACGACATCCCAATCTACTGTACGTAATGGATTCTATTCTCAGCTCGCAGCCAATGCGATTCAGACGTCGATCGATGGCGAGATGCACGAACGCCAAGTGCTGCAATATTTTAATGCAACAAGTCAGTCAAGTCGCTCCAAACAATTCTTTCCACACGTAGGCATCAAGACTCTTTACTACCTGGAGTTGAAGCAGTGTGCAATGGTCTCCGCGTCAGCTCCCAACACGCGCAGCTGGTCGTGTCGTCGATATGCCATACATGCAAGCGCGCACTAGCTGTCTCTGTGTAGCCGCTCTGTAGCTGCTGGCGCCATGGGGCCATGGCCCAGCCCAAAAACGGCACTGTGAAAAGGGATAAGGACGCACCGTTAAAGAAACATCGATCATTAGTATAATGATACGAGACTTAACCCTGACGAGAGATCGTCAAGGAATATTAGGTCTAAGCAACACTAGAAAAGTGTTATGCTCAGGCGAGACTTCACCTTTCCGTTCTACGTCTCCAGAACTTAGCAGCCTCTGGCTTAAGAGGTTCGGCTGAGGGGAAACATCGATATTAAAATTCGATCAGTTGTGGGTTGGGCGCACACAAGAAACAAAAGGCAGAGAACTTCGGGAAATGGAAGCAAGAGTCTGTTGGCCATTGGTGAACCGGTGTCAAATGGGTAAAAACCAAATTAGCTTGAATTAGCTAGTCATTAAGCTCCAAAGCAGCTTAGAGAGATGAAAAAAAAAAGTAATTTCAGTCCTTCACTGGCCTTTTATCCCTTCTCAAATTAACATTTAGTACCTTCGCTAAAAAAACATTTAGTACCTTTAAACTAATCCACGTTACCATTTTGGAAGTACCCTTAAACTAATCCGCGTTTTAGAAAAAAAAAACTTCAGTTTCACACAAGTTTTTTTTTGTAGAAGGACTTCAATAATTTTTTACAATTATTTCACAATTGAGGTTAAAGCTTGATCATTTTAGGAGTTCCTACCAAATATACCTTACAATTGCAGACATGAGCCAATATTATGCACATATTTGGTATGCTACAATGTGTACTGCTACTATAGGGGTCACTTCTTGAACCACAATGTTAATCCACATGTAAGAGGTGATTAAACTTAAGTTGAAATTCCCACGAAAGAAAAAAAAACATCCAACAATAAATTATGACAAAATCTAGTAAACATTGATAATAACAGCCATCATAATGTTACTAATTAGAGACTCATTTTGAAGCTCTATGTTGATACTTATTAATATACTCACTAGAGTTCAAAATAAAATTGAAATATGGAAGTTGTCTATCCAAGTCTGAGTTCTCGATTTAGCATGAGTATTTGTGCATTTCTATATTTTTATTCCATAAACAATTGGCACAATTTGTTTAGGAATAAGTGATGTGTGTTGACAATGAGGTGCCTATGGTGACTTAGCCAATCTCGCCGGCACTCGGCTTCGGCCTTCATCGCCTGCTCTTGCGGTCTCGGTGGCACTCAGCTTCGGCCTTCGTCGTGCCCTCTTGCAGTCGCACACTCGCACTCGGCTTCGTCGATGGTTCGAATGTGACTCGTACGGGCAGTTCAAAACCATCTTCATGTCTAATGGAAACATCATTGAGGGAAAAAAACGATAATATATAATGGCATCATGCAGGAATACATGATTAGTGCTATGATGTTTTCTGCAGATTGAACATAGAAGAAACGACATTTCAGTTCTTTTTTTATTGTCAGTTAAACATATGATGCCGGCAATCTATTGGATTACAATGATACTCTTCTGTTGCTTTCTTCGACATGATGATAAATTCCAAACGGAGAAGTCAACAAGTACTATTCATGGAGGTGCTCAGCAAAGGAATAACTTCATCTTTAAAAATAAGCAGTGAAGAGTTTCTTCGTGGAACCACCAATTTGCACAAGATGCTTCTCTGCAGTTTCTCAGATTCAAGAGCCATAGATGAGCCCATTTTGTAGCTTGCATAGAATAGAGTATTTATGCTTGCCCTCGTTTTCTGCTGTCTTTTCTGGCATTACCTCTAACTTTATTTGTATAATTTTTTCCTGTATCCTATATAATATATTTAGCATGGTAGGGGCCTCCCCCACTGTATTTTTTGTGCTATAACCTATTACATGTCTCGTTGCTCGATAGTTCAATCTTTTTTTGTGTAATTTTATGGGCTCCAGAATTATAGTGCATGCTGATGGAGATGGACTGCGAGGTTTTGGTACAGCTGTGGAGCAATCGAGCATCGCAGCGATCTGAGGTCCATCCTATCTTGTTACACATGAATGGACTTCGCAGGAACTTTGAAGCTTTTGATTTGCGTTTCACTTATAGAGCTTGTAATAGATTAGCCCATGAGTGCGCTAGATTGGTCTCTTGTGAAAACCCAGAGGAGGAGTGGCTTGTAACTCCACTAGGACTGCGAGACATCACCAATGATGATTGTAATTCTGCTTATGAGTAATATAAGGTCCGGATTTGCTAAAAAAAATTATAGTGCATGCCATAAGCTTATTTGTTTCTCATTTGTTGTGGTTGTCATTCCTTAAAAAATATTATTATAATAAATAACCACATATATATCTGTATGTCTAGTTAATCATTACCAATATGATTTTCAATTAATATATTTATCTTTTTACAACACTTATTATATGATAGAGAATCCACACAAATATAAATCACGTATTCACGTTAGAGTTCATATTTAACAGATACATTCATATAAAGTAGCCGCAACATGAATAGTCCAAATTGCAACCTCGTGTTAATAAACTCATGTATTAGGACAAAGTTTTATTTTGATTAGTCGATTTGAGTTCTTGGAGCATAGAACCACTCTTGTTTAGAGCACGACTTCAGCTCAAACAATCTATTTAATGGATGTTTTTTCATACCTAAGGCATTTGTCATATCTTCGTCAGACATTAAATAACTTAGGTTTCATGAATTACGCTAGTCATATGAGTGCAAACAACTCTCTCGTCTCATTACAACAGAAATATCCTCATGCACAAGCATTCTCCAATTAAATAAAATGCATAATAAAGAAAACTGCTCCAATACTCCTTATGTAAAAATTTGCGCCCTTCTTAAAGCAACCCATCAATGCACCCAAAAAAAAGCAAACAATAAATTAATTAAGTATTTCCTTAATTATTTTCCACTAGGTCCCGTATAGGATCAGCCATCCAAGCCCAGCCTGTGTCTGGACCAAAATGGTCCCTCCTAGGCACTGATATCTCTGTTCGGCGTTGTTCAAGTCTCCACGGCAGTGGCAGCCCCCCCACAGCGGGAAGCCCATAAGTCGCTCCTCCCATGGCAAGCTTGCGTGAGGAGGTCATTACACATGAGGACCCGCAACTGCTGACGTGTTGGTGCCTTGGTGCATGGTTGGCGAGGAGTCGAGGACGGCCTCCCCCAACGACTGTTACTTGATTCCACATTCACATCTAAGCACATTACCAATACTCATCGAATGGGACAAGCAAAAGGAAATTGAATATGGATAGGAGCACTACTAGGGAAACCACTTTTGATCCTAGTCCCGGTCAAAATTCGACCCGGGACTAAAGCCCCCTTGGTCCCGAGTCCAAATTTAAGCTGCAACGGAGGGGCCTTTGGTCCCGGTTGGTATTACCAAGTCACCCCCTTCAGTCCGGTCACAACGGTTAGATGGAGAAGATTCCCTATCGACTCATTTAGTTCCAGCTGAGATCTCTAGCAAATTCATTGATCCATGCAAGAACATGTCGAAGCTATACGACCATGAACTAATGATGCGATCTCTCTCTCACACACACACTCAAGGGCGAATCCAGCCCAAGCATTGGGGCACGCGGGGGGAGGGGGCTGAAGCCCCCATAGCCCCTACTGTCTCCGCCCCTACTCCCACTCCATTGTGCTTGCCGTTACCGCCGCCGTCCAAAGGAGGACTAACCGTGCTCTCACGTCATTGTGCTCGCCATTGTCGCCACTGTTCAAAGTAGGACTATTCGTCATCGGTCAATGCATCCTAGTTTGTGATTGTCGTGAAATGGCGGAAGAGGTCACACACGTTGCATCCCTTGTGATGTGATTCTCGTGGAATAGCGGAAGAGAGAGGGACCAATGAAAACGGATCAGATCGGGAAGGAAAGGAGTGTGGATCAGGTGGTCTTGTATAGGACTAGGCCTATATGGATAAATTTTGTAATTAAATATTGGTTTGCTTTAATATTAGTGGAAGAAATTAAAAGAGGAGTACTGGAGCAGTTGTGTATAAGCATCTCCACGTGTCTTCCAAAATCTATTTCCCAATAAGGGGGTTATTGGGATGTCGTCCCAATACTATTTTCATGGATTATTGGGAGAGATGCTTTTGCAGTCTCCCAATAATCTTTTCCCAATATCAACTACCATATTGGGAGAGACCCAACTCTCCCTCTATTTGGGGTGAAATGTGGTTGATTATTGGGATGTTCTAATAATTTTTGGGAAAATGAGGTGTATTGGGAGATTGTTGGAGCATTGTTTTTCCATAATCTCTCCCAATATGGTAGTTGGATTGGGGAAAGGGGAACTGGTGGAGATGTTCTAAGTATCTTGCAATTTGCCTATTGTACACAGGAATTAATTGTGAAAAAGGAAAATACGTGTGGTACTGTATTTACCTGCTGTACACAGGGTAAGAGTTTACAAAGCGTCTCCTCTTTGTAGGATCGTATATGGATGATGGATAACTCGTACACAAAACATCGTCCATCAGGTGGTCGACAGCATCATTTTCATGATTGCCACTGAGACATTTGACACTGACCTACATTAGCTGACGCAAGCGGGGCACCAAATTAAAACTCGGTGCATAACATAGTGCAGTGTTTGCTTGCTTCATTGGTTGCGGTAGTGACGGCAATAATTCTTGTGCTTTAATTTTTGCATATAGAGTATTGGCGCAGCAACTTGTGGTGCGCCACTGCGCCTGCGGTTCTTGACGAACCCAACTAACACCCGTCGTTTTCTGGTCCCGCGATATTCGGCCATCGATCGAGCGTATATATGCGGCGATCCTGCATCAGCTGGGGAACCACGGAGCTACACCCATTACATATGCAATTGTTACATATGAGATATATAACTACTTACTTGCCCATATATTCATGGCCAATTTTTTAAGTTCGGGAGGCCCTTAGCTAGCTTACTCCTATGATTATGTGTAGGATGGGGAAAAAAGAATTCGGAAATAAGTTTCATCACAAGGAAAACTGGAGGTGTTGTTTAGCAATTCGAATAGAACGATCGACCTCGTTCCTCGTATATGCAGCTGACGTAGTCATGTAAGAGAGCATGTTGTATGCTCAGTGATGGAGGAGATGGTTAGCAGAATGATGGTATTGGGTCGGCCGGACCCGGGATGTTGGCCACCTTCTTCACTTTCCGGGCGATGGGTTGGAAATGGCACATTCCACAACAACAGTACGGCGCGCCAATGCTAGCTGCTGCATGCGGATATTGACGATCAGACGATGTAGCCTTGAGGCTCTGACTGAGTCCCATCTCAGTTCTCGCTTATTATCATGAGCAACCATCCGTACGTCCTTTCCGATTTTAGGAACGATGAGGTAGCAGCAGCTAGTCCGTGACGATTTTTATCCGCTGATTTTTGGTGGATGATTCTTCCATCCCCCCGTACTTGTTGTGGAGGATAACGTGGACGACGGTGAGGTCGAACGGCGACGACAGCCGACTCCGTGGTTTGTACGAGAACCAAAGCTGTTCCCAGAAACAAAGCCCACGGAACAAATAAGCACACAAAGCCCACGAAACAAACAAAATTAATTGGTGGAAAAAGTGTCCCTCAACTTTTGCCAAGTCCGGTTTAGGTCCCTAAACTATAAAACCTGGTAAAACACGTCCCTCAACTTTTAAAACCGTCCATATTACGTCCTTCAGCGGTTTTATACGGCTGTTTTGCTACAGCAGCCGTGGGTTTGCTACAGTTACTACAGCTTTACATTTTCTTTTATTTATTAATTTTACTAAATATTGGAAAAACTATAGTAATCACATAAAAATCATAAAATTAAAACTCTAATTTTATTGGACTCTATATGAGTAGATCTACACACTAAATATATATTATGGTCTGCTTTAGTACAAAATTTTTGTTGCACCTTTAGATCTATGCTCGTCTGGAAATAATATAAACTGCATCTATGAATTGGTGCAACAAAAATTTTGTACTAAAACATACCATAATATATGTTCGGTGTGTAAATCTACTCATATAGAGTCCAATAACATTAGAGTTTTTATTTTATGATTTTTATGTGATTTACTATAATTTTTAAAATATTTGGTGAAATTAAATAAATAAAAGAAAATGGAAAGCGGCAATAACTGTAGCAAACCCGTAGCAAACACACGGTTACTATAGCAAACAACCGTCTAAAACTGCTGAGGGATGTAATATAGACGGTTTTAAAAGTCGAGGGACGTGTTTTACCTGGTTTTATAGTTTAGGGACCTAAACCAAACTTAGCAAAAGTTGAGGGACATCAATAGGACTTTTTCCTCAATTGGCCCACAGTGTTGCAACACACACACGGTCCATTTGTGAAAAAAAGAAAAACAAAGACAGCTTGTTGGGCCATTACTCTGCTAGATTTAGGCCCGGTCGTCGTCCACGCGGCCGGTGGCCGCCCGATGCTCTGCGCCAACTTTGCCGACCGACCACTGCGCTGCGGTGGTCGATCTCCGTTCAAGTTCAATTCGCGGAAGGCGCGACGAGCCCTGAACGAGCGCGGCGACTACAACGACGACCGATGCTTGAGGACTTCACCATGATGCAGGGCTGCAATCATGGAAGCCGGCCACGGCATTGCGACCGCATCCGTACGTGTAGACTTTGAGGTCTACGGAAGGGATCTCATCTTAATTGGTGATGGATCAGTCAGCAAGCTGGTAGGTAGCTAGACTTGTAGAGTAGTGTAGTTATCCTCTTATTATCCATATGCATATGCTCGCTGTCTTTCATCATCACAAAGGTAATAAGCATGTCGTGTGACAAGCACAGCTCGATCGATGGTGAGGTTGGCGCATCAGGATGAGACCGATAATGAGCATATGCCAACACAAATGAGTAGTATTGTTATCTCCATGAAAAAGGAGAGCCTTTGCAATTGGTTTCTGATCGGTTTTAAAATATAGATTCCCAACTTTAGTCCGGTAGATTTTAGTCAGGTTGGTCGAGCCGGGGATAGTGGGCCGGTGGCCCAGACCCTGGCACCCAGTTTCAGCGAGGGAAGCCCACAACCCGAGAAAGGGAATGGAATCCGCCGGCTCGGCCGCGATCCGCTCGATGCTCTGCGGCAATTTTGCCGATGGACCACCACGCCCGTTCGCGGATCGGAAGGCGCCGACGAGCTCTGAACTCGCCGGCGGCTCGAACGACGACCGCCTCGCTGCTTCAGTTTTGACGACTTTACGACGGTGCAGTGCTGCGATCGGCTCGATCGTCTGGATAGGCCTGACCGGGAATATGATGCTGGCATGGAAGCCGGCCACGTACGGCATTGCCACCGCAGATCCGTACGTCTAGACTTTGAGGTCTACGGCAGAGATCTCATCGTGTCGTGCATTCAGGCTGTGTCAGATTAAAAAAAAAACACTTCTCCAACTAGTTTTTTCTATTCATCCCACTCACAGAACACGCTTTCCAATGCACTATTCACCTAGCAAAAGTACTTTTCACTCCTAATCTGAACGCAGCCTCAGTACAACTTGGTGATGGATCAGTCAGGAAGCCGGTGGACTGCAGCTAGAGTAGTAGGTATAGTTCCTCTTATCCATGCATGCATGCTCGCTGTCTTTCAGAAGCCATGTGTGTCGTACAAGCCTTATCCATGCATGCATGTAATGATGTACAACTGTACAAAGCAAGTACAACTTCATCTCGATGCATGGCGCGAAGTGCCGAGGTTGGCACATCGGGATGAGACCGATAATGAGCATATGCCAATTACAACACACGTCGATATGATCGGTGAATTAGATCTCCTTATGCCTTTGGCCGGTCGGGTTAGTACCAAATTCCCCTTGAGATCTGGGGGTCGTCGTGGCTCTGGCCGGTGGCGACCAGAGCAGGGTTTACCTTACCGTCGGGAACCGGTCCGGTTTGACCGGTTCCCGACCTTGAACCGTTGGAAATTCAAAATTTTCAAATGTAAATTTAAAAATAGAAAAATATCGTGAAAATCCCTAAAAATACTTCAAGGTGTGTGTAATCCATTGGTGTAAAAAGTTTTCAAATATTTGCTCATTTGATATTTTTTTTGGCAAATACAAGTTAAATAAAAAAAAGAAAAAAACCGGTCAAACCGACCGGCTAACCGGTCAAACCGAATTTGAATTCAAAATTTGAATTCGTCCGGTTTCTAGCGGTAACCGGTCCAACCGGACCGGTTTACCGCTACCGCCGGGCGGCGGTTCGGCCGTCCGGTTCGGTAAAAAAACCCCTGGACTAGAGACCAGGGTTTCCCTAACCGTCCGGAACCGGTCCGGTTTGACCGGTTCCCGACCAAACCGCCCCGGACCGGTAGCGGTTCGGGGCGGTTTGAACCGGTCCGAATTTGAAAATTTTAAATTTAAATTCAAAAAATGGAAAAATGTCGAAAAAATTCCTAAAAATACTTCAAGGTGCGTGTAATCTATTGGTGTAAAAAGTTTTCAAATATTTGCTCATTTGGTATTTATTTCGGTAAATACAAGTTAAATCAAAAAAGAAAAAGAAAAAAAAGTGGCCGGCCCATTAAGGCCCGTGAAGGCCCAATGCCGCCCTAACCCTAACCCCCCTCCCCCAACGGCCAGCGCCGCGCACTCTCCCCCCCGCGCAGCGCACTCTCTCCCCCAGGCGAAAAATCGCCTCCAGCGCCGCCACCGCCGCGCGAGCCCGGCTAGCCGGTCCGGTTGCTCCGGTAACCGCTCGGTTCGAGCGGTTAGCCGGTCGGGTGGTAGAGCCGCGGTCGCCGCCCCGGTTACCGGCTCGCGAGGTCGGTTAGCCGCTCTGGTGGAGCGGTTAGCCGCCCGATTTCGTCGGTTAGCCGCCCGACCGCTGGTGAGGTATGGATTTGATGCGGGTTTCTATGATTTAGGTATATTTTGATTGCATCCAAGCGATTTTAGAATGTATGAAGTGGATCTAGTGATTTGTAGCCATGTATATATATGTTGATGTAGGGTATTGTGATTTAGGAAATAAGGAAATGGATGTAGGATTCAAGTATTGTGATATAGCTATGTGTTGTCAAGTTGACATTGATATGTTTATGTTCGTTCCATGTTTGCAGATACGC
The DNA here is from genome assembly GCA_015342445.1 of Digitaria exilis. Lineage (NCBI taxonomy): Eukaryota > Viridiplantae > Streptophyta > Magnoliopsida > Poales > Poaceae > Digitaria > Digitaria exilis. Next base: position 2,071,611 of record JACEFO010001965.1, read on the forward strand.
AATGTCTGGCAGGGATAGAGATGTTGTATGGGAACACGGTGAAAATCTTTACCCCGGTTGGAGATGCAACTATTGTCATAAGTCCAAGGGAGGAGGTGGTGCCACTAGATTGAAACAACATTTGGCAGGGCGCGGGACGGAGGTCGTCCATTGTGAAAAGGTTTCAAAGGAGGTGCGTGAGTACTTTCAGCGTGAACTTGAAAGGGCAAAGAAGGTAACTGCTCAACGTGCTCAAGAGAAGTTGAGAAAGGAGAAGGCTGCAGAGCAAATGGGCCAATTCAAATATGGGTAGATTTACTCATACGAGATTTTCAAGTCTAGAGTGGTGGGAGGGAATGAAATATATCATTGACTCAGTCCAACCAATATACAGCTTACTTCGCTTTGCTGATCAGGAGAAGCGGCCGAACATGTGCGAGGTATGTGCCACCGTACAGAGTGTGAGAAATGAAATGCAATCTTTCTTTGGCCGCAATGTTTCCACGTACAAAGAGTATGAAGCGATTTACAACGGAAGGTTGAAGGACATCTTCTTTGACACCTATGTGGTTCCAGGTAAGACGGCTTCTGCTCATTGTGAACAAAAGTTTATACTTTCACGTTCCATACACCTTGTGCTCATTCGTGGTACTTTCTATTTTGCAGCTTGTGTCCTGAATCCGAGGTATGCCTATACGTTTATTCCAAGTCCAGAAATGTGGAGTACACTGAAGGATGCTTTTCAGCGCATGACGGATATCTCGAGCGCCGTCCAGGCATTGCAAGAGGCTGAGCTGTTTCGACAACGGCGTGGTGACTTTGGCACACAATTGGCACAACAAATGGCACTTGACCCAAAGACAACTGCATCTTCTTGGTGGATGATAAACGGGAACAAAACTCGCAAGCTGCAGAGCCTTGCTTTGCGGCTTGTTGCTCAATGTTGTTCGTTAAGTGGATGCGAGCGGAACTGGAGTACTTTTGCCTTGCTGCATACAAAGGTTCGCAATCGGTTGTCACACAAAAAACTGAACAAACTTGTCTATGTCAACTACAACCTACGCCTGCGACTTGCGGATGTTGCCGATCCTCCACGGGATCAAGATGATTTCATTGAGCAGCTAGCCCATCTTTCATTCTATGATCCTAAAAATCCGGTGCGGGAATGGATGGAATATGGAAGGTCAAACAAAGCTCCTGTTCTAGACGAGGACGATGATGAAGTTGACACGCCGCTTCCCTCTAATATTGTCGCTGATAAAATAAATCCGGCGGACCTCCGTACTTCCACCGGGGATGATTGCATCAGTGATTGGGCACGGCGGCATGTAGGTGACACTCATGTAGGGAAGCGGAAGTACCACATCGCGCCTAGCAAGGTTAACCCGAAGCGCCAACGAGGTCATGCCACGGGAAAAGGAAAACAGAAAGAAATAGAAGTCCTGAGCGATGAAGAAACTGATGATGGTGAGGGTGATAAAAAGTCCAGAGTATCAGGAGTCTCAGGACAGCAGCTCTGCCGATGATGGTGATGATAGTAATGATGGTGATGATAGCAATGATGATGATGATAGCAATGATGGTGATGATAGCAATGATGGTGGTGGCAGTGGCGGTGCTGCTGGCGGTGGCGGGGGCGGAGGCGTGTCACCTTCAAACCCACCTGCTGGTCTCCATTTTACAGGTACCAAGTGTACGTACATATGAACATGTTTTTATTATTCTGACTTATGGGTATTAATTATACTATGTGGTTGATTGCAGGGGAGACTGAGTTCACACATGCAACTCAGGACATTGACCATGGAGCACCGATGTCGCAGAGGAGAACGGTTGGACCGACGGATTAAGACTCTCCACAGTTCTCTTCTAGCTCCTCCTACAAGGAATCCTCACAGTCTAGTTATCACTATCCTATACCGGAGTTGAGCATGCAGCCACCGATGAGATGGGTGTACGAATGGCAAGATCCTCATTGGTATAATATGTTACTTCCGGAATGGCAGACGACATCGGCCTGGACGGGCCAAACTTGGCAAGAGTTCAAAGCTGAGTTGCTTGTAAGGCAGGGTTTGAATGTGATGTCCACCGCGGAGTATGAAATGGCCTCGCAATGCTACCGTTGAATAATTATTTGTATGAGAGGACTACTAAACTAACTATTTGTATGGATAATTATTTGTATCAGAGGACTACTAAACTATTTGTATGGATATTTGTATGCACAATTATATGTATGGATATTTGTATGCATTTGTGGTCAATTTTTCCATTAATTTGCGGATAGGTCATGCCCATTTTTTTTCCAGCCACCAGACCGGCAAGCCGGCCAAACCGGTCGGCTAACCGGCCTAACCGGTCGGCTAACCGGTTACCCTGATTTCCAACAAACCGGCCGGCTAACCGGTCTAACCGGTCGGCTAACCGGTCAAACCGGTCGGCTAGCCGGTCCTAACCGGTGACACGGGGAATTTGAATTCGAAATTTGAATTTGACCGGTTTCTAGCAGTAACCGGTCCAACCGGACCGGTTTACCGCTACCGCCGAGCGGCGGTTCGGCCGTCCGGTTCGAAATAAAAAACCCTGCCAGAGACCGTGGAGTCCACTACCACACGATGGCGAACCGGAACAGGACCATGATATATATATATATAGACTTGATGACACGGCATGTGTCAAGTGATTTGTTTGTTGGACTGTATGTGTGCTGTTTCGGTTCCTCTTATCCACGCACGCTGCATTCGGTCTTTCAAAGGACAAAGATCGAAGCATATATTCATATGCACAGCCTTATTCACGCATTTTTTTTAAGTTTGGATTCGAAAGATTGCTAGCCCAAATGTTCTGCAGGTAGCGTAGCCTTATCCACGCGCGGATCAGGTAGTAGCCGCTAGGCGCTAGCAGGCCTCATCACTTATCTTCATCAGTCATTAATAGCGCCGTCGTATCGTATCGTATCATATCGTATCGTATGGCAGCGCATGCATCTCTGGTCATCTGGAGTCATCCATCGTCAAACACGTAATGCCAGCAACGACTGAGGTCTGAGGACTTGACCGGGAGGGAGGCCGGGTCGTGCCGTGGTCGGCTGGACACACGGGTCGGTGCGTTGCATCATGAGCTCCGATACGATGATACGATCCCCGTGTCACCATCGGTCACACACGCGCTGCACGCACGAAAAAGAAGAATTTCAGACACAAAAACTCACGAACTAAAAAAATACTGAACAAAGAAAACAAAAAAAATACATGAGGTTCTCTTGCCATGGATGCATGATTCAATGTCTGGAAAGTAGTTTTGATTGGATCTGTATAAAAGATCTAATGATTGTTGCTTTGCAATGGTTTGCTGTTGGTTGAAACTCTGAAGATTTGATCATTTTTCGAAGTCTAAATACTCCAACAAATGAGTAGTATTCTTATCTCCATTAAAATGAGCCTATGAAATTGGTTCATAATGTTTTGTACTCCCTCTGTTTTAAAATATAGATTATTTGACTTTTTTATCTCAATTTTGACCGCTCATCTTATTCAAAAAAGTTGTGTAAATATAGTCAAATTTAAGTCATTCTTAAAATTATTTTATTACTAAAGCAAACATAATAAAAAAATAATATTTTGCACAATTTTTTTATTGTTTTTAGATAAAGAAAAGAATTCAGCTTCTATAATTGTACACAGCCTAATGATTACAAGTTTTGACACCTTAGCTTTAATCGCTGATAACACGAGGGAACAAAAACCCGAAAGAGGAATTAAAATTGAGCCAATATATTATTAATGTTCCATGCTCGATTGACATGATCCAAAGTGACGATCTCTAGCATTAAACTCGCCTTCCGGAATATCTCCTTCATAACATCATCACGTTGCAGCTGGGACCAGAAGCGCAGCCAATATGTTCCCCTGAAAAGAGTTTGCATAAATGATGAATATTTTGCATAATTTTTTAGATAAGACAAGCGGTCAAACTTAGGGTGAAAAAAAAACAAATGATCTATATATTGAAATGAAGGAATTAAATACAAAAAACCATGTTTGGAGGCAGCATGATGTGCAGGACTGACCTTTCTAGATATTTGAAGTGTTTTAAACTTCAGCAAATATTTGTGTGGTCAAAAGTTGACTTTAACGAACAACGTTCATTTCGAAGGGGGGCTAGGGGAAAAAAAAAAAGGAAATTTGAAACGGAACTGGAAGCGCCCTGGCACCGGCACGCGGCACGTGCTCGATGGCCAAAAGGAATATGCTTTTCCAGTTTCTTGTGTGTTAAGCATCGATTTCTCCGGGTGATGGAACGCGATGCCCGGAGACTGGAGCGACTGCTGCTACGTAGTACGTACGGTACGGTCGTCTCCGGCGACTGCTGCTTCGACGGAACGGGATAAGGCGACAGGCTTATTGTCCCTTCCTTATCCAAGGACCATCCATAGGCCTACCCTCCCTAGCCGAGCTAGCCAACCTCCGGCATCACCATCACCAAGGTGTCCTCGCCGTGTATGCCCGGCCGCCCTGGCCCCTGGGGTACGTCCTGGGACGACACTCCAGGGACAAGAAGCACATAGTAAAGGGCAGGTTCCTATTCCATCCGTCCAGAGTCCACAGCCCAGTTCCTCGAAAAAAAGAGTTCACAGCCCCAGGGAACACGATCAGATCGAGTCAGAGGACCCATCCAACGGCCACGGTTACTCCTGTAGTGACTAGCGAAGTAGCGAGGCATCGATGCCCTAGCATGGCCACCAGCTTTCGTCTCCACGGCTTTCTCTGTCAGAGTGCAGAGTGAGTGACCGGCGAGTCTCCGACAATCTCGACGCGCGAGGCGATGGCTCCTCCTTTCCTTTCCTTTCCCCTCCCTGTCCATTCCTTCCATCCCCTCTTCCCGCTCACGCACGCACGCACGCCGCCGCTTTCCCGAGCGAGAGAGATTCCGTGTGGAGCATCACAACAGCTTGAGCCCACTGCTGAGTGCGAGCCTACGGCAACGGTTGGTCGTGCTTGAGCTCCCTCCTGGACTGGATGGACTGAGGCGAATGGTCGCTAGCTCCCTCCATCGATGTCTTCAGCCTCAAGGTGTCCACTGTCCACAGCCATTACAAAAGCCAGTTAGTTAGTTATTCCTCCGGCTGGCTGGATGGCTATATAGGTTCCAGTTCAGTCAGCAACACTGCTTGCTAAGAATGGCCAAGAGACGAAATCACGCGGAACCACCACGGGACCTGATCTGATTTTGCTGCGAATAATTTAAACCCCTACCGTGTCAGTGACAATTTGCTTACAAACCACAGCAACAACTCTGTGCCGTCGAGTCTTCTTCTTCTTCCCCCTGTACTAGGATTCTCTCATGATGGTGGAAACAAGTAAACAACCACGCGGTACATTGCATATATAGTATATAGTTAAATGAAGGGGTTCCTAGTGGTTTTACTTTCAGGAACTTGAGCAACATTTTTTCCACCCATAAAGGGGGGACTTTAATTTGCCACAATTGGGCTTGGCCGAACGAACCTCGATTGTTACAGAGTCAAGATCGCAATTTTACAGCCATGATTGCTAGGTTGGTGGTACGCAATGCTAGCTTTTCTGTCCGTACGTAGGTGAGCTAGCATTTTTCATGGGGACCAAAAAAAAAAAACAGCAGCTAGTAGCCTAGTACTTTCCAAGTGCACAAAAGCCATTCTTTCACGGTAGATTTGCAGCCAGAAATCGTCGCTGCTCCACAAAGTTTGCAGCCCCGGCTCTCCCCCGTCCAATGGCATCGGAAGCATCTGCAAAATTCTCTGTTGAAATAAAAGAGCTAGCCCCGAAAGGACGACGCAGCGGCTGTTTGAAACCAGGCCTTGGAAATTTTGTCGCCAAGAACTTAACGGGGCCCCTGCAGACTGTTTGTGATTCCCAAGTTATGTTGTGATCGGAGCACCAAACATTCGGTGACTATAATTCACTCGTCAAATTCCATAAGCAAGGTCCGTTCTGCTAATAGAAGTTGCTGGGAAGTTGATCCCATGGAAAACGCCAAGTGTGAACTAGTAAACCATTGCAAGTTGTTGTTAAATAGCATGTGCGCGGGAAAATTATTTATAGTTTAGCTTGTAAAGAAGAAGAATTCCACGGGCAGGATGCTTCTGCAGATTTGGAAGCTTATGAGATAAGATGGAATTATTTACTCTTATGTTAAGTACTATCAACGGCGTATCTTGTGCAGTAACGTACATTGTGTATTCGGAAGTCGAGCATCACTTGCCACTTTGGCCAAAATTAGAATTGAGACTATTGAGGACCACATGATTTGCAAAATCATGCCATGAGTCTTGTTCGTGTGAGCTTCACTGTTCTTCATACGTATTGAGAAGCTAGCGGACAAAATATCTCCTGTGCATGTCGTGCTTGTGCATATGCCCATGCCAGTGGAAAGTTATCTCTCTGGGACGCATTTTGGCAATCTCTTGCAGAACATTCGGATTCACTGGCCTGAACTTGTTTGGTAAAAAACCATGGATTGGTCTGTTAAAAAATGCATACAAATTAGCCTGAGCAAATAACATATATGCTTCCACTAGTAAGTGCTATCCAATCAGTGTAACAAGACAGATGTTTTTTTTTTTCAGCTCAGAAGGAGATAGATGATTCCAAGCAACTGGCACAATGCATGGTACTTAGTTTTTTCTTCCACCAAACACTGGGTCCAATGAATTGTCAGACATCGATCGATCACAGCCTTGTTCTGATAATCATTCAAAAGTCTTATTTGCCATGAAGGAAAAGGAATGAAAGGGAAGGCTAATTCGCCCGGAGGATTTGATGCCCTACCCCCACAAGGAATTTCCTTTTTCACAGAGCATAGAATGAAAGGATGAGAGTTGGGAGACAAATTTGTGTGACCCGCATAATCTGCCGCAAAATTTGAATCCTACATGTAACATTTAGTTGTTGGCATTCAATTGCCTCATCGTAAAAAAATCCAAGTCTGTGGCGACAGGATATCCATGTATTTTATAGCACAATCTTTTAGTTTTAGGCAACTTGCAAGTTGCAACACAAAATTTTCAAATTCGAAATTTGAAATTTGAAAAGAGTGATGAATCAAAGTTTCAGGAGATGTGGCCTAAACTACTGATCATTTTAGCCAATTATCTACTTGAGTCAGATTTGAACACTTATTTATCCGGTGGCAAGATTCAAAAGTATACCCTCAGAAGACAAAGCTCAGGTTACCAATGACCTACGAGAAATGAGTCACTGGTTTCTCGGGCATATTAGTTACTGTGAGAATGACATAACAATCAGGTGACAGTGACACACCATTATTTGGAAATTTCTCGTGGTGGCAATATGAAGTTGCTTATAGACTATAGTAAAACTAAATATACCAAATATCTACCTTGGAAGAAACCAGATAATTAAGAATATTTCAGCACACCTGACGTACCATTTGTTATGTGCTCATTTTGCCAACTGGATGTGTTAGATACTAGCTATGTTTTCCTTCTTTTAATCTTTTTTTTTCTGAAAAGAGGAGTTGGATACCAGCCAGCTGTTTGCTTTCCTTTAAAAAAAATAGATGTGAACCGTTGATAATATGAGAATAAAAGGTGATATATCAGGTGGTGTGCACACTGCACTTGTTTTCAGTTTTAAAAGTTTTTTATATATATGTAGAGCCTCTATATGTATGTAGCATTAAAATTAAGAATATTTTGGGCCAGCAATTCTCATAAAATGCAAGGGACAAATAGTACCAAGGAACATTGATCTAGCCATCTAGGTAGCTTGCTATCAGTAGAGAATCATGATCTTCCAGCATAGCGTCTTCATCGATCGGTAGCATGGTAGAGGACAGGAAAGGACTGATCAAAAGCACTCCTTGGCGCTTTTGCACAAGGTTGAAGTCTAAAATGCCTCATATTAACTAATCAGCTCTATTTAAATCTAGTTTAGAGTCTAGCTAGGACTAGGAGTGAGATTTGTGAAAAGATTTGAACTGTCCCATGCCATGCATACTGTACCGTGGAGCTTTCACTGCATAAACAGTTCGAAATCACGAGTGAGATTTGTGGAAGGATTTGAACTGTCGCATGCATAGTCAACTCGGCTTCACATGTATATCATGCTTCTTCATTTGAAATCTGAACACTACACTTTGATAGAGTCCAACAAAACAAATCTGCTTTCGCATTGATGGAACATCAAGAACTTGGACGGAAAGCCACATGTAGCTCACGTATGAGCTGAATTATACCATCTTCGTTAGACTTTAGGAGACTAGAATTCGCATGTGATGTTCTGAAACACATGGCTATGTGTTACAGTGGCCGATGAGTGACTCTGTCAGTGAAGAGATACTGCAGGCGTCGTGTGTTCCAGTGTCAGTGCAGAAGAGTACTTTTGAAATTTGAATCGATGGAGGAAGCATTTAGACGATACTCTAGAACAACTGCATCGACTTCAGAAGAAGCAAGCGCATACTCTCATCACATATGTCTATATATATCCACCAAATTTACATGCTACTAGGTAATAATCTAGAACAATCCCTCAATTATTCATTATGAGCTATCTAGCTAGAGATTTTAATTTACCATATCCTACAGAAACTGATCAGGATTCAGGAAAGCGAGAAGAAATTAACTTAGGAAAGAACTTGGACACAACACAACACAACCGATTCGACCAAAACCAGGACACTGTACTACTCCATCTTCTTCTTCCTTCATCTCAGAACCTCTGCTCTGCTTGCTTTGCACCTATATAATTCGCACGTGGTTAATTCGTCGACGTCGTCAAGGGGCGGCGGTGGCCGGCGCCGGCGTCTGGTCGGGTGGGCAGTCGCAGACGCCGGACTGGTGGCGGTGGAAGTTGGCGATGAAGACGGCCGCCTTGTTGTCCACATCCCTCTCCCCGATGTAGTACGGCCACCTCCCACCGTCCTCGTCGCTCGGCCATACTCTCACCCTCTTCTCGCCGGCGCCGTAGCCGCCGCCGTATCCTCCGTCCTCCGCCGCCGTCGTCCCCGACGAGAAGCACCCTCCCATTGATTGCTCTCCGGCTAGCTTGTCCTCTCTTAATTGGCTTATTCCCTCGTCGTCGAGCTCCCGAGCTGAGGGGTGGCGCCGCCGCTGGTGGAGTGGTGGTGGTGGTTGTCGCTTGGCTTCCGATGGCCGGGGTGGGTTGGCGCCCACCGCAATTTATAGCGGTGGGCGAGGCGAGGGTGGCGAGATGTGAAGCAGAGGACGGTGGAGATTCCAAGCAAGTTGGCGGGCGGTTTGGACGGTGGGGATGGACCGACCGGGCCGTGCGGATTGATCCTGCTGCAGCTGCAGGAAAGAAGACGAGAAGTCTTCCCTGGCCGGCTCCTGCAGAATTCGAACTGTTTCACGTGGAATTTCAGTGAAATTAGAATTCCTGCGTTTTCTGGGAGAACGAACTTGGTAGGTGGTGTTCAAATGACTGTTTCTGATGAATTCTGTTTTTTTTTAATAAAAAATAAAATTGTTGTGTGACATGCTGGGTTTACTGGGCTCACCAGCCGTGCGTTTCAATCTTTTTGACATGAGAAGCTACCGCTGCTGTGGAATCGTTTCCTAACTTGTGATTCATGGAGGGAAAGGGGAAGGCACGTAGCCTGGTCCTGACAGGCTTGGCTAGCCACCACCACCACACGTAATTTTCACTTCACCCCTGTTGATAGTCTACTACACTACTACCAGTAACTTATATTTTATCTCCTTTGAGAGGCTTTGACTGTCCAACTGGCCACTCTGATGCCACTCAGTGACTAAAACTAATCCCTTGCGGCTGCAGCAAGCAGACTGAAATGTGCCGCACGTAGCACACTGGACGGTTAAGATCTCTAACTGACAAATGGATTTGTCAGAACTGAACTTCTCCAGTCGTTCTCAGGAGAACAAATCTAGCTGTCCAGCAATGAAATGAACGAACCCCGTTCACGGATAAGAATTGCCATGAATATATTACTGCCAATCATACTATCAAAAGGCTCCAACTTTTGCTTTCACAGCAGTGCCTTGTGCATCAGGCGCAACATTTCTCTGAATGTAACTTCTTCAGATAAGGGAAATGAGGGAATGGAGGTAGGGGCTGTTCAGATAAGAAGCTTACGGGGATAAGACAGCATCTCAGTGTCACTAATACGTTTAGTCATTTCAGGGCCATTTTTCTAAGCAGACTCGGGTCAGGATTTCTCTACTTTTTTACCTTATAGGATGCATTGCACAGCTTCCTGTTTAAGAGAACCCCATCGTGATTTTCACGCAATTCCATGATCTTGCATCCCTAATCAGAATTCCACAAAAACAATTTCTCAGGGGAGAAAAAGTAGCATTCACATTGCTCCAATAATCTACCATCTTCGGTGCCTAACAAGTCGGACTTCCACGAGTTTCTTTCACCAGATCATTTCTACTCCCTTAGTCCCTTTAGCTATATGCGTATTGTATTGTACACGTATCTGCCTGTATGTAGTATAATTCAAGATTAGTGACTAATGAGGACCAGTCAAAAAGGGAGATTATGCCATGTTAAAGGGATTCCACCCTCAATATAGATCTCGGACGCACAGTTCAAGCTGTCCTGGGCTCCTGCATACAGCTCCCACTATCCACAGCTGGGCTTGCCATGTTTAGAGGAGGGAAGCTGCAAAATGCAAGATCTCTCTTCACCTTTGTGCCACTGGCTCATTACTTAATTTAGTCCTTGCCGTACATGTAATGCGCTCTTGCTGTAACCACGATATTGCGTCGATCATAAGAGCGAATTTTAGGCGGAATCCTAATGATGGGCAGAGGTTCAGAGCTGTTAGGCGAGAGCTATGAATTTTGATGTAAAGATATGTTTGCGTCCTAATCTCTGATAAACTAACAGGATTCTTCTTGCAGTAAAGCTGCATCAGTTTTTTCTATGGGTTTATGTGTCTCTCAGTTTCTTTTATGTATGCTTTGTGTCCAAATGGCATTGGAAGATGTTGCCAGAGTTGAATCTTGGCACAGGAGGGTAGATGGCTTCCAAAGGAAGATGGCAATGGCCAATGGTAGAGAAAAAGAAGAGGATTAAGATATCCTCATCTTTGCAGCTGAGATTTTCATATGCCAAAGTGTTTGCCCCTTTTAATCAGGCTAGTATTAATTTATGACCTATTTCCTTTTCCTATGAGCTAACCAAATGAAGAATAATAGAATCCGACAAATGAGATAACTACTTAGAGAACCTAGAAAGCACTGATATCTCTCTATTTAATTAGATGTGCAGTTTTGCGAGAAATACATTGTGCAAAAGATAGTGATCTGATCGATAAGGTAGATTATGATTAACTTCCTGATTTAGTAAGCTTTAATCTACTTGACGATTTCCTCTGGTCGATCTGTTTATTGTTATTGCATCATTGTAATCGTTGCAATGCAATCTAGCTAAATAGATGATGTCTAATATCTAGGCAAGGCACATTTTTTTTTAGATAATGGAACAAAGAAGGTCCCGGCCTCTACGCCATCCGAGACAGCGTACACAGCATCAAAGTTTACATCCACGGAGCACTGAGGCTCACCAACCACTCCACTGGGGGTTGACAAAGATAAAGAAAGTTTGACGATAAGGTAAACGGCTATGCCGCTAATCTATTCGAGAACTTCGAGCCACATCTTGCAAACACCTCCATAACGACCGACTCCAATAACCGGCATACAAGCTTCAGGTTTTCCTTTGCCTCTCCGTCCTTAGACAACAATGACCACGTGCGGGTTCAAAACGTCGCCCTGAAAATGACCTGCATGAAAGTGTTAGGTTTAGCACGATTAAATACCATATCATTTCTATTCAACCATATAGCCTAGCATATAGCAGAGAGACCGACACACATCTGATTTCTAAGTGCAGGCCGAATGCCTGCAAGCCAAGAACCAAACATATTGGAAATGCTAGAGGGAGGCTGAATTCCAAAGGTGATATATATGGTATTCCAAATGAAACGCGCAAAATGGCAGTGAATGAAAAGGTGTTCAATAGTTTCAGGAGAACTACAAGAACAACAACTTAAGTTTCCTTTCCAATTCCGCTTTGCCAGATTATCTTTGGTAAGGGTGACTCTATTTTTAATATACCAATTACCATAGATTTCTAATGTCGTAAATCTCAATATGCAAAATAAGTCATTTTTTCAATTAATTGCATCACCATTTTTTATCAACCCTATATGTAGTTCCAGTTCCAGCACAGGTACTGTACAGGTCAACAGGTGATTTGATTTTGACACAGGTTGAATAGATGATCATTTTACTGCAAGAAGACCACCTCTGCAAAAATGAATGTGTTACTCAGTGAGCCTTTTCCAGCTGGCCAATTACCATAAGAGCTTCAATTCTACTGCTCTTGTAAAGCCTCATCTCTTTTCCGCTTTATCCCCTTCTAATCATGACAGCTTCTTTACACCAAGTTTAACCTTGGGGCAGTATAGGGCCTAATATATTCCCTGTGTAGAGTTCGAACCGTTTTGGTCTTTTCTGTTCTGCTTTCTGTAAAGGTTGCATGAATTGATTCTGCGCAAATCCTGTTAGAGGTTTACAGCCATCGACATACTAGTGCGGGAACCAAGAACTACGGCTGGTATTCGACGGCTAATTTCTGTGAATCCATAACCACTGGAATGCAGATTCAGGCGACGCTGCCACAGATTTTTCAGTGCGGGTTTTCCATGATACACTGCACGAATTGATTGATCCTTAAGAGTATTCTCAAACAATTAGGGGTGTAAAATGTAGTGTTCAGGCTCTCATTTTGTTGCAAGTTGATGATGAAGGATACTATGCTCATTCGTGATTCATCTACCACCCGGAACTTCAGTATTTCAGTTTCAGGCAGGCATCTTCTGATCTTTTGCCGGCAGCTTCTTCCAAGCCAGATGCTCGCTAGAAAGCTGCAGCAACATGCACATTTCAACTGATAGGCAATGAACATAACTTTGTGAAGCCATAAAATTAACAGTACAACTCATGTCAGAATTCTCCATTCTATTGAACAGAAATGGTTTAGAAGCATCACGATATATGATTACAAAGATTATCCTTTACTGATTGCAGCAGAGATTCTTCTCACGTCTCCGCAGGTAAACAACATGGTTTCCGTTGCCAGACAAGACAACATCGATACAAATTTGTGCCCCATTTATTTGCGTCCATGAGGACCTTCATAGCCAGCATTTGCTGCTGCTCGCCCAGATCCATAGGCTGGAGGCTGTGCAGCCAACCCATAGGGAGAGGAACCCTGTCCAGAAGGGAAGGCAGATGTTGCCTGTGCTAGACCATAGGATGACGGTAGCTGTGTGTGTCCATACGCAGCTGGTGCCTGTGTTTGTCCGTATGATGGTAGCGCCTGAGCTGAAGCATAGGGGTGCACTGCTGCTGAACCGTAGGATGATGGGAGAGAACCTGACCCAGATGCATAAGATGGTGGCATCTCTACGGATCCGTAAGTGGATGAAGATTGTACCCATGCATATGGAGCCGGCTTTGCCTGATTGGATCCATACGAACCAGCACTGATCCCATGAGTCGCAGTAGCTGCTGCCTGTCCTCCAATGGCAGGGGCCTTTGAAGCATCATACCCAGCACTCTTCAAAGAGTCAAAACCAGAGGCAACCCTCGATACATCATGGGTTGCAGATTTTGAAGAACTGAAACTGGCAACACGAGAAGCATCATATGCATGGCCTCTTGAAGGATCAAATCCAGAATGAAGACCAGTCCCAGCTGGGCTTCCACTTAATGGGTCTGCCAGACCAGTAGGAGTTGTCCTTGCCTGAATTAACATCAAAATTATAATGCTATCACAAAAAATAAATGATGAATTCAAGACGAGTTACAATGAGATGACGATAGAAATCATATTAGAAGTGCTGGAAATGGCAAAGTAATTGCTTTACTGGCCCCATTTTTACAGTTAGATAAGCATCCATTAACTTCATGCCAGAAAAGAAAAAAAAAAGACAAACTTCAAGTAACCAAATATAAAGTTCAGCATCCATAGTTCTTCTGTACTAGCGATGAGAAACTCTCCCTTGGGCTCATAACACTCAAGGTGAAAACTGAAAACAGGGGCATCCAGACCGCTGATTCAATAGTACTACAGAACATAACATCCACACCAAAAAATCTTGACATGGTGGGCATGTAGCATCATCAAAATAACTGGGATTTTTTTTAGAACTATATGCCATATTTCGTCTCTCAAGATTTTCAAACAAAAGAAGACCAGTTTAGTGACAACAGTGGGCTACACAGTTCGAAAACATGACCTTAGAGCATAGTTCAGAACACAGATTCCCAACAAGAGGTGCTAGTTCTATCAAACTTCCCATCATATATATATAACACTAAAGAAACAATTCTTTCAACTTATTGGAAATCCAACCAAATGTAATACATGCAAAGCAAGATGGCCATATTATGTAAATTTTGGTGACTTGACAAAATATAACAGCTGGAAATTGCCAGCATCTTTTTCATATAGGAGTCATCTAAGCAGAGCAATATAACCACATGCCAGGAAGATGAAAGAGGTTTTTATGTATCAGTAGGTCTCCTGGAAGACATACTGATTAGGCATTATTAAACGGTGGTGACACAGCCGGAGGCACTGGCGGCAGCAACCAGCAGCCAGAAGGATGCCCAGGAGATGGCTCGAGAGGGTCTAGTACTTAAAATGAATGCCTGAATGGGGAATGGGGTGGAAGAGTAGACAAACAGTGAAATAAGACATCAACCTCGGACAAGGCGGGGCTCATGTGTTTGTATTGTTAGAGACCAAGGAAGATCAACGAGTGGTTGGGCAGCTAAGCGGAGAATAATCCCTGTTCAATTTACGACATGAAGTGTTGATGTCAACGCCTTAACTTCAATTTAAGCATGCACCATGATACTAAATCCACTAAAGGTAACAACTAATTATGAAAGAGGATCCTTATAAGATAGGGCTTTTCAACTGCCGAAAAAAAAAAGAGTAAAAGCAGCCTCATCGCGACATTTCCTTACAATTACAACAATAAAACATATTGAAGATAACAAAACAATTAACTGGCTACAATGGCAATCAACATCCCTCAATTCCTGCTAGTCAAAGCTACCTCTAGAATGTTGTAAGAACCAAAGATGCTCACCTGTGCTCTGCCATAGCTACCATCACAAGCAATTTGTCCAACAGAAAGATGGCTAGATGTACCGTCATCCTTTTGACCACTAATGGTATTGTAGAAAACACCTGCAGATATATTGTTTAATGGTTAAATACATGCATGCAATTGAAATTATAGTTCCCAAGTAGTAACGGATATAATTGATAAACGACAAACTCCATACCACTTTTGTCAATAATAGCTGCATTCCTCAGCTCAGCGCGGAGTTTTTCCAGCTCTGTAACCATGGAGTCATAATTCCTCTTCATTGCCTGCAACGACTCAGAGTGATCTACCCTGAGTTTCCTTTCATACTCATACGTAGACCTGAAATACATGTCGTGCATGTAAGATATGGTCAGCGACATACATACTATTAAAGAATAAACGCAGCACCACCACGTACCTGAGGTGTTCATATTCTTGTCTTGCAGCATCCCGTTCAGCAACGAGCGCCGGAAGCTGCTGTGCCTCACCAAGGTTCCTCTGCAGGTCCTTGCTCAGCTTCTGAACGTTCGCCATCATGTTCTGCCTCACCGCCACAAGGTTCTGCGCCTCGGCATGCGCCTGCTGCAGCTCCGCCTTCAACGACTCGCAGGCCTTCAGCTCGGTCTCCATATTCCCAACCTTGTTGAGCAACCCCCTCATCTCCTGCTCCTCGGCAGCCTTCGCGGCCTCCCCTTGCGCTTGAAGCCTCTGCAACTCCTGCTGCGCCGCCGCCAGCTCCTTCCTCAGCGACGCGTGGCTCACGGCGAGCCGGTCATTCTCCACCGCCAGCTTCTGCATCTCCACCCGCTGCGCGGTGAGCTTCTGCTCCAGGACCTCCGGCGGCGGCGGCCGCAGCATGTCATAGGGGAACGGCCCGGGCCCGGGTCCGTGCCCGTGCCCCGGTGGCGGCAGGTGCATCCCCGGCCCGTACGGGTCATGGAGGACCTCCCGGTGCATCATCCCATGCGCCGTGGGAACTGGACCCTGGCCGGGGCCCGGGAGCGCCCGGTGATGGTAAGCGGGCATGACGGCGGCGGCAGGCTTGACGCGGGGCATAGGGTTCGGCTGAGTCCCCAAATCGTCTGGGAAATCGATTCCGTCCAAACAACCACCTACCTAGGGCACCGCCGATTCTCCTGCGGCGTCAACTAGGGGTTGAAATTGAACTTCTGCGATGGAGACGACAAACCTAATCGAACCATGGATTGACGAAAGAGTTGGATTTGATTGAGAACGAACGAAACAACGCATCCGAGAAAATCAGGGTTACTCACGAGCAAAATGAGGAAGGGTACCGAAGAAGGAATGGACCAACTCCGGATGGGGTGTCGCCGTGTCGACACCACGGCGGTGCAGTGTACCCGTCGGTGCGGCGAGGAGGATGAGGAGGGCAGCGTCCCGGCGCGAGGAGACTTTGCTGTTCTCGTCGCCGGCGGTGAGGCCAGCTAATTTGGGGATAAATCAGAGAAATTATTTGATTTTTGGGCCAAGTTCATCGGTTTTTACCAACATAGCATACTCCATTTATTTTTTGGCTTTTCTAGAGACATAGGTTTAATTATGTATTTGGCAACGTTGAAATTAACCTCTCCATAAAAATTATGATGTATAGTTAAAGTTTACTCCCCTTAGCCAAAGTTTAGATAACCTCCTAAACTATGTTTTTGTTCCGTTTACCCCCTAAACTATGTCATTTGGTTTAATTTACACCTTAATACATTTTATCTTTTTTTTTCATGCACAAGTAGGGTCTTAAGCTAAAATTTTGCGAGACAATACTAGACATCATAACACATGCTAGAAAAATATGTCATAATTTTTTTATTATTCGGCAAGGTAAGATATTTTATAATAAATTAATGTTACGATACAAAATTTTACAAAAATCATAAAACAATCATAATATAATTTCTTGACATGCATTATGCTGTCCTCTACCATACTGTAAATTTTTGGATAAAAATTCAACTTATGTACGGAGAAATAAAATACAAATTATATTAGGGGGTAAAATGTCACATAGTTTAAGGGGGTTAATTAAACTAAAAAATTGCTCCGGAGGTTATTTAAACTTTTGCTATACAAGAGAGGTGAAAGTTTGGACATTTCCCTAAAATCTATCTATCTAATAAAGCTAAAACAATGTTCGTCCAAAAACTAAAGCTAAAACATTGTATTTGGCACAAGAGAAGTAGAATATAGCGTTGATCTAATACATCAATTCCAAATTAGATACTTTGAGTTTCTTTTTCAAAGTCTAATTTATGTAGTTTCAGATAAAAACTGAAACTTCGAGCAACTTAAAAAAGAATGAAAAACATTCTCTTCCTTAGAGACGGCAATGGGTCGGGTGAAGTGTCTGGCCACCCAAACCCGACACCCGAACTAAAAACTCAAAACCGACCCGAACACTGTTTTGGGTGAAAATCCATCTCCAAAACCAAAACCGCGGATATCCGAAACCCGATTGGATACTCGAACACCGCTTTGTATGACAATATATTAAGAACAATGAGCACTTTTTTATATAAACATATACATGATATTTAACATACAACACACATCCACAAACAAGAGACAATCAATGATAAATAATTTTATTAGTCAACTTTGATTAATAGTAAACTAATTATTATCGGTACATTATAAAACATGAGTTTTAAATTATTCATAATGATTCATTTCGGTTATCCATTGGGTATCCACGGGTGTAAACCTAAACCCAAACCCAAACCCGAAATGATTCGGAGCTCCGAACCTAAAAACATGGGTGAGAAATTTAAACCAAACCCGAAACCCGCGGATATCTGACACGAAACCGCTTCCCTGCCATCCCTACTCTTCCTCTAAATTCTTAGTAAAGAGTGGTTATAAGGGTGTATAATATAATGTTGATATAATATATCATTCGTAAAATTAGTTAGGCTCGAATCGTTCCCGGGCGGAATGGTTTTCAAGGTATATATAACTAATTTACTCATGATAGTGATGACAGGAGACTGGGATTGATTCCCCACCTATTGACTAACGGATTGATTCCTAGTCTCTTTTCATACATATCATGAGTAAATTAGGCCTGAGCCTCTTATTTTATCTATTATAAATTTATTGCTATATCAAACCATTCTGGCCGGAATGATTCCAATAAAACCGAACAAGCCCTTAGTTTGAGTTTTTTTCAGTTCAATTTCGTATCAAAATAAAGGACATGACCATATAGAGAGGCCTCCCCATTTAATCTTAAGTGGATAGCCCTCTACACTTTTTATATTTGGATAGGAGGACTATATAGACATATACTTTATTATGTATCTAGACGTAGCATATATTTAGATTCATAATAAAATTTATTTATCTAATAAAGCTAAAACAATGTTCATTCAAAAAAATAAAGTGTTTTGGAAGGAGGAAGCAGAATATAATATTGAACTAAGACTTTAATTCGAAAATTAGATACTTTGAGTTTCTTTTTCAAAGTCCAATTTATGTAGCTTCAGATAAAAAAATTGAAACTGTGAGCAACTTAAAAAGATTAAAAAACATTCTCTTTCTCTAAATTCTTAGTAAATAGTGGCTATAAGGGTCTAGAATATAATGTTGATATAATATATCAATCGAAATTACTGGCCACACACGTGGCTACCCACCCACGTTGGCCATCGTCCGATCAGCATCAAATGGCACAGTGCACGACCAACCAATTTTTGCGTTAGCGATCATTAACTTGCAATCACAGACTTGCATAGGGCCCTTCATAGGGTTCAACTTCACTATTCATTCACACTTCATTCCATTGACAATCATGCTCCTTCTCACTAACTTTTGCTATAATGAAGTTTTGCAATTTTTTTATATCTAACCGGGATGACATAGTGATTGGCGGCTTTATATTTTAAGTTGAGATGCACCACCACGAAAAGAGAGTTCAAGCATTGACTAGGTGACAAAGAGATGAAATTCCAGGCCTCGTCTACGTTGTGGTTGCTCTAAGACTACCCATATCTTAAGACTACCCACAACATAGAGGCTAACATATACTTAAGACATGAGAGAGAGTGTTTGAGCATTGGGTATGTCACTGTGGAGATGATAATGGGGTAAAATGAGAAGATAGATTAATATTTCTCACATCGCGTAATGAAGCGAATGAAGGAATGATTAATCTAAACCCTAGGCCCTCAAATACTCGGACATCGATGAAACGTTGCATGAAGTTCTGTAGCATCGAACTGAGGTGTCAGTCCATTCATTTTTTAGCCTCGGCAACTCTGTAGTTAGTCTTAGGGTGTGTTTACATTGTAGGAAAAAACACTATAGCATAAAAAAACACTGTAGCATTCGCTGGAAACATGTTTTGTGAGGAAAGAATAGTAAAAAGTTGGAATAAATAGTGAATAGTTTGGAATCTGAACATAGCTTTATAAAAAATAATTATCTTTGAAGGCGTCTTTGCCGATGCCGGCAAAACTAGAATAGCCACAATGTTAACAACGATGGCGAGTACAATGAAACATATGTGAAGCTCAATTGCCAACAACAGTAATTTATTTGGTCAGCACGGTAAAAGAAACAAGCCTCGTGCACATGCATCTATCTCTTTTAGCATCGAAACTTATACTGCAGTCATGTTTAAAAAGCTTTCCAACGGATTTCCCTGCTGACTTTGGTTCAGCTTCTCATATCCCTCTTGAGGTAAGAAAAAGGGATTTGGTTAAGCCATTACAATTCTTAGAATTTAGAGAAATGCTATTATATTTCACCTATTTCGAATCATGCCATTATAATTTTAAGATTCTCCAAACTATGCAATTTTATACGTATTTGATGCTTATGGGACCCACATACAGATTCTATTAGTTTTGTATAGATCAAAATACCCCTTGTACACCTATCTATCTTCACTCACTTACGCGTAGGGTCCACATGTCATCTTCTTCCTCTATCCCTTTCTTCCCCCAAACTTTCTCTCCCCCGAGTCCAGCCAACGCCGCCGTCTGTGCCCACCGTCACCACCGCTGCCGCCTGTTCCAGTCCCATATGCACGTGGATGAGGGCGGCAAGTCGCTTCACGACGCAACCGTGGTGCACGAGTTCCAGTCCCATATGCACGCCGACGCAAACCTCTGCGCCAGCTCCACCACCTTGCACGCCCGCTCCGCCGGCGAGGTGCCAGACAGGGAGGTGGGAATCTCAAATCCGCGCCCAATCGAAGCAATCCTGCGTAATGCAGTTCAAATCCGCGGGAGCAGGTTGTCCTTGGGGCTCTCCGGCGCGCGGTCGCATGGTGGCGGCGGCGCTGCTCTTTGTAAGGAAAATGGCCCTAGGCCATAGTTTGTGATTTTGGCGATTGATTGGCAACATAATCATTGGGACTAACAATTTGTAGAGATGATATTTGTAGATATTTCTAGGTCCCAAGGATATTTTGGCATCTAAATGCCTATATAACCAATATCCAAATGATGGTTATCCAAATTGAAGCCATCCAATTCACGTAGAAAAATGTCCTTAGCCGTATTGGAGCATCCAAAATATGTGGAAAAGTGTCCTTAGTCATATTCAAGGACAAGCAAAAGATGGCAATGAAGATAGAAGAAAGGACCCGCGAAGAAGCAATGAAGAATTGCAAAACGCAGAGGCGTCGACTGAATCGATGGTGGCCCGTCGAATTAGTCGATGGTCCATCGAATTAGTCGATGGTGACTGAAGACCGGTGTGTTCGTCTCTGGTGGGCACCGACTGAATCGATGGTGTGCCCGTCGAATTAGTCGATGGTCCATCGAATTAGTCGATGGTGACTGAAGACCGGCGTGCGTTCGTCTCTGGTGGGCGACGACTATTTCGAAGGGGTGCCCGTCGAATTAGTCGATGGTGCAAGTAGCCGTTGGAGTTCAAAGATTCAAAGAAAAAAGGGGGCGACGACTAAATCGATGGACCCTCATTTGCACCCATCGAATTAGTCGACGGTACACAGAAAACTGGCAACGGCTAGCAACGGCTAGTTTCTTTGGTTGAGGCTATAAATATGGGTTGCCTCGGCCATTTGAAGTGTGCTTGAGCTGGGAGAAGCTATTGGCAAGTGTTCTACATATTCTTAAGTGCTCAATCCACAAAAGTGCTAAATAGAAGATCTAGGTGATTAGCAAAGTGCTTAGTGCTAGTCTAGACCCTTTAGCGTATCTCTTAGGTGTTTAGCCTAGAGTTTAGCGAGGTTTACATACCTCTTTGCTTACCGGTGCTTGCACGCACCAAGTGTTGTAATCCGGGGTTTGTAGTCCTGCGAGACCCTCCAACCGAGTTTGTAGAGAGGCCGCCGGTGCTTGTGCAAGGGAGGAGAGGCCCTTGGCGTTTTGGCCGAAGCTCTACCAAGTGAAGGCGGCGAGGAGCATCCGGGGAGGGACGAGCGGAGACCCACTTGCGCGTGGGGAAGTCCTGTGGTCACCCACGGAGTTACTCGACCGGGGAGTTTATGCCCTTGCGCGAGCATTCCCTTTGAGAGGGGCTCCAACAACGAGGACTAGTGGAAAGCTCGTGAGCTTTCCGATACCTAGTAAAAATCGCCGTGCCGGGAGTTTGCTCTTCTCTACCCTTTAAGCTTCCGCATTTACCTTTCCTAGACTTGCCATGTTAGTATAGGATTAGACCTAGGGTGCAAAACTTTGTAGTGGTAGAGATAGCAACACATAGAGAAAACCTAGAGCACATTTAGATAGAAATTGAAATAGGTTTTCATATGTGCAATTGAAGCCTTAGTTTTCAGAGACACCTAATTCACCTCCCCTCTTAGGGTGTCACGGTCCCTTCACTCCTGCTCCGCATGGCGGTCGCGTTGTGGTGGCGGCACTGTTCCTGCTCCGTGCGGCTGTCGCGTAGTGGTGACGGCGGTGCTCCTGCTCCGCGCAGCGGTTGGGTGGTGGCGGCCCGCGACGTTGCTCCTGCCCCGCGCATTGTAGGTGGGGAGGACAAGGACAAGGTCGCGAGGTGGGAGACGGTGGCAGAGGTCGAGGAGGAGGCGAAGGGGCGGGTGGTGGCGCGGAGCAGTCCTCAGACTACTGGAGAAGAGAGAGGAAGCAGTGGCAGGTGGGAGAAGATAGAGATGGGAAGGGGAAGAAAGGAAGAAGATGATCACACGTGGACCCCACGCGTAAGGGACTGGATAGAGGGGTGGTATGGAAGGGGCATTCTGGTCTATACGAAACTAATAGAATCTGCATGTGGGTTTATGAGCATCAAATACGTACAAAATGACATGGTTCAGATAATCTCAAAATTATAATGGCATGATACGAAATATGTGAATTGTAATAGTATTTTTCCAAGTTATAGGAATTGTAACGGAATGTAACCAAAAATTCCTTTGAAAAAACTTTTCATATCCCTTTTCGCTGTTCTTTGAACCCAAAGCCTCAGACCGACACATCCCATTCCCACACTCGGTCTAGCCTACGGCTTGCGGAAAAAAATGGTGTGATTGATCGGATGGACTCGTGCAGGACCCGACTCCTCAGGACTCTGCTTCGGTTCGGCTCCGACTCCGCTTCAGCTCGGCATCTCGCCTCGCCCGTCCCCATTTCTTCCTCTCCCTTCCGCACGAGCAACAACACAGCCGCCGGCCAAATCCGAGCATTCCTCTCCATGGATCCTTGCTCACCAACGCCAAAACCTAGCTAGCAGCTGGCGGCGCCGGCGCGCACCTACCGTCTCCCCGAGGCAGCGGAGACGCCGGAGAGGACGCGTCCTAGGTCGCCTGGAGAGGCCGAGCCGGCGGTGGTGGCAGCGCAGGCTGGAGGCCAGACCGGCGACAAGCACCAAACCATCAAGCACAACTGCATAACAAGTGGAGGTTAGTTTTGATCTGCGCAGTTCCCAATCCCCCACGACCCATCCTCTCTGCTTGAACTGAACATGTTGATTTATGAGATGTTTTTGCCCCATTCTGTGCTCCGAATCTTTGCCGATTGACCTTAACTCCCAAGATTGCACTTTTCGGGTGTGAATCAGCAGTAGTTCGAAGTATACGGACTGGATTTTAGACAATTATTATGTGCCTTCCTGATTGAATATATCATGTATGGGTTCATAGCAAATGAGATTGTATCAATTAGGGTATCATTCATTTGGATGCTAATAAAGTTGCTGTTGTGTAATGTCAATAAATTACTACTCCCTCCGAAATCATTTTGTTTGTCGTTGCTAGTTCATGGCAGAACCATCCAAATTTTTTTATGCCTGTAGTCGAGACGGAGAGTATATTGTCAATTTTGCCCCTTGTTTCAGTCAGCTGGTTGGTCCCTTTGGCCATGAGCGCCGCCGTGGCCTCCGGCCTCTCACAAACCCCACCTGCAGGCCGCAGCCACCATCACCCTCCATGGAGCCACATGTCAGTCAGCTGAAGTAGCAGTCGAACCACTCCCACTCTGTCAGGCTAATACACAACGAGGAGGTAACGGCGGCTCTTCCACCAGCCACAGCCACATCGCTAACACATGCCATCAGCTTGCTGGAACTTGTGTGCAAACTTGAAACCATCGACACATTCAGCTTCTGCTCCAACCGCCATTCTGATCCTTGAAGCTCAGCATCTAGAACTTTCCCCTACCAATTCCGTCCTTCCTTTGAGATCCTTTACCCAGTACCGAGAAGAGAAATCACGGCTCGATCTGATCTCGATGCTCCTACTTGCCAATTGAGATACGCCTCTACCAATACCGTTGGTGATAGAGCCGGTTCATGTCCATACGCCTTTCCCAAAGTCAACACCCTTGCCGTCAGCCCGATAGACGTTTCACGCTGGCGGCAAACCCGCGCTGGTGTTAGCCCCTGGCTGCAGTGTTGGGAGCAGCGGTAGAGATGAACTTAGACAGGGCAGCGACGGGAAGGACTTGGACATCAAGAAAGGAGGCACGTTAGATCTTGGGCTTCACACCGCCTGATAAGGAGCATGGTGGTGCCAATTTGTTTGATGAACGGCGACGGGAAGGAACAAGAGGCCAAAGGGCAAAAGGGTAACTACATGGCTTCCTTCATTTTGTCAAAGGTGTCAGAAACAACATTTAAAACGATATGGAGGGAGTATCTTGCTTTTGCTTTTGACCAATGCATAAATTGTCAGGTTCTGAACCAATTCTACATCTTGCTTTTGTTTTCAGCCAATACCATATTTATCATGTTCTGAACCGAGGAGGGCAGTTAAAATACAAATTGATCTATCTTTGTCACGGATTCAATTTTTTCTGCTAATTGCCAGGCTCACTGGTTAGGGTGTGCTTTTAGATGTATATAGCCTGTTTGGTATAATCAGGCTGGTAGCAGTGAGAAATACTCATGTTGCTGTCTTCAAATACTATGATGATTTAGAATTCAGGATGTATACAAGTGAAAGACAGCCAATCCATTTTTTAATATTATAAACCTTACAAAAAAAAATGCTTACTGTGCAGGCCCAAGAAGGAAAGGCCTATCGTTGTGCAGCTTGGTTTGGGTGGTTTAAGCACATAGAAGTTGGCTCTAGGCGTGATAATTTGTCAGCTGCACCAATGGCTGTGACTTTCTGCTTGATGCAGGTATTGATCTGGCCCATTTGTATTGAGTGTCTTCCAAACATGTGTGTTGATGTACTAAACACAAATGTTTCTGAAAATATGCTATCAGTGGGCCTTAAACAACAAAACTGCAGCCCATTTAGCCCAGTCCTACACAGGTACACCTCCACCCGATTACAATGGCCACCTCCCAGTTTGTCATGATCTCTCTCTCTCTCTCCCTCCCTCCCTCCCTCTCTCTCTCTCTCTCTGCATATCCCGAATTGACTAAACTCTAGTGGCCTAGCCCTAGGAAGCAGGTACTGGGAGGGAGACAGAGGGACAGGGGGGGGCATGCGTGCAGTGCATGGAGATAATTGAAAGATCAGAGTTCATGCCTAGAACTTAGGGGGCTTATCCGTGATGGACTTGCCGAATATACATAAGCTACATTTTCAGAGGGAGTCTACCTTCCTGTAGTTAGTAAATTGACACGTGGTACGCTCAAAGCATATATTCATTCATTAATGTCACACCAAATTAACCTACCGAACTGATCTAAACAGAAATTATTGTAGTTAATTAGGATGGGTCGCCTTGAAATTATTTTCTTTTTTGAATGCAATTTTTAAATGTCAAATATGGAAAACTCATTCAAATCAAATACTCTGTGCTGTCCTTTTGCAACTCTACATGGTCCTTCCAGCTATTTGTTATAACTAAAATTTTTAGTTGAGTCTTTTGTATATCTGTAGAGCTCCAAGTAAGCCATGAAATACCATGTATATGCTGTAGTGCTACACTCGAAGCATATATTCATCCATTAATGTCACATCAAATTAACCTATAGAACTGATCTGAACAGAAATTATTGTAGTTAATTAGGATGGGTCGCCTTGAATTTATAAATGTCAAATATGGAAAATACATCTAAATCAAATACTCTGTGCTGTCCTTTTGCAACTCTACATGGTCCTTACAGCTATTTGTTATACCTATAATTTTTAGTTGAGTCTTTTGTATATGTGTGGAGCTCGGCAGTCTGTTGTTTATGTATTTGAACAATTTGTGGTGTTTTACGAACATATTTTCAGTTGAGCAATGTCGTAGCTATTCCCTTGAACTTGGGATTTTCCTTGCAGTACTTGTTGAAACCGATCAGTATTTTTTTTCTGTATAGACTAACTGAGAGTAAATTCTTAAAATACTGCAGACATCTTAAGCGGATCTTTGTGTTGATTATATCTTGGGAAGGAGTGAGCCATGGGAAGAGGGCAAATTGTTGCTGTTCTTCAAATAGGTGGAGAATTTTCAACAGATGATGATGGACATATGTCATATTATGGTGGAGATGCTCACGCGATGAACGTAAAGAGTGATTGGACTTTCAAAACGTTCAAACATGAGATATCTTCATCACTCAATAATCTCAAACTTGATTCCTATGTGTTCAAGTACTTTCTTCCAAGAAATGACAAAACCTTGATTTCAATCTCAAATGACAAAGACCTGAGGCGGATGGTTGAGTTCCATGCAGAGTCAGAAACAACGTACATTTATGTCATGAAGAAGGCTGGCAACAGGTATAATTCTGACTGGAAATGTGTCAT
The DNA here is from genome assembly GCA_015342445.1 of Digitaria exilis. Taxonomy (NCBI): domain Eukaryota; kingdom Viridiplantae; phylum Streptophyta; class Magnoliopsida; order Poales; family Poaceae; genus Digitaria; species Digitaria exilis. The sequence goes on from JACEFO010001965.1 coordinate 2,097,886, forward strand.
TTGTATAGATTTCCAAAAATGATGTGATATATTTTTGCAGGTTGAAGAGCTCCGTTGCAGAATCTGGCACTCCTGCAGATTCTGCTCTTGTAGCTACTACTCCAGATGGATCCAAGCGGCAAAAGATCTGTGCAAGTTGGGAGAATGCGATAACAGGAGTTGGTCAAGTATTTGAAGGTCCAAAGGAATTCCGTGATGCATTACACAAGTATGCCATTGCACATAGGTTCCATTACAGATTTGTCAAGAATGACTCTTCACGTGTGACTGCAGAATGTACTGACGAAGGATGTACATGGCGTATACATGCATCAAAGTCACAAGCAAAGGAGTTCACTATCAAGAAAGTCTTTGGGACTCATACTTGTGAATCAGAGACCATTAAAAGTAATCGGCTGGCATCTCAAAAATGGGTTGCTAGTGTTATTAAGGAAAAAATACGCGATAGTCCAAACTACAGGCCTAGAGATATTGCCAATGATCTTCAACGTGAATACGGTTTGTCTCTGAACTATTCCCAAGCTTGGCGAGGCAAAGCAATAGCCCGAAAAGAACTTTACAGCTCACATGAGGAGGCATGCAATCAGCTTCCTTGGTTTTGTCAAAGGATTTTCGAAACCAACCCTGGAAGTGTCGCTACATTAGAGGCATTGGAAGATTCGAAATTCCGTTTCTTTGTTGCATTCCATGCCTCCATTCATGGTTTTGAGCATGGTTGTAGGCCTCTTCTCTTCCTGGATGTGATATCTGTGAGATCAAATAAGCACTGGAAGCTGTTAGCTGCTACTTCAGTTGATGGTGAAGGTGATATCTTCCCTGTTGCACTGTCTGTTGTGGATGATGTGAGTCAAGAAAATTGGCACTGGTTCCTTGAGCAGCTAAAAGCTTCGTTACCTGCGCTAGGAGCAATACTGTTCATATCGAATGGTAAGAATGGTTTATGGGACGAGGTTTCTCTTATATTTCCAGATAGTTATCATGGATACAATGTCACCTATTTTGTTGAAGAATTCAAGAAACAGTTGGATGACAGTTGGAGTGAAGAAGTAAAAGAGACAATGGTTGAGCATCTTAAGAAAGCTATTTACTCGTGCAAAGTTGATGAATTCAATCAGTATGTTGAACTCATCAAAGCTGAATCTGACAAGCTTGCTGAATGGCTTTTAGAAACTAAACCTGAGCGGTGGTCTGATGCCTTTCTCAAGGTGTCACGACTTGGCCAGTACACATGCAATGTTTCTGAGGTAATTGCTGAGTGGATCCCCAGCAGATATGAGCTCTCAGTAGTGCAGTTGGTTGACACAATCCGATGCAACCTAATGGAGATGATATATACACGCAGGGAATCTTCCAATGCCTGGACAGAAGTTCTAACACCATCAGCTAATCAGAAACTTCAAGAACAGATGAACAAAGCTCTTACACTCACTGTTGTTTGCTCGACTGGAAATGATGGAAACGGTCATGTGTTTGAGGTGTGCGATGACTCGGTAAATGTGGTCAACATTAATACATGGGAGTGTACCTGCAGAAAATGGCACGTGTATGGGATTCCTTGCTCGCATGCAATTGCAGTTTTTGACCGTACTGAACGGTGTCCACTTGACTACTGTGCCAAGTATTTCACAACGGAATTCTACCGCATGACTTATGTGATGTCCATCAATCCGATACCTGATGTTCTTGTACCTACTGTAGCAGGTGACCCATCGAATGGTGTTGCATTACATTTGAGCCCAATTCTAACCCGAAGGCAAGTTGGCCGACCAAAGGAAAAGCCCGCCGAGCCGCGCATTGCAATCAAAAGAGCGGTGCGCTGCAGCAGGTGCAAGGGCTATGGGCACAACAAAGCAACTTGCAAAGTTCCCATCACTGCATAAGTCACCCTTGTTATCAGTTCTCAAATGTAAATTATTTAGTAGTTGCTCTCTATCCTTATGAAGTATGAACTCCAGCTGAACCTTTGTGTGTAATGACATTGTTTATTAGTTAACTTGTTAGCATATGCTTGTTTGTTGATTACACTGTGAAGCAGTGTTTTAATGATGCCGTGCTTCTGCTAACAGATGGTGTTTTTTGCACCAGTCCAAGGGTTGCTTCACTTTTGGTCATGCTACCTTTGCATTGCTCTTCTTTTTCGGGCACATTTGGCATGGGGGTTCCGAGATGTATTTGCAGTATTGAACTATTGATCCAGACTTGATGCCCAAGTGGAATTTGGAACATTCCAAAAAGTTGGAGATCCGACTATTCATAACAAAACTCCAATATTTCCATGTGGGCACTTAAGTAGTTGATTGTTATCCAACTATTTTTTTCTCCTCCTAGGTCAGTGCCAGTGTCAGGGTAGTTGCAATGACTGCTGTTTTCGTTGCCTGCTGATGTTTCTTTCTTTCTTTCTTTTGGTTAAGGATGCTGCTGTTGATGATTGGACCGTGAAATCAGCAAGTTCAGAACACATAGGCTCTGCCGAAAAATTCGTAGTCTACGCTCTGTTAAAACTCCTATGCGAAATATGTGAACAGGATTTCTTGTTCTCAAAATGTTTTTTTTTTCTGATCGTAATTGCAGTGTTATTGCTCTGGTAGTTTGACGTCATACAGGATGGTTTTCGACCTCTTTGTTTCCAATGATTTTACGGAGTATTTCTGTGCAGTGTCTAGCTAGGGTTTGTCTGGCGCATCTGGCAGCGACTGGGGCGGGCTGGATGGCTGGCTGCCAGCCCAGCCAATCCAGTGCTGCCGAACAGGGCGTAGGACGTGGGCTGAAATTCTCCACTGTGATCACTATAGCAAATACTATCGCAACAAAGGTCTAAGATTTATTCACGAATTGGCCCATGGACGTCCGCCCCTGCTGCTTGGCGTTTTTTTTTTCTGAGCATAATGACAATGAACCAACAAGTTTGAGAGCTCGCTACCTGATTTGTGTTTCCGAATAGAGACAGTGGCTGCTACTTTTCATGCTCCTACATGAAGCCGTATGTTTGGGTAAAATGCAATCTTGCAGTTTTAGTGGATGCAGACACTGAGGTGTACAGTGGCGGAGCGTGACGTCGAGCCAAGGAGGGGGCATTTGACAAATTTTTACACTGCTTCCACTAGGACAATCAATTTTCACTAGCATGTGCCTAACGTAGATCACTCTTAACTCTTGAGGAGAAAAGATAACTATTAAGATCGTATAGACTGAATTAAAATGAGCTGCAGTAGTGCCTGAGCGTGGCAACTGGCAATGGAGGCGAGCTGAGCTGCTGAGGACAAAGATCAGTCAGATCGTCGGTGCAACAGAAGAAAGGCGAGCATGGAGGCTGCCCCAATTAGCGATGGCAGGTCGAGTATATGTAGAAATAAGAAATCCACAAAAATATCAAGGGAGACACAATGTGACAGCTACTAAGTCAGGTATTATGTACTCAGGTGACAGAGATGTCAGCCATTTGCTACGAAATGACATCGTTTACTCCAAATCAAAAGGGATGGCTGTGTGACCATATGACGAGTAAGCATACATGGTTGCGTTGCGTGCATGCAGGAGATAGAGCAATGGCCTAAAAATACTGCTGGGGGGCGGGGCCCTCTATGGCCATAACAAGGCTTCGCCATTGGAGGTGTATGCTAATAAGCCCAACGGCTGTATTCCCCAGAAGCTTGATGCATCTCATATTCTTGTCAAAGCAATCCTAGTAAATTTAGACGCTTTCGACAGAATCCAGTGACACTTTAGCACACAAGTGACTTCTTTCTTTGGGCACTTGTCCAAAAAGAATATAGACGCGTTCAAACATACTAATAATTTCCCTTACTATCTATTCGGATACCATTCATCAAAGACTACATGCACCTACAAGCCCAATGATTGTTTCCTTAGTACCTCGATGGCTCGATGCATCCAAATATGGGTGAAAGTGTTGTGGATATTTTTTGTCTGACCGAGTCTATAGTAGGACCCACGTCACCAGGTCTCATGAGTCCCACGGCGGGCCCACTTGTAGGACCCATGTCACCGGGTCTCATAATCTATCTTTAGGATGCACCAAATACGTTTTCCATCCTGCTGTGGTTCCATTAGCATTCAAAATTGTGGTTGCATATAAACTGTATCCTTTTAACAATTTGGAAGTATTTCATCAAACAAAGTAGCTAGTGCTTTTGGGTTTTCCTCTCTTTGTAACTAACTAATTGTCATGCACCTCATGAATGGGTGGAGAAAACTATAATAGTCTTTTCCTAGCAAAGTGTGCTCAACTCTGAATGTTTCCGCTAAAATATTGAGTGCAAGCGATATCATATTTGTTTTCTATCCTTCGGCTATGATTATGTGAGCAACTAATTTTGTTGGTGTGCAGATCACTCATAACAATATGCCACTATATTGATCCCTATCTTGTGTAATATTCCACATCCTAGAAAAGAAAAATGACCATGCTCCATATGTTTGCAGTATAAAATCACATGAGCATATCTCCACTTAAATGACCAGATTTATTAGGTGTACCGAATCTGTTTTTTTTGGTAAGATCATAATCCCCCCAAAAATGGTAACAATTTATTATTCCACCTTGCAAATCTTCTTGCTGCCAAGATTCATTTAAATCCTCGCGAAAGCCGATCAAAGCAACGCCACAAACATTTTTTTACAATTAATTACAGCCTTCCTTTCCCACCGGAAGTCTACCCGCCCGGTGTGCTAAGGATAAAACCTGTTCAGCCCCCTTGTTTGCCAGTGCAATGAACCCCGTGGACCCAGACAAAGGGAAGACCTGTGGACCCAACAAAAAAGGTAACAATTTATTACTCCACCTTGAAAATCTTTTTGCTGTCAAGATACATTCAAATCCTCTCAAAACCGATCAAAGCAACGTCACAAATTTTTTTACAATTATAGCCCGCAAGCCCAGTGGGCAAAAGACAAAACCCGTTCAGCCCCCTTGTCTGCCAGTGCAATGAACCCCGTGTACCCAGCCGAAAGAGAAGACCTGTGGACCTACAAAAATGGTAACAATTTATTATTCCACCTTGCACATCTTCCTGCTGTCAAGATACATTCAAATCCTCTCAAAACCGGCCAAAGCAACGTCACAAATATTTTTACAATTACACCCTCCCTTTCCCACCGAAAGCCTGCCCACCCGGTGGGCGAAGGACAACACTCGTTCAGCCCCCTTGTTTGCCAGTGCAACGAACCCGTGGACCCAGCCAAAAGGAAAGACATGTGGACCCACAAAAAATGGTAACCATTTATTATTCCAGCTTGCAAATCTTCTTGCTGTCACGATACATTCAAATCCTCTCAAAACCGGCCAAAGCAACGTCACAAATATTTTTACAATTACACCCTCCCTTTCCCACTAAAAGCCTGCCCACCCGGTGGGCAAAGGACAAAACTCGTTCAGCCCCCTTGTTTGCCAGTGCAATGAACCCGTGGACCCAGCCAAAAGGAAAGACACGTGGACCCACAAAAAATGGTAACCATTTATTATTCTAGCTTGCAAATCTTCTTGCTGTCAAGATACATTCAAATCCTCACGAAAACCGGTCAAAGTAATGTCACAAACATTTTTTACAATTACAACCTTCCTTTCCCACCGAAAGCCAGCTTGCCCGGTGGGGAAAGGACAAAACCCGTTCAACCTCCTTGGTTGCCATTGCAACGAACCCCATGGACCCAGCCGAAAGGGAAGACCTGTGGACCCACCAAAAAATGGGAACCATTTATTATTCCAGCTTGCAAATCTTTTTGCTATCAAGATACATTCAAATCCTTGAGAAAACCAGCCAAAGCAACGCCATAATTATTTTTACAACTACAACCTTCCTTTCCCACCGAAAGCCTACCTGCACGGTGGGCAAAGGACAAAACCACTTCAACGCCCTTGTTTGCCAGTGCAACGAACCTCGTGGATCCAGCCGGAATGAAAGACATGTGGACCCACCAAAAAATGGTAACCATTTATTATTCTAGCTTGCAAATCTTCTTGCTGTCAAGATATATTCAAATCCTTTCAAAACCGGCCAAAACAACTTCACAAATATTTTTACAATTACACCCTCCCTTTCCCACCAGAAGCCTGCCCGCCCGGTGGGCAAAGGACAAAACCCGTTCAGCTCCCTTGTTTGCCAGTGCAATCTTGCTGTCAAGATACATTCAAATCCTCGCGAAAACCAGTCAAAGTAACGTCACAAACAATTTTTACAATTACAACCTTTCTTTCCCACCGAAAGCCACCCTGCCCGGTGGGGAAAGGACAAAACCCATTCAACCTCCTTGTTTGCCAATGCAACAAACCCCATGGACCCAGACCAAAGGAAAGACCCGTGGACCCACAAAAAAATGGTAACCATTTATTATTCCAGCTTGCAAATCTTTTTGCTGTCAAGGTGCATTCAAATCCCTGAGAAAACCAGCCAAAGCAACGTCACAATCATTTTTACAATTACATCCTTCCTTTCCCACCGAAAGTCTACCAGCCCGGTGGGCAAAGGGCAAAACCCGTTCAGCCCCCTTGTTTGCCAGTACAATGAACCCTGTGGACCCAGACGAAGGGAAGACCTGTGGACCCAACAAAAAATGTAAGAATTTATTACTCCACCTTGAAAATCTTTTTGCTGTCAAGATACATCAAATCCTCTCAAAATCGATCAAAGCAACGTCACAAATTTTCTTACAATTACAGCCCGCAAGCCCAGTGGGCAAAAGACAAAACCCGTTCAGCCCCCTTGTCTGCCAGTGCAACGAATCCCGTGTACCCAGCCGAAAGAGAAGACCTGAGGACCCACAAAAATGGTAACAATTTATTATTCCACCTGGCCAATCTTCTCGCTGTCAAGATACATTCAAATCCTCTCAAAACCAGTCAAAACAACGCCACAAACATTTTTACATTTCCATTCTTCCTTTCACACTAGAAGCCTACACGCCGGTGGGCGAAGGACAAAACCTTTTCAACCCACTTATTGCCAATGCAACGAACCTCATGGACCCAGCCTGCAGGAAAGACCTGTGGTCCCACCAAAAAATCGTAACAACTTATTATACACCTTGCAAATCTCCTTGCTGTCAAGATACACTCAAATCCTCTCAAAACCGGTCAAAGCAACGTCCCAAACATTTTTACAATTACATCCTTCCTTTTTTTCTTCGCAAGCCTGCCCACCTAGTGGGCAAAGGACAAAACCTGTTCAGCCCCCTTGTTTGCCAGTGCAACTAACCCCGTAAACCCAACCGAAAGGAAAGACATGTGGACCCACCAAAAAATGGTGCCCATTTATTATTCCAGCTTGCAAATCTTTTTATGTCAAGATACATTCAAATCCCCGCGAAAACCAGTCAAAGTAACATCACAAACAATTTTTACAATTACAATCTTCCTTTCCCACCGAAAGCCACCCTGCCCGGTGGGGAAAGGACGAAACCTGTTCAGCCTCCTTGTTTGCCAGTGCAACGAACCCCATGGACCCATACCAAAGAAAAGACCCGTGGACCCACCAAAAAATGGTGCCCATTTATTATTTCAGCTTGCAAATCTTTTTCTGTCAAGATACATTCAAATCGCCGTGAAAACCAGTCAAAACAACGCCACAAATATTTTTACAATTACAGCCTTCCTTTCCCACCGAAAGCCCGTCAACCCAATGGGTAAGACAAAACCCGTTCAGCCCCCTTGTTTGCCAGTACAACGAAACCTATGGACCCAACCGAAAGGGAAGACCTTTGGGCCCCAGTTGGAACGAGAAAATCAAGATACATTTAAATCCTCGTGAAAATTAGCCAAAGCAACGCCACAAATATTTTTACAATTACAACCTGGTTTCGCCCGCCCGTGGGCAAAGGACAAAACCACTTTAGCCCCATCCTTCCTTTTTCTCCGCATGCCTCCCCGCCTGTTGGGCAAAGGACAAAACTTGTTCACCCCCCTTGTTTGCCAGTGCAACTAACCCCGTAAACCCAGCCGAAAGGAAAGACATGTGGACCCACCAAATAATGGTGCCCATTTATTATTCCAGCTTGCAAATCTTTTCTGTCAAGATAATTTAAATCCCCACGAAAACCAGTCAAAGTAACATCACAAACAATTTTTACAATTACAGTCTTCCTTTCCCACCGAAAGCCACCCTGTCCGGTGGGAAAAGGACGAAACCCGTTCAGCCCCCTTGTGTGCCAGTACAACGAACCCTATGGACCCAACCGAAAGGGAAGACCTGTGGGCCCCAGTTGGAACGAGAAAATCAAGATACACTTAAATCCTCGTGAAAATCAGCCAAAGCAACATCACAAACATTTTTACAATTAGAGCATGTTTTCGCCCGTCCGGTGGGCAAAGGACAAAACCACTTTAGCCCCATCCTTCCTTTTTCTCCGCATGCCTCCCCGCCTGTTTGCTTAGGACAAAACCTGTTCAGCCCCCTGTTTGCCAGTGCAACTAACCCCGTAAACCCAACCGAAAGGAAAGACATGTGGACCCACCAAAAAATGGTGCCCATTTATTATTCCAGCGTGCAAATCTTTTCCTGTCAAGATACATTCAAATCCCCGCGAAATCAGTCAAAACAATGCCACAACATTTTTACAATTACAGCCTTCCTGTCCCAACCAAAAGCCCACCGACCCAATGGGTAGGACAAAACCCGTTCAGCCCCCTGGTTTGCCAGTACAACGAACCCTATGGACCCAGCCGAAAGGGAAGACCTGTGGGCCCATTTGGAACGAGAAAATCAAGATACATTTAAATCCTCGTGAAAATCAGCCAAAACAACGTCACAAATATTTTTACAATTACAACCTGTTTTCGCCCGCCCGGTGGGCAAAGGAAAAAACCAGTTCAACCCCATCCTTCCTTTTTCTCCGCAAGCCTACCCGCCTGGTGGGCAAAGGACAAAACCTGTTCAGCCCCCTTGTTTGCCAGTGCAACTAACCCATAAACCCAGCCGAAAGGAAAGACATGTGAACCCACCAAAAAATGGTGCCCATTTATTATTCCAGCTTGCAAATCTTTTTCTGTTGAAAACCAGTCAAAACAACACGACAAACATTTTTACAATTACAGCCTTCCTTTCCCACCGAAAGCCCACCAACCCAATAGGTAGGACAAAACCCGCTCAGCCCCCTTGTTTGCTTGTACAACGAACCCTATGGACCCAGCCGAAAGGGAAGACCTGTGGGCCCCAGTTGGAACGAAAAAATCAAGATACATTTAAATTCTCGTGAAAATCAGCCAAAACAACGTTATAAATATTTTTACAATTACAATCTGTTTCCCTGTAAACCCGCCCGGTGGGCAAAGGAGAGCGGCGGGCAAAGGACAAAACCCGTTAAGCCCTTTATTTTGCAGTGCAACGAACCCGTGGACCAAGCCGAAAGGGAGGACCCCAGCTGGAACGAGAACAACGACAACGCAGGCGCTCCGCGCGCAGACGGACACGGCGTCACGGCGCCCTCCCGGCCCGGACCCTCGGCATGCCCCTCGCGTGCCCTGCCCCGCGCCACCGCATCCCCGCGTGAGTCACTGACGTCCGGCCCCACACCAACCCCCCACCCCACCGGATCCGCTGCGCCCGCCCCGACCACGCGCTGACCGCCCCCCCCCCCCCCCCCCCCCCCGCGCGCGTCCTGTGCCTTTTCCCTTCCGTTTCTCTCGGCTGCGCGGCCGCTGGCGGGCCTCCGCTGCGCTCCCGTCCGAATCCCATAACCCCAGCCTCGTGTGAGCTCTCTCTCCTCTCCCTCCCCTCCCGTGTCGCCTTTCTCCCGCTGCTCACTGCAACCCCCCCCCCCTCCCCTCACGCTCCCCATCCACCTCCTCACCTCCACCTCGAGGCCATGCGGGGAGGACTCATCCTAGCCTGAGCGCGAGCGAGCCCGATCTTCCCCCATTCCGGCTATGGATCGCCCGCCGCATCTCGACATCGACCTCAACGAGGCGCCGTCCCCGCCGCCGTTCGAGTCCCCGCGCCCGCCCCCGCTCCTCCCGCCGCGGGCCCCCTCGCCGCCGCCGCCGCGGGAGCTCGCTGCGCCGCCTACCTATGCCGCTCCCCCTCCCCCACCGCCGCCGCCGCAGCTCCCTCCCCCTCCGCTGCTGCCGCTGGTGTCGCCCGCCCAGCAGCTGCGGCTTCAGCAGGAGGCGCTCGAGGTGGTGCTCCGGCTCCACCGCCCGCTCGAGCTGAGGAATACTCCGTTTGGGCCCATAGGGAGCGTCCCCGCTGGGCTGCTCCCTGGCCTCGGGCTGCCGCCTATGCCGCTGCAGCCGCCGGCGCCGCACCCGGGGGAGGCCGGTTGGGGCTACCCGCCTCCTCCCTGCGCGTCCTGTGGGCGCCAGGAGGAGCTGGGGAAGACCGTCGTGTGCGACGCCTGTGACAGGGGGTTCCATTCCGACTGCATCCGTGTGTGGCCGCCTCTCCTGCCCCTGCCCCCGCCTCCCCCGCCGCCCGGCCCCACTGGCGCGCGGCGGCCCCGCGCCGCGACCAACGAGGACTGGATCTGCCCCGAGTGCGAGATGCGTGGCGCTCGCTCCGCCCGGTGGAAGCTCGGTCCAGTCCCGCTCGACATCAACGCTGCCCCGCCCGAGGAAAACGTCGCAGCCACCGTCGCTGCTCTCACCCATGACATCAGGCAGTTCCTTGAACTCCTTTTTACTTATGTTGATTTATTATTGACCATCGAACTTCTTAGAGGCTGTGTGTATGTTGCTGCGTGCAAAACGGTGGTACTGAGCAATCCGTGGTGGCAAGAAGCAAAACAGGGGATAATGCTGTGAACCTTGTGCTAGTTATTTTGTTTGTCTCTGTTTGGTCTGTTGCTTGCTGTTTCTACAGGCTTATATACTGTTTTGTAGTTAGTTGGTTATTTGTTATGCTACATAGATTAGCTTAGGTAATGGTATGCTACCTTTTCATTTTTTGTTTTCCTGCTATGTTTGAACTGTATTGCATGAGTATGTATAGCTTTGTATTTACCTTCTAGTGTAGGATGTTTCTTGCATCTTTGTATAAAATCTCTTGTGTATTAGCCCTGTTGGGCACTCAAACATAGAGAGCCTATGTTGCTTTTGCTCCAAACCTAAACCCTAGCCACCATGAGCATGTCTTTTTCTTGTCACGGTGAGTCACCATTGTGAAGGGTGGGTACTCTTTCCTCGTCATGATTCATTTCTCGAAGTAAAGAATACCATTCTCAACGATGAGCTTATTAAGGGAGGTTTGTGTGTGACAACCTTGGAACATATTGGCTCTGCATGATCCTTTGATCGGTTTAAATGCACCTTGTCACTTGGGCATGCTTAAAATGCAATTTCATGACATTGCACTCCTTGTGGCGAAGAAAAGATTTCTTTTATTTGTTAATTGCATGATGATCACAAGTCATGATTCTAGATTCGCTTCGGTACTTCCTTGGGCATCGACAATTGGTACAAGGTGGCATCTCCCTAGCGGCAAGGTGTGTCGTAGCGGCAAGCTGCCTGTGGCAGCTCAAGCAAGATGCGGTGGTTGGGAGATGGCAGGCATCTACATGGGAATAGCATGAAGCCGTGAACCTAATCGACCTCGTGTAATCACTAATCATGTTCACGTATTAGACATTTAGCCATTTTTGGAATTTTCTTTCCCCCCCCTCTAATTAAGTAAATGCTTATGTAAGTTAATTCGGATACTCAAACCCATTGTACTCGATGGGCTTGATTCAATCGACGACCTCCCTCACGTATACCCTTTGTCAACAAGTTCCCAAGTCATTGGGGTCAAGGAGTGTTATTGAAGAACACAATACCGTCATTGAGGAAGGTTTTAACAAGGTGAGGGCGATAATGTTCCCGCACTCATGGTGTTAGAAATGAGCAACTCATCTATTGCAAAGGAGGCAGATATGGTGATGTACAAAGTGCAAATAGCACCCTACACTATTAAGTAAAAACATGGGCCCGTGTCCGAGCCTTCGTGAAGAAATCCACCAACTGAAACTCCGAAGGCACATAGCGGAGAGCCATAGTCTCATCTTGCACTTGCGATTGCATGTAAAAGGCGATGACACCAATATGTTTGGTAAGTTTATGTTTGATGGGATCACGGCTAGTACTGATCGCATTAGTGCTATCACAGGGGAGAGGAGTTTGTGTGGAAGTCATCACACTGAAATCCTCAAGCAGCAACCTAAGCCAGGTGATCTCCTCAAGCAACTACCTAAGCCAGGTGATCTCAGACGCCACTACTGCCATAACCCTCAACTCAGCCTCAGCTCTTGAACGAGAAACTGCTTTTTGCTTCTTGGTCATCCAGGTAATCAAGGAGGATCCAAAAAGACACAATGAGCCAGAGAGAACAACGATCCGAAGAACGTGACATGGTTCCACATCCTTGTGACTCTGCTTACACCTCTACATCACGTGTGCTTCTTCTCAAATAAGTTCATCTTCCTCAAAACAAGCAAGAGCTCTCATCAGAGGCCATCTATGACTAGGGATGAAAGCGGCCGGGACGGTCGGGAAAACACCCTAATCATTTTCAGGAATGGGATTGGGAAAGCTCGGGCGGGAAAACGAAATCGGTTATTTGGGATGTCGGGGACGATATAATTCAATCGGGAACGAGTCGGACGATAATTCAAATCGGGAAGACAAGTACAAGTTACATGTAACCTAACAAAAGTAGTAAGAAACATGATACTAGTATATGGTTAAGGTTCAATGTCCAGGATATGATTGCTTGAGTGAGAAGAATATGTTAAATAGTTTTATAGTAAAAAACTAAAAGGGGTGGATATCAATAATAAAAAATTGAAAAAAAAATAAACGCTTGACCTGCTCATATCAGAGTGCGCTGCATGAGCTCTCTTCTCACAACAACATATCGCTACTTGTTAGTCTATCGCAAAAAGGAAAAGGAAAAGTTGGCCGCTAGTTCACCTAGCTTGTAAAAGGCCCATTGCAGCCCATGGTAACTGCCGAGCCTACCGCACTTGCACTGCACCTGCACGGTTGGCCTGAGGCCTGAGCCACTCTGCTCACCAGTTATTAGTCCCACCTCGCCCAACAAACGAGGCTAGCATGCGTTGCGGTCTATATAACAACACCCAGGGTAGTGCTAGGAAACAAGCCTGCATTTTGATAGCATTGGCCTGGGAGATTTGAAAAACGGGAGTTTCCCATAAAATAATACGGGATTTTTCCCGACTAAATCCGGGATCCGAGGAAACGGTCGGGAAAACAGCCCTCCCGATTTCGACACCGGATTCGTCGGATTTCCCCAAATTTTTTCCTGTTTTTGAATTTTTCCGTAAATACGGTGTGCGGTTGGTATACGCGGGATACAGTGTTGGTCGATACGGGATTTTCCTGTTCCTACTTTCATCCCTATCTATGACGTCAAGTGGTCATTGTGATAACAACACAACCGTAGTACATGCTACACTTGAGCTCGTTAAGCTCAACTACACCAAGTGGCATGCACACTTGAGGCCACCTTTGACAAGTATGCTGTTGAGGATTACCTTATGCAAGATACCTCCCACCCTTAGTTTTCCATAGGTTAGGTCGGTTGCCTATTGAAGGATCATCATTGCCTTCGGTGCTTCAATGACATCGCATATTTTTTGTGTGGTTCATTTGTTTGCATACGAATTATCTTCATGATTGTCATATCTTGTTGGTTAAACATGTTCTTCGATGTATCAAGGGCATGCTTTCTTCCAATTTATGGACCACTCGTTCGGTCGTTCCTTAGCACCCTTGCTTACCACATTTTCAGATTGTGGCTCGATGAGCTCACCGGATATTTGTTATCCAAGTATGGATATTGTCTCTACCTTGGAAACAACTTAGCATTGCAATCAACTAAATGGCAGATGACTTTCTTGCGTAGTTGTCGAGTTGTCCTATCACTTGTTGCCAACTTGACCGTGGTAGCCTCTCCATGAACTCAACCATCCTCTCTTGAGGGCGGCCATCGTCATTTGTGACAACATATGAAGCTATTACATGTCCACAAACTTAATCGCAAACTTGTCGGGGTAGAGCTCTACATTTAGTGCAATAAGATTTCTTGGGGCGAAGATTGACATGTCCTCATGGTGTTTCAGTTACTTGATATCTTCGTTGTAAAAAGACCATTGTCGCTCATCAACTCCCATGGTTGTCGCTTCGTTCGAATTGTTGCCAATGTGATGATGTCTGCATTAATGTTTCCCTACATTGCCAAACATGTCATGGCATGCTCAACACATACATACACAAAGTCGAAGCTCCATTACGCTTATGGCATGGTTGGTACTTATCATGTCAAGTAAGCTTGTAGCCATATATGTTGTGCAGTACAATTAGTGGGATGGGTATACCTTCTTCTATGTGTGACAACTTTTGATGATACTGATGATGATCTTTGTGACAAAAATGTAGGTTGTCCAGCTTTTAGCCAAGGGACTATTACCTTCCTCCTAGGCCTCCATGCATTGAACAAACCTAATGAGTCTTGACAGATAGCTATTAGTTCCTTTTTGACACAGCCTAAGCTTTCTGCAGAACGCTTGGTTAGCCCAACAATCATGGCCTTTAAGTAGTATCCTCCATGTCTGCACTAGAAACAATTACCAGACTAGAAGCCATGTGGTCATCAGAGGCAGGCCCGAGAATTGAAGATTGGGTATTAAAAAATTCAAATGGTAAAGCAAAATGGTTTTTTACACCAATTATTAACATGTATACATTTGGTTATACCTGTAAATATATAGATTAGCAAAAATAACGTGTATTCATGGAATGCGTTGAATACCAAGTGGGCCCACCCCTAGTGGTCATGGGCTCTTGTTTGACTGAGCACTAAAGAACCATGCTGAAATTTGAAATGCGCAATATGAAAACTAATTAGGAATGATTGCACCTGATTCTTAATCGTTGTTTGCAGACATTGAAAACTTAAACTATTTCATAGATATCTTAAAACGAGCTGTCATGGTGTGGGCCACATGAGCCCACAAGAAGGATACAGTACTAGAGCTCCTTTAGCCATCCAGGATCAAGTTCCTTCCATGCTGGTCACCACTTGTGTCCTCTATGCTATTGGGAACTTTGCCCCCCTATTTATTAGTTGACAAGGGCAATTGTGTCTCCTGCAAAATAGCTTAGATATCTACTTTCTATGTTAATATTTTTATTAGAAAAAGATAATATTACTTGCATCTTTTGTACAAACATTTTGAGTATGCTTTTTTTCCCCATTGATCTAGCGTATTGTGAAATCACAATTACAATACACTGGAATGGTACACGTGATTACTGGAATGACTCATTGCTGAAATGTTTCGTTCCAGTAAGCAAAAGGCATGGGAATGGAACTAGCAAATAATGTTTGTGTAGGCAGAGTCAGTCATGTGCGTGCCAACTCAAAGCAGTCATGTTCATAAAACTGTATTTGTTTGATTGATATTAAGCAAATACAAATGTCTACAATTTTATACAGGTCATCCCTGATTTTTATTGTTCTGCATTCTAGTTTTGTAAGGTCCCGATCCTTGCAGTTACTTTCACTCCCAGGACTTTTGTGTGGGTTGGAATTGGGTGGGATCAAGTACCATCTATGCGCTTGCCCATGGATGGGCAGGCATGCCACTGAATTTAGGCCCACACGGATAGGTCCTTATGTGAGTATGAGTAGAAAATCTTTTGTTTCTCCAGTCGTCGTTATTTTTGTTGCCTACCCTTTACGTTTGATGGTATTTTTGGGAAGCTAAAACATTTTTGGTATATTAGATGGAAATAGCAAAAAAATGGAAATACATGAAAGCACCTGAGCGTACTATAGTTGAGTTAGAAGGAGCATTTTACTAGCTGAATTTTATAGAAGCATATCGCTAATATATAGTATAATTAACATTTTACTAAAATTTCCAGTCCTCCAACCTTTTTTTCCCTATCAGCTCTTCAGTGGTTGCAAGTTTTTTTTTTTTTTTTCTGGTTCATGCACATTTCTTTACTGTTTTGCTGACCAACTATCGTGAAGAAATCTTTTCCTGAGCACCATAGTAATTGTTTTTCGGATCAGCATTAGTGCAGTTATCTCTTAGATGTGTTGACATTGTTCAACCAGGCGTAATAACATAAAAGTTGCTCTAAAGCTATCCCTATACCAAATTTGTTCAATCAGATCCTTAAAAAAGTGTTCATTTAGGCATAACTGTACCAAACGTGGTCTCTACCTTTCCATGGTTTGGAATTATTCAATTAGGTGCCTGTAAGTTTGAATTGTTCAACCATATCCTTGTAATTCATTTCTTGCGCCTAACTAGGCCTCCTTATATACTTGCTTAAATGATGACATGTAATTTGTTAATAAAGCCAAAGGGCGCTAGACCAGCTGGTCAAGGCACTCCGACGTCACCCCTTAGGTCCTGAGTTCAAACCTTAAGTGGGGCAAATTTAAGCCAAAAGCATTGGTTTAGATGGCGGCCCAGGTCGGCTTGTGTATGGCCCAGGCAGGTAGTCTCACGGGCTAAGCCTTCCAGTGTCAAGGCGGGGCCAGGGTTCAGGGGCTTTCTTGGCCTGTGTGAGAAGGCCTTTTTCTTACAGTAATGCCGCGGGGGTAGCCTTCCAGTGTCAAGGCGGGGCTAGGGTTCAGGGGCTTTCTTGTCCTGTGTGAGAAGGGCTTTATATGGAGCTGGTAGACTGAGTCTATAGACCGGCTTTCCCCTTTATATATACCCTATAACCCGTCTCCTGAATAAAAAGAAAGGGAAAAGAAATAGGTAGAAACACTCCAGTTATCCCATCACGCTCCAGCCCCCAGTCAGCACATAAATCTTGCTGCATACAGCAGGAGAGTTGTAGATCGGCATATTTGTGCATCTTGAGGTATGGATCTAATCACAACTTTTTGTTTGGGGGGTCATATCTGGGGTGCAGTGGTGGGGAACAAGGGCCTCTTGTCTGAGATGCGCATCTAGGGTTAAAAAAAAGCCGTTTTGCTGTCGTCCGAGTTCTGTTCTGTGATGGGATGAGCTGGATTGCAAGCATCTTTTGGGGGATTTAGGGTTTCCAGAAGGAAAATTTATCTTTGCCTATTCTGTTTGTTTTATTGGTCTCGTCTGCAGTCAAGTTGTGTGATGGGATGAATTGGATTTCAAGTTTATATTGGTGGATTTTGGGTTTCCAGAAGGAAAATTGGTCTTCGACTCTCCTGCTTGTTTCAGTGGGTAAATCTGATCCACAGTAGAGTTCTGTGATGGGATGAGTTGGATAGTGCCTGTTGGGGGGTCTAGGGTTTCCAGATGGAAAATGGATATTTGCAAATCTCGCCCGCAGTGGAGTCTGTGATGGGATGAGTTGGATTGCAAGTATCTATTGGGGGATTTAGGGTTTCCAGAAGGGAAGTTTATGCGTATGATCTTTGGCTGGCTGGTGCATGAGCCTCATGGCTTCTCAGCTCCAGTTGATACATGATTTAGCAGCGTTGTTCCAGAATATAACCTATTTAGAGTGGCCTGTCCACAAATCCAGTAGTAAATATTTTTTTTGATCCAAATAAGAAACCACTGCAGCCTAGCGACGAGGACAACCATATGTCCATATCGTCATAACTGTTAGTTGTAACTTATTGTAGAACTTGGCATAATCAGACACCTGGCCGTTGTTTTTCCTAATATTTAACTATAGTGAATGTCCTGTCCAGGATTCAATGTAAAGTTGTCTGGACAGAAAAAAACGTGGAACAATTGATATCCAGAAATGACGGTCTCCATTTACTAAAATAGCTTTTATTATTGCTATTATTATTATGGAGCACTCCTTGCATTGCCATGTTTCAGTTTGGTCTGTGCTTTGATCATCGTTCACTTGAAAGTTCCAATCCAAGGAAACAGTTCTGATTTCATAAAGTTCAAATTGCTATCGTTTGCTGTTTGGACTTTAGGTGGCTACTTGCTTACCAAACTAGCATGGAATATCTTTGGTTGCTTTGACAGTAACAATGTCTGAATTCATTAGAAGTTTCTAGTAACCTTCTCGTTCAGACAGATCTTAAGGTAGCTAACATGTTCTTGTGACTCCTGCAGAACAAATATCTCTGATGCTCACTTGAGTGAATATGTTCGGTTACCACATTTTGAGGGGGTTCACCTGAACAATACTGCTCTTTATGGTAAGGGTGACAAAACAATCATTTACTCATATTTATTGCAAGTGAGATATGTTGGTTCTTTTGCTTTGAGTTTTAATGTGACTTAAGTTTCTTTTTTCAGATTAATGATTATTAGCATTTAGACACCAGTATCTTTTTTATGGTTTTTTTCCTCTGAAAGGAACTCTGTTTAGACAGAGATTTGCTGTGCTAACTGTCAAACTGAAATATTCAGTCAGTATGCTCAGTGCATACTGCATAGCCATCGTCTACCCACTCTTTATGGTGATTATGTTCGGTAAAAATATTATGCATCTTGCTAACATTTTAAGTCAAATGAATGTTGTTCAGAGCTGCATGTATTGTAAACATGTGGTTCCCAATATTTTGATCTTGCTGTTGTTTGTGCAGCTTATAATAATTACACATTGTTGTCTTGTTGTAGATGGAATGCAGTTTGTGCCACAATTTGATCTTGCTCATTGTCTTGGCATGAGACAGAAATTTACCTCCATGGACCGAGACTTAAGTGCTGATGGAAATGTACCACAAAGGTCAATTAATTTACGCAGAAGAAGAGATCTTTCACAAGCATCAACATTACCCAAAGTTGCTGAGAACCATGATTTCGGAAATGCTGGGATTTATATGGATCCATCCTTTTTGACCAAGCCAGTAGAACAAAGTACTAGTGAATCTAGAAGTTTGTTGAAGCCTCCAAAATTTCTCATGGAGAAGAGTCATAATCAGCCACCTCATCCTACAGTGAGTATTTTGCTTTGTCAATTGCAGATTCTGATTCTTCATCAGTGCTCAGATTATAGGTCCCTGTTCCCCAACAGTTCAACCTTTTGTTTTGTTTTGTTTTCAGACCTATAATGTAGTGATTTTCTTTCATCTTATGTTTATTTTGATACTGATTTCAACTTCATTACTTTGTCGTGGTGAAACTCTAGGTTGCCCTACCTGTTCAATATAGTGATCTCTTTATTACCAGTTTGGGAGAAATTGACAACCGGACCAGCTATCATAATTCCTACAGTATATGGCCGATTGGGTTTACATCGTACTGGCATGATAGAATTACTGGTTCACTATTTGAGTGTGAGGTGTGTGATGGAGGGAATTTTGGACCTTTGTTTAGGGTGAGAAGATTACCGTGTTCAGTGTTCCAACTTCCAGATGCATCAACCACAGTGTTCCCAAACATTGTGAGAAAGGCTGATACAATAGAACCAAAGGGAAGTAATGGTATAATTGAAGATACTGCTAATAACACTGATGATAACATTTCTATGCTCCTATCGGATTTCTCTGAGACAAACCAAGATTTCTTATCATGTCTCAGTAAAGATGTGGAGGGTAAAGAGAGTTTAGGGTGCAGTAATGCACAAACTTCAAATATGGCAGTCCCAGCTGTAATGTCACAGTCTGGATCTTCGAGTTGGGCACTGACTGGAGGCGCAAATCTGCACGACAAAATTGGTGAATTCACATTTGAAGGAACAACACCTTCCTCAGTCTGGAGGATGATTTGTTGTGCTATGATGGAAGCTTGTGAAAAAATGTACAAGGAACATGGCCATTTGGTATTATTCTGCTCGCACAGTAGTGAAAAGCCTTCATTTGACTCTGGGAGCGGATATCAGAACACTGACGGTCCTTGCAATCTATTGGCTAAATTTTGCTCATCAAATGGGCCCAGGGTACCACGATTTATAGAAAAGGAGAATGATGTGGAATCAACTTGTGCATTACTTAAAGAATGGTTGTACCAGGACAGAATTGGGTTCGATTTGGAATTTGTTCAAGAAATTGTGGAATCTCTTCCTAAATCCAGGGCTTGTTCAAACTACCAGTTCTTGCGTAACAGGAGTGGGTTTAACTCTTCACTGACGATGGCAAGTGGCACACTATTGGCTGTTAATAAAAGTAGTCCAAGCAATGGGGATGTCATGTCATATGGTAGACATGGATCTATATTAACTGGAGTACATGATCATGCTCAGCCTAGCTCTTTCAGCATCCGTGAGCTTCCTCCTGGAAATCTTTTGAGCCGCAAGCTTCCACCAGAATTGGCAGGAGATGTTTTCCAGGTAGTTTGCCCCCCCTATTTCTTTCACTTGTTCTACTGTTCAAAAGGAACACCTTTTTTTGTTTGTTTCTTGTTTTATGTCTTGCAACTGGGTTAACCTTGCAATGTTCTTGTAGGTATGGGAGTTTCTTGGACGATATGCTGAAGTTATTGGCCTGAAAGAACTTCCTTCTGTTGAGCAATTAGAAGATGAACTTATTGACCCATGGCCAATTTGTGTAAATCAAAAGGACACTCCACACTTCAGGGATCCAACACCACCAATGAATTCACCCGCTAATGTTTCTACATCATACTCAAATGGTGAATCAGGTCTAACTACTAATGAAGAAACAGCATCTGTGTTTATTCCAGTTGAAACTTTATCATGTGAAGATGGTCAAGATAAGTTGGCTGCCCAGACACTTGGGAGATGTAGTGGTGTAGTGTTGCCTGAGCTTCACCTTGCACTCTTGAAGGTTCTTTTTACCGAGCTAGTACCAAGACTTGCACTTTTTGTGGATCCAAGAATAGATTCAAAGGAATCAAAATCCAAACGGGGAAGAAAGAGGGACACTGATATTCTAACAAGAGAGTTAAAGATTGATATGCTGACTGCTAACAAGTTAACTTGGCCAGAATTGGCTAGAAGGTATATTTTAGTTGTTTCTTCCCTGAGCGGCTGCATGGATTTGTCTGATATTTCTAGTCGAGAAGGAGTGAAGTTGTTCCGCTGCCTACAAGGTGATGGTGGTATCCTGTGTGGAGCACTACCTGGGGTTGTTGGCATGGAGAAGGATGCATCGGTAAGGATTTTGCATTGTATTAGCTTCATTTGCACTTCTGATTTATTTGGCACAGAAGATACATAATTTCCAGTTTGTACTGTCTCTTCTGTCTTCAAATATAGGCAGAGTTTCAATGACTGTAGTTGGCTGGTAGTGTTGTAGCAATCTTCCTTTGGTAATGCATATTGTATTGTTATGTTCTGTCTTTTCCTCCATTTATCTTCACTTCTTTGTTTCATGCACCCACTTTTATAACCAGCAGGCTAAATCCTAATTTATATGTAATATTACATATAACATATTACACAATAGGACATTAGAGGGTAATCATGAACCTTAGTAGAGGGAAATTAAATTTAAAGAAAAGCTAACATAATCTTTCCAGCCAAGCCAGCATTTGTTTGTGATTATTTGTTTTCTAAATTCTACTGGTGCTTATCTGTTATATGCATTTTGCGTTATTTATTTTATACTACGGCTGGGGAAATAATTCTGGAAAACAAGCTATATTTTGTCCAACTGTCATATTTTATTTATTTTATTTTTGTATCATATAAACGGCTCTTTACTTTGATTCATGTTATCTATCAGTCATTGTTTATAGTTCATCTCCTATTATGCCGAGAGAAAAAGAAATACTATGAGGATCTACTTAATTGTAAAATCTGTAGTTTTTTACAGTTATGTGTGCATGAGCAATACTTTCCTTGTATTTCAGCTGCTTGCGGAGGCTGAAACATTGATATGCAATTCTTCAGCAAATGAAGGGAATAAGGTCTTTATGATGGATTACAAGGATAGTGATATTGTTGATTCACCTGAGGAGCCTGCTTGTGATACTGCATTGCCGGATTGGGTGAAATCCCTGGAGCCCGTGAGAAAATTGCCAACTAATGTAGGAACAAGAATAAGAAAGTGTGTCTATGAAGCTTTGGAGAGGAAACCTCCAGAGTGGGCAAGGGAAATTTTGGAGCATTCAATCAGTAAAGAGGTCTACAAGGGCAATGCATCTGGACCGACCAAGGTTTGTCAAGTTCCTGCTGCTACTCAGTGATATAGTCGAGTTTCTTTTGTGAGTGTGTTTTTACACTGTTTTTAATCGTTTTTGGTGAATATAAGTCAGAATATCTGATTATCACACACATTCCACTTCTTATTTGCTCAAAATCTCACTGCATATTTTTTTTAATATGTTGCATGAGCTATGTGAAGATTCCTTGCAAAAAAAAAAGGTAGGTCAAAGAGGCAGCTAGGCCTAGGAATAGGATAGCAAGCTAGGAATAGGATAGCAAGCTAGGTATCATTTGTATCTTTGATGGAGGATTGAGTAACCCAATTTTCTTCTGATTTTTTCTGGTTAGCTGGTTGCTACCTTGGTGTTTACTGTGTATCCTTTACTCTGAGAAAAGTAGGACTGTAGGACTAGGCTATTATTTGTAAAATGTACTAAAAGTTTTTTTTTCCAGAAAGCTGTCTTATCTGTCTTGGCAGAGGCCTGTCGGAAAAAAATACCCCAGAATCCAGAAAAACCAAGAAAAGAGAGAAATAGTATCTCCGTCTCAGAGGCTATCCTGAAAAAGTGCCGTATTGTACTGCGGCGTGCTATTTCCTCTGATGAATCAAAGGCTTTTGGCAATTTGCTTGGAACAACTCTAACAAATTCCAATGAGAATGAGGATGAGGGCATTCTTGGATTTCCTGGTATGGTATCTCGCCCGTTAGACTTCCGCACGATTGATATTAGGTTGGCTATGGGAGCTTATCGTGGATCTTGGGAGGCCTTTCTTGATGATGTACAAGAAGTATGTTTTCTTTGACAGCTGTTCTTTATTATTCAGTGTTGATGCATGGGATCTTTTTCTCAGTCATCATTTATTTATGTGCCTTCAAGGAATCTCCTTGCACTTTTGTGACAGCAGTTTGAAATGATGTGCTATTTGATAGTATACTCTTTCTGCCATGTTCCATGGAAACTAGACGCTCACATGGTACCATGGCTGTACTTCTACTTGTATCATTTTGACTGTTATTTTCTTTTGGTCATCATTTCGTACCAGTTTTCTGCTATTACAGTATGCCCTTCTATTGGTCTAGAGTCTCGATTCGATATTGAGGAATAATTTATTACGCCTGCTCTTAGCCCCTGGTCAACTTGTTATATGAATTAATAACAAACAGAACACAAACAACACTAGTATATAGTGCAACTCAATTATAATCCCATTTTACTTTTATTGTCTTTTATTTAGTAATACAGTGATGCCCAATATCCATGCACCACTTTTATTTATTTTCTATTGAAATGTGATGGCTTATTTTTCACACTTCTTTTGAGTCATTCTATCCTATTTTTGGGGAAGTCCATTTTCAAATAAAAAACTACCTTGCATACCTCATGAAGCAAGACATAGCCCATGTGAATGGTCAAATATCACACACCTAGGCTTGAACCTGGGTGCTTGCAGGTAATGTGAATGCCTCCCCAATGGGTTCGGTACTCCCGTCTTAAGAAAAAACTCGACCTGCGGGGGGTTAAGACAGCCCCGGGTATTTTGCTAAGAAGAAGATCTTCTCACGCAGGTCGAGAAAACCCCCGAACCCCTACCCCTCCCTTACACAGCGGCACCATAGCCTGTGAAACAACCAACGATCTGGGCCGAGCCTTAGACCTGTGCTTTGGTGTGGGACATTTAACCTTAGCCTGAAATTTGCTCCCATGGGAATTTGAACCGAGGACTTGAGAAGTGTAACCAACTAGCTAGAGGCCCTTTCGCACTCCCCTCTTAAGACAAAGCCCCTTCTCCCTGTTATCTTGTTTTTTGTTCTTCTACTTTATCTATGTAATCTCTTAAAAGAAACCTCCTGCATTTGTTGATTAAAATCTCAGTTATGTTATCTTTTTGTTTACCTGCAGGTAATCCATAATCTGCAAACTGCATTTGGTGATCGACCTGAAGTGCTGGTAATGGTTGCAGCACTGTCTCGGAGTTTTGAGTCATTGTATAAGGCAGAGGTTTGTTATTCCTGTCTGTTCCTGTAGGATCTTGCTCTTTATGTTTAGGGATGTATAATTTTAGCTCTTACCGTATCAATAGTAACCTTTATTATGGTATTGTTATTTTACCTAAGAGCTTGAATTTCCAATAACTACTTGTTCACCTCTTTTAGTCCTTTGAAGTGATTGCATTTGTTTTGGAAAGTTGTACTTTAGCAGTTGCAATGGTAAATATGGTTCAATGCTTCCCAGTGAGCTTAGATACCAGTTTTGTCTATTGGCCGTACTGTGGACATTTCGGTTTTATTAAATAATTTGTTCATGCTTTTGTACTAAACTATACTACTTCCCAGTGATAATGCTCAGATACCATTTTTGTACGTTGGCCGTACGGTGAGCATTTCTGTTCTATTAAATAATTTGTTCATGATTTTTTTCTTGACTGGTGCAGGTACAAGACCTGGTTGAAAAATTTGACAAGTATCTAAGCAATGAGAATGGTAATTCGGAAATCCACAATGAATTACAAGATCTTCTCATGGCAGCAAACAATAAGTTGCCCAAAGCTCCATGGGAGGATGGTGTCTGCAAAGTCTGTGGTATCGACCGGGATGACGAAAGCGTCCTTCTGTGTGATAATTGCGACTCTGAATACCACACTTATTGCCTGAAACCACCACTGGCACACATACCAATTGGAAACTGGTATTGCCCGTCATGTTTGTCTGGGCAAAATACAACAGATAATGATCATGGTACTCATGTTTTAATGCAAGAAGAAAAGAATTGTGTTGGGGAAGAAATTCATGTTTCTCTTGATAAACTCAACAAATTAGCCATGGCCATGGATGAGAAGGAGTACTGGGAGCTTAGCGTACCAGAGGTCTGTATTAATCTTTGAGTTGAATTAAAGCTATCAGCTTTTTTCTCTTTGAAAGCTTTTCATGTATTTTGTGTATCGTTTACTTAGGAGTCTCTGTGTTCCTTACTTCCATCATACCAGATAAAGAAAGCATGTGAACATGCACATTGCACAATATATAATTTTGAGGTTATTTAAGATTTGGCATTTGTTAGATCACATGGGCATTCTAGCTTTACGTGGCTAAAACTTATCATAACTCAATATCATCTCAGTAAAGCACATTTTAACTAATCGCATAGATTTAGAAAATCACAATGATCTCCCTCTCCCTCCCTTCCTCCAGCATGTATGAATGCTTAGGGAAGTGAATGAAATAAGGGTCGAAGTGAGTAAATGGCCAGAAACTTAACATACATGCGTACTTTATAATCTGATTACAAAACTAATAGGCCTTGCGATCAGCGGGGGTTGGAGGTTGTGTTACCTAGCTAGATGTTATTTGTCATGCGGTATTCTATAACATATAAATGGCAACTTTCTGATATGTTTATTTGATCTTAAAACTGCAGAGGATATATTTGCTGAAATTTCTCTGTGACGAATTGCTCAACACAGCTCTAATCAGGGAACATCTAGATCAATGTTCAGACAAGGCAAATGATCTCCAGCAGAAGTTACGTTCCCTGAATTATGAACTCAAAGAGTTGAAGTATCGGGTAGAAATAAGAACTTCATATGCTACACAAAGTAGATGGATGAAAAATGATCATGTTAGCAATTGTTCAGGACCTGTGGAAAATCAACAACGTACTGTGCCCACGGCATCAGAGCATCTTGAAGACGCTGAACAGGTTAATGTTGGAGTTAACCTAAACACCCCTGCTGAAGGGACTCCTACTGGGCAATTGGATGTGGGGAAACCTTACAATACTGACAATGACATATCTAGTACATCTTTTACTGAAGGAAATAGATCTTTGGAACTTTCTAAACAAGCATCAGAGATAGTTACTGACATGATTGATGGGGGCTCTATTGGTGAAGAGCCCCAAAGTTGTGAGAAATCAGTAGGTGGCAGAAGTGGTGCTCGCGATAACTTGAATATGAGCGAGGCTCATTCTGCAACAGTTACCAATGCACCAGATGGAGAGTTGCCTGACGAAAATGCTAGGATGCCGTCCCAAGATAACCATGAAGCATCAACAGCTAAATTGGGCGACCATGACGCTGATAACAATGAAACAAATAATTTATTGGATAGGATTTCACAGGTCCAGGATTCAATTAGCACAGCAGAGTTACAGCTCAGTATGGCATCCTTGAGAAGAGAGTGTCTTGGAAGGGATTCTGTGGGTCGATTGTACTGTGTTACAGGAAGACCGGGTAAGCGTCCTCGACTGTTCGCCGATGGAAGCATGCTGGTACCTAAGGACAGAGACATTAGCATGGTTACCAGCTATCCTCAGTCTACATTTGATTGTAGAGGTTGGAATGCGGCATCGATTGTTATATATGAATCTGATGAAGAAATCAAATGTCTTGTTGACTGGCTAAGGGACACTGATCCAAGGGAGAAGGATCTGAAAGACTCTATCTTGCACTGGCAAAAGTCTCTCTATCACCAGGCTAGTTTCCCTGTCAGTGATTCGCCAGTGTCCAAGGTTTCAAAGAATGAACCACTTACCGACCTTCCAGACACCAAGGCTTTTATAGTTTTGGAGCAAAAATATGGACTGCAATTAGATCAAGACGCTAGTGAGCTGTCCAAAAAGAGAGGAAAGAAAACAAAGTCGGATTCTGAAGAAAGAATACATCGCTGTGAATGTTTGGAACCTGTATGGCCTTCTCGACACCATTGTTTAACTTGTCATGAAACTTATCTCACATCGACAGAATACGAAGTGCATAATGGTGGAAAGTGTAATAGCAGTAATGACTCTCCTAATGAAAGCAAAGATATTGATGAGCCAAAACTGAAGGGTACAAAGTCTGATATAAAGGAAAAAGATCCTGTAGATCATAGTTGTTCTGTTGAGCCATCAAACAGTGGAAATTTGGATACATGCCCTTTTGACTTTGAAGAAATCTGTAGAAAGTTCAAAACAAATGATTCAAACAAGGAGACAGTGAAGGAAATTGGGCTCCTTGGATCCAATGGAGTTCCATCTTTTGTGCCTTCGTCTGCATTTTTCCTTGACCCGCCAGCTCTGCTAAGTGAAAATAAAATAAATGATGATATCCCAAATGATTGGGCTTCCTCTCTGGAGGAATGCCAGACAATGTCCGCCAAGAAGTCTGGGGTAGAGGGATCCCAAGCTGATCAATATTGTACTGGCAGTGCAGGTGATGATCAGATGCCAAAATCTAAGAAGCCTGTTAGGGATAGTTCTTCAGCCAAGGAAGCATCTTCTTCAACAGACAAATCGACAAGATTACTAACTGTTAATGGGGGCTTGGTTCCAGAGTCATCATTAATGCCTGTGATAGGCAGAAACTTTCATATCCTGAAGCAGCTAAAGATAAACTTGCTTGATGTAGAAGCAGCTTTGCCTGAGGAAGCATTGAGAGCCTCCAA
This sequence comes from Digitaria exilis, assembly GCA_015342445.1. Classification (NCBI taxonomy): domain Eukaryota; kingdom Viridiplantae; phylum Streptophyta; class Magnoliopsida; order Poales; family Poaceae; genus Digitaria; species Digitaria exilis. Next base: position 2,125,275 of record JACEFO010001965.1, read on the forward strand.
GTCTCAGCAAATAAGAAGACGTTCATGGCGTGCTTTTGTGAAGGGTGCAGAATCAATATCTCATGTATGTCATCCTATTTATTCACTTCTAATTTAATGACGAAACCTATTTAAATAGTACTAGTCTTTTTCAGTGAGTTTTCACCTACCATTTTCACTTCCCAATAAACTAATCTGCATCTATGTTTTCGTAAAGAAATCTCATGAGCTTTATAACTACATTTCTCCTACATTTATTTGACTTATTACTACTAACCTTACTTCCCAGTCCTTCAACCTTTGTATCTGCATTTTTGGCTCAAAATGACTACTGCATCGTCTTTTGTCGCCCAGACTGAGAAATAAGGCCAATAATAAATCTTAGAATTTAGGATGTAAGTAACAGATCCAAATGGCCATGGGACCTAATATGTAATCCTGTCTTCCTTCTAACAAGTTTGCGAAATTGCATTTTCAGTTATGGTAGAAATCATTTCAGCATGATTCAGTTACTGATTAATCATGGGCGTGCCTGTTTTAGGTTGTACTTGCAACCAACTTCTTGCAGAGCATGCTAAAAGCCGAGTTCCTGAAGAAAGATTGGTGGTACTGGTCCTCCTTCACAGCAGCTATCAAGACGACAACCGCTTCAGCTCTTGCACTGAGGATCTATACCCTTGACGACTGCATCATGTACACAAAGGATCCTGCTCCAAACCCTGATCCAGCTGACAATGCAAGATCTGGAAACAAGGGGAAGAGGAAGAGAGATGCTGATTCATGAGCGTCATGGTTTGGGAGAGGGTGCTCCTTGCTCCCCTGTAGATTCTAAATTTACAAGCTTCTCAGTTCTCGGTAGCACAACAATGTTGTCAGGTAGATCAGAAGCGTAGATGATAGTGATACAACTCATCTCGGTTACCGTAGATTGTGGTGTCCCAGCAAAGGGTGCAACCTTGTTTTACCCATTTCAATCTCGTCATACTTACCAGGCGGCCACCGTGTAACTTCTGCTGTTGTTTAGGGTCAGAATAATCTCTGTAAATTCTGTTTGAGGGATGGCACAAGCAAGTGCTTGCGTTTAAACTTATCTGGCAGGAGCGGCGGTGAAAATTTGCCTGCTCTGGGGGCTTAGATGAGGTATTGCTAGGTCGGTAGGATTGATCCCATTTCTACCCTGCTTCGTTTTATTTTAGTGGCAGCAGTGGGTAGTTCTCATGCTTTTTTTTTTTCGTTTTTGGTGCTGGGCATTTGTGTTCAGGATGCCCTTGCAGCATCTGACTGAGCTAGTGTACTGGTACATGACGAGTGTAATATTTTTTTTTTTTGACATAGAAGCTGTAACTAAACTGAAACGAATAGTGAGGAATGGAAATGAATCCTTATCCCTCTTTCCTCTTTTCTTCTTGTCATAAGAGGAGTTGTAACTTCTGACACTCAACTTGGGTGGGCGGAAAGGTTGAACGACCTCCCCATCGCTAGGTCATTGCCCTGTTTCTTGTCTTGATTTGGGACTAGGGGCAAGATGGACAGGACAGAGAAGAATGAGTTGGTGAACTGAGGCTTGGTAGAGAATTGGATTCTCATTACAAGTGATTTTGTTCTTGTGCTGTATTTGAGTTGTATACCAGGGATCATAACTCAAATATCCAAAACCAAAAGTAGTGTTATTTGCAAGCCTGCCTGCCGCACGTCTCTTGCTTAGCTACGTTTCGCTGGTTCGCGGCCGCGCACGAGTGCTAGCGAACGGCCAGATGGCACGCCCTCGATCATGCTCTCCCCATGCAACTCGCGGGTCGCCGCACTACAGGTTGCACGATGCACTGGCGCGCCGCGGCAACGATGTTCCCAGGCATCGTGCCATCATGCTCGGTCACACTGTGACACTGATCAGGGCTTGGAGCTCCCCGTCCCTCTCGCCCGCACACGCCAGCAGATCACCGATCGATTGGGCTTGAGTAGGCAATGTGTAGGCCGAGATTGAGAATGGGAGGATTTGGCCCACTGGAGACTTTGATTTAAAAACTGATCGAGAATTTTCAAAGAATATATACTCCCTCCCTTATAGATTCTAATTCGTTAAAAAATTCTCAGATTTGACCGATGCAAATGTAGTAAAATCTGATTTATTCTTGAAAAATTTTTATTAATAAAGCAAGTCATAAAAAATATGTTATTTTGTATAGTTTTTTTTAATAAGACGACCTGCCAAACTTATGATAAAAACGTCAAACGAATTATAATTTAAAATGAAAAAAAGTAGATTCAAAGTTGAGTGAGCAACAAAGAACCCTGAAAAATCCAATAATTTAATAGCACAGCGTCAGCCCCCCTCTTGAGCAGGTATTTAGTTAAATCTAAATCGAATTCGGGATACCCTTGCCCAATGGCGGAATGATCACAGTGAGTGAAGCACGGTTCCCTTCGTTCATAGCGCAAAGGTTCATAGCCCAAAGGCCGAAGCCGTCCTTTTGTTTCTGCATCGTTGTCCTTCCGTGTGCCAGTAACGATGGTTCACCTTGTCGTATGCTTTTTCAGATGCAACTCGTGATCTGTGCCACTGGGCCGTTAACTAAAAAAAATATAAGCACACCAGTAGTTTCTATCAACATCTTGCTGAACATATACCCATTACTTATTCCACTTGTATATTTATATGTTTAGTTCAGATGAGACTTTTTTAGACAAGCGACTGAGTAACACTTTACATCTTGCTAACCAATGGATCAAGGATAGATATCCAACGCTTGTAGTCCACAGGAGAACCAGAACCGTCGATTGGGATGCCATTCACATAGAAGGAGGGTGTCCCAGTGACAGCTCGTAAAGAACCGATCTATGAAGAGAGAAAAAGAAACGAAGTTATAACATGGTAACTAATTCATAATATGCATAAATTATCAATAAACTATGCAACGAGAATAATAGGTGTCACCTTGAAAGATATCCTTGCAGCCTGACCAGATTGTGAATCGTTGAAAGCAGTTGTATATGCGGGCAAATTGGTTTCACCGATGATGGGCACGACAAGGTTTTTGGTTATTTCATCAACTACTGTAGCTCCTGATTTCATATATGTTGGCTGGTTATAATAACCTTCCTGCAGAGTTAATTAAATTTTGCTAGATATTAATTTGGACAAGGATTGTCAAGAAACTATGCTTGATCTAAAATCATATTAATTTAGTATGTTCTTGGAACTTAAATTGACTACAGTACTTGCCATTTATTTTAGTAACTAACTACATATTCCATTTGTTAAAACTCTGGGATGATCCCACGTGAAGGGATAATTATTTAGCTAAGCATATATATGTCCAACAATTTAACATCTGACTGGAATCGAATATATGTTTCAGGACTAAAGTCAAGTTTACTATAAATACTTCTGGAAATTATGTCAATTCCATTACATCACTACATATGCATCAACAAGTATAGGATATATACACGATACCTGGTATTTGAAGACCTTCTCCAACACAGGATACACGTACGATGGATTTAGCTTGTTCACCGTATGAATTGCTTGGCAAACAATGAAGGCATAGCTGTGGGAACTGCACATTTCCCAAAGTAAATTGTTAGTATTCATGTTAAGGGGATGATACTCAACTTTTTATTGCAACATTTATTTAGTTTTAATTTTGATGCTTTTTCGAATGTATATCTTCTGAGCTTGCATGTAATAAGTTAATTTGATGCATAGCTACTGCCTCCGTCCTATACAAGACATTCGAGAGTGAGTTTTCAGAACAGATTAGTGTGACATTATAGCAAAAGACTAGATTGATAGGTCTTGTTTAGATGAGAAAATTGGTGAAAAGTTGGCGCGCTGAAAAACGTGTTCTGTGAGAGGGGATGCGGTTATCAATGTGCAAAGTTGGTGTGAAGTTGGCAATTTAAACAAGGCCTCGTATTGATTTTTTGAAAAAAAAAACTTATAAAAGAACTCGAGCCCCTTGATTGCGCTTACGGCAGCGGGAAGAGATGCACGACAACAGATACGCGCCCGCCGTAGTGGTCGACGACCTCCTTCAGCGTTGGCCACGTGTCGCGGCTATCGGGGCAGAGCGGGTCCAAGAACGCCTCTACCACCACCGTCTCGCCCAACGCCGGCGGCTTCCCGCCGTACACGAACCCGTGCATCCTCGCCGGGATCTTCGAGCCGCAGCACCCCAACGCACAGTACCCGACGATCGCCAGGATCAGAAGAGAGACACCACGGCTGGCCTCCATCTCACCCTCTCCGTAGCGTGCTACTAGCTTAGCCTCGATCTTGAGCGTCAAGTTATTCAGAACTAGCACTTCTGCAGACTGCACATACGAAGCATGTAGTACGCTTAGAACACTAGCGGGTGAGGACAATATATATATATAACGACGGGACCGAAAACTCTGAAGATAGAGGTAGAATGGCTATTGAAGGCGTGCAGCTGGGTTGCGCAGACACTAAGCCTGAAGTGAAGTTGGGTGATGACGGCTAGTCGGCTACATCTCAACGATGAGGATCGTTGTTTAGAATCTTAGTGATCGATTGATAATATAGCCATTTGGACTAAGTAAGGCTGTCTAAATGTATCTTTGAAGGTATTTTTATGTCCCAAGGATATTTTAGGAGCCATCTAAATAGTTATCAATATCCAAAAGATGGCAAAGAAGATTGGATATCCAAATGCTGCGAAGAAGATTGGATATCTAAAAGATGGCGAAGGAGATTGAATATCCAAATGATGAGATTGTGTGAAGAAGATTGGGTATCAAAATGATGGCGAAGAAGATTGGATATCCAAATGATGGCGAAGAACATTGGATATCCAAAATGATGGCGCAGAAGATTGGGTATCCAATGATGTAAGAGAAGATTGGTTATCCAAAAGATGGCAAAGAAGATTGGATATCCAAATGAGGCGAAGAAGATTGAATATCCCATGATGCCGAAGAAGATTGAATATCTAAATGATAACGAGGAAGATTAGATATCCAAATGACTGGCAAAGAAGATTGTAACTAAACTGAAATTAATCATGAGGAATGGAAGTGAATCCCTATCCCTCTTTCCCTATTTGTTCTTGTCATAAGAGGACATGTAACTTCTGATGCCACTCAACTTGGGTGGGCGGAAAGGTTGAACAAACTCCCCATTGTAAGGTCACTGCCCTGTTTCTTGGTTTTGATTTGGGACTTGGGCAAGATGGACAGAGAAGATGAGTTGGTGAACTGAGGTCTGGTAGAGAAATGGAGTCTCACTATAATTTTTATCTTGTGGTGTATTTGAGTTGTACCAGGGGTCATCAGTTAGTAGCGTGTTAGAACAAGTATTATAGGAGGTTGTAAGCAGACTAAATCCTACATAGAGGAGAGGGAAGAGAGGAGTGAGAAGAAAGCGGGTGTTCTACTTACCGTCGGCTGAAGCTCATATTCGAGCCTCTGTTTGTGGGCCTGCAAAAGCTAATAGCCTGCAGTGGGCAAAAAGGCAGATGCTTCGCCGCGGATGCGGCCGGCTGGGTTATTAGCCGTGCCCTTAGCCTTGTACAATGGGGAGCTATAAAGTAGCTCTTAAATTGTTTAATCATTAAATAGTATTAAATAGTGTCAAAACAGTACACTGGATTGGCTTTATGCTAGCTCTTAGCTAGCTCATAGCATTTTCTATTCACTGAATAGTAAATGAGACTTGGTTCGACGCACCATCCAAGACATAATGAGAGGTGAGCAGCATTAAATTCAAGTTTTGATTAGTGGTATTTGCATTGGAAGGGTAATGTCTAGTGTTAGTTTCTCGCTAATGTGGATCTTATGGACACTATAACTAGTGTCCTGGATTGGTAATGACCTTAGGGGTGTGTTCAGATGCTAGAAAAAAAACATTATAACTAAGTCTTAGGAATCATATTTTCTGAGAGAGATGAATATTTGAATAGTAAAAAGTTGAAATGAACGGTGATTAGTTTGAAATCCGAACAGAGCCTTAACACGCCGTTGTCGCCTCATCTCACCGGCGCTCCTCTCTGCCGCTCCTCCTCGGGAGCCCGCATCCTCACTGGCGAGCCCATCTTCCCCACCCATGGTCTCTCCCCCACGCCCGCTGCTCCCTCCGCCTGCCCCTTCCTGGCTGTCCCTGATCCCTATGCCGGTGGCAGCTCCTATAGGCGGTGACAGCAGTGGTAGGTGCTGCGGACGGCGGGACGACCACGGCGTCGGAGCCGCTCGAGGCGACATGCGACGCGACGCGACGAGCTTCTCTACTCTGCGGAGCTCGTGCACTCATCGGTGGAGATCTGGTTTGTCAAAGTGGCTTAGTCAAGGCACGTTGTATAACGGATAGGATAGTTCTACGATAGGCCTGTATCCAGTTGTTGTCCGAGTCTTGCGCCTCGACTCCGTCCTGCCCGATCACCATGCCCTTCATGCGCGGCGTCAGTTAAGATTTGGCGGCGAGCAGGCAGTTGTATATTTACATCTTCCCTGAGCAATAGAACATTGCGTGTTGCTCTCCTACCTCTTTCATGGTATCAGTCACCATCTGATTCCTCATCGCTTCCGCTCTCCCCATCAGTGAACTGTGTGCCACTCGGCCGTTAACTAAAAAATATAAGCACATCAGTGTAGTTTCCATCAACATCTTGCTGAACATCAAGCTATTATGTACCCATTACTTATTCCACTTGTATATTTAGATATTTATTTTAGATGAGACTTTTTCAGACAAGCGACTGAGTAACCCTTTACATCTTGCTAACCAACGGATCAAGGATAGATATCCAATGCTTGTAGTCCACAGGAGAACCAGAACCGTTGATTGGGATGCCATTCACAAAGAAGTAGGGTGTCCCAGTGACACCTCGTAGACAACCGTTCTATGAAGAGAGAAAAAAGAAACAAAGTTATAACATGGTAAATAATTCATAATATGTATAAATTATGACTAAACCATGCAACGAGAATAATAGGTGTCACCTTGAAAGATATCCTTGCAGCCTGACCAGATTGTGAATCGTTGAAACCTGTTGTATATGCGGACAAATTGGTTTCACCGATGATGGGCACGACAAGGTTTTTGATTATTTCATCAACTACTGCAGCTCTTGATTTCATGTATGTTGGCCGGTTATAATAACCTTCCTGCAGAGTTACATGATGCTAGATATTAATTTGGACAAGGATTGTCAAGAAACTATGCTGATGTAAAATCAAATTAATTTAGTATGTTCGTGGAACTTAAATCGACCACTATACACTTGCCATATATTTTAGTAACGGAAAAAGTTTATTTTTGACCATCGAACTATCATGCAGATTTGATTAATTTTGACCATCAAACTATAATATCAGCAATCTTTGGCCACTGAACTACGTGAACCGGTTAGAAATAGCCGCCGAAGCTGTTTTGCCCCTGTTTTGACCGGGTTTGACTGCCACGCTGGATGCGATAGCCAATGGCCATTTCTACCCGGTTTGTATAGTTTGATGGGCAAAGATTTCTGGTTTTATAGTTCGATGGCCAAAACCAAACCCGCACAATACTTTGATGACTAAAAATAGACTTTTTCCTTTAGTAACTACCTACGTATTCCATTATGTTAAAACTATGAGATGATCCCAAGTGAAGGGATAATTCTTTAGCTTATCATATATATATGTTCAACAATTTAACATTTGAAAACTGGAATCGAATATATGTTTTGGTCCTAAAGTCAAGTTTACTATAAATACTTAGGGAAATTATCTCAATTCCATTACATCACTAAAATGCATCAACGACTAGATGATACACTATACCTGGTATTTGAAGAACTTCTCCAACAGAGGATACACATACGATGGATTTAGCTTGTTCACCGTATGAATTGACTGGCAAGCGATGAAGGCATAGCTGTGGTAACTGCACATTTCCCAAAGTAAACTGTTAGTATTCATCAACATTTTATTGCAACATATAGTTTTAACTTTTATGCTTTTCTAATGTATCTTATGAGCTTGCATGTAATAAGTTTGACGCGTACCTACTCCCTCCGTCCTATACAAGACATTCAAGAGTTTTTGGAACAGGTTAGTGGGATTAGCAAAAGATGCATGTGCCCTTGAGTAATTGAGTTACTACTTCTGTTCCAAGATATAGCTATGTATAGATTTTTTAGAGTCAAATGTTTTTAACTTTGACCAACAATATTTCTAAAAATATGATGTATTTTAAGTAAAAAAAAGTCACATATTGTAATAATAGGTTTCATGACGAATCTATAAACCTAATCATTATGTTGCCAACTTTTATATTTGTTTTGCTATTCATGTTCAAAGTTAAAAATGCTTGACTTTAGAAAAACCTAAATGTGACTATATTCTGGAACGGAGGAAGTATAACAGCTGTGCTGTTTGGTTGTATTTATAGTAAACTTGACTTTGGTCCTGAAACATATATAGTAAAGTGACTTAATTTCTATTAACTTGACTTATAATCCGGAGCAGCGGCCCGCTCAGCGAGCTCCCTCTGGGAGCAACGATGGTGGGCTCGTTTCATTGGGCTGTGGCGGCGACCGAGGTAGAGGTGGCTGGATCTGTGCAGAGCCCAAGGTGATCCATCGCTCATATTGTTGATTTATGATTCCTTCCATGATTTGCAACTCTTTTTTTTTATGGTAAGAGCATAGGTGCGCTGAATGAAGTGTCATATCATAATTTTGCTGAACGAAGAACGTAGATAGAAGATAAGCGGGTTGCAAGCTTACAATCCGCTCAGCCGGCTGCTACACGGAGACCAATAAATCTAGTGAGAGAATGTGAGAGAAGGTGCACCAAACATTAATGTTGCAGCCGACACAAAGCCAATTATTATATGAGTGGGCTGTTAGGTTGGTTTAGAGTGACATGGCAAGATACCGCCAACGACCAACAAAATTATTAACAGGATCGACGAAGGGACGGGCGGCGCCGGTAGCGGAGAGAACAAGCGAGTTTGACGCACGTATGCTGACCATCTGATAGGTGGCCCACCTAAATTAAGACGGATGAAATAGTAGAAACCGAAATTTTTACCATGTATAATTACTTTTTTACTATAAATTTGACTAATCATCTTATTCAAAAGTGTGCAAGATATCACATTTTTTGTTATGGCTCTTTCTTAATAAAAGCTTTTCAATTATGACTTAAATTTGATTATATTTGTAAAAATATTTTTTAATAAGATTAGTTGTCAAATTTGGAGTAAAAAAAGTTATATCTATATCTATACCTCCTCTAAAGCAGGTAAGGTTTCTGTCTTTTTTTTCATCCATCGTACGGACGGTACGGATGGGCCCACTTGTCGGATGGGCAACCGGCGTTCTCCCCCTTCGTACTCTATTCGGTTTCCTTTGTTCACCGAACCTCACACAAATCGATTATCGATTAAGGAGAAAAATCGATCAAACAAAGCTCCTCCAATAACTTGAATCCAACAATTGGCAGCATCCTAAGCAATTCAGATAAGAGAAGAAAAAAAACCCTTGAGACCGACATGAGCAGCGAGTAGCAAATAAAACAGAACCGAAAAAGCTCATACTTGCAGCGATGTCGGTCTGGCTCGTGGGGCGCTGCCGACGCCGCTCTAGCAGGGGTGCCAGCTCGCCGAGCGTCGCCGAACGTCAGCCCGACGGACGAGCTGCACATCCGCCGCCGTCTCCTCTGGGTGCTTGGCTGCTCGCTCGCCATGCGCTGCCGCTCCGCGGGGCCAAATCAGTGGTGACGTTGCGATGGAGCCAAGCACGAGGTGCCTCCTTGGCCCCTCGTGCTTGGCCCCCACACGCACACACGCGTCTCTGGTCGCACTACTGGGCTTTTTTTTGTTTTGTTTTTTATATCCGCACTGCTGGGGGCATGCGGTGAAGCGGGCATGCGGCCAGCAGGTAACACTACCATTCGATTCGAGCCTCATTTTTAAAGAGTGCAAAACAGCAGCAGTGCATGCTAATCGACGTGATTGTTTACTTCTTTTTTCTTCTACAGGACTAGAAAAAACATATAATTTATATTTAATCGAAGCAATTTAAAATTGTTTGATCTATCCTGTAGCAACGCACGGGTATTTTTGCTAGTGGACTATAATTTGGAAAGAACGATGTTAAGACTACAACACTCAATTATCCTAATTATTTCCTACTACTGTTTCTACATCTGTTGTGTGTAGTGTGGGATTTCTCAAATGAAAAATCGAGAAAAGTTGATACGGATGGTGGGACGAAATTAATATAAACTATGTATGATCCTTGTGTTTGCTGAAACGTGAGCTTTCTCTTTCTCCATAAAAAAAAATGGTCTATTCGGAAAAGGCAAGATCAATTATTATCGTCGCTTTTTTCTTTTGCCTAAAGACTGGGCCAGGTTGGGCCTGATGAATTGACATATACTAAGCCCAAAGCACTTCGTATGTTACGTGACAGCTATTAATATTTTGTTTTGTCACCAGGAAGGCCCACTACCTAACAGCAAGACTTTTGCTGTTAGAAAAATTAATCCATAACATACTTGTTCCTTTTAAAAACATACTTTCTCTTGTGCTAAAAAAAAGAAACATACTTTTTCTTCCTACTAGATTGTTGTTTCTATAAGGTTCGCTTCAATACTTGCTCCTTGTATTCATTGTGCTATTTTTTTTAAGTTGTTGTAGATGAGGTGCAGCCAGAAACTTTTTTTTTTAATTCTACCCTGGTGATGGCGGCGCGGGCGAAGAGTAGTGCGCTATGTTTTATCTATATTAATTGCGTCTCTTGTGTCATGGAGTGATTCCAATTATTTTGTTATGTATTTAGGAGAGTGATGTTTAAATGTTCTGCTGTAAAACTCTATGAGTTATTAACTCTTTTTTGAAGTCGACTCTGTGTATGCAAGCTAGTGAGGTGTGTCATTCATGTAATGGTTCATCCTCTTAAGGAGGATAACCGGGTTAAACCCTTCCAATTGAGTCAATCAATGGATAGTAACCCAATTAACATGGTTTAGCTTGACTGCACGTTGATTAAGGACTTCTAAATTCTAGTGCAAGTAAATGCAAAATCGGAAGGAATATCAACACAGACGTGCATGAGGAGCGACGGGATTAATTAAGTTGCACTTACGGCAGCGGGAAGAGATGCACGACAACAGACACGCGCCCGCCGTAGTGGTCGACGATCTTCTTCAGCGCCGGCCACGAGTCATGGCTATCGGGGCAGACCGGGTCGAAGAACGCCTCTACCACCACCGTCTCTCCCCACGCCGGTGGCTTCCCGCCGTACACGAACCCGTCCGTCCTCGCCGGGATCGGGACCTGTGCGCTGCAGCCCCTGAACGCACAGTACCCGATGATCGCCAGGAGCAGAAGAGAGACACGTCGGCTGGCCTCCATCTCACACACTCTCCGTAGCGTACGTGCTACTAGCTTGGCTTCTTGAGCGTCAACTTATTCAAGCAGCACTATCTTGAGGTGAAGAAACTCTGAAGGACCAGAGGCAGACTGAACATTGTACACATACAAAGCATGTACGCTTAGAACTAGCGGGTGAGGACAATGTTCATATATAACGACGTGATCGAAACTCTGAAGGACTAGAGGTAGTGCGCAGGCGTGCAGCTGAGTTGCGCAGACACTGCGCCGAAAGTGAAGTTGGTGATGACGGCTACGTCTGAACGACATCATGGGAAGGGTGACATTCTGGTATATATCTGCGTCGAGAAAGGTGCCGGCGGCCCAGCCTGATATCATAAGGACGTTAAGATGATGGCATAAGTGACCAAGCCGAAATATGTACGTATTGTTATTTATGATCATAATGATCATTGATAGTATAGTCATTAGGACTAACGAGATTGACAACATTTCTAGTAGCTTAGAGAAGGCCGCCTTGGAGCCGGTCATATGGTTCCTGGCCCCATGTCCAGGACCCATCTCCCCCTTCTCCCCCTGATCTGCACGAACACCTTGGCACCTTGCCTTCGACGAGCTCGATGCGGGCGCGTGGCGGCGGCGCCGGCGGTGACGATGAGGGTCTGGATACGGCGGTATTGACTGGATCTAGTGCAGCCTCGACGTAGGCGAGAAGTAATGTAGGCTCGTCCTCATCCGCTGGGCCATGTGGGCCTGTCCCGGCTTCTTCATGGTCTCATGGACCGGCAATCTCTCGCCCAGTGGCCCATTCGGCCGCTCTTGCCTTCACGCGAACTGGAGGAGTTGCCGCCGGAGCCTTCCTGCTGGCGAGCCTTCTGGCGTGCGATCCGGTCAGCGCGTCGGTGAGCGGCTTGGGCTTGGCGTTCCTCTGCTCGAACGCCCGGAGACGCCCGGTGATCTCCTCGACTGAGATGGTGTTGAGGTCGAGGAACATCTCAATTGACACGGCCGCATGCGAGAGCTTCTCCGACACCACCTGCAGCATCTTCCTGACCACCTCGGCGTCGGTGATCTCGTCGCCGAGGGTGCGTAGGTTGTCGGCCAGAGACATGATTCACAACGAGAATTCGTCGACAGACTCACCACCCTTGAAGTGGATGTCGGCGCAGCTTGTCGCGGCACCGGTTTGTACCCTATAATTTCTTTTTCTTTTTTGTTGTCCGTAGCAACGTCATTGGGAAGTTTGCTTCCATCTGGATATCACAATGGAGTCGACATCGTTGATTTTTTTTTTTTTCCTGTTGTGATGGGGCAGGAAGACACTGAATCAGAGGAAATGAAATATCTGTCAGTCTCAGTCAGGCAAATGGTGACACCAGATTCAGACTCTTGCGCAACGTGCTGTCTATTCTATACGATTCGCAGGGAGGAGCACGAGCAGGGCACGCAAGATCGAGTCTTTAAGCGATGTAGGCAGTGCTTAGCCATTTTCAGAGCTTCAGACTTGTAGTATACAAATCTTGATTGTTATCTCTTTGCTTCATTTAACTCAGATCTCATAGGGCTTCAAGATGGGTGAAGCTGGTGAAATTCAGCTGCAGATCGCAGTTGCCTTTCTCTCTCAGTGTACTAGATACTGTGGTTAATTGAGAAAAACAAGAATTGACTGATTAGCCGGACATGCAGGTATCCGAGCCCAAGTGGAGACGATCATGGACATCGAGCCAGGAACGGAGGCGGTTTCTTCCAACCGCGGTATTGCAACTATTATTTGTCGAGTAGATTTCAGTATTGCACAGACAGTTCACCTGAATCAGAGGCTACCAAGCTTTAACATCTTTGGGAAGAACTAGTGAATCATTACTATGAAAGTGTGAATTCAGAGTTTCAGACTGGTATCAAATGGAGTGTCGTTGATAATACTGCATTGAACGCCTAAACTGAATGCGCACTGAGTGAGACGACGGATCCGTGAGTCATGACGTGAGTCGGAATGATCCCAGGCAAAAAAGACATGAGCTGATCTTTGCGTGACGTCACTGATCAAGCCCAAACGTTCTTCCCTTCCGCGCTCGGCGCTCGTTGCAAGCGCTAGCTGGATGGATGCACGAGGCTGACACGCGTCGCAGTGGTGCACTAATTTAAAACGAGATGCGCAGCGCCCCTCCTCTACCACACTTATCGCATCTACTGAACGACGACGCACCAAGTCGGCGGTGCCGCTGCCGTCGTCCTCGGCTCCGAACGGAATTCGGTGGAGAAAGCCCCGCTCTATCTCGCCGCCTCTTCTTCGCCGGAACGTCTCTGCTCCGCCGGCGAGGAGGTTGAGCTGCGCCGTCACCGTCTCTTGATTCCGACCGGAGCGGCCGGCCTGCTTCTGCCCACGGTGAGCACCTCTACGGGATCGCCTCGCCCATCCTCCTTCGTTTCCCCCAGTCAATTCCAGCCCTAGGCTAGAGAATCTCCGGCGAGCCGACGCGCCAGAGGTCCTCTCCGCCATGACCGTGAATCTCCCCGAGCTTTTGCATGAAGATCCCATCCTATTATGTCTGGGTAAAATAGTGTTTGGCCACGAGGGCACTCACAGCTCAAAAACGAGGCTTTTTTATGATGAATTGCCAGTATTGCCCTTAGTCCATGGCCCCCACATGTCATCCTCTCATTCCAACTTTTTATCCTTCGTGCTGCCCCTAATAATCCATGCCAAATATTTTACCATGGCTGGACATGGAGGCCGGCACGGTGCAGTGCGCAGCGAACTACATGGTAGCTCCTGAATCAGCTCAGTCAGGCAAATGTTGACATCATATTCAGACTCTTGCGCATCGTGCTGCACCTCTTGAAGGTTCATCTGTCGTTAATCGCTGTAGTCAGCCGCAGGACACATAACGAGTAACGACAGTGCTGTATGTGTAATTGCTCAGTCATTTGCAGAGCTTCAGACTTGTAGCATTCAAATCCTGATTGATACTATCTCTTTACTGCATGTCACTCATTTCTCATAGTGCTCCTTCAAGATGAGAGAAGCTGGTGAAATTCAGCTGCAGATCGCAGGTGCCTTTCTCTCTCAGTGTACTACTAGATACTGCGGTTAATCGAGAAAAACAGCAGCTGAAATGATGAGCCCGACTTGCAGGTATCCGTGGCCAAGAAGGTGGAGACGATCATGGACAGGCAGCCGGGATCGGGAACGGCGGCGGCGCACGTCCTCAAACCGCGGCGGCGCGGCGGGCGCTATCGAAACGGCGGCTCGCATGGTGGGCGCTGGTCATCGTCAACATCGTGTTCGTCCTCGCCGGGCAGAGCGTGGCGACGCTCCTCGGCAGGATCTACTACGACCATGGCGGCAAGAGCCTGTGGATGCAGACGGTGGTGCAGTCCTGCGGCACGCCGCTGGCCATCCCGCTGTTAATCTACTTCCGGACCACGAAGTCCTCCTCCTCCGTGGCGGCGGCGGTTTCTTCTTCCCGGCCGCCGGTGGTGAAGCTCGCCGCCATCTACGCCGGCCTGGGCGTCCTCCTCGCCGGAGACAACCTGATGTACTCGTACGGCCTCCTGTACCTGCCCATGTCCACCTACTCGATCATCTTGGCGAGCCAGGTCTCGTTCAACGCCGTCTTCTCCTACCTCCTCAACAAGGAGAAGCTCCGTGCTCTCGTCCTCAACTCCGTCGTGCTGCTCACCTTCTCGGCGGCGCTCGTCGGCGTCAGCCACGGCTCCGACGGGAGCAGCGGCAGCGACATCCCCAAGGGGAAGTTCCCGGCGGGGTTCGCGCTGACGCTGGCGGCGTCGGCGCTCTTCTCCCTGATCCTGTCCCTGATGCAGCTCACCTTCGAGGAGGTGCTCAAGAGCGACACGCTCGCCACCGTGCTGGAGATGCAGTTCTGCAGCAACACCGCGGCGGCGCTCGTGTCCGTCTCCGGCCTGTTCGCCTCCGGCGAGTGGCGCGCCATCGCCGGCGAGATGGCGGCGTACGACAAGGGGGAGGCGGCGTACGCGATGACGCTGGCGTGGACGGCCGTGTCGTGGCAGCTCTGCACGATGGGGCTCATGGGGCTCGTCGCCGCGGTGTCGTCGCTGTTCACCAACGTGATCGGCACGGTGGGCACGCCGCTGTCGCCCGTCGTCGCGGTGATCTTCCTCGGCGACCGGATGGACGGGGTGAAGCTGATCGCCATGCTCATGGCCGTGTGGGGGCTCCTGTCCTACGTCTACCAGCAATACCTCGACGACCGCCATGCCAAGGCTATGGAGAGAGGCGAGAAATCTGACCAACAGCTCCAAGCTACAAAAATCTCAGCAGAATAATGCTGGGAGTTTCCCCCCCTCCTCTTTGGTTTCTACCACGATCACATCGCAAATCTACTTAATTACTGTATGGAAGTTGCTGTCAACGCGAGTCAAAGATAGGCAAATATGACTGTTTTATACACGGGTGTTGACGCGTCATGCTTATGTGGCGCTCCACATGAGTGACGAAATTTACTCGCAGATGTGAAGTTGGAGGACCAATTTTGACTTTTGATAGTTTGAGGACGAAATTGACCATCGGCCAATAGTTAGAGGATGAGCTTGACTATTTTGCCATCCAGAACATAAAGAAGAGATATCATTGGCTTCGTGATTTAGAGCTCTGAGCTCCGATCCTCAAAAAAAAAAGCGGAGTGACAAAGTATTTTTACACATAGTGAGGCATTTGGCTCGCTCAGCGTCATCCCTCCACGAAAGTCTTCATCGGTGATGATGGGGCTTCATTGAAAGTGTAAAGAGAAGGATGAACACTCTATATTCAGCACGTACAAGAGAAGGATGAACATTTGATGTTTCCCAACACATGTCTGAACCTCTTTTTCTCTGTATGTTACTAGTACATTGGAAGCAGCCATCTTGCGCCCCTTAAAACACAGCACGAACTTGCTATAATATATAAGCAAAAACACCACGACATTTCCTGCCCATATGGCACCAATCTCTAAATTTTCCTGCAGTGATCTTACAACACTGCATTCCTATTTTACAGCAGCACATACCACGGACGGCTACATGGCCGGTCCCCAAAAAGACGATGAAGAGAGGACCTTATGATCTTTACTTCAAACTGGTTATCCACTACGAAACTTGCTGAAGACAATGCGAAAGCCGGAGGCAGATGATCTGAGCATTCTTCTGTTACGACTGTGGGACAATTGTGCCGACATAGCCAAGACCAACAACGAAGAAAGCTACGGATTGGAAGAAGAGGTAGATGTAAAAATGGTCCCTCCCATACGCAAGATCATACCATCCGCAGGAGAAGAGGAAGGTTCCCACACCGAGCTCCGTAATGTGCAGCCTGAATTTTGTTACTGAAAATTAGTTGCATGGATTAAGATAAGACTGGGAAAATAGTAGAATTAATCGCTCCGCACCTCTCCCATATCCTCATGAACTGTTTCCTGAGTCCTGCTTTATTAGCTGTTTTCATCTTCATAGCGCTGCCGAGCTTTGCTGTCACGACCCATTCGTTGGCCCTGCCAGCCTCTAACAAGCCGATTAATGTGGCTTTTGATCTGTGCAGGGACATGACGTTCTCAAAGGCGACCCAGAAGAAAAGCAAGTGAAAAGACCTGCAAAATTTGATGCCTTTATGGTTAGGTAATCATGTTGCCTGATCACCAAGGATCAGTAATTTCTGAGAACATTTCGTTCGCTTTGTAAGGTTAGCTAGATTTTTCACCTGGGAGTGCCAACAGAATTGAGAAGGGTGATGGCCGAGGGAAGGTATACACAGCCCCACTTTGGTATGCGGACCTCGGGGACGAAGATAGTTGCTGGGATGACGAGGCAGTAGAATGTAAAGGTTATAATATGTGCAATGATCTTGCGTATCAAGAAAAAGTTGTAGATGACATGGATCTTCTTCCAGATTGTCACTTTCTGCATCATAGTCAACAGCATGTAAGTTAGCAGCATGTCCTACTCAGCCTAAATTTCCAAATTCAGTCAGATGCACTGTGAGTGGAGAGTACTTAAATTCTTGAACTCAATGTTTGGACCGACCTTATTTGTTACAATCTCCATAAGCATTTTCCTGAACAGGTTTGCAGGCCCACATGACCACCTGTGCTGCTGGAACCGGAAAGCCTTGAATGTGCTCGGCAGCTCACTTTTCACCTAAAAATTGCACACATCATGGTTTAGCTTCACTTTCCTCTTGGGCAATCTGAATGTACTACTGACTCAAAAAAAGAAGAAATGGCTGCAATGCAATCATAGCAAGGCGGAAAGATGCATTGGATGGTATCTGAAATTATTGCAGGCCATGATTGGTATCAACTGTACCTGAACATCGCCGAGGTAGACAAACTTCCAGCCCTTAAGACTTGCCCGAATAGCTAGATCCATGTCCTCCACTGTGGTCCTGTCCTTCCACCCTCCGGCCTCATTTATCGCCGCAATACGCCACACCCCAGCAGTTCCTGGATTTTTTTTTTTTAAAAAAAAAGAGTCAGATGCTATGGACAACATGAGGAAAATGTGGAATTACACTTATGCATGGGAAAAGCACTGGATGTAGAATTACAGTTGTAGTTGCATTACCGTTGAAGCCGAAGAAGGCGCAGACGGAGGAGCTGGCTTCCTGCTCCACCTTGAAGTGGTAATCCAGGGACATCTCCTGCATCCTCGTCATCAGGCACTCGTCCGCGTTCACTGATGATCACCACAAGGACACCAATCAGATACAATCATGAATTATCCTTCATCATTTATCGGTGTCCTTATAACCAGGAGTAATACAAGTGACAATGAATACTGATGCATCGGACCAGCACTGCCGTGGACACATGTGCACGGTACTCTGTCCCTTTGTTCTGTCACTTTTGCTAGGTTAGACAAGAGGCCCAATGGACCAGCAGACCAAGCAATGTGCCTGCCGTCAGGCTGGTAAAGGAAACCAGCTAGTCCTACTAGCTCTCAACAAGTTACTACAGCTGAAGGCATCTCCAAAAAAGAAGTTTCAATCAACCATAAAGAGAGAAAAGAAAAAGTTACAGATAAGCAGGATTAGTGCTGAGACTCCCCGTTTAGATTGGTTCAATTTCACTGTTCATTCACACTTTCATTCCATTAAAAATCGTGATACCTCTCATAAAATTTTACTATAGTAAAATTCTACAAACTTTCACTATCTAAACAAGCCCCAAGAGCATACCCAGGATCAGTGTCCGTCCTTAGTACTTACATATTCAGTCTAGTGGTCCTTACTCTAGTAATTCAGTTGCCATTTTCGATCCATATATTCAGTTCAGTAGAGGAAAACCGAAAAGAGTATCATCTCATCGGAATCGAGTCAAGATTACCCTAGCTTTAGTTTACTCCACCAACGAATATTCTATGCCACAACAACTTCCCTAATAAATCAACCACGCTTTTGTCTGGATCTGGGACGCGCCCTCCTCTCCATGGCTCTATATATATGATATCATATGGTATGGGGCTCCGACGGCACTAACTAATTGCAGCTTGATGACCGTGTTCTTTATGCTCCCCACTCTGATGAGAGGCCCAAGGAGAGTGAGAGGCTTTTAGGGCACACAGGGGTGGCGTGCCCCGCGCTGCACCAAAGCAGAGACACGGCGGGTCCCGGTGGCGGTCAATTACGCCTGCGTCCCCGGGATCACCGACGGCCAGGGCCAGCCATGGCCCGCCGGACCGCGCCACATGGCCGCAGAAAACCTGTCCGGCTCCGGCGGCAATGGACGGACCGAGCGTGGGCCCCACCGGACACGTACCCGCAGTTCCTCAGTTTCCTGTGGCTCCGGAGAGAGACTTGTCACAGGGATAGGCGGAGAGAGTGGGCACAGATGGAGTAGTGGGTGAAGCAGCTCGGGTAGTCATGAGTGTAGTGTAGCAGCTTCACCCATGGAGTGGGCGACGCATCAGTCCGACGTGGTAATGTGGCATAGCACACAGGCAGCTCGGTCAAGAATGAGGAGGAAAAAAAAAACTCCTCTCAGCCGTGGCACGAGCGAATATGCCTACTGGGAGGGGGATCCCGACACAGGCCCCAATAGTAAACGGCCTGCAGGTGCAGGATCACAGGCGGATCGCCACAAGGCGAGCAAATTAAAACCCCAGATTAATAGTAACTGCACCCGCGGCGGCAGCGGGTCACCGACGACCCTAGCCGACGGCGACATCGCTGCCAAGGCCGGATACCCTGCCGACGGCGACAGCGACGGCGGCGAGCCCAACCCCGGCCGTCCGCTGGCGTTTTGGACACGACAAGAGCCGCGTTCGGGGGTGTGATCCCCGGCGCGTCCTCCGCGGTCCCCGGCGGAGGAGGAGGAGGAGAGATCCGTAGAATCCCAACGGAACCAAACACCCACGACGATGGTGACGCCACCGGCGGTCAGGATGGAGATCCCGTGGCCGCCGACGCACCCCGTGACACGCACCCAGGCCGCGACAGCCCCACGAGGGAGAGGATCCCATGCCATGCCGCCGCTGTCACAGGCGTGTGAGCCGCGCGTGGGCAGGGGCCCGACGAGGTTAGGATTATCCCAACCACTTGATTAACCACCAACGGCAGAGATGTGACCGTGGTGCCGTGATGGCAATGCGAAGTGCGCGAGACCGTCGGTGGAGTTGCCGTGCGATCCTGACCTTTCGGACCTTCTTGTAGTCCGACGGCACAAGCTAGGCTAGCTAAAACCACCAGGCCCGAAAGTCAAGGCCGTTTGACACGTGCCAGGGGCCCCAAAAGTCAATCGCACACCCCCGGTTCTTTAGCCCCGTCCGTACTTTTAGGCGCATCATCAGAAGCCCGTCATTATCCTACCATAACCTCCGTCCCAAAACTTACGTTACCGCCGACAAAAACAAACAAGACCAGACCACGGTAACACCAGCACAAACACAAGCTTGTAACACACGGAAGGTAGTAATTAAGCTAGTAGTACTAGTTTAGTATCAAGCAAAAGAAGGAGAGTAAAAAAGAGAGGTTATTACCGAATCTCCATCGGGCCTGGACGAGTGCGATCTCCGGGTTGTGGACGAGGTAGGGGATGGTGCGCTTGAGGTAGTCCGGGTCGGGCTGGAAGTCGGCGTCGAAGATGACCACGTACTCGCAGTCGCGCACGTAGGCGTGCCGCATCCCGGCACGCAGCGCACCGGCCTTGTACCCCTTCCGGTCCTCACGGATCTGGTACGTGATGTTGATCCCCTTCCGCGCCCAACGCTCGCACTCCAGCCGCACCATCTCCTGCTCCATCCCCACGCAATTACATATTTATATATACTATGTTCACCTTCTTACCAGAGTACTACTAGTAGTTATTACTCACTCACTCCACTCCAAATAATGCCAGTTAAAAAAAAAACATCCTTTTGTTGCCAGTAGTGATTAACCGCTGGGATTAACGAACTATTACAAGTGGAGTACATGCGATGCAATTGTACGTACGGACACAGTATCATCACAGGGGGTGTCTCGGCCAATGCAGAAGAGTTACCATTGCCAAGGCCCATCCTTCTCTAACAAAAACTCTAAAAAAACAATGGCGGGATCCAATGCGAGACAAGCCAGCCCAAGCGAGCTCTCTCTCTCGGGCGGCCGGTCAACACCCAGCACGGCCTTTGCACGTGCCTAGTTTAGTGAGAGCAAGGATCTTTAGTTTTGTTCGGAAGGGAGGATCAGGTACACTCCATCCATCCATACGCTTAATTACCGGGTCATTATTGCCCCCCACGTCCCCCCAGCCAATTTAATGCTCTCGGAATGGCACCACGACACGCAGTGTGGACAATCCAGTGTGCCGTAAAAGATTTCCTTTTTATTGCGGCTGTGTGCTGCCGCGAGATATTTTTTTGGACCGGTTTTTACTACTGCTGTGCTGCTACATTATGGCGTGATTTAATGTTGCCCACAATGAAGGGGAAAAAAATGAACCCGAGATAATTGAGAATCCATAGCCACCAAAAATAGTGAAAGGATGAGATCATGCCTATTTGCCTTGCCAAATCTTTCCCGGTTTTTCCCTAATCTGCCACGCCATTTTCTCTATGCTTAAAACACGCGTAATTCTATGCTTCGAACACGGAGCCTTTTTTTTTTTTTCTTCCACCCTTTCAGTTCAGCTGTTGTAAAAAACTTGTGCGGAAGCTTTGTGGAGTGTGTGTACCGTGAGTGACGTGGTGCGGTGAGGGTACACGTGAGTTTTTTTTACTTTTTCATTGCAAGCGCCAGCAGGCAGGGAGAGAGTGGTAACCTCAGCCACAGCGGGGGAGAGGGCCGTAGCATGATGCGACTTGTGTAGCGTGAGTAAGCGTGGTCGGGGCCAGGCCTGGCAGGATGCCCGGGCGCTGCGGCCTCTTTCAATTGGGGACAAGAAAGTAAAAATAATAATAAAAAAAAGGCCCTTCTTGCTCTCCTCGGCAGTCGGCACGACTTTTTTTATTATACCTTTTTACTATGCCTATTCTACCCCTCTACTACACCACTCCGTATCAATGGCCACCACCCACCGACAGCGGGTAGAAGAAGGACTGAAGGTGGCGCTGCTGCTGATATGATGTCAGATCAGCGCATGATTAGCTCCCTAATGATGCCGTTAATTACGTATCCTCTCTCATTATCTCATATGGCGTGAGCTTTATTTTTTTTTACCTTAATCACTTGGTCCGTGGAGTCGTCGAGCACCTGCACCACCAGCTTGTCCGACGGCCATGACAGCCCGCACACCGCCCCGATCGACAGCTGGTACACCTGCAACACCGCCACCTCCAAACGTTAATCCGAAATCCACTCCACTGAAATCCCCTCGCTCTCGAGCTCGAGCTCCCATCAATGGCGCGCAATGCCGGTGGAGAGCAGAGAGAAATTAACAAGAGGGTGGTAGGGGGTTACCTCGCGCTCGTTGAACATGGGGATCTGGACGAGGACGGAAGGGAAGGCGGAGGAGCCGAGCTCGGGGTCGTCCTCGGGGAGCGGGTCGCATCTGTACCTTCGCTCTGGGCGGAGGCGGAGGAGGCGGACGCCGGCGATGACGACGCCCATGTAGAGGCGCTCGAGGAAGAGGAGCACGGACATGGTGAGGCACACCGCCACCGCAAGCCTCAGCAGCGGCACGATCACCGGCGCCCGGACCTGCGACCACGCCTCCGGCAGCCCCGCCGCCGCCGCGTCCATGGCTGCTGGAGATGGAGGCCGCGCCGCGCGGAGGCAATGCGGCCGCCGGCGAGGTGGGTGATGGGGGTGAGGGGTGGTGGGGGCGTGTTGGGGCGCGGGCGCGGGGGCTGCGGGGAATGGGAGTGCGGGAGAGTGAGGGGGGTTTATAGAGGCCGACCACGTGCTTAGCGCGGCATCAGGGGGGAGTAGGCGTAGGGTTTTTTGTACACCCTGCTCACACACAGTGGAGTAGTACTACACTTGCTAATACTACAGCTCTCACTTCACTTGTTCTTTTTTAAACAAAAAAAAATGCATTTCGAGAAGGGCTTTTTAAACACGAAACTGGGAATAGTTTAGGGTGGGCTAGTGAGATATTTGGGAGTGCGGCAGCTGCAACTGGCGCCAAAAATACAGATCCATGGGCGCCCTGAATAAGAAAAGGCGGGAGCATTGTCGACTCCATGAGGTCTGCTGGCATGGCAACCAAGGCAACCAAGAACGAGTCTCACACTCACCGACGGTCTCGCTGAGCATATTCACTCGGCACCACCAGCGCTGTTCCAGCTCGCCAGAGGGCAATGATATTTTTTTACACGGCCTCTACACTGTTGACCTGTCAAAGTGTCAATGAGGTGGGGTCTGGGGATCCAAGGCCCGCGGCGCCGTGACAGTAAAAAATTAAAAAAGAAAATAATTGCATGATTGCCTTGAGACCCAGATAAGAGGCGACGGTAAGACATGGCACAGATGGGGATAATAACAGTGAAAAGAGTGAGCCGATTAGGCCATCATTGTCGCGGCGGGGGCGTGGTGGTGGCCCCCCTGGCGAGAGGTGTCGGTGGCGAGGCTGGAGATGGCTGGTGTACTGGTGGCTGAAGCACGAGCTCATGGGGCGTCAGTTATGCCGGTTCATCCTGCTGGTTGGTTGGTTGGGGAATCACGGAATCAGTTACTTCTTCGTCTTGGTTACTTGCCGGTGGTAGTTCTGTGATTGAGTGAGCGAGTGCAGGTATCACTTTTGGAGGCATTGGGATTGGCTTCCATTTAGGCAAGCAAAAAGGAGCAGGTCTAGATAGAGAAACAACATTAGTACAAAAGGACAGTGTCAATGCAAAAGAGATTAGATTAGATTAGATGACGACGAAGCCACCAAGTTCCTATGTAAATGCAGGTCGGGCCATGTCTGCTCCCCCTGATTTTGTCGCAGCGGAACAAAGAGCTTTTTCGATCCCCCTGATTTCGCCAAAATTCCCGAAAACCAAAGACGAGCCGCTAGCCAAAATCAGCCCGGGCCTTCTTTTCAGCATCAGCGCACAGAGAAGAAGGAAAAGAAAAGCTCCCCACTTGGCCTTGCTTTTGTGACGGGCACACACATTGTCCACAGGACACGGCATTAAGACTGGGGTTATGTTTCCTCCCGGCGCGGCCACATGCCAAGTTCCGGCTTCTCTCTCTCTCTCTCCTGGACAGATTAGTAGGTTATTATTCAAACGTGGCTCGCGGCTCTCGTCGCCCTTAGCCGAAAAAGCGCTGCGCGATGGTGTCCAATACGGAAAGAGAGATCGGCGTCACGGCCAGCCATTGCATTCCCGTCGGCACCGGGCCTGTTCATGAAGGCGACCTTGTTTCTTAATCCAGTCATTGCATGTGTGGCATGGTAGAGTGGAAAAAAAAAACATGAGCTCCTCGGTGATGATGCGTGAAGAAACACACAGGCAGAGCATGTAGCATGTGCTGTAATAACCTGATGCCCCCAGGTTATTACTGGGAGTATGTGGCTTAAAACCGAGCTGGCCGGGCTTAGGTTCCGGGCCGCTGGCCCTTGCAGGCCCAGGTACGACATTTCAAGGTTAAGTAGGGGCCTGAAAATCTGAAATGGATATGATCTAACTAGGCAACACGTTTTCCTTTTATGTGCATGTTTATGTTCTCCCCTTGATAAGCTATTAGATAGCAAGACAAATTTTGATTATCATGGCCGTGGCTGAAACGTAAGCGAGTTAAAGACTAGTATTTGATATTAAAAAAAGACCTAGTGTTTGGATTGCCACTATGGTAAGTTGGTAACCATGCAAAAGTATCCCTTTTTATTATGTGTAATTCCACGTGTAAATGACGCTTTAATCATCATATCCTGGCTAATATGTTCTTGAATTACATATTTAACTGCATGAGATACAAATGGTCTAAAATGGATTTGAAATAACCGGAGATATTTTGTCTTAAATGAGGTTTATCAAATCATTATATGTGTCTTATCTCTAAGTGCCAACTCAACAATGCATTCCTATATGTGCATGGCCAAGCTCAACACAGATACCCATTTAACGTGTCCAAATCTTGATAACACACTTAACTAGCAAACTATAATGGATATAGTATAGAAGATCGAGGCTCATCTTTCTTCCCTTCTTTCTCTACCTTTTCATCTTCTTACTCTTCTTTCTTCTCGAGAGGAGGGGCTCAATGTTCGTGGGAAGTAGAGAGGGGGCTTAAGCCCCTCTACATGTATGGATCCAAGCCTGCTCATACGCCAAAAACGGATTATCAGCTAGTAGATTGCAATCTAGAGACCAAATTATCGTAGTCGCCATTTGGGGGCCAACTAAATCATAAAAGTCCATATCAAGTCGTGCAAATATCTAGTCTAAAACGAATGAAAGTAGTTGGAAAAAACTTTTGGATTAAAAATGAAGAATCGGAAAAGAGAAAAAAAATGTTGTGAAGGATTAATAGAAACGGATGGGGAAAGAGGAAGAGAACGGGAGGCATGTGAGAGGGGAGGAGGGGGTGGGGCGCGTATGGACCGATTGGTCAAACAAGTCGCTTTAAGAACTTCAGGATAGATTAAGGAAGAGGTAAAATTTTCTTACTTTCTCCTACTTATTAAATTTGGCATTAATTGATTCTTGTATGCGCATGCACATACCAAATAGAACATAATGACTTGTTTTTTAAACAAAATTTGAATCTTAGGATGACTTTTTTTTCGAAGGGAGTAAGTCAAGCCTTAAGGTTGACATAGATTTAAGCATGAAGAAGAACGTAAAAAAAACATAATATCTTCTGCCCACATCGTTGTTGCTCTTAGGATAAATAGAAAACGACTACTTAACACCCCCCCCCCCCACATATGGGGATGGAACACATCACCAGCCCAAACTACGAAATTGACTTTTTTACCCTCTAAACTCTTTAAAACTAGGAAATCACCCCTGAAGCGATTTTTACGGTTCTACAGTAACAGTGGTTTTGTATTTTTTTATTTCGGCTGAATCTTTGGAAAATCATAGTAAATTACAGATAAATCATAAAATAGGAAATACAATTTTATTGGACTCCACATGAGTATGTCTATATAGTAAACATATAATATAGTATGCATTAGATTTTTTTTCCTATGATAAATTCAAGCTGGACCGGCTCGGGGTGGCCCTAGTTCTAGCCCGGCCCTGGGAGGCCCAGCTAAAGAAACAACATTTCAAAACGGTCGTGTACAGTGGGCCCAATTGGACCGGGCCTATGTAGGCGACGACACGACGTTTACTCGTCCTGTTTGGTAGTTTCACAGGGATTTCCGCAGAAATGGTGGCGTGGAGTGAGACGCAGACGAGGAGCTTTACCAAGCCATGGCGAGCCATGTGCCAAACCGATCGTGATCCATGCCTGCGTCTCCGCGCGGACGTACGCAGCCGCTGCCGGGGTCGGTCGGCACTTGACATTGACGCGCAGGCAGCGTAGCTTGTCTGACCTGATGCATCCCGGGGGTTTGTACCTGAATCCAAGATTGCATCGGCTCGAGGGAGAGAAGACCTGCTGACATGCAGCAGCGATCTCAGATCTTGTTACTGCACACTACCACTTTCCGTGCTGTCAGTACGCCCAGCCTTGGCCTTGATAAGCGGCGGCCATGTGAAAGTCATTTGGTGAGCTCTGAATTGGATGTTCTCCTCGGCAGATGTTTCCAAGAGAGGTATTGGGCCTGACCTCGTCACAAGGCACTGATTACGCTAGCAACGGCCAGAAGATGACATGCCATCGTTTTTGTTTCTCGCCTAACGGTTTCTATGATGCCGAGAAGTACGCGTTGACGCTCCTTGGTCTGTCCTGACCGACGTAGAAAGGCTGCCCTGTAAAATTGCTTGATCTGGAGAGTCACTGATAGGAGGGAGATCGAGGAACACCCGAGCATGATGAGCATGTGGCAATGGCGCACTTTATTCCCGGATTGAGAGCGAGGCAGCGACATCCATAGACGGAAGAGGATGGCTATAATGTTATGCCAATTGGAGTATCGTGTAGTGGTAAGTTGTTGTCTGATGAAGGGAGCACCTTGCCGTTTGTCTGAACTTTCAGGAACTGTTGGGGGGTAATGTACTGTGCGTCGTTCGCCGAGAGCCCAGAGGCCCCTGTTTCTCGCAATCTGTGCCACCGTTTCCCAATTCCCTCGTCCCTGGCCCCACCCATGGACACCAAACTCACCATGGCGTCCGTGCTGGCCGCTGCTGATCTCGGCAGGATTTGGAAGCACACTCCAACTACTCCTGCTTTGCAGCTTGGGTTATCGCCTGACAGCGACGCCAGCCCAACCCACATCTCAATTCAGTTCAGCTTACGTTTCACTTTGACGAGTTGGAAGTCCAGTTCAGTTCCGGTCTCCGGATCGGCCTTTGATGCGGCGAGACATGTCTCGTCGTCGCAATCCGGAAGAGAGTTAAATGCGTTGTCTTTTGGAAGGTCGGAGTCCAGCTCAGTTTTTGGACTTGATTGGATGCCGATGAGATGAGATCGCAGCGGAAGTATTGGGTGTGAGAGTTGATGGTCTCCAAAGGGATGGCAGCGAAAGCGTTCCATTCCCGGCACAGCTCAGGAGGGAGTGGGAGGAGCATCTGCATCGCCACCCTCTTGTGGCAGAAAGGCAAAAGGAGATAGGAAGGATCCATAGCAGATGGCTGCCGGTTTTCTGACGGTTAAAGCAGCTACTAGTAAGTAAACTGTGCTCTTTTCAGCCGCAACCACACCGTGACACCGAGCTACCACCGACAATCAGACCTTAACCCACATGCCAATTTGCTGCTACGTAGAACTCCCTCGATGCAGTGTACAATTTACCGCCGTTGTTTATGCCCCAAGATCAACGCATCTGAAAATTCTCAGGAACGACAGTGTTTCACTTGGAGATTGAGAGATTCTTCTTGGTTCTTGTTGTGCGTTCATCTGGCCGTCCGGATTCCGGACGTGGCTTTTCGCTATTCCCTTCCGTGACAAGTCACCGAGAGGCATCTGAAAAGGAGAAGCGACGCCAACTTTACCCCTTTTCTTTACACGGCTCTCGAGCAGAGCAGATTGCTCTCGTCTCGCCCCGTCTCATGCTCATCTCGTGCGCGTGACGGGATGATCTCTTGGGCTCGTCGTCCCGGCGGGCCTAATCGTGGCCGTGATGTGCGGCGGAGCCCGCAGGTGAATTTGCCGGCCATTAAAATCGGGGAGGCCATGTGGCGCCGACGCCGACGCCGCGAATGGGAGAGGTGCACGTCGCGCGTGAGATAGCGTAACGTGAGCGAATAAGCATGGTGGATTGGTGTTGGTGGTGAATTGGCCAGGTTTTATTACTACTACAGTAGTAATCTTTTGGTGGTCACGTTCACGTCACGTGTGTGTGCCTGGGGCTGGGGTTTGTTCTTGTGATCTTGTGCTCAGGGGGTCCAGTCCAGGGGACCTAACTGTTGGCCGGATCTCACTCTCACCGTTGCGTTGGTGGGTTCAAACAAGAAACCTGGACAGTATAAAAAAAAAAAAGAAACCTGGACTGGAAGCAAGCAAGCAAGAGTGTGCTTCCAAATGCCCAATGTGTTTGGGTACAGGCTGCACAAGAGTGGGCTCGCGAGCGAGAGTAGAGAAGCGTGGGGCTTGTGGCGTGGGCTGTCTGTGTCCACATCGAATTAAGCACTATGGGCTGGGCTGGGCTGGGCTGGGCAGGGCAGGAACTCTCCTACTGTACTGATGCAGACGCGGGGCAGCGGGGGCGAACGCCTCCGACACGGGCCGCCAAAACACCAACATGCAACAATGAGGAACATTTTTGGCGCGCTTCGCCTGTTCCAGAAATATAAAAAAACAAAAACAAAGCAAAAGACACCATGTCCAAAAAGAGAGCTCGGGTTTCCCTATCTTTGCATCCGTAAACATGCGTCCGTTTTTGTAAAAAAAAAAGAAAAGAAACTTCTTCCCCAAATTAACATGACATTTTGCTAAATATCTGACCGTATGAATGCTTCAGGACTTAAGAGTTTCTTATATTAGCTAACCCTTCAATAAAGTCACACCAATCCCATCATACAAATAAAGAAAAGGGAAAAGTCTATTTTTCACCCTTTAATTGTTACAAAAGTCTGGTTTCAACTTTAAACTACAAAACCAGATATTAAAGGTCCTTCAACTATCCAAACCATGCAAAATTGACCCTTTGGGTGGTTTTGAGGGTGGTTTTGGATTTTCTAAAAATAGTAGAAATATTATTTAAACTTTAAAAAACCATAACTAATTCATTTTGGACCCGAAAAAAATGAAATCAGTTTCAAAAGTTCTCGTAAAATGTAACCAACTTATTGGCACACCATTTAATATTATTTGGGTATTATGTATTTATATTACTAGTGTCTTATTATTTTTTAAAAAATAATTAGAATAAAGATAAATAATATGCAAATAACTTCTAATAGTGCACCAACATGTAGGTCACATTTTTAGAAAAATATTTGCACCAGATTCTATTTTTTCTAGTTCAAAATAAATTAGTTATGAATTTTTTAATACAAAATTATTTTTTAATTTTTTTAGAAAATACAAAACCACCTTCAAAACCACCCAAAGGGCCAATTTTACACGGTTTGAATAGTTGGAGGGTGTTTAGTGTCCGGTTTTGTAGTTGTGGATTCAAAATCAGACTTTTGTAATAGTTGGAGGGTGAAAAATAGGCTTTTCCCTAAAGAAAATACCTCGTTGCATTCAGTAAATCATAGCACTGCGCACTAATCATCTACGTAAGATGGAACACACAGAAGCAGATGATGTAGACTCAGTTCGCTCAATGTTACCGAGGTGCAGATGTGAGCTCTGCCTCTTGGAGCGGCCTCTCGACTCTCGAGCTGTAGTGTACCGTGCTTGTTGCTTCCTTTTATCACCAAGTTTGGGGACAGAAATCAACATTAGACATCACATGCTTCTTGCTTGGCGTTTGAATCGCAGACAGAAATAAAGAACCAACTTTGCTGACCTGTTACCAACCAAACAGACCCTGCAGCATTAAACGATCGAACACAGGGCAACCTGAAGGAGTGGAACCGGAACATGAGAAGCAAATCAAGGTGTGAGCCGCTCGCGGAGCGAAAACAAAGTTGTCAACTATTCTTTCACTGTGCAACATTCTGTAGCGGATATACATATACAATAAATGGTAATGGGACGGAGCAAATTTGGGAGAAAGCTGATCTCATACTGCTGATTGAGCAAAGGTTGTATTATAAGTTTATAACTGGATAATCCCATGAGCAAAACCATCCATTAGAGTCCAGCAATTATTTGCATATTTTCAGATCTTTACAGGGGAATCTGACGTCTAGGTGCCCTCCCCACAGCCATGTGAAGTGTAGAAGCACCGAGCAAGCTTGCAGCAGCCATGCACCAAACGATTGCCGCCATAGGCAGAGGCATAAACAAGGCAATCTTGTAGCAGAACATAATAGTGAGGAGTGTGGTCAGCATCCACACGGACACCCTCAGGTTCCGCCTGAGAAATGCGTTGGGTGGGTCATCAGCAACCTCAGTCTGACTGTAGAAGAGCAGGACGATGTCCAGGTACGAGAACACCACGAAGGAAATGGCTCCCATATCGTCACTGAACTTGTACGCCGCCATGGCTGAGTTGAAGGTCAGGAACACAAAGCCAATCACCGTGGGAAGCAATGGGAAACGGTGGCAGCGGCCTTCGGGAACGGGCTGCATCGGTTGTTGCTGGCCTCCGTCCATGGCTAATGTTCGGCTGCTCTGAACTTGACGCCAATCTACAATAAACAGAGGCAACGCAGAGTGGTCATATCGATAGTTGTGTTCATTTCAGACAATAGTGGGTGAATAATATCCAGCTCTCTAGACCTACCTGATATAGTTTCATAGTTTTATTATTGTGCTGCGTATTTTTCTCGCTTCTTCTACGAATCATGAGCGACGACACAACGACCAACGCAAAACCAAAGAGAATAGTGACATAATAACAGGATGAAAAATTACTGGTAGATTGAGCACGAATGCAACTGTCCATAGTTTACTAAAGCAAAAATGGCATTAACTAAGGTTGGCATATGCTGAATATGTTTTTCGGGTTAAAGAAGGCACACATTCTAACTGAATATACTTGATATTTCTATTTCCAAAACTATGTTAGTGTTTATTTCTATTTCTAACGAAAACATTTAATTAATCCTCTAGGAAAAGCATGAAAAGATCAAAGGAAATTTAGCTCGACATTCTTATTGAGGACTTAAGGTGTTACAAAAAAAAAAACACATCCCAATTCGATCATGATTATACCAAAAAAATAAAGCTTATTAGCTTTTTACTCGAATATGAAAAGGAACGTAAATTCTTTTATTGTGCAATACACTTAACAGAGACTAGATCCAGGTGAGCAGAAATGATGGGTAAAGTCCTATAATTGAGAGCAAGCAGCTAAGTGAGAGAAATTCAATTAAAAGTCTGCTATGTTCATACCAGCTGGTGATGCACTGACGATGCGGCGGCGGTGTCGCGAGAGCGAGGGGAGCACCCGACCTTGTGGGAGCACTCACGAGGTGGAGCGATGCGAGGAGAAAGAGGTAGCAGCGAGATGTATATATAGGGGCGATCTCTGTAATATGCTTGATCACTGGTGTTTCCTTTTTGGACTGGGACAGCGATTGAACGAGTGCTAGAGGGGGAGGGGGAGGGAGAGGCGGCTGTTGAAGTTAACATGTGGCTAATCGGTTGCACAGATGATAAAGCATAAATCTAGGACAGAGACACTTACATACTAACATGAGGTAATCCAGGGCTTTTGACGAAGCATGCACATTAACAAGGCAATACGGCTTCTATAGCATCCAAGCAAAAGCTTTAACTGGATCTTGATTTCCTAGCGACGGCTTTAACTGGATCTTGATTTCCTTCCCGCTGGGCACTGTCTCATAGTGACAACTGACAAAGATCGTTAAGGGCTCCACTAGACGATCAAGGGGTGCCAACTGTGAATTGGAAAAAAAAAAAGGTGGGGATCGGAGTGCGGAAGGGCCCACGCGTGGATAAGCTGAGCATCCCGCGGCCGCCTGTACGTGGAGCGCCTCGCCTCCGCAGCGAAGTTCATTTGCTCGGCTCTAACGCTGTCAGCCTCCCACATCGAACATTACTCCCTCCATTAAATCAGGACTCTTGGAACCAAACCATCTCAAATTTGACTAAATTTAACAGAGTAATAATATTTATGATACCAACTAAATATCATTAGTTTCTTCATTAAGTATATTTTTATACTATGTCTATTTGGTGCCATATATCTTTGTGATCCATTTTGTAATTTTGACCAAATATAAAATAGTTTGAGTCTAAAAAAAAATAGAATGAGAGTACTTATTAATTTGGAGGTCTCGTCAATTTATCACAAGCTACTCCCAGTGAATTTTAAACAAACTGTACTATGTAGCTTATACAGGATTGGTGGTAGTACAACACAATATTTAGAAGAGTCAGCTAAGGGGACATACGTACATATTCAGTATGAAGGGTCGGCTGCTGCCACGAATTCAGAACCAAAATGGATTATGGCAGCTTCAAATCTTCAATCAATGAATGTTTTTCTTCCCTACAGCCGAGCCGAGCCAACGAGGGAAATGGAAGCCAAGCCGAGCGAAACGACGAGCCAAGAGCACTCGCAGTCGCAGGCGGGCGTTGGTCGTGGGAACCGCTTGATGCCACGTGGCGTACATCTAGCTTGCTTCCGCATGGAAAGTTTTTTTGAACGTACTTCCGCATGGAAAGTGGCCTGAATTAAGTTGGTTTCCTTTTTGAAGCTAAACATTTTGTACCTTGAATTATGGGGGGCTTTTATATATTGTCGAGTGTTGGGGACAACTGGCCACACTCAATTTTTTACATGCGCAGATGTGGTGGGCCCGCTGTCTCTCTCCACCTTTCGTTTTTTTTTTTTTTTTTTTTTTGCATCTGCCTCCTTTCTTCCTCCTCTGCCCAGCGCACCCAAAAAGGACATGGCCGGCGGAAGCTCAGCGTTGACCACGGCGAGCCATGGCAAGCGGCGCGATGGAAGTGGCGGAGACGGAGGCTCGCCATCGATCCGGTGAGCATCCAGCGGCATTCGGGGTTACGGGTTAGGGTTCGTGGTTGCTGGCGGCCATGGCGGCGGTGGCGGCAGTGGGAGGTGGCGGAGGAGGGGTAGGAGGAGGTTGCCGCAGGCGCCGGTAGGGGTCATGGCGCCGCGGTGGGGAGGTGGACGGCCTGGGTGGCAGCGGGGACGAGGAGGCTGGAGCGAACAGCACCCCTTGGATCTCGATCTGACGGTGGGATAATTGTGTGTCAGCAGTACAGCTGAACAGTTAGTGTTCTATAGCTCTTTCCCCCGATGGGAATACCCAACCTCGAAATCATGGCTCCGCAACTGTGGGCTGTAGTCATGTACTGAACTCTACTGGTCTCACGCGCAAGGCCTGCCATAACTTGGGCCGCATAAGCATAACCTCCTACAAACAAGTGAACAACACCAGATGATGGTTGAGTGGTTGCTGCTGTCTGCTGCACAGAATGGATCCTGTTCTGTTCTTCCTGCTCCTCTGCTGTGTTGGTTTGCTGCCGGTGCCGGGCGTCGAGAGAAGATCACGGATAGCATCATTCATCCATGCTGGTACAGATCAAGGATCGCCAAATCTCGCGACGCTTGCAATGGCACATAAAATGCATCGGCACACACCGTTGGCGACAACACAGGCAACGCCATTCGCAATCTCATCTGACAGCATTTCATCCAACAGACGAACACATGACCTGCACAAAAAAACGGTGAACCAAAAACAGAGCTCCTCTTCTCTCCACATCGACGACGACGCAACGCAACCCTCGCTCGTATCGAAGGAGACAGACACGCACGCCACGCGTGACATCCACAAGGAGACGCCTGAAAACTAGCTGCTCAGCTCACCCGAGCGCCTTGAGAATCTCCTCGGCGCTGCTGGTGGTGAACGCGCCACCATCCTCAAGGTTGAGCACCTTGACAACACCATCCTCAGCCAACAGCGCGTACCTCCGCGACCTCACCCCAAGCCCGACGGGCTTTTCGGAGAGATCCATCTCGACCCCCAGCGCGCGGGTCAGCTCCAGGTTGCCATCCGACAGGAGCATCACGCCGGCGTCGTCGGCGACCCCGAGCGCCTCCTTCCACGCCTTCAAGACGAACGCGTCGTTGACGGACACGCACGCGATGGTGTCGACGCCTCTCGCCCTCAGCTCGCCGGCCTTCTCCACGAACCCCGGGAGGTGCTTCTGCGAGCACGTCGGCGTGAACGCACCCGGCACCGCGAAGAGGACCGCCTTCTTCCCCGCCGTGAGATCCGCCACCGTGACGGTCTTCAGATCCCCGTCTTCGAAGTAGGATAGCGTCGCGTCGGGGAGCTTGTCGCCCACCGCGATGGCCGCCGCCACGACGGCGCGCCTCCGAGTTGTCCTCGAGGCTGTGGCGGCGCGGAGGCGGAGCCCGGGCCCTGCGGGGGAGGTGGTGAGGCGGCGGGAGGAGAATGAGAGGGAGGGGGAGGAGAGGACGAACCGCCTGCAGGCCGCCGGGGAGAGGGATGCTGTGGTGGTGGTGGCCATTGGAGGATGGAGGTGAGGTGCTCGACGAAATGCTATCCTGCTTGGGTTGGGTTTGCGGCTGCAGGGCGCGAGGCGTGATTTGTGGCGTGATTTGTGTGGTTGGTTGTCGTGTCGGTGTGTGATGCGTGGGGCGAGGGAGGAAACAGGTGGTGCACGGCGGGCTGGATTGCGCGGTTGGTGGGTTGTAAGCCCAACATGCAAGAGTGATGTTTGGGCCTTTGGGCCTGTGATTGATTTTTTTTTTGCCGATTCTCCCTCACCGTAGCTTTTCCGGGAAATAAAAAAAATCCTCACTACTTAATAAAAATATAAATTCGACATGTATCGTTGCCAACAACTCTTGAAGATATCGTGTCGTAGACATAGGATAATACTAGCAAACATGCCCGTGCGTTGCTACGGGGCATGGATAAATACAATATGTTATTACATTATAACAATAAACATAATTTTAAAAAATATGTATTTTGTATTATGTGTTTTCCAAGCATTCTTCGACAATTAAAAGAACAGTAATTGTAGTCTCGCTGTTGTGAGTTGTGACCAGATGGGTGAAGAAAATAACGTAAAGTACCATCTCATTTAGTTGTTATCTATTTTCTTACATTGTTACCAAATTAGAGTTGCAATTATAAGACAGAGCCTGTTTAGAGATAAACCGTGAGATGAAGATGAGCCAGTGATGACCATGTGGTCATGGGAAGCATTGCTAATAGGACGAGCCCATTTAAAAGGATCATTTTATAAAAAATTCCATAGACCATGCCTTAGCGCATATTTTTTATTTAGCACATATTTTTGTTAAGAGGGAAATAAAGTTAGCTATATATGGTGGGTGGTGGGATATCTTGCATTGTTTCTAAACCGCTAGTGGCCCCATGCATCTGCATCTCCAATTTTCCATTTCTTTATCTTTTTTCTACCGAAGCTCATGTTCTTTTCGATCTCGTTAATTCACGTTGCTGCCGTGGACGTATGCTACGAGGAGTTGGTATGGCGGCCACGGACCGGCGAACGTATTACCGAGGGTACTCTTGTACTTGGGCCGGGAAGACAGGAAACAATTCTTGGGCCCGCAGGCTGCAGCCCACGACGCAGCCAGGTCCAGCACCCAGTGGAGATCGGGCGAAGCGCATGGCAGAACTTTAGTCCCACCTCGGCGGGGAGCTGAGCCAAAGACGTGCTTATAAACCTCGGCAGGGGGAGGCTACAAATTACATGCATGGGGGCGGGGAAGCTACGTGCGTGAGCGCTGCGGCCGCGCGCACCCTGGTTTGCACTCTGAACTACGATATTGCTCCACTCTCAAATTGACCGTATTGTATGAAAAATCACTGCGTACTTTGGTTGTGCGTCTCACAATTTGTCCCGGTGCCCTCCATTCTCAAATTGCCGCACGGTCAATTGAATTGAAACCAACAACCCGCAGTCCATTTTGGAACAGAGCCTTCCCAATCGAGTCTCTCCCTTCGTCGCCTCCCTCCATTCTCTCATCCCCTAGCCGCCGCAGTCCATTTTGGAACAGAGCCTTCCCAATCGAGTCTCTCCCTTCGTCGCCTCCCTCCATTCTCTCATCCCCTAGCCGCCGCAGTCCATTTTGGAACAGAGCCTTCCCAATCGAGTCTCTCCCTTCGTCGCCTCCCTCCATTCTCTCATCCCCTAGCCGCCGCCGTGTCGCGGCTGCTCATCCGCGTTCCCATTCCAAACCCTAGCTCTCTCCCTTGCATCACATCCCTCCATTCTGTTTTCTCCCCATCGCCGTCACTGCCGCAGTCCCTCGCTGCTCGCCGGCAAATCGATGCCTCCAACCTCCCCTCGCTCTCTTCGCGCCCCCGTCGTCCCTCTTTCTGGTTGCCATGTGCTCACCTCTGGTACGGTGGCGCGGCCTTGAGCTCCCGTGTGGCGTCATGCTCACGCACGGGGCGACCAGGGGAGACTGCCAGATCCGCTCTTCACCAGGCAAGATCGACGCATTCGTGTGGACGCCGAGGTTGGTGGGTCACTCGTGGCCTCTCTTTTTACCCCTTTATCCCTCCCGTCCCATTCTCATCTCTTCTCCAGTATTCTCTCTCTTCTGTGACTTAGATTCGAGCCGGGGGATGAGCAAGACGGCGACATAAGTGAAGATGGTGTGCGCCTGTGCGGCATGACGGGTGCGGTGAGGCAGAATGGTGAGCAGGCAACCGAGGTGCCCAACCAGCTCACCGGCTGCTCCAGATCGTCTACCACAAAACCCTCACCATGGGCACTTGGCAGCACATGGAAGATAAGGTACATCAAAACACAATTATGCTATTTGATTTCAATGGAAATCTCAGACATGTTTGTTCATTCTATTGTAGTGGTATACATAACTTTTGAATATTCAAGTTTTGTGCGAATCATTGAATTTAGAGAGCATTGCTGCAAGTTGGTCCATTTTAGCTGTGAACTCCTACCTTATAACTGAAAATAAAATGGAATTATAAAATTTTTAAGTTAGTTTTACTACTGTGCTCACTATAAAAAACCGTGTGACAGTTTGCTCTGCATTTTTTAATTAGATCATTTCCATTAGAGATGAGCTTTTCGAGACATTCAAGCAAACAGATAAAGGCGTAATGGAAAATCAGGAGGTCCAACTAACTGAAGATCCATTGCGCAGGTTACCCTTCATATGATATCACTCTAATTTCTACTGAAATGTTGATTCTTGAAGCCAATGTCTGCTTTTACTTAGTCATTAAATAAATAGAGAAGTACTGGTGAATTGCATCCATTTGGCTTAACTTAGCTTCAACTATTTTTTTTTGAATAAATTTAGGACTATTTTACATGATTTTGCAAATGGGTATATTTATTTGTCAGTATATGCCGTTTCAATGCTTTACAAACATACATTTCTTAAAGCAAATACGGCGATACAACAACCATTTTTTCCTTCACCCCCTCCAATTGAGTTTTTCTCAATCTGATATAGCTTACTGAGTACTGGTTCTGTTTTTATGTCCTCTCAATTTATGCAGTGACTTGTGCTTCCATGGGCAACAATTTGTTGAACCAAA
The DNA here is from genome assembly GCA_015342445.1 of Digitaria exilis. NCBI lineage: Eukaryota > Viridiplantae > Streptophyta > Magnoliopsida > Poales > Poaceae > Digitaria > Digitaria exilis. The sequence goes on from JACEFO010001965.1 coordinate 2,162,701, forward strand.
AGGTTCATGTATAGGCCAATATCTTTAAAAAGGTAAATTTTGTACCCTTTGTCCTTTCTGCATTACTTTCTAAACCTTGTGCACCTGTAGTGATTTTGAAGCTCGCAGTACACCATCACTTGACTATTTGCATGAATGCATATGCTCTGGCTGAACTGCACTTATTGATATCCTACTGTCCAAATGTCAGTTTTTTAGGAACTTTTCGTAGTTAGTTCAGTGTGAAAAAAACTTTTTCTCCTATATTTCTGAATGAGTAGCACCTTAGTTGAGCAGGCAATAAGCTGATTGTCCTATGGAGATAGTATTGTAGGGCAATGTCAGTTGAGATTATGACTTGAGTTACCTGTTTGTGATTGAATTTGAAAACCAACTCATGGAGCCTTTGAGAATGCCTATGTGTATAAAATTTCTGATCAGATATGTCAAAAGGGATTTTTTTTCATATGTCGGAGGCATAAAATCATCAAAAAATATCTGTATGGTTGCATATTCTTGCAACTCCAGCAGACCTATGAAATAAAGTACGCGTATCAAGTCAGGATAGAAATAATAGGTATGATTAAATATCAGATGAAGTCAACCTTGTGGAGTGGGCAATTAAATGTTGGTTGTTTTTTAATAAGAGATTAAGAAAGAGGCTTCCTGATTGCCACTCTTGATCCTGTGCAACCAACTGCTCACCTAGCCTGAAGGCCCATAAATATTCAGATTGACAGGGTTTCAAATTTGCCTATCATACAATAAAATAATATAGGCTGCAAAAATCTTATATGTGACTGAACATCAGGACTTAAGTAGGAATATGCTTTAGCTTGTGTCTTCAGATTGTTTATCCAGCAGAGGGTACTTGCGCTGCATGCAAATCAGTTTGTGTGTTCTTAATATCATTCGATGCCTTAGATGTTATTATCAGTTCATCCTAGAGGTTGAATGGTCTAAGATCATGCATAGCATTAATTCATAAAGCCTTCTTATATTGCAAGCAAATCTGTCTTTGCATTATTCAGTGTTTTCTGGGCCGTGAACAACCAACACTTATGCAATCGGTCAATCACTATCTCTTATGCTTACAAGAAAGACACGAAGGGAGAGCATCATGGTACACTAGCAGGGAAGCAGGTAATATAGTCTGGAATCACATCCAACTTGTGTTGCTACGAATATTCTCAGATTTCCATTCTGGATCTGGAATTGATTTATTCCACAGTAACTTGAAATTTTTGGATTTTTCAATATATATTCTTGTTTCGCAATATTGTTTATCATCATATTATTGCTGAAACTGAATTCGTAGTTGTATGTTAGGTTCCCATTGAGTATGTTACAGTTTAGCAGAAAGCAGATACTATGAATGTTGCAAATTATAGGAGATTATATGTTTGTATTCATATCCACATCTATGTTGCACATACTATGCTCGGCTTTATTTATTTTGGTCTATTTTACTCTGGTCGACTATATTATAAATTTTAGGAGACTATTTGTTTGAATCCTTGAGCTAACTTGATAAAATCTTTCAAATATTTTTATACAATCATAACGATCGAATATGTTGTTTCACTGTTGGCAGAGAGGCTACTAGCAGCGAACCAAGGATCTTAGGGGAATAGGCTACACAATGTTTTCAAGTGTTCCACCAACCCAAGGGCTTCTCAATAGTTGTATTTGCTGACTTGATATTTGTTATACATTTTATTTTTATTTTTTTATTTCCTTACAACTCTTTTACTGACCACTAATAGTCTAATCTGGTGCTACTGCTGATGTAGTGGGTGTCTGTGTGATTATACATAAAATCATTGCTCCCATTGCATACAAGTGAGAGTGATGTAGTTGAGTAATTGGTGAGTAATATTGTCATTCCCAATTAGTCTATCTCTGTCTGTCTGAAATCCCTTGATCAAACGTATCAACACCCACTGCTCCATTAAGTTTCTCCATATTACTTTGGTCGTCGTAGCAATACTGCTAACACCTTCCGCAGTATTATCATGTCCATTTTTTTTGAAATGATAGGGCGCGCTTCGCGCGCCCCTTGTCTAGTGTTAGTTTATGTTCCATGTACCCGGTTACCTAAGACGTATTTGATGGACAAGTGTGGACATTATATTTGATAACTAAAAAAATTATAGATTTGTTGCAATTGAGAGTAACCCTACGCCAAAATAATTGATCACTTGCAGTAATTTGTCCGTTTATGTACCATGTACCCAGTTTCCTAAGACGTATTTGATGGACATGTGTGGACATTTAAATTCGACAACCATAAAATATGGATGTGTGGCAGCTTAAATTAACGGTACGCATAAATAATTCACCACCGACAGGGATATGTACATCTTTATGTTGCCATACATTGTTGTCGCCTTCGATGTAGTTTATAACAATGTGTAAACATTTATATCGACACTTAAAAGTGCTAAATATGTTACACTCAACCCTACACCAATTTAATAGTTTAGAGATGAAAGTGAATCTAAAAGTAGACTTGGAGGACTAAAGTAACTATATTTTAACATAGGGATTAGTTAATTCTAAAGATAAACTTTAAAGGTAGTCCAGGGACAAAATTGAACATCAAACAATAATTAAGGGACTGAAAAGTGAAAACGTATGCAGGGAATATTTTGAGAGAGGGGAAAATGTAAGAAGCATCATCTAATAACATCTGCGTTACTACATCCGCAACTTCTCCCGCCAGGTGAAGGCCCCAATAGCCGCCAACCGCCATGTCATCGGTTGGAAATGGCTCGGTGACTCGGTGTTCCATCAATTTCGGCGTACGTATATGAGAAAATTTCCCTACGAATCGTCTCATCTCCAGTGACACTAGACACAACGAGCACGCTAACCTGTCAGTTGTCACGCTGCGGGAAGAAGTGCGCGCTAGCACAAGTACTATAGGAAGCAACACACCGTCGACACCGATGAACTGGTCAGTTGCTTGGGCATAGGGGAAAAAAATTGACCTGGCCCTACCAGCCAGCCAAATTTACGCGAAGCGAACAGCGACGGCCCCGTACTCCAGTCGCTCGCACCCAAACGGAAAACGGAAACAAATGTCGCAGCCGCGGCGTTCCTTGTCACGCGGCAGAAAAACCATGCCCATGGCCTCCTCGTCGCCTCTGACCGGTAAGCCTTGCCGCCCCGCACGACGTATCGTGCACGTCGCGATCTCCTACTCCTCCTTTCCCTGTTCCTGCTGCCGCTAATGTTTTTGGTAATAAAAGAGTATAAATGCTGCTATCTTTTGACATTGTCTACCGCCAGGAACGGTTTACAGTTAACATAACTCACTTTTCAAGAAGGATAGTCTCAGTGGGGGTTTCATGGATACAGTTATCTAGACTGGAAACTAGGTAACTGTGCTACAGGGGTTTCATGGTGATGAAACTCCCCTTACATCCCATGAAACTCTCCCTCTTAATTACCCTACCATGTCAGCAAAAGTGCTGATGTGGCAGTGTATTTAATACCCATGAAACTTCCATGAAATCTTCCATTGAGACTGGCCTAAGTCACAACCTTGCTGCATCTAAAAAAGATGTGGTAAAGATTTCTGTAGTTCTGTGCTGAGTATGTAGCCCGCATCTGGAACGGCAAAACCATGGTCCGTCCACTACTGCATCTACTGCCCTGCCCAGCACGCAACTTGTTGGTGATGTCACATTTTTCTCTGCCCCGCGAGTGACGGATTGTTCCATTGTTTGTGCCACATCAACAAACACAAACTGCTGTCAGTGATGTCACATTGTATTGCGATTTGTGTTGTTGTGCTGCCACCATACAACAATCTCATTCATCATGGATGGATTTTCTTTTTAAGCCTTGTTCGTTTTGGCATGGAATGACATAGAATGGGCTCAAAACCACATGGAATATCTTGGGGAATCAGTCCTAATCTACCCAAAATGTTTGTTCGGTTAGGCATGGAAGGGTTTGAAACTCAGCATGATTTGGGCCTGTTCCATGCCAAAAAGCCTATTTCACTCAATGAGTATAACCTCATGGAACTAAATCATAGGGTTTGAGTGACATGTATGGAACCACTCAAACCATGCATGAAACCATTCTAGCTCGGGAGCCGTTCCTAGGTTGCCGAACAGGTCCCTTATTGGGATTAAACAAGCACTGGAAGGTTGACTCCGAGTGCCGTGTTGACCTGCCTTCGCATTTCCATGCCATGTGGTCCAGTCCAGACTCCACACCGTCCAGCTCAGCTGCATCCCCACCCGCCATCCCGCTCGCCACCTCCACCGGGAGAACAGCAGAGAAACCGCCGGAACTCGGAACCCAAGCCGCCACCCCACTGCGCCAACGTTGACCAGTTGACTCTCCCCACCATCCCTTCCCCCTCGCCGCGCTCTCCTCACAGGCTCACATACCCCCTTCTTCCACCTCGCTTCCATTTCCCACCCAAACGATGGCGCGGACACCATGGCTCCCCGGGGCGGCGCTCGTGCTCCTCCCCCTCCTCCTCCTCCTCCTCGCCGCCGGGGCACGAGGGCAGCAGGAGTACGAGGCCAACAAGCAAGACGCCTGCTACGCCACGAACGCGAGCTCCGTCCTGGGCTACACCTGCAACGCCACGACGGCGGCCACCAATTCCTGCTCCACCTACCTCGTCTTCCGCTCCTCCCCACCCTACGCCACCCCCGTCACCATCTCCTACCTCCTCAACGCCTCCCCGTCCGCCGTCGCCGACGCCACCGCCGTCCCGTCCACCGTCTCCACCCTCCCCGCCTCCGCCCTCGCCCTCGTCCCCGTCCCCTGCGCCTGCACCGCCGGCGGGTACTTCCAGCACAACGCCTCCCACACCATCGAGCTCGCCGACGAGACCTACTTCATCATCGCCAACATTACCTACCAGGGACTCACCACCTGCCAGGCGCTCATCGCTCAGAATCCCCTCCATGATAGCCGTGGGCTCGTCCGCGGGAACAACCTCACCGTCCCGCTCAGATGCGCTTGCCCCTCGCCGGCGCAGGCCGCCGCGGGTGTCCGATACCTCCTCTCCTACCTCGTGATGTGGGGCGACACGGTGACCTCCATCGCTGACAGGTTCCGTGTCGATGAGCAGGATGTGCTTGATGCCAACAGCCTCGCCGAGGATGACATCATCTTCCCCTTCACCACTCTGCTCATCCCGCTCAAGACCTCGCCGACGGCGGACACGCTCGTGTCCCCGGCGCCACCGCCGGCACCGACCCCACCGCAGACTCCGCCCTCGTCGCCGGCGGGTGGGTCCGGGAGCGGGAAGTGGATCGGGGTTGGGGTCGGGCTCGGTGCCGGGGCGATTGCGGTGGCGGGGATTGTTGGCCTGCTCTGCTTACGGGCTCGCCGGCGGCGGCGGCGGGGGGATAAGGATGGGGAGAGCGGGCGTCAAGGGAAGGCGGTCGTCGACGTGTCCTCGTCGGCGGAGTACGGCGCTTTGGCGTCGGGGAAGCAGACGACGAACACGACGACCACGTCGACGTCGACCTCGTCGGCGGCGAGGTCGCTGGTGGCCAGCCACGTCCGCGGCGCGGTGGAGGCGCTGACGGTGTACAAGTACTCGGAGCTCGAGAAGGCCACCGACGGGTTCGCGGAGGAGCGGCAGGTTCCCGGGACCTCCGTGTACCGTGGCGTCATCAACGGCGACGCCGCGGCGGTGAAGCGGGTCGCCGGCGACGTCAGCGGCGAGGTCGGCATCCTGATGCGCGTCAACCACTCCTCCCTCGTCCGCCTCTCCGGCCTCTGCGTCCACCGCGGCGACACCTTCCTCGTCTTCGAGTTCGCCGAGAACGGCGCCCTCAGCGACTGGCTCCACGGCGGCGCTGCCGCCGGCAACACGCTCCGGTGGAGGCAGCGCGTCCAGGTGGCGTTCGACGTCGCTGACGGGCTCAACTACCTCCACCACTACACGAACCCGCCGTGCGTGCACAAGAATCTCAAGAGCAGCAACGTCCTCCTCGACGGCGACCTCCGCGGCAAGGTCTCGAGCTTCGGGTTGGCGCGCGCCGTCGACGGCGGCGACGCGCAGCTGACGCGCCACGTCGTCGGCACGCAGGGCTACCTCGCGCCGGAGTACCTCGAGCACGGCCTCATCACGCCCAAGCTCGACGTGTTCGCCTTCGGGGTCATCCTCCTCGAGCTGCTGTCCGGGAAGGAGGCCGCGTTCGTGGACGCCGACACGGGGGAGGAGACGCTGCTGTGGGAGACGGCGGAGGAGGCGCTCGTGTCGGCGGACGGCGGCGGCGAGGGCGTGGTGGACCGGGCCAAGGTGCGCGTTTTCGCCGACCCGCGGCTGCACGGGGACTACCCGATGGACCTCGCGCTCGCCGTGGCGGCCATGGCGCTGCGGTGCGTGGCGAGGGCGCCCCACGCGCGGCCCGCCATGGATGAGGTCTTCGTCTCCCTCTCGGCGGTGTACAACTCCACACTGGACTGGGATCCCTCGGATTACGGCACCTCCGGATCTTCGATGGTCGGGAGGTAGAAGAGATTATTAGCATAGAAATTGAGGTTGGATAGAATGAGGATAATTTGGGATCGAGCTCTGTTATAGTAGCAAGAACCAAGAAATGTATCTTTGATGTCATCAACTTGTAGTAAAATTGATCCCGGGAAAATGTAAAAATCATCTGCTGAACATTTGGGGGTCTGGAATTGATCACTAGTACAAACAAATCCACACAATTGCCACTTCGGTTACTCCTTATTTCGCTAGAACAACAAATTGCATTTCTTCAGAAGAGCAGAACCATGTTGCAAGTTTGGCCACACAGAATTTTTCAGTACCACTACTAATCAGGAGACCAATGCTCCGAATTGCAGTTAATACTTCAGTCAGGAGAACAATGAGCTGCCAGTAATAAGTAAAAAACTGCAATCACTCTGGAAGGAGATTACTCTTACTCAATGAATAGAACTGTTTCCACCTCCTTGACATGTTTCCCGTGCAATTTTTCTAGTAAGCAGGAGGAGCTGGCCTGTGCTCTCAAACATTTAGCTGATCTTTCACTTCCAATGAAAGTTTTACCGGATGACACCTGTTGATGGAGGGCTAATGATCAAGAAGACTATCTGGGCGTGAAGGAACCTGAATGGAAGTTTTACTGAATATGAGCTAGTATACCGCAGGAAGGGACCGAATACATGATCAAGCTCTTATTCTGCAGTTATGTGGTTTCATTCAGTGGTTCCTGTGTGCATTCAGATTTTGTGCAAAGTGTGTGCCACTCTGTGCTCTGAGCTGGGTATATAACCTGAAAATGTACTGTCCTGTTTGCAATGCATGATGGACGGTTTCGTCTGTCATTCTAAAAATGTTTTACCGAATACTAATATATTCAATTAGTTCCCTAACAAAATAAAGGCCGAATGGGTGGATGCAGAGATTGAAACTTACAATATCATTGCAGATGTTGTAAGCAATCTCGTCCCAGCTGATGTGTTAATTGTTTGCGGAAAAGAGTTTTCTGTCATCTTGTCGATCATTTGCGTTTTTTGACCCTGTAATTAGTATGGCCCTTTTCACTACTTCGTTGAGAGTTGAATCATATGCACTTTCTTTCGTCACCAAAACAGATTAAGTCGGCAACTGTTCTCAATTAGGAACAAGAAAAAGACAAAAAAAAATGAAACGGTTTTTTCGTACACAAGAGAGTTGTATTTATTGCATTAACAAAGAAGTAGACAGTTCATTAATGACTGCACCAATTCATCTTCAAAGAGAACTAAAGGAATTAGCGAAGGAACATTTGCCTGTACCATTTTTGTAGTCAGGACTCAGGAGGTGTTCTGTGCCCTTAAACATTCAGCTGATCTTTTCTTTTCTTTTTTCTTTGAGAACAGACAAAAGCTTTCCCCGTCAATTTTGTAGAAAAGGGGTTGCAAGTGGACCAAAAGTTACAATGGGCGCTGATAGGCTGGACATTCAGTTGAGATTCGCAGGGAATCTTGAAGTAGTCAAAACTTGTATAGCTGATCTTTCAGCGAGAACTTGCCGTAAAAAAACTTTAGGCTTTATTGAATATTGATTGGTTCACTAACAAAGAAAAGGCCGTAGGACAAAATGACAATACGCATTTTTTGGAGTTCAATGCTCAGTATGTCGACTTCACTACTTTCAGTACTTTGTTGAGAGTTGAGCATAACACATATGCTGTGTTCAGATTGGAAGGAGTAGAAAGATTTTAGATGAATAGTGCACTGGGAAGCGTGTTCTATGAGTGGAGTGAATAGGAAAAACTTGTTGGAGAAGTACTTTTTCCTGAATCTGAACATAGCCCATTGGTCAGATGAACATTAAGCTGAGAGCTGATCTTTCAGCGATATACAGGTTATTCATGCAGATATTTACTTCTATGTTAGGCTTGCCTTTACTGAATAGGTTTCACTAACAAGCTTCAAATGGGTATTATGCCTTACAGAACCGTGTTTACATTGTTCAGAGGGAGCGTGACAGTGGCAAACGAAGCAGGTTCTCTGCAACTCGGACCTAAAGCATTGAGCTGCTTCAGCATGATTCAGAAACCATTTACTCCATTAGGTTGCTTTCTGACCTTACTAGTTATTAGCCTACTGAAAAAATGATCGGATGCTACATGACCTATTAGTTCTGTTATTCTGTACTTTCCTTAATTCCTTGAGTGTGGTGTTTGCTACCGTTGGGAGCGCCGGCTGCTGAGCGTCGCTGGAGACGCGACTAGCGTGGATACAAGAAATCGCTGATCCCATTGGAGTTGGAGCCTCGTGTGGTGCGACTTTTTGTTGGTGACTGTGTTCAGATTGTAGGAAAAAATACTGCAGCATTAGAAAAACACTGTAGCATTCGCTGGAAAACGTGTTTTATGAGAAGAAATAGTGAAAAGTTGAAATAAATAGTGAAAAGTTGGAATGAATAGTGAAAAATTGGGAATCTAAACATAGCCTCATAGGTGATGATAGAGGAAGGAGATAACAAACATTGCTTTGTAGGCTAGTGGCCCAGTGGGCTAGTGGTGGCTTCTAGGCCACTTCGGCAGCAGATTGTTCCATTCTATACCATGGCATGGCTCCTTCGTCTCTCCCTAGTCCCCATTCAGGACTCAAAAACCACACAAGCATGCTACTAGAAGGAGAGAATGTGCCAGCTTCTAGTTGGCCGATTAGCCAGCATACGGCAAATGGACAGATGGCAGTCCAATGCATGGGCCCTGTCTCTGTCTGAGCAGCGCGTACCGGCGCCTTCTTCAGTAGCCTGGTGTCCGTAGTGTGGAATTTTCAGCCTGGTGCAGGTGCCCGTAGTGGCACTCTTGCCCGAAACCGTGTCGTCGTCGTCATAGACCAGGGCTGTGTTTATATTGGAAGTTAAAGTATATTTTCTAAATGAATAGTGCACTGGTAAACGTATTCTGTGAGTGGGATGAATAGAAAAAACTTGTTAGAGAAGTACTTTTTCCTGAACTAAGTACAGGCTTGTCGCATCATGCTACGGCCCTCTCCCCCGCTGTGGCTGAGGTAGAAGACGGCCACGCAAATCAAGGGACCATAACCTCGGCGCTTTCTTCCAGTCCACACTCCACACCCCCATCATATCATGAAAAAAAAAATGGAGAATTTTTAACGTCAGGTTGGTGATTGATCACCGTATCAGACCGTTCCTTCAGAACTACATCCATGCAAATTTCAAAGACGAGTACTCTTTTTTCTACGGGTTAAGAACGCTCTAGTTGATCCGAACCGCCACGCTGCCGCTTGCGCTGATGTGCTGCAGCTGTGGCTTTCTCCTCCGTAACGCTGCGGGTCGTGCCCAATACCAGGGACAAGGAGTTGCCCACCTGCTAGTTCACATTTTCAGTTGAATGTTTCAACATTTTGTATTTGTATTTCTAAGTGCATCATTTTATCTTGCAATTTCAATATTTGAATACCAAATGCTGAGCATGTTTAAGAAAAAAAAACATGCGTAAGAGAAATGTTGAGCAGTACATTCAATTAATCTCCTTTCTCAGCTAACTAAGCTAAAGTGGGCATGTAAAGATGGATATGTTGTCTATCTTCCACAAGATTGATAGGAAACCCCAGCACACGCTTGTCTGGTCCTGACTCCTGACGTCGGAACCTGCTCCTTTGCAGTAACTTTTTTTTTTTTGAGCATCAACACCTCGCTTTATTCATGAACAATATTATAGGTATTACATACGCCATCTGGCGGTTCAATCAACCAAACATGTCTACCTAAAGCAGCATAAATCGAGCTCCTAGCGAGAGTATGAGCATCAACATTTGACGCTCGCCGCTCGTGCACAAACTCAGACAATCTAAAATTAGCGGCCCTTGCCTTGATCTCCTTGACAATATGACCGTAGATGCCCATATCTGACTTTTGCAAGTTTTTTATCACACTTGCATTATCACACGCCAGCCTAAATTGCTGGAGGCCTAAATCACTTGCAAGTGACAATCCTTCCTTACAGGCAATCGCCTCCATCGTCTCAGGGTCAGTGATGCCCTCCAACACTAGAACCGATGAGCCTAGAAAATTACCAGTTGAGTCTCTTGCGACCGCAGAAGCTGAAGCTACAGTGATATTCTTTGATAGTGCAGCGTCAACATTTAATTTTGCCAAGCCTACTGGAGGAGGTATCCAACGAGGTGGGATCCCATGTCCAGCACCTCTGTCAACCTTTACTGTTTGGGTCGTGTGTAGCTCCGAAATAAACTTTGATACAAAACAGTGTGTTGACATGGGACTTTGGTAAATATTTTCATGAATGGCTTGCCTTCTCGCGAACCAAATAGGCCAAAGGGTAACTGTAACCCGTGTGAGTTCATCCTGTGACAGCGAAGACATCATCGACACCAGCCATCACCGTGCGTCCATATCTTCATTCACACATATATGCTCTGTGATCATTTCTGACTCTGAAGCCCACACACATCTTGACATGTTGCATTCAATCAACGAGTGTCTCCATGAATCTGCCTTGCCACATATCGAGCAAGAATTATTATCCGCCATGTGTCTATAGTGGAGTATATCCTTCGAGGGTAGCGAACTCCTTGCGAGCCTCCATAGAAACACCCGGATTTTAGAAGGAACTTTAATCCCCCATAGAGTAGTCCATTCCTTTTCCTCTGCCTTCTGATTTGATTGCCTACTCTTTTCCCCAATAATTTCTTAGCAATTAGCATTCTATAGGCTGATCTCACAGAAAAGATGCCGCTCTTCTCGTGGTGCCAAGCCCAGTAGTCATCTTGACGCCGCGTGCTTAGCGGGATATTTGCAATGAATTCTACGTCGGCCGGAGTGAACCATTGCTGAACCTTGACTTTATCCCATGCTGCCACGGTCATGTCAATTAACTCTGAAACCATCTGGGGTGGGTTAGCTTGATTGCACATAACAGGTCTCCTCATACCATTAGTAGGCAACCAGTTCATCGACCATATATGAGTAGTCTCCCCCGTGCCAACTCTCCTAATTAGCCCTTCAGCCAAAACATCCCTCCCGTCGATGATGGAGCGCCAAATCCGCGAAGGGGCAGATCCTAGTTGTGAATCCATAAAATCGACATTGGGAAAATACACAACCTTTAGAACTCTTGCACTCAGAGAACCAGCGTCCTGCAAGATCCTCCATGCTTGTTTTGCAAGTAATGCAAGATTGAAGAGCTCCAAGTCCCTGAAACCCAGACTGCCCATATATTTTGGCTGAACCATGTCATCCCAAGCTACCCAACATGTTTTCCTTTTGCCGTCTTTACAGCCCCACCAAAAATTGCGAAGTAAACCATTAATATGTTGACATAGCCCGCATGGCAGCCTGAAGCATGACATCGAGAACGTCGGGATAGCTTGTGCAACTGACTTAATAAGGACCTCCTTTCCTCCGGCTGATAAACATTGTTCCAACCATCCTTGGACCTTGTTCCATACTCTATCTTTTAAATATTTGAAGGCACCAATAGTAGCAACTCCTACATCCGTAGGCATCCCTAAGTATTTCTGGTTCAGGGATTCATTATGTACCTCCAGGATGTCCTTTATTTCCTCTCTCAGAATCTCACGACATCCCTTAGCAAAGTGGATAGACGATTTGTCCACATTTATTTGCTGCCCTGACGCCATACAATACATCCTCAGCACTTCTTTAACCTCCTGAGCGCTCTCCCTATTTGCTCTGAAAAATAGCAGGCTATCATCTGCAAAGAGTAGATGACTAACCGTCGGGGCCGACGGAGCCACTTTGATGCCATTGAGAATAGATGATTGATTTCTTGATTTCAAGAGGCACGAAAGGCCCTCTGCTGCTAACAAAAACAAATAAGGAGAGATGGGATCACCTTGGTGGATACCCCTCGAAGGCACGAATTGCTCGAGACATTCTCCATTCAACAACACAGAAAATGAGACCGATGTAACAAGCCTCATTACCGTATCAATCCATCGCTGATGAAAACCCAGGCATGCATGATAGAGCTCAGATAGTCCCACTCCACCCGGTCATATGCTTTCTTCATATCTAACTTGAGGGCACAACACCGCAAGTCTTTTGCATGCTTCTTCTTCTTCATGAAATGCAGACATTCATATGCCGTAATAATATTGTCTGTAATCAGTCTACCTGGGATGAAAGCTGACTGTTCCTCAGATATAGTCAGATATAATTTCTGGTAAAACAACTTTAAGACTGTTTGCGACGACCTTCGAAGCAATTTTATAGATTACATTGCACAGGCTAATAGGTCAAAATTGACCCAAGTCCTCTGGGCTTGCCACCTTCGGAATCAGGACGATAAATGTATCATTAATCGCCTTCGGATCATCTTCACCTCGCAAAACCCTGAGAACAACCGAGGTTACCTCGTCTCCACATAGGTCCCAATGTCTTTGGAAAAAGTGAGCAGGAAATCTATCCGGACCCGGAGATTTAGTAGGGAACATTTGGAAAAGCGCTCGCTTTACTTCAGAACCTGTAAAAGGAGCAATTAGAATATCATTCATCTCTGGAGTAACCTTGGTTGGGACCGTGCCAACTACTGCCTCCATATTTTGTGTCCCCTCGGATGTGTACAAGCTCTTATAGAAGGATGTGGTCACCTCACCAAGTTCCTGCTCATTTACAGTATATTGTCCGTCAGGCTTCTTAAGCCCGATTATTCTATTCCTCTTTCTTCTACGGCTAGCACGCAAGTGGAAGAAACGGGTATTCTTATCCCCTGCTGTCAACCACATAATTCTAGATCTTTGACGCCACATAATCTCCTCCATGTGGTTTAATTCTGCAATCCGTTCTGTGATTTTTAATTCCTCATAAGACGGCCCCGTGCGTTGCGGATCAGATTGCAACCTTTCTAATTCCTTCTTCAGTTTACGCAACTCTGATTGAACGTGACCAAAGGTAACCCTGTTCCAGTGAATTAAATGATTGCTAACATCTTTGAGTTTTCGTTGTAGGTCCTTCAACGTGCATGCTTTCTGCTCATTGTTCCATGAGTCATCCAGCGACTCCTTGAATTTTTCATGCTTTTCCCACATCACCTCATACCTGAAGTGTTTTTTCTTCTGTCTGGGCTGTGTCTCCTCTCGCTTCCAGGTCAATGAAATTGGGCAGTGGTCTGAAGCCGCTGCCGTTAAATGCCGCACGGTGGCCAAGGGGAAACGCTCGCACCAGTCTGACGTGGCCAGAGCACGGTCGAGCCTCACACGGCGGTAAGAACCCCCTGCCACTTTTTTCTCATAGGTCCAGCATTTTCCTTTGAACCCCAAGTCATTAAGCTCACACACATCAACAGCATCACGAAAGCCAGCAATCTGGGTGTAGCTTCTCTCCTGACCACCATGGTGCTCAGTACGTTGGAGCACTTCATTGAAGTCTCCAATGCACATCCAAGACAACGCCGAAGAAGACTTGATAAATTTCAACATATCCCATGTTTTGTGTCTCTCATTCGTCTGCGCCTCCCCGTACACACATGTTAACCTCCACGGATCTGCATTCACCTCTTTAACAATCACATCAATATGATATTGTGAGTACGGTAAAATAGTCATGCTTGTATTATTATTCCAAAAAATCCCTAGGCCGCCACTGCGCCCTTGACTACTAACAGCAAACGCATGGTCAAAGCCAAGCGTACATTTTAAATTTTCCACCCGTGACCTATGGACTTGAGTTTCTTGCACACACAAAATGGATGGGGCAACACTCCACACTAGATCGCGGAGTTCCTTGACTGTCGCGGCGTTGCCAAGTCCGCGACAGTTCCAACTCAGACAACTCATTGGGGCTGGCGGCACTCCTCGAGGGAGCCCACCCCATTCTTGACTGGAGAGTTCTTTGTCGAATCTCTTCTTGACCTCTTCCTCTCACGCGGACATATATACTGAGGGGGAAGGGGTGGCACTTTATCAGAGACTGCCACCGACATCCCACTCAACACCAGTTTCTTTTGGGCTGCTGGTGTCTCTGACCTTGGTCTTTCCTCCTTATATATCACCTTCGGCGGGCTGCTTGCAGTGTCCTGTAAGTCCTCCTCCTTCCCATTATCTACTCCCGCCTCCTCTGAGTTCCTCTTGCGAGAAGCTCCATTGTCATTGATAGGGTTTTCCTTCTCTCTCCAAACTGGACCATGAAAGCCTCCCCGAGCATTAGCACGTCCCCTTGCAGGTCGGCTTGAAGTACGCCCCCACGGCTGCTTCCCTCCTCATGCGGACCTCTTGGAGCCTCCTTCTCTGATGACAGCGGAGCATGAACACGAGGTGTACCCGGACGCCAAGTGTTCTCATCCGCCAACATCCACTCACCATATTGGAGTCTTCCTGCGGATACTCACCAGCACCACATTCAAGATGGACATGCCCCATCAGACCACAGTGTGCACAATGGCGTGGCATCTTCTCATACTTCACTTGCAAAATAATTGCCTCACAACCCTCCGGCACCAAAGTGACAAACCTTGCCAATGGGACTGATGCCGTAAGCAGAACTTTAGCCTTGTGAAAATCACCTTCCTTAGAGGCAACTGGCCTCATCTCCACCATGACTTCTTCCCCTACTCTAGCCGCCAGCTGCTTGACAATCGACTCTGTGCGGTAGAGGTGTGGAATCTTATGAATTTGTATCCATGCTGGTACCTTGTTTGGGATTATGTTGGGGATAGTAGTGGAGCCGTCGAACGGTTCCAGCATCAGAGCACATCCCCGAAAAATCCAAGGCCCCTCTTCCATAATACGCTTCCAATCGCCAAGGCAAAGAGTCTGCACGGTGAACAGGTTCTTTCCTATTGGTCGGAACGAGACCTCGCGGGCAGGGTTCCATGCAGAAAGCATTGTGTAACAGTGAGTTAGGGCTAAAGTCCTTCACCATCAACAGCTTGGCCACCGCCATCCACTTCACCTTCGGCAGATTGGATCGATCTTTTTCTGCCAGGAACACCCCCTCCTTCTCTGCCTCACTCAAACGCAGTTTTTGGAGGAGATCGTTGACGTCAATATCCTTCGCCTTCGCCTTCGCCACGAACGCTGCCATCTTCAATCTCACGTCGAACCCCTAACGCTGCGCCCTACCAAGGCCGGGCAGCTGAGCTAGTCAGCCCCTTGATCAGCCCGAGTAGGTGCAGAGTTGAGGAGAAAACGGGTGAGAGAAGAGATCGGACGAGAAAAACCTCCGCCGGCGGCTGATCGCCGATGGAGTCGCCAAGCCGTAGTTACCTAGGTGCTCCTTTGCAGTAACTGCATAGGAATCCAGTCATTTATACATAGGACTAGGCCCACACGTTAGGGACTAAACTCAGCTCTACAACTACTCCTAAGGAGCTCAGTTGTGACACCCGGCCCAAGTTGATATGGCCCATAGTGGCCCATGAGCGTGGTGTGCGCATGTTTAGTACCACCTTGCTAGTTTAGAGAGGGTGAAGCCAACTTATAAGCTTTTGTCCCCCAGCCATAGCACCTTCGGGTTGACCCTTTTACACGAAGCGAGGATGAAAGTGTAAGCAGGGTGCTATGTGTACGCGTGCCCGCCCCCACGGAAGGGCTGGGCGGTGCGACCTTCGGAGACGGGGTGTTACATCAGTCCCTAAGGCCAACGCTCGAGCGATTCTAGAACCAAAGCAGACGGGGTATTACATCAGTCCCTAAGGCCACCGCTCGAGCGATTCTAGAACCAAAGCAGGAAGAAGAGTTCAAGAAACAAGAACAAAGAATCAAGCTTTGAACCAAAATTACTCCCTCAAAACATGATGTGCCTCTCTATAAGAGCTAACAGATCAAGGAAGAAGATTGGAAAAACGCTCAGGTAACCACGACGAATTTTGGACAAACCCAAAACTCCTACAAGAAGAATGAAATCAGCATGAAAAAATAATCAAAATCAGGGATTTCAGGGGATCACATCAAAATTGCTTGGAGCCGCAAAGAACACAAATTCGCTAAAAATAGCATAAAAAATACATTGAATCTTCATAGGATATTTGAAACAATTTATCATGAAATAGATGTTTGGATTCACTCACAATGTTTTGTTATAATCCTACTCACTAATAAAGCAAGGTTGGCAAAAAGCTCAAATCAAAGAGACCCTCGTCTCTCCCTCTCTCAATTCCTAACCAAGCCCCCCACAAACCAAAATAATTGAGACTCCCAATGATAAACCCAAGAGATGGCTGCCCCAACCACCACTCCACTATATAAGCACCTAGCAAATGACCAAAATGTCCTTACATGAAGTGCACATACTAAATATCCCTCAAGGGTAGAACCGTCCAACCTTTTCTCAGAGCATTGGACGATCCCGAAGCCTTCACGACATCGCTTCATCTCGATGCAAGATCACGATGGTGCCCCGCATCCTTCGATCTGATGCGCGCCCTGGCTTGGTGACCCAAGCTATGGTTTTGAGGCCCAAACCATGAAGCTCACCATTGATGATTTTAAGGCCAAACCACCAAACTCTCGATGTTGAGCATGTCCGACCTATCGCCAAGTGCCACGATGTCTTCATCACTATGTACTCTTGCTCTTCAGTGCACCATGTGAACCGTACATGACTCCGCCGCGACTCCTCAAGTTCCTTGGTCTAAGCCTACTCTTTCCATGATGTATTTGTGTGCTCCTATACATTATATGAAACTATTAAGTGTAGATTGGAAAAAGTAGATGAATGTTTTGAGAAAAAAAGACTTAGCACTTGAAACAATAAACCTATGTTTATGATATTTTTTTTGGATCCCTGCAAGGGGTACTTATGAAGCTGGACTACATTCGCCAAACATTAGTTTGGCAAAATGGTGACAGGAGCCAAAAGTAACACCCTGCCAAATAGAGTATTTTTTTGACGACCTAGGACCAAGGGGCCTCGTAATTCATGATTTAGGCGTAAAAAAAACACCTCACAGTGCAGAGGTGATGCTGTTTTGGAAAACAAAACACCTTACATGTGTTGGTGGCTATGTAGAAATGATGCTGTTTTGGAAAAAAAACATTTTTCTATTTTAGGTTATCTATTTGAATATACAATAGCTCTGTTGATGGTGCTTATGATCTCACATGATTTGGTTGTTGCAACATCACTATATTTGGCATTATGTAGCCAATGCAAGAACTTCTTTACAGATTGATTATCTTTAGAGTGTCGAGTGTTTTCTCTTTCTTTTTTAAGGCTATGTGCATCCCACAGTGCAGAGGTTGGGAGCATTTTAAGACATTTTATCAACTCAATGTAATTCCCTTGCAATTTATTAAATCTTCTTTTATCTAAACTAAATAGCCTGCGATACTTGTTAAATATGAATTCTAAGCTAAGTTTACTCAACTATCTGTGGACAGGCTTGTATAAAGATAAATACTAAATTTAGTATAAAGATAAACACTAAATTTAGTATAAAGATAGATACTAAATTTATTGATAAAATTCAGTTTCATGGCTTGAGTGTATGTTAGTAAAACCACTTTCTTTCGGTCATAAAAGGAGGGTTTCCCCTTCTGGCCTGCTATTGCATCAGCATAAAACATTATATAGGTTGTGTTGGTTACCTAGTTTTTCCAAAGATTTTATCTTGAAAAATATGGTATGAACAAATTTTATACATGATCCGCTGTTATTTAATGAGAATTAAACTCTAATGAAAATCTCCATTATGAATGGTCTAATGATAGCAATCAAGGAGACAATCTTTCTATGATTTTCTTATGGAACATGTCCTTGTGACATCTTAAAACAAACAGATTATGATTCACGTTTGTATTAATATAATCAGATCATGATCGATGCACAAGACAGTTTATAAGATTTAAGTGGATCCCATCGTAGGACCACGTTAACTTGAGGTTTTCACGTGAATGTGGCAAGTTGTTGCCACCAACCCCTCTCGGTTGGAGGACATGACATAGGCCACGCACCTACCAGCCTTGCCTACATAAAACAAGGCAAATGGCATGCATTGTGGCCCAGACTATTGCAATAGCAGGAAGCACGAAGATCAGGTTCCAAGCACATCGCTTGAAAATTAAAAGCGTGTGCACAGGCTTCCACCCCACAATCAAGTTAACACCGTCCAGTGTATGCCGCAGGCAAATGCTGCTGGCTCGACAGGTCCCTCCGGCCCTTTCAGCAGGGAGGCATCAGCCTTCTTCAGTAGCCTGTACGAAGCAGCCAAAGGGAAGGGAGGACCGTTCCAGCAGAAATATTTCGAGTTTTCAGCCATCCATCTGGGGAGATTTCTTCCTTACCTACTCCAGTCCTCTGGCTACGTCTGCTCAACAGGTTTGTGATATGTAGTTAATGCCTTCAGTTGTAAAGTGTATTCAACCTAAGTACTGCAATCTGAAAACGTTTCTTTACAAGATTTACAAAAATAAGATCATTACTGCATATACATTTAATTATGTTTTAGAGAGGATTTCTCTTAGCCTTGGCAATATAAACATATCTGCCCATCAAATCAAGATGTTTGCTGAATGCAGGCAGACACATTGAGTTGGATAGCTTGTTTGGAGGCTCTTGGAGACAATAATTTAAGTAGGAGAATGGTTTGAAGTGTCCTGAAGAATAAGATTAAAATATAGCGCACAACATTTGTCTAGTCCGTGTTTCATTTAGTAAGATTATTTAAACTGAGAGTTTGAACCAGCTGTTGTCAGTGCCCATGTGCTCAGTTTATGTTTTGCTCTCAGCAGACATGGATGGCACAACGAGTAGACCAGTTGAAGGAAGAAGTGGCAAAACTGATCGCAGCTTCAGGCACTTGTAGCCTGTATCAGAGGATTCATCTCATTGATGTTCTGGAATATCTTTGCGTGGACCATCTTTTTGAAGAGGAGATTAATGATGTGCTAACCCAACATCAGAATGCTGATATGAGTGACTGTGATCTTCAAACGGTGGCTATATGGTTCTATCTGCTAAGGAAACATGGATACAGGGTCTCACCTGGTAATGTAGGATGATTCTATTTCTAAATTGCAGCCTTCAGAAAACAAATTTTTTCTGTATCAAAATATTTTTTTACCACCAATTGTTCTTGAATAATACAAGCACACATAATGCAAAAAAGTTGATTTTTTTCTTGTAGTGTCCAAAATAATTTTCAATTATTCTTCATGTTCCAGATGTCTTTGTGACGTTCAGAGACGGGGGAATTTCACTGCGAAAAACCCGAGGGATCTACTGTGCCTCTACAATGCTTCATATCTCAGGATTAATGGAGAGATAATACTTGATGAGGCTATTTCCTTCACGTCTAAGTGTTTAGAATTGATAGTACCCTACATGGAAGGGTCATTAGTCAATGAAATAAAGCATGCACTCGAGATCCCCCTTCCAAGGAGGGTAAGAATATATGAAGCCAAATATCATATATCTGTACATAGAAAAGATACTGAAGGTGAAGAATTGATAATTGAACTAGCAAAGTTGAACTCCAATCGCATGCAGCTCCAATATCAACAAGAGTTGAATATCATAA
The DNA here is from genome assembly GCA_015342445.1 of Digitaria exilis. Lineage (NCBI taxonomy): Eukaryota > Viridiplantae > Streptophyta > Magnoliopsida > Poales > Poaceae > Digitaria > Digitaria exilis. The sequence continues at coordinate 2,182,638 of JACEFO010001965.1, forward strand.
CAAGGTGAAGTCAATGATATGTGGGCATGGTATTTTTAAAATTATAGCTTGACATTGTACATAAATTTTCAAGATCCAATAATTTAAATTTCTTACGAATTTGAATTAACATTATGTCCATGTTTAATTTGTGAACATATACAGGTGGTGGAATGGTCTAGAACTTCCGTCAAAGCTATCATTTGCTCGAGATAGAGTTGTGGAATGCTACTTTTGGATAGTAGGAGTATATTTTGAACCAAGTTACTCACGAGGTCGAATAATATTGGCAAAGGTTCTTGCCATTGTGTCTATCTTAGACGATACTTATGATGTCTATGGAACTTTAGAAGAGTGCGAGTTATTTACCAAGTGTATGGAAAGGTTTGTATTCTACTCTGACTCGAATTAAATTCTTCATTTACAAAAACAATTAGAACGAACATTGTAAGTACATACAACCCGGTCCTAATTAAATTATCAACTCAATACAAAATTTTCTTAAAATTAAAATATTTATAAATATTTCATATCAGATATATAATAGTTAATGGTGCTGCAAGTATAAATTTTCCTTGTTCATAACCAGAGAAAACCATGCTGGCTCTTTATTCATGATGTTGTCTCCTATTATTGTGCTGCAAAAGCTCTTCTTAAGATTCAACCATTGATAATTTAAGTCAAACTATATGACAGATAACTACTTGCAACAATTATTTATGGATAAAGAGAAAATTTAATATATCTCCTATAAAAACCATTGTACAGCTGGGATCTTGCCGGGGCTTATGGTCTCCCGGACAACATGAAAGTCATTCTTGAAAAAGTTTTGGAAACCTGTCAAAGCATTGACAATGAGCTAGCCCAGAGGAGAAATTTCGCATGGCCTACCTCGAGAATTTTGTAAGTTACCTTTCCCGACTCATTATGCTCTATATTATGAACATAGTACATGAACTTCCTCTTCCCTGCCCAACACCATATCTAGCTCCCATGATCCCACGATTCGCTTCCCTCCCTCTCTTTCTCATCTCTCAATTAACAAACAGAGCCTGTAAATTATATTTGTTTCATTAACTATCTTATTTAGGCCCAATATGTTCCCTTCATGGGTTTTGGACGGACACTCTCCATGGATACTCTATCGCAATTATTCATGCACTGCTATGCTGATTATTAGTATCATACTATCATTATAGTTCAGAGACGCATGATACTGGAATGTTTTTTTGAAGCAAATGATTAGCAGATTACTAGAAATACAATTTTAAATAAGCCAAGATTGCTAAATATCATCAGAAGACTTTCTTGTGGGTTAATCAATCAGGAATATGACCCGTCAGTATAGGCGTGGACCATACATATAACATAACAATAGAGTACACATATATGCATGGTGTGGGAAACAAGTAATTACATATACGATTTTTCTGTATCTGCATGGTTTCATTTGTTTTGCGGAAAAGTATCTGCATGTATTTATGGTTTATTTTCTCCCGTCATTCAATAGATACCAAGTGGAATTATATATCGATTATTGGCACCAACATTTTTTTTTTCTTGAAAATGCAGATTGTAGATCTAGTTAGAGCCTACAATAATGAGGTAAAATGGCGTGAACAAGGGTATGTCTCTGCAACTGTTGCGGAACACCTGCTGGTTTCAGCAAGAAGTGGTGCTTGCCACCTGTTATCGTGCGCATCATTTGTTGGAATGGGAGACGTGGCCACAGAAGAAGCTTTTGATTGGGTATGTAGTGTGCCTAAAATTGTACAGGCGCTCTGCGTTGTTCTCAGACTTTCTGACGATCTTAGGTCATATGAGGTAATATTTCTTTTGCTTAATTGACATCCTATATATGAGCTTATTTCTAAAAATAAAATTGCAGTTCTAGAAATTTTGAATGTCACTGTTTTGGATATAATTGAAATATGCTTATACGATATAGAAGCTAATATTTTCGTGCTGGTCTGTGTATTATTACTATAAGAGAATAGGAGCCCTTTTTATATGCTGCTAAATATTTACACATCCTAGAAGTATAATCATGGAATTGCATATGTATGCAGCGGGAGAAAATGACTTCTCATGTTGCTTCGACATTCGAGAGCTGCATGAAAGAGCACAAAGTCACACTTCAAGTGGCACGGGAGAAGATACAATACATGATAGAGGAAACATGGAAAGATTTTAACGAAGAATGGTTGAACACTAACAATCACATGCCAATGGAGTTACTGGAGAGAATATTCAACCTGACAAGAACAATGGCTTTTATGTACAAGCAAGGTGATGCTTACACAAATTGTGATCTCATCAAGGACACGATAAACTTGTTATTTGTGGAGCCTGTTTTGGTGATATAGCCATGTGTTTTATGTATCTGTAGTGTTTTTAAGAGTAGATTGTACTCACAATATATCAACTTGCATGATTATATCACTTTTCATCTCAGGGAGCCTAAAGATCACGGTATAATCCCCTTCATTTCTCCCTTGCATAGTTGCCATGCAATGCATCATTGCATCAGAAAAAAAAGAACTACGCTGCCAGCCTGTCATCACATAGCTGATTGTATTTTCTCCTGAACAAAGTAGTAGATAATATAATATAAGAATAAGAACACCGTAGAATTAGAACTACCAATATAAAACAATAAAGTCTTACCGATATGGCATCATAGGAGGACATCTCTGTACACAATATTTTTGGTGCTCTTCCCTGTTGGATCCAATTCCTTCTTTGGTTTAGGCAATATTCTTGTTGTTTTCCTTGACACACCTATGGACAATGCAACATAAAGCTGGCCATTTGAGAATACAGGCTCTGGAAGGATCTCCCAACATTTGGGATGGTTTGCCCCTGAGCTTTGTTTATGGTCATTGCAAAACTTAGGCGAATGGGGAATTGTTTCCTCTTGAACTTGAAAGGAAGAGAAATATCATCTGATGGCGACATAGGTATCCTAGGTATGAACACTCTTTTGCCTTCATGTTGGTCACCAACAATTTCAGCATCAATTGCATTGTCTTGGAGAGCTATAACCATGAGCCTTGTTCCATTGCACAAACCATTGTTTGGATCAAGATTGCGGAAAAGGATCACAAGACAATTGATCTTTAATTTCAGGACATGTGGGGGGAGGCCATTTGGAGTGAGTGAGTTCAGAAAGTCATTTGGATAGAGATTTGTTGAATCATCATCAACGGACTCGAAGTTATAATATATCTTTTTGTCGCCCGGAAACCTATCAATCATTCTTGCATTCAGCTGATCTACATGCTCATTCTTTGTTGAAAGAATGGCGCGAGTGCTCATATATGACATTGATCTTGCATTTTCCTCCAGGGATGGGAAAACATCTTGAATGAGTTTGTTTATTGATTCTTCGGCATCAATGTAACCAATGACAATTTCTTCAGGTAGGCGAACATGGTCATCTCCAATTGTCTCTTTAGTGCCATTCCCAATTCTAAGGAGATACTCAAAAAACCAGGGTCAGTCTGAGCCCTCATGTTACATGACAATCTTATCTTTTTTATATGTTCCCATAGATAAGATCTCTATAAAGTTGCATCAGTGATCTGAGCTCTTGTCCCACGCGTAAGAACAGGAAGTACTTGTCTAAAATCACCACCAAAAACCATAACCTTCCCTCCAAATGGCAATGAAGAATTCATAATGTCTTGTAGAGACCTATCAAGGCACTCAACTGTTTGACGCTTTATCATTGCGGCTTCATCCCAGATAATTAAGGATGCTCTACGAAGTAACTCCGCGGTACCACTTTGCTTTGTGAAACTACACATGCTATTGTCAGAAAGTTTAATTGGGATTTTGAACCTTGAGTGTGCTGTGCACCCTCCAGGTAGTATAGATGCTGCTATCCCTGAAGTTGCCATTGCAATGGCGATTAATCCCTGTGACCGCACTCTAGCAAGAAGTGCCTTGTATAGATATGTCTTGCCGGTTCCTCCTGGTCCATCGACAAAAAACACCTGGCTTTTCGTTTCACACACATATTGTATGATCTCTTAAAATCCTGCAAGCTGCTCATTGTTCAGGGATTTATAGATATCCAGATGCTCTTGTTCTACGCCCACAGAAAATTCCTCCCTAACCTCGCTTGGAATGTCAGTAGAAAATCCACCTGTTTAGCACAATGGAAGAGTAAATCAGGAGGCTACTTTTTTTGATAAATGGGTTGACTTACAATTAGTTATCTCAATAATCATAGATTATGAAAAAAAAACATACCTTCATCATTAATTTCAGGAAGGTCAAAATTTTTTATATCCTTCCCCATTGAGTGAACCAAATCCCTTATGTCTCTAAGAACCATTTGTTCTACGGCTGCTGCATTAGAATTGCTTCTACTGTAATCCTCAAACATAGAATCCTTGTGTTTGTCCCACATACCACGGATGTTTAGCCTCACAAAATACAAGAATAGTTGCGAATAGCCTTCGTAGAGCACATGGCATCTGAAAAGTTACAGCTTCATCCAAGCAATCATGCAAGGTCCTGTCTGTCTCTATGAGTCCTCTGTTCTCACATGCTTCTCAAAAAGTAGCGCAAGTGATGCCATCTACTTCTCTCAAATTCTCATAAGACGTTGCACCTCTTACATGATTTAGAAGCACTCGCAAGAAATATCGCTCCCCTTCTGTAGGGTGTGCATAAACAATCCGCCCAATCTGTCCTTTCTGCTTCCTTCTCTGCCATTTCTTTTTATCGCTGATCCATCGGTAGTATTCTGGAAAATCTTTGTATAATAGTGTCCTCGCAAAACTATCAGTACGGTTCATCTTGAAGTATTCTGTGAGTGTTGTCATTGAATCTGATGGATCATTCACAACATCTTCTAGATTTTGGTTCTCATCAATAATTACTGACTGCATGTTTGGAAGATGACACTGGAGTTGCAAAACAGATGGATATACACCAAATAGTGGGAAAGCAAAAATCCTATGTATAGCTTCTGGGGCAGATACATATCTCGCATCCCTATACTGACGAATCTCATTGATCACTCCATCTTCCGTGCTACCAGGGTTGACTGAAATTGATGCACGACCATGACCTTTGTATACATATTTAAACAAGTACTTAATAACCTTAATGCTAGAGCAAGCCTCCACATTTATGTGGCAGTTATATATCATAAGGAGACCAGGATTGTATGGCACGACCCACCTGTTATCTAATTCTGCACCTCTTATCCTGACACGACGTCCATCATCTCTTCTCCTGTATAGAGGGTAGGAGTCTTTTCCTTGTTGAGTTGCTTCACAGAATTGTCTTGGATAGCTAAAGCGACACTCTCCTTCGATCATACAAGCACAATTTTTATTCAGTACTCCACATGGTCCATGCAACATATGTTTTATCACCAAACTATGCAATACAGGATACTTGTCCTTGTCAGGTATCTCTACGGAAATTTTCTTGTCATATGCATCATGGCTTGTTAACTTACTGCCAGATCTCATGATCAATAGTATGTGTTCATGTGGCAAGCCTCTCTTCTGAAACTCTGTTACATGTACATATGCTTGGACTTCCCCAAAATATTTTTTCTTGATCAATAAATCTTTCATATCATGTAGTTTGGCCCTATATACTCTATCCACAAGGTTTGGCCTATCATGCGGTTTCTGTCCTGGTTCAAGGTTGCTTGCAATCTCCTCCCAATACGGATTGCATGTTATGGTGATGAAGTAATCTGGTTTACCGAATCGTTGAACAATAGCCATTGCATTAAGAAATCTTCGCTGCATATCACGATCACCTCCTGGGAAGGTACGTGGCAATACAACTCTCCTGCCAACCTCTGATGCTCTTGTCTCCCCAGAAGAAATAACATCAACCATGCCCTAATTTAAAAAACACGGATGAAGGGATCAATGTAGGGATATAGGCAATCTTTGTTTGAACATTAGGAAACATGTAAATTAATTCACCTGGTATAGCTCTGCCCTTATGAGTTTTTGGTGTGCTGGATTAGAATACTAATCTAGCCTCATAGACTTAATCTTGATATACATGTCAACTGCCCATTGTTGGAAGAGCCTTTCTCCAAATAACAAAATGTTAAAAAGGCCCTTCCTAACTTGCATCAGGAAACAATAGTATTCCCTTGCAGTGACAAACTTTTTAGACCGAGTCTCGTTATTCGGTGTATTGGCATTTTCGTCTTCCAGGATGTCGTCCTCGAATGTCGTCCTCTTCTTGTTCATGTCCTGTTTAAATATTTAGCAATATGAGGCAATATTGTAAGAAATTTCATTGAAAAAAACAGCTCTTTGATAGGTACGATTTTGCACTGCACCTGTAGGGTTGACAGAATCCGCTTGTTCCATGGAAGTCACATTAACTGTATCATATTGGTTAGAAGGATCATACCTTATTTATATGATGCAAGCCACTTCAATAATAAAATCAAGATTTCATACAATTAAGATTTATAAATTGGGGTGATATGCACGGCACCTGTAGGGTCAACAGAAGTGGTTTGTTCCGTGTAAGGCACAGATGTGGATGGTTCCACACGATGATGATTAGGAGGTGGTGTCTCATACTGCTCACCACTCGCCAATGGTGTATCATTGCAGTGCAAACTCGGCGGTCCAAGCTGACCCTAGGCTTGTGAAGGAGAAGTGTGAGTTGAAATACCTTATGTGCTTTCTAAAATACCTTGCATCATGATCCACCTGGTTTGTAAACAACCTCTTTAGCTTAGCAGGAACATCAGGATTATGGACCTTTACTTTCCCTTTCCTGAAGCAGAATCCTGGTGGCTCAAATTGAAATCTAATGGCACCGCAGTACTGGCAGTCTGGCACTTTTCTCAACACATGGTGTGTAACTGGCAAGTCAGTATACACGTAGTCGTATGGATCTTCAATGTTGTTTTCATCAACGTCACCCACAGGTATGCGATAAGATTCGAAAGCACATTCTGTATGTAGAGAAAAAAAGAAAAAATTAAAAAAACACAATAGGCAAAATAATAAATACTATAAACATTATGTAATATTTGACAATACCATCAACATTCAAAAATTGTCGTGTTTCATCGTCATCAAGGGTGTGATCTTTAGTCCCTACGTTTGTGTCTTCATCCAAATGACTTTCTGCATTTGAGCAGGAGAAGATATGGCATCGGTAAATAAAATGCTGAAACAAACACATTTTGCACTCAAAATTTTGCAAAGTATATAAATTTAAAGCACCTTCGTCATCAGTATCATGGTGTGTAGGCTCGAACAAGACAGGGTCATACTCTGTATGGGTTGCTTCATCATGTACTGTATGATCTGCTACATGTTTGTTTTACGGTCATGAGATCAGTGGGAAACATGTTTGTTTACCAAATGTTGTAATAATATTTACCTGTGGACATAGGTACCTCCGGAGATGTCTCAACATCAACACTTGTTCCCATGTTTGTGGAACTTGGAGTTTGGTTCATATTTTTTATTCCTGTTCTAACCTTTTTGTATTCTCTATTTTGTTGTAGCAACTGTTCCTTTTTGCCCGCTTCCATACTTTGGTATCGATCTTGTTTTTTTAGAAGCTTGTAATTTGGTGAAGCACCACCAGACATGACTGAATTCATACTTGGGGCCTCGCACGTGGGACATAGCTATCATTTCTATGCAGCCACTCATTGGGTTCATCTTGATCTGAAATTTGAATATCTTGTAATGTTAGACATGATTGTTGAGTTCCATATGTTTGCTGAACTGAGGAGACGTTGGTCCCAGTGGGTGATATTTGGGTGACCAGGTCTGAGACACCTGCAAAATAAGTGGATATTTGTTTTATTTGATAATGGTGTGTCATTTGAGAATGGTGTGTCTCCAGAAGTAGATGACTGGTTTACAGAAGAACCTGTGGTGGCCGGAACTGACATGGGTGCTATGGGTATCGCTTGTAAAAGTACAGAGCATCCAATAGTATTGTTACCAAAATCATCAACTGATGGTGTTGATGTTTCTGCCTTACGCCTTGCTCTATACTCACGCTGCTTTTTATTTCTCTCCTCCCTTTTTTCATCGGTTTCATCAGCCTTTCTTCTTGCACGCCACTCTCGTTGTTTTCTGTTTTTCTCCTGCCTCTTATGATCGTCATTTGATGGTGTTGAGGTTCCTGGTTGAGTTAAGATATGATTAATAGAAATAAGCAAATATGCATGGTTTTGATCCATTAAAAAATAGACATTGTACCTGTATTGACGGTGTTTGTGACATCTCCAAAAGGAATTCGTGGTCTACCATTAGCATCCATAGTTGGACCGGTTATTGTGAATGCCTTGGCGACGGTGCTTAGATAAAGTGAAAAATATGAATATAATCGAAAAATAATCTAGCAGGAAGGTGTCATTATTGACAATCTAATAACAAAAGAATCCGATAACCGTACAGGGGAATGTTTACTTTGAATGAACTGGTAGAGCAAGATATTAACCAATAGGAACTTGCAGATCCACTTGGGTAGAGATATATGGTATTGTAAAAAGGTTGGTCGAAGTACAATAAAGGTTCCTCCATGTAGACATTACAATTATATCACGATATGAATGCATAAATTGGTAAATACAGTAGTGATTCAATACAAAGTGTTGCACAGGAACAGACAACATCAGAAATGGTGATCTGCCTATATTAGCTGCCAGTTATGTAACCCAAACAAAGTCTGAATATTCAAACCACAATATGGCATTAGCTACCAGCAGTATATTGCCTAATTGAGTAATAATCAATTGCAAGATTATGATAATGGTAGTCTGCCCACCAAGGTAACAGCTTTAAGTTCAGCAGCGCTACAACAGAAATACCTCCTAAATTGATGACCCAAAGTACTATAATCCACGATTGGAAAATATAATAGAGGAAAATGTGTCTGAATCCAAGACAATTATTGATCTCCTTTGTGCGCTCATGGCCATGAGGAAACATGAATGTGCATAAAAAATTAACTCGACGACTCAGATCCAGTAGGTGCGAATGACCAAAGTGCTCAATTAAGGCATGACAAATTGAATTGGTAGATAATCTTGCAAAATCAAATGGAACATACTTGGTGTAAATCAGGATGCCATTAACTCCACTGGCAGGTCCGTCGTGCTTGTAACCGGTAGCAACCTGTCAGCAATCTATACGCCGTCAAAAGTAGCTCCTCGAGGCTGGTAAGTGGTATAACACACCTCAATGATGCTGTTCCTCGGCTTCCTCGACGATGGGGCCGACAGCAACAACGACGACGCCTGCAATAGATGTTCGTCGGGTGTGGACACAACGCGGCGGCAGGCCGTTTGATGACGGCTCCAGCGGACATGGCGCGGCGGCAGGCCGTTCGACGACGGCTCCAGCGGCAGCTGCGACCTGGGCACGACACGTCAAGGGCTGCCCGACAACGACTCGATCTCCATCACCAGCTCGCCGCCAGCATCCTCTTGGCGGCGGTGATCGGGAGATGGCAGCGTGCAGGGATGCGGCGGCGCCCAGGGAGCTGGCGGCGGCGCTCAGGGAGGTTGCGGCAACGGCGGCATGAACCAAGGAGGCGACGATCGGGCGGACGGCGCAACCGATGGGCGGCTTTCGTGACGACGGGCGGCGGCGATCGGGCGCGGTGGTTTCGTCGGAGGTTCGCGACGATCGGGGGAAGGCCTGGCGCAGACGTGGGCCTCGGACGTGGGAGGAGGTGAGAGAGGATGGGAGAGAGATCCTAATAAGATTAGCCTTTAGATTTGAATGAGGAGGTATTAGAGTAGATCTGAGTCATCAATTTTAATGGAGTTAGTTTTCTGGGTATACAAAGCTGGAAAGGATTAGGAGACCTATCTCTGTTGGGGACATACGGTTGGGTGGATGTAGAAAAGTTTGAAGTGGTGTTTTTAAGGGGTGGAGATGGAGAGGAGAGAGATGGAGATGGAGAGGAGGTGGAGAAGAGATAAGGGGTGGAGATGGAGAGGAGAGGTCGCGTGGTTCTGCCTCTCACCAATCAACGCTCGCCTCCCAGGAATCAGATCGACTGCAGAAAGCGGTGGGCTTCATCTGCGCCGTTCCTATGCGATCCAACAGCGAGCTCAACAACTCCTCACGCGAGGCACAAAGCAGCCGGTCAAAAAAACGGCCCGTCTGAGCCCATGGCACGAGCTCGCGTATTCCCCTTCGCCACCGACCGTCGTCCTCCTCGTCTCCTCAGGCATCGGAAGACAGGCTGCGGTTGCCCTCTACGTCTGTGCTTGGCTCCGGCGGAAGAGCAGAGGAGATCCTCAGGCATCGGAAGACAGGTTGCGGTTGCCCTTTACGTCTGTGCTTGGCTCCGGTGGCTGAGCCTCGATCTCCTCGCACCCCGCCCTGACGGCCGAGCCTCAATGATCTCCTCTGCTCCTCCGCGCATCCAGCCGCAGCGGCGCGCCTTCCTCCGCTCGCGGCCTGCTGCGGCGCCTGGATCCCCCCGCGCCGGTGGACTCCCGAGCGCCCGAGCAGCCGAGCTGGTGGAGCACCAGACCACGCCGGTGGACCTCCCGAGTCCCGAGCGCTGACCTTTTTCTGCTGCCTGTTATTTCTCTTCGGGAGTTTTTCTATTGTTTCAGCTGGGCAGCAGCAAGCAGGCCAAACGGCTGTGCACAGCTACAGCATAACCGGCTGCAAATAAGCTGCTAATTGTGTGTGATAGCAACAAATTTTGATTCTATGGAAGCAACAATGACACTACAAATTCGCAGCGACGACTGCATAAAACTAGGATTTGAGTACTGTCGTAGACCGTAGTCTTCGCAATCAGCTAGCAGTCCACCCCATCCCCATAACATAGCATAATGTTATGTGATTAGTTTACTGTTAGCAGCCTCCTCGCGTGGCGTTGTTTTCTGCTCCTTCTCAATCGCCATTGATATGCAATCCACACCAAAAGAGGGGAAGCCGCGGAGGGAAGTGGGGGAGCTCTCGTCGAACGCTACAGTGACAGAGAGGCTGAGAGTCTGATTGGTTGGCTACCATAAATTTGACGTGCCACAATTTTGGCAAACCAAAATGCAGGTAAAAAAACTTGTCAATGTTTTGGTAGAAAAATATAAGACATAGGCAACTTTTGGTAGCAAACTAAATACCCATCTTCCTATCTTCAGCTATATGCACCAAAACCAGAAGGAAAAACAAAACCATCCTGCATATCAATTTCGAACCTGACCTTCCAAATTGATGTTCTTGTAATAACTATGGAGCAAAATTTTGTTAGCATGCGCATGGTGCTTCAAGATGAGCCCTTTAACAAGTTATAATTTTAAAGATTAGATTAGAAATCTTTACATAAGATAATTTGTAATTAGTCATTTCAATTGTAAATAAATTTATTTATAATAACATATTTTGTTTAAAAATATTATTTTGTCCGTAGCAACGCACGGGCCATTACTAGTGAGTAGCAAGACATACAAACTTATCCATCACATGCATGCATAGTCACATTTACTCTACATACATGTATTTTGCCATCATGGCAGGTGGAATGGATAGTTTACATAGATGCCTAATCTTTGTCCCCCATCACCACCGGATTCTATGAGTTTCCCGAGTGCCAAAAACACTTGGCAAAGCCTTTGCCAAGTTTTCTGGTCTTTTCCAAGTGTTGCACTCGTCAAACCGCATACGGCAAAGTTGTATTGGCAAAGATATCTTTACTGACTGTTTTTGTCAGGCACTTGGCAAAGTGTTTGCCGTGTGCTAAAAAACACTCGACAAAACGTAAACTCAAAACACCCGAAAAAATACTCCCTCCTATCGGAGGTTTGCTACAGCAAATTCGCAAGGAGATAGCCCAAGTGTTAGATTTAGGCGGGGGATTATGGACCACGAGTGTGATGGTAACACACAAGATGCAAGGGTTTATACAGGTTCAGGCCGCATAGAACGTAATACCTTACATCCTATATGTTCGGTGGTGTCTATATTAATTGCATTGGATATGTGTACAAGCACGAGTGCTATAGGCTATGGTTTGCCCCATGAGGGGTGCTCTTATGCTTCCTTATATAGTCCGATGACCTAGGGTTACAAGTCGGTTTGATCTAATTCTTTCGGCTTATAATAGAAAGTAATTTATCTCTAGGATTCCTTCCTAATCTTGCCAACCCTTTACTTGGCCGGCACATCATAGGCTGTAATGGGCCCTAGGGTATCCATATCTGTCAATCCCCCCGAGCGATGTGTAGCTAGGCGAAGTATGGGTGCAGATGAATCAAGAATTTAGAAATTCAAAAGACCTCGTGTCTAGCAGCCCCCAAGTAGTGTAGAATTGAACAGAGTGGTGAGCAGCAGCCTAATGAAGGAGCAGTACCGGACTGCTCAATAATAGTCGTGATACGGAGGGTGCCGTGAGGTGCACTCCATATATATGGAGTAGCCCCGAGCATTAGAAGGATTAGAATAATAAAAAATAAGAGTATATCACAGATTACATACTCGGCAAAACTTCAGAAGCCATGTCAACCTGATTTGGGGCATCCATCATGAAGAGCACATGTCAAATTATTCATAATTAATTTCCGACGTCCAACCTGTCCAATAAAAACTAGCAGAGCCTCGGAGGCACGTCGGCCTGGTGTGCGGCGCCCAACCCCTAAATGTAAGGATTAGCGGAACTGTGGAAGCACACGGACCTAAAACTTGGCGCCCAGTCCCCGAGCATGAGTGCTGATAGCACATGCACTTGAGAATCTCAGAATGAGTGCTGATAGCACACACGCGTCAAGAATCTCAGAATGGACCTCCGAAATTAATCTCCAAGATCGGACCTGAAGTTCGCAATGGCGGCTGGTGATCCGCACCTGGATGAGCCAGTGGCCGGCGTGGTCAGCGGGGCAGGAACCGGAGCAGAGGGCGTCGCCGGCACAGTCGGCGCAGAAATAGTTGCAGCCGGTGGTCCTTGACTCCTTGTGTCCAGCGGCCTGAGGTCGTGGCCGGGTGCTTGGGGCACGGCTCAAAGAAGCTCGTCGCCAGGAACGGATGGAACCACGCCGGTGGCTGGCGCTCGGCGTCAAGGCGTCCCATTTCCTTGATGCTCACCATGGCTAGCTCTCTGGAGGAAAAACTACAGAGGTGAAGCTAAGGATTGGTTGAGTACAACATATAACACGCGTCAAAAAAATGGATCTCCGAAATTAATCTCCAAGATCGAACCTGAAGTTTGCCATGACTGCTGGTGATGCGCACCTGGATGAGAACTTGCAGCCGGTGGTTCTTGTCCAGCGGCCTCCGGTCGTGGCCGGGTGCTTGGGGCACGACTCGAATAAGGGTTGAAAGGCACGCAGAGGATGCTGCTGAGGTCATGGAAGGCATGCAGAGGAGCGCAGAGTGAGCAGTAACCACTATAGGAATCAAGTAGTTTGCCGAGTGCCCGAAACACTCGGCAAAGCCCTACCGAGTGTTGAGTGTCATAGGCAGCACTCGGCAAAACGTTCATTTTGCGGATGTCGGGCCCACGCACTCGGCAAACAGCTAAGAACTGGCGCGGCCGACTCACGGCCGCCGAGCACGTGCTGGTCACATGCCAAGGACCGCCAGCAGGCACTCGGCAAAAGAGATTTTGCTGAGTGTTGCCCGTGTGACACTCGGCAAACATGTAACGACCGTCAGCTTGCTAACGGCTGCGTGCACGTGAATTGCACGTGCCGGGTTTTGCCGAGTGTCTCGCGCCTAACACTCGGCAAACGTCTAATGGCCGGTAGCCATCCCAACGGATGCATGCACGTACATGTCATGTGGTTCAGCTTTGCCGAGAGCCAAGTCTTTCCCGTGTGCCTCTCCAAATATTTGCCGAGTGCCGCGCATTAGCCGAGCGTCACCGATCGGCAAATCCTCTGTCTCCTTCCCGTGTACTTTTGGTTTGCCGAATGCCTCCTTTCTCGGCGAACACGATGTTTGCCGAGTCGTTTGCGGTAGTGAAGATATTTCATAAAAAAGTTTGGCAAAACTCTTGCCGTCCATTAAGAGAAATGAGAAATGAGAACACGATTATGTTTTCTAGTTGGTTCTGTCATTGATTATGTTGTGCCACACGCCAAACATGACATGTAATAAACTGATAATTCAAATTTCTTCGCAGGCCGTGAAAATTCTTTGTGTTGGTGCAGTATGGAAACATAAGAAAAGAAATAGGAGACCTGTACAGCGGAAATAAAAATCAAAGAATCATGTTTTTTTCCATTATTAATTCTTGTAATTCTGCAACTATTGTGTCATGCAGTCTTTTTCAAACAATACATTTCCTGGCGCTTTGTCCCTTTGTACAACATTTTAGGCTAACACAAAAAAAATTGGTTTCTAAAAACAACAAATTAATTTGAGATCACATCAGATTATTGCTTCACTCTGAATCTTCTTGAATGATGCTCAGCGCCCGCTTCATCCTTGACGTCGTCGCCGCCGCCGCCGCGGTGAGCTTCCCCTCCCTCTTCGCCGGGCTCGGCGACACCACCCCGAACTCCCCCAGCGTCTGCTGGTTGAGCTTCTCGTTGAAGAACACGTCCTCGCCGCCGTCCTCCATCTCCTCGCGCACCGGCATGACGCGCACGGTCTTCTTCTTCTTGCCGGCGGCGCCGCCACATGCACGGCGGCGCCGCCGCGGCCTGGCGGTGCCGGACGCCGCCGCCAGCGCCAAGCTGGCGCGCACGGCGAGCGCGGCCATGTCGGCCGTCGACAGGGGCTTCTCGAGCATGGACGCCGGGAGCACGAAGTATATCTGCCCTGGCCGGAGCAGGTCGCTGGGGTCTAACGCCGGCGGGTGCTCGTTGAAGTAGAGCGCGTCGGAGTTGCACACGAAGAGCGGCGGCGCCGCCGCGTCGGCGTTGTGGATGGCGGGGAGCACGTCGGAGACGCTGGGAGAAGAGGAGGCCGGGAGCTCTTTCAGCGAGCCGTCGGCCCGTCGCCGGCGATGACCCTGGCCGGCTGGTGGTGGACTTGCCTGCCGATGCTGCTGCTGCTGCCTCGGTGGATGCAAGAAAGCTTCAATCCCATGGAATCTTTGCCGTTTCGAGACCTCGTTTAATTTCGAGTTTGGATGTGGTGGTTAAGGGATTTGTTTCCGTGTGAGTGTGACGGTGTATATGTTATATGTTTAGGAGACGAGGGAGGCAAGTTAATAGAATTTTTTCCCATATTAACCCCTATACTCTTGTTCAATCACGCAGTTACTTGTGCAGTGCTTGCCAGTGGTGAGTTGATTCCTTGTTTAATTAGGAGAATATTTTTATTTATTTATTTATTTTTGTTTCGTTTTGCATTATTTTCAGCGTGGGCATGCAATCAAGATGTACTATTGTTCTTATTGTTAAATGTTATTATGTTCACATGAGGTTACACATGTTATTATATGCTATATACGTTTTCTTATAACATATACATGAATATGCTAATTATATTATAAGTAGGAATGCTGCCAAATTGTTTCGTATATTCATTATAGAAGTCTCTTTTAAATCCTTACTCGTCTCTTACTGCAAAATAGGACATCCCTAGGGCTACGACGAGGGAAGTTAAATAATCAGCTGAAGTCCACGAGAGGGAAGGATGAAGGAAGGAAGCTGTGGTGTGAGCGCTGGTGCAAGAAAGGTCGCTGTCCAAATATATTATGCTGAAAAAAGCTCAGCTCCGGGTCGATCGAATGTTCTCCACCTCTGTACGCATATGTACGTCCGCCCGTCCTGTGCTCTGGAGAGAGGTTATCAGGGGACTAGAGTCAGTCAACCCCATAACGAAACAGCTTAACCTAATGGGACCTACCTGTCACCGACTCGCCTCACCGTTTTCCGATCCTTTGCCGGGTGCCCTTGAGAGCCTTTGCATCAGCGCATACGCACGCGCCACGCGGTAGCCTTCACCGGGAAAACAGGCCCTTCGCCGTGCGCCGCCGGAAGTCAGGAACCTTTGCCTCCCGGATCGGACTTTTCAGCACCAAGCTGACAGCGCCGGGGGATCGATCGGATGCTTTGACCCCATCGATGTCTCCGACCCCAGCTCGGCCGATAGACTCGTGTGCAGGCCTATCTGGGGGCCCATCGAGTTCGCTGAAGATCGACCGAACCCTGTTGAGTCGATCAGCAACTACGTCATCCCATGTAGTCCTTTGTCTCAATGACCGTACGTATCTGCAATTCTACATGCGTGTTGCCAATAGTATTGCATCCTCGCAGGAGTTGCCGGTCAAGGGAACACATGCATCTATACCTAGGTACGCAAGATGCCGGCCAAGAAAATGCTGAGAAATTGAGCTGCAACACCACCAAGAGATACTCACCTAGGCGAGATTCGAATCGTTCTTTCACACTCATCTTCTACCCTATAACACTAATAAGAGCAAGGCTAATAATTTAGCCCGCTGCTGGCTGTATGAATCCTTATAGCCCATCTTCACCTCGTGTCGTTGGCCACCATGCCGCACCCTAAACCTACACATCAGGAGCCAAGAGATACTTCAGACCTAACGATTGTCAGTCGTCACTCATTGTCTAAGGGTGCCCACCATTGGTCCTCACTAGTATATATTTTCCGTCACTTATGTCTCCTCTTGGTGGTATGTCGTTTTAAATATTCAGAAAACAAAAGGCAATTGTCGATATTATAGTCTACAAATTTTGTGGAACACGAGAAAGAATGTAACTTAAAGCTATTGGTTTGTGCAGTACAGGGATTAAAAATAAATTTTCATAAAAGCGAATATCCCTTTGGTGAAGCACAAGAATCAATCAATCGGTATGATACACTGAACTTTTTGGCTACAAGCCGAGAACTCTTGTCATGATGTATTTATGTAGTCCTATACATTATAGGAAACTATTAAGTGCAGATTGGAAAAAAGGTAGATGAATGTTTTGAGAAAAAAAGACTCACTTCAGCAGTTGAAACAGTAAACCTATGTTTTATGATAATTTTTTGGACCCCGCAAGGGGTACTTATGAAACTAGACTACAATATGTAAACATTAGTTTGGCAAAATGGTGACAGGAGCCAAAAGTAACGCCTTGCCAAATAGAGTATATTTTTGACGGCCCAGGGATCACGGGAACCTAGTAATTCGTGATTTAGTGTTAAAAAACACCTCTCACTAGGATTTTCAAACTACTCACAAACAGATATAGCTTGGTAAAAACTCACAACAGGTACCTTGGTTCCAAGCCACTTTCACAACTCCAATGGAAGAACGAGGATTCACATTTGGGCTATCCTGATGAACAGAACATGGGATCTATGTTTCGGGACTTTCTTAATCAATGATGGATAAAAAATTAGCTAGGTTTTGGAAAGGAAAATGGTATGGAAATTCAAATTGCAAGAAAATATCCTTGTTTGTATAATATGGCCCAACACAAACAACGTAATGTGGCAGGAGTCTTGAGTACCTCTCCGTTAAACATCTCTTGGCAAAAAAGAGTCTTGAGCACTTCACTATTAAACATCTCTTGGCGAAGGGATCTTATAGGCCATAAGTTAGTAGACTAGAATGCAGTGGCTCCATGTATTGCTAACATTATGCTAACTAAGCCAAGAATCCAATGAGTTTCTGTTGAACCTACATCAAATGGATAGTTCTGTATGAAAATCATGATCCTTATATGATACCCGTAAAGAGGAGTGATTCTTACTAAAGATAACTTATAAGTGCATAGCAAAATTTATTTTACTACCACAAAGACAAAACAATTAAATACATTTTTTTCTCCCAATGTCGCTTTGCTCATGCAGATGTTGTTTGTGATTAATATGGCGTGGTTTGTCGGGCTATGTGTTATTGCAAAAGAACTGACACCACTACTTCTGGTATGAATGGGGGCTATGTGTTGGTGGTTATGGTTATGCATAAATGATGTTGTTTTGGAAAAATATAAAACATTTTTCTATTGTAGTTTATCTATTTGAATATACAATGGCTCTGTTGATGGTGGTTATGATCACATGATTTGGTTGTTTCAACATCGCTGTATTTGGCATTATGTAGCCAAGGACTTCTTGACAGATTTATTATCTTTAGAGTGTTTGAGTGTTCTCTCTTTCCTTTTTTAGGCTATGTGCATCCCACAATGCAGAGGTCGGGAATGTTTCAAGACATTTTATCAACTCGATGTAATTGCCTTAAAATTTAGTAAATCTTCCTTTATCTAAACTAAATAGTCTGCGATACTTGTTAAATATGAGTTATAGGCTAAGTTTACTCAACTATATGTGGACAGGCTGGTTTAAAGATAAATACCAAATTTATCGATAAAATGCTGTTTCAAGGATTGAGTGTGTGTTAGTAAAACCACTTTCTTTGGGCATAAAAGGAGAGTTTCCCCTTCTGGCCTGCTATTTCATCAGCATAAAACATTATATAGGTTGTGCTGGTCACCTAGTTTTTTTTTCCAAAGATTTTATCTTGAAAAATATGGTATGAACAAATTTTATACATGATTCACTTCAAATACATGTATTTTTTTTAAGGATATAAGCACATCCAAGATGCTTTTCCAATAACTTAACATCGATGTAGTCATTAAGCTTCATCATCCCTGATTACATTTCCCTGCTACAGAAACAATAATATTATTTGTTTAATGAGAGTTTTATTTTACTTTGCAAAAAGTACCATACGTTTGAGTTTACCGACGAAACAAGGCTTCGATCCTTTTCACAATTTTATTTTACGATTCTATAGATAAGTCGTCCCATTTAATTGTGATGCATGGGATTAGACACAGTCAAATGAAATGAAACTATCTAGCCTCCAAATGTTTCAACAGGTTTCGTAGCCTTAGAAACAGTGTGCACTTGGTTTCTTCATCATGATGAAACTATTCCTTCTCACTCTTTGTAATTATCTTACCATATGCCATTAAATTAGCTGATATGCCATGCTATTTAATGAGGAATGAAATCTCCATTATGAATGGTCTAATGAATGCAATCAAGGAGACAATCTTTCTGTGTTTTTTTATGGAACATGCCCTTGTGACATCTTAAAATAACCAGATTATGATTCACGTTTGTATTAATATAATCAGATCATGATCGATACACAAGACAGTTTATAATATTTACGTGGATCCCTTGCCGCCCTAGTTCATCCACGTTAACAAGATACTCCCCAGCTGTGGCTTGAGGTCTTCACGTGAATGCGGCATGCTGCCACCAACCAACCCCCTCTCGGTTGGAGGACACGACATAAGCCACCTACCAGTCTTGCCTACATAAAACAAGGCAAATGGCATGCATTGTGGCCCAGACTATTGCAATAGCAGGAGAAGCACCAAGATCAGATTCCAAGCACATCGCTTGAAAAATGAAAAGCGTGTGCACAGGCTTCCACCCCACAATCGAGATAACACCGTCCAGTGTATGCCGCAGGCAAATGCTGCTGCCTCATGGACAGGTCCCTCCAGTCTTTTCAGCAGGGAGGCATCAGCCTTCTTCGGTAGCCTGGACTCGGGGCATCGCTGCTGGTGCGACCGCTACCTCTACGAACCTGTCAAAGGGAAGGGAGGACAGTTCCAGCAGAAATATTTCGAGTTTTCAGCCATCCATCTGGGGAGATTTCTTCCTTACCTACTCCAGTCCTTTGGCAGGCTACGTCTGCTCAACAGGTTTGTGATATATATATGTAGTTAATGCCTTCAGTATGTAAACTGTATTCAAACTAATAAGTACTGCAATCTGAAAGCGTTTCTTTGCAAGATTTACAAAATAAGATCATTACTGCATACATTGAAGTTTTAGAGAGAACTTCTCTTAGCTTAATGGCAATATAAAGTGCTGAAAGAATATCTGCCCATCAAATCAAGATGTTTGCTGAATGCAGGCAGACATGATAGCTTGTTTGGAGGCTCTTTGAGACAATAGTTTGAGTAGGAGAATGGTTTGAACTGTCCTGCAGAATAAGATTAAAAGATAGCGCACAACATTTGTCTAGTCCGTGTTTCATCTAGTAATATTTAAACTGAGAGTTTGAACTATGAACCAGCTGTTGTCAGTGCCCATGTGCTCAGTTTATGTTTTGCTCTCAGCAGGCATGGATGGCACAACGAGCAGACCAGTTGAAGGAAGAAGTGGCAAGACTGATCGCAGCTTCAGGGACTTGTAGCCTGTATCAGAGGATCCATCTCATTGATATTCTGGAACATCTTTGCCTGGACCATCTTTTTGAAGAGGAGATTAATGATGTGCTAACCAACTTCAGAATGCTGACATGCGTGACTGTGATCTTCAAACGGTGGCTATATGGTTCTATCTGCTAAGGAAACATGGATACAGGGTCTCACCTGGTAATGTAGGATGATTCTATTTCTAAATGAGAACCAATGGTGGTCACCCTGTGATGATGAGTGATTGACAACCGTTGTGTGTTAATGTTTGCCTTGGCTTGTGAAGTGCAGGTGTAGAGTGCGACATGGCGGTCGACGGTGCGAGGTGAAGGCCAAGTAAAAAGTTCGAGGACGAACGCGAGTAGACTTGGATCGACGGACCCGAAGAAACCGGACGGAGTCATGGGCGACTCGCATGGCGCATGGATCAGCAAGGAAGCATGGGAGATGGATGAAGACGGCGTCGATCAAGTCGGGCGAGAAAGGCGATGGCAAGTCGAGTAGCCGGCCTGTGCGGCGGGAGCGCGAAAGATTTGAAGGCGTCAAGGCTCGGCGGAGGTCGGACACACGTCGACATCGGCAAGGTCGCGTGGCGGCTACGCGGAGATGGACGGTTTGGGTGGTTTGGGCCTCAAAACCACCAGATAGGCAGGTTTCCCGGTTTGGGCCACAAAACCGGGGGCGGACTCGGTGCGGCCGGGCGTCCGGGATGGAGGACACGTGGCGCCATCGCGAAGCTTGCGTCGAAGCGAAGCAAAGTCATGAGGGCGGCGTGTCCGTCCGATACTCTTACAAAAATATGGACCTTTTTGCCCCTGCGTGGATAGTTATCCTAAAATAATATCTAGGGATAGTCTAGTATTTAGGTAGGGTATTCATATAGACAAGGTGGGCAGTCAGGTTCTGTTGTTTTTCTCTCTGCCCTCCTCGTGCACTGGTTCTTTCCCTACGTGTTCTTCTTTTGTTTTGTTTTGACTGATGCTTAGGCTAGGCGAGTGCTTCAAGTGAAATCTGTACAAGAGAGGGAGGAAGAGGGTGGCTTCCTAGCCGTGTATCAGGATGATAACTTGATGTTTTAATCCATGTCCTCGTTCAGCCATGTCTCGTGTTCTTTCTTCCGTTTTCTTCATTTTCGGATGAGTTTTTCGAAGGATTTTTGTTCATCGGATTTGAAAGGTTCTGAGCCAAATTTCTTAGGAGAAATTCTTGCTAGAGTAACTGTGAACACCCCATGGTGATTGCCTAGCTCATCTCTTAAGCAAATCGCACGAATTTGCTGGTTTCTCTCTTCTGGTTCTTGAGTTAGGGTTTTCTGATTTTCCTAAAATTCGTGACCTTTTCTCGAGCTTTTTCAAATTCCTTTTCAGATCTGTTTGAAGTCGTAGCTGCGAATCTTTTGCCCAAATTTCTCGTTGAATCGTTGCTTGTTGGGGTAGTATTCTTGAATCAAAGCAAGGGCTGGTTTGTGCGGTTCTGTTCTCTGTTCGTGCTGCTTGCAGGAAGGAAGAGCACAACGCACTAGGAGAGGTCCAAGCACACCTGCATCCACAGGCAGCGTGCAGCAGGGTACGCACGCAGCGGCGTGAGACAGGCCGGCGTTGGGGCTCGACAGACGGCAAGCAGGCAGCAGGCGCACTGTCGGCGCAAGCACACACGCAGCAAGTCAAAAATTGGTAGGTGCAGGTGAGCACACGAATTTTTTTTCCTTCAGCTGCTATCGCTTTCATACTACAGTAGTCAATGATAGGTTAATCATTGCTTTTCTCATTTAATTTCCTAAGCTTGCGTGTGTGTTCTGCATGATGCTCACCCGAGTAGCTTAGCTGCTAGTTAATCTTTATGTTTGCATGCTTAGTACAATAACTAAGTCCTGTTTATCTCTTGCAATTTAATCGAGTTAAATCTGCTGGTTCTACTCTTGCTCTTAGCTGGTCGTAATATGCATGCTTTGTTTAATGATCGATGAGAAATGGTTAAGCTTGATGGTCTTCTACAAATTGCTATGCTTTATGTATCGCTTCTGCACTGAACTGGTGAGGTTTCCTAGCCGTTCCTAGGATGAGCTTGTCACTAGTTGGCAAGTGTCATCTTGACGACTAGAAGAGAGGTGCGTTCAGGTATTGTCTGGGACATAGGCCAAGTTTTTGTTGAAGAATTTTTATTGGCTCCCATTCACCCCCCCTCTGGTCGCCCAATTTGGTCCAACACTAAATTGCAGCCTTCAGAAAACAAAATTTTTCTGTATCAAAATATTTTTTTACCACCAATTGTTCTTGAATAATACAAGCACACATAATGCAAAAAAAGTTGATTTTTTTCTTGTAGTGTCCAAAATAATTTCCAATTATTCTTCATGTTCCATATGTCTTTGTGACGTTCAGAGACGATCAGGGGAATTTCACTGCGAAAAACCCGAGGGATCTAGTGTGCCTCTACAATGCTGCATATCTCAGGATTAATGGAGAGATAATACTTGATGAGGCTATTTACTTCACGTCTAAGTGTTTAGAATTGATAGTACCCTACATGGAAGGGTCATTAGCCAATGAAATAAAGCATGCACTCGAGATCCCCCTTCCAAGGAGGGTAAGAATATATGAAGCCAAATATCATATATCTGTACATAGAAAAGATACTGAAGGTGAAGAATTGATAATTGAACTAGCAAAGTTGAACTCCAATCGCATGCAGCTCCAATATCATCAAGAGTTGAATATCATAACAAGGTGAAGTCAATGATATGTGTGGGCATGGTATTTTTAAATTATAGCTTGACATTGTACATAAATTTTCAAGATTCAATAATTTAAATTTCTTACGAATTTGAATTAACATTATGTACATGTTTAATTTGTGAACATATACAGGTGGTGGAATGGTCTAGAACTTCCGTCAAAGCTATCATTTGCTCGAGATAGAGTTGTGGAATGCTACTTTTGGATAGTAGGAGTATATTTTGAACCAAGTTACTCACGAGGTCGAATAATATTGGCAAAGGTTCTTGCCATTGTGTCTATCTTAGACGATACTTATGATGTCTATGGAACTTTAGAAGAGTGTGAGTTATTTACCAAGTGTATGGAAAGGTTTGTATTCTAGTCTGACTCGAACTAAATTCTTCATTTACAAAAAACAATTAGAACGAAACATTGTAAGTACATACAACCCGGTCCTAATTAAATTATCAACTCAATACAAAATTTTCTTAAAATTAAAATATTTATAAATATTTCATATCAGATATATAATAGTTAATGGTGCTGCAAGTATAAATTTTCCTTGTTCATAACCAGAGAAAACCACGCTGGCTCTTTATTCATGATGTTGTCTCCTATTGTTGTGCTGCAAAAGCTCTTCTTAAGATTCGACCATTGATAATTTAAGTCAAACTATATGACAGATAACTACTTGCAACAATTATTTATGGATAAAAAGAAAATTTGATATATCTCCTATAAAAACCATTGTACAGCTGGGACCTTGCCGGGGCTTATGGTCTCCCGGAGATTTGAAAAAGTTTTGGAAACCTGTCAAAGCATTGATAATGAGCTAGCACCAGAGGAGAAATTTCGCATGGCCTACCCAAGAATTTTGTAAGTTACCTTTCCCGACTCATTATGCTCTATATTTTGAACATAGTACATGAACTTCCTCTTCCCTGTCCAACACCATATCTAGCTCCCATGATCCCACGATTCGCTTCCCTCCCTCTCTTTCTCATCTCTCAATTAACAAACAGAGCCTGGAAATTATATTTGTTTCTTTAACTATCTTATTTAGGCCCAATATGTTCCCTTCATGGATTTTGGACGGACACTCTCCATGGATCCTCTATCGCAATTATTCATGCACTGCTATGCTGATTATTAGTATCATACTATCATTATAGTTCAGAGACGCACTGGAATGTTTTTTTTGAAGCAAATGATTAGCAGATTATTAGAAATACAATTTTAAATAAGCCAAGATTGCTAAATATCATCAGAAGACTTTCTTGTGGGTTAATCAATCAGGAATATGACCCGTCAGTATAGGCGTGGACCATACATATAACATAACAATAGAGCACACATATATGCATGGTGTGGGAAACAAGTAATTACATATACGATTTTTCTGTATCTGCATGGTTTCATTTGTTTTGCGGAAAAGTATCTGCATGCATTTATGGTTTATTTTCTCCCGTCATTCAATAGATACCAAGTGGAATTATATATAAATTATTGGCACCAACATTTTTTTTCCTTGAAAATGCAGATTGTAGATCTAGTTAGAGCCTACAATAATGAGGTAAAATGGCGTGAACAAGGGTATGTCCCTTGAACTGTTGCGGAACACCTGCTGGTTTCAGCAAGAAGTGGTGCTTGCCACCTGTTATCGTGCGCATCATTTCTTGGAATGGGAGACGTGGCCACAGAAGAAGCTTTTGATTGGGTATGTAGTGTGCCTAAAATTGTACAGGCGCTCTGCGTTATTCTCAGACTTTCTGACGATCTTAGGTCATATGAGGTAATATTTCTTTTGCTTAATTGACATCCTATATATGAGCTTATTTCTAAAAAAAAATTGCAGTTCTAGAAATTTTGAATGTCACTGTTTTGGATATAATTGAAATATGCTTATACGATATAGAAGCTAATATTTTCGTGCTGGTCTGTGTATTATTACTGTAAGAGAATAGAAGCCCTTTTATATGCTGCTAAATATTTACACATCCTAGAAGTATAATCATGGAATTGCATATGTATGCAGCGGGAGAAAATGACTTCTCATGTTGCTTCGACAATCGAGAGCTGCATGAAAGAGCACAAAGTCACACTTCATGTGGCACGGGAGAAGATACAATACATGATAGAGGAAACATGGAAAGATTTTAACGAAGAATGGTTGAACACTAACAATCACATGCCAATGGAGTTACTGGAGAGAATATTCAACCCGACAAGAACAATGGCTTTTATGTACAAGCAAGATGATGCTTACACAAATTGTGATGTCATCAAGGACACGATAAACTTGTTATTTGTGGAGCCTGTTTTGGTAATATAGCCATGTATTTTATGTATCTGTAGTGTTTTTAAGAGTAGATTGTACTCACAATACATCAACTTGCATGATTATATCACTTTTAGCCAATGAGTAGCAAGACATACAAACTTATCAATCACATGCATGTATAGTCACATGTACTCTACATACATGTATTTTTCCATCATGGCAGGTGGAATTGATAGTTTACATAGATGCCTAATCTTTGTCCCCCATCACTACCGGATTCTAAGAGTTTGCCGAGTGCCAAAAACACTTGGCAAAGCCAGGCTTCGCCAAGTGTTGCACTCGTCAAACCGCATACGACAAAGTTGTATCGGCAAAGATATCTTTACTGACTGTTTTTGTCAGGCACTCAGCAAAGTGTTTGTCGTGTGCTAAAAAACACTCGACAAAACGTAAACTCAAAACACCCAAAAAGATACTCCCTCCTATCGGAGGTTTGCTCCTGCAATTCGCAAGGAGATAGCCCAAGTGTTAGATTTAGGCGGGGGATTATGGAACCAAGAGTGTGATGGTAACACACAAGATGCAAGGGTTTATACAGGTTCAGGCCGCATAGAACGTGATACCTTACATCCTATATGTTCGGTGGTGTCTATATTAATTGCATTGGATATGTGTACAAGCAGGAGTGCATAGGCTATGGTTCGTGTTGCCCCATGAGGGGTGCTCTTATGCTTCCTTATATAGTCCGATGACCTAGGGTTACAAGTCGGTTTGATCTAATTCTATCGGCTTATAATAGAAAGCAATTTATCTCTAGGATTCCTTCCTAATCTTGCCAACCCTTTACTTGGCCGGCACATCATAGGGTGTAATGGGCCCTAAGGTATCCATATCTGTCAATCCCCCCGAGCGATGTGTAGCCAGGCGAAGTATGGGTGCAGATGAATCAAGAATTTAGAAATTCAAAAGACCTCGTGTCTAGCAGCCCCCAAGTAGTGTAGAATTGAACAGAGTGGTGAGCAGCAGCCTAAGAAGGAGCAGTACCGGACTGCTCAATAATAGTCGTGATACGGAGGGTGCCGTGAGGTGCACTCCATATATATGGAGTAGCCCCGAGCATTAGAAGAATTAGAATAATAAAAAATAAGAGTATATCACAGATTACATACTCGGCAAAACTTCAGAAGCCATGTCAACCTGATTTGGGGCATCCTTCATGAAGAGCACATGTCAAATTATTCATAATTAATTTCCGACGTCCAACCTGTCCAATAAAAACTAGCAGAGCCTCGGAGGCACGTCGGCCTGGTGTGCGGCGCCCAACCCCTAAATGTAAGGATTAGCGGAACTGTGGAAGCACACGGACCTAAAACTTGGCGCCCAGTCCCCGAGCATGAGTGCTGATAGCACATGCACTTGAGAATCTCAGAATGAGTGCTGATAGCACACACGCGTCAAGAATCTCAGAATGGACCTCCGAAATTAATCTTCAAGATCGGACCTGAAGTTCGCAATGGCGGCTGGTGATCCGCACCTGGATGAGCCAGTAGCCGGCGTGGTCAGCGGGGCAGGAACCGGAGCAGAGGGCGTCGCCGGCACAGTCGGCGCAGAAATAGTTGCAGCCGGTGGTCCTTGACTCCTTGTGTCCAGCGGCCTCAGGTCGTGGCCGGGTGCTTGGGGCACGGCTCAAAGAAGCTCGTCGCCAGGAACGGATGGAACCACGCCGGTGGCTGGCGCTCGGCGTCAAGGCGTCCCATTTCCTTGATGCTCACCATGGCTAGCTCTCTGGAGGAAAAACTACAGAGGTGAAGCTAAGGATTGGTTGAGTACAACATATAACACGCGTCAAAAAAATGGATCTCCGAAATTAATCTCCAAGATCGAACCTGAAGTTTGCCATGACTGCTGGTGATGCGCACCCGGATGAGAAGTTGCAGCCGGTGGTTCTTGTCCAGCGGCCTCCGGTCGTGGTCGGGTGCTTGGGGCACGACTCGAATAAGGGTTGAAAGGCACGCAGAGGATGCTGCTGAGGTCATGGAAGGCATGCAGAGGAGCGCAGAGTGAGCAGTAACCACTATAGGAATCAAGTAGTTTGCCGAGTGCCCGAAACACTCGGCAAAGCCCTACCAAGTGTTGAGTGTCATAGGCAGCACTCGGCAAAACGTTCATTTTGCGGATGTCGGGCCCACGGCAGTCGGCAAACAGCTAAGAACTGGCGCGGCCGACTCACGGCCGTCGAGCACGTGCTGGTCACATGCCAAGGACCGCCAGCAGGCACTCGGCAAAAGAGATTTTGCTGAGTGTTGCCCGTGTGACACTCGGCAAACATGTAACGACCGTCGGCTTGCTAACGGCGGCGTGCACGTGAATTGCACGTGCCGGGTTTTGCCGAGTGTCTTGCGCCTAACACTCGGCAAACGTCTAATGGCCGGTAGCCATCCCAACGGATGCATGCACGTACATGTCATGTGGTTCAGCTTTGCCGAGAGCCAAGTCTTTCCCGTGTGCCTCTCCAAATATTTGCCGAGTGCCGCACATTAGCCGAGCGTCACCGATCGGCAAATCCTCTGTCTCCTTCCCGTGTACTTTTGGTTTGCCGAATGCCTCCTTTCTCGGCGAGCACGATGTTTGCCGAGTCGTTTGCGGTAGTGAAGATATTTCATAAAAAAGTTTGGCAAAACTCTTGCCGTCCATTAAGAGAAATGAGAAATGAGAACACGATTATGTTTTCTAGTTGGTTCTGTCATTGATTATGTTGTGCCACACGCCAAACATGACATGTAATAATCTGATAATTCAAATTTCTTCGCAGGCCCTGAAAATTCTTTGTGTTGGTGCAGTATGGAAACATAAGAACAGAAATAGGAGAACTGTACAGCAGAAATAAAAATCAAAGAATCATGTTTTTTTGCATTATTAATTCTTGTAATTCTGCAACTACTGTGTCATGCAGTCTTTTTCAAACAATACATTTCCTGGCGCTTTGCCCCTTTGTACAACATTTTAGGCTAACACAAAAAATTGGTTTCTGAAAACAACAAATTAATTGGAGATCACATCATATTATTGCTTCACTCTGCATCTTCCTGAATGATGCTCAGCGCCCGCTTCATCCTTGATGTCGTCGTCGCCGCCGTCGCCGCCGCGGCGAGCTTCTCCTCCATCTTCTGCGGGCTCGGCGACCGCGACACCATCCCGAACTCCCCCAGCGTCTGCTGGTTGAGCTTCTCGTTGAAGAACACGTCCTCACCGCCATCCTCCATCTCCTCGCGCACTGGCATGACGCGCACGGCCTTCTTCTTGCCTCCGCCACAGGCACGGCGGCGCCGCCCGTGACGCCGCTGCCTGGACGCCGCCAGCGCCGTGCTCGCGCGCACGGCGAGCGCGGCCATGTCGGCCGTCGACAGCGGCTTCTCGAGCATGGAAGCCGGGAGCACGAAGTATATCTGCCCTGGCCGGAGCAGGTCGCCGGGGTCTAACGCCGGCGGGTGCTCGTTGAAGTAGAGCGCGTCGGAGTTGCACACGAAGAGCGGCGGCGCCGCAGCGTCGGCGTTGTGGATGGCGGGGAGCACGTCGGAGACGCGGGGAGAAGAGGAGGCCGGGAGCTCTTTCAGCGAGCCGTCGCCGGCGATGACCCTGGCCGGCTGGTGGTGGACTTGCCTGCCGATGCTGCTGCTGCCTCGGTGGATGCAAGAAAGCTTCAATCCCATGGAATTAATCTTTGCCGTTTCGAGACCTCTCCTTTGCTTTCGAGTTTGGATGTGGTGGTTAAAGGATTTGTTTCCGTGTGAGTGTGACGGTGTATGTAATATATGTACTCCATAGAGCAAGAAGTAGATGAGGGAGGCAAATTAATAGAAAATTTTCCCATTAGCCCCTATACTCTTGTTCAATCACGCAGTTGCTTGTGCAATTGCTAGTGGTGAGTTGATTATTCCTAGTTTATAATTAGGAGAAGTTTTTTTTAAAAAATTTCAGTGTGGGCATGCAGTCAAGATCACTATTGTTCTTATTGTTAAATGTTATTATGTATGCTCATCATATGAAATATGAGGTTAGATATATTATATGCTATATACGTTTTCTTATGACATATATACACGAATATATGCTAATTAGATACTATGTAGAAATGCTGCCAAATTGTTTCGAATATTCGTATAGAAATCTCTTAAATCCGTGCTCGTCCCTTACTGCAAAATAGGACATCCCTAGGGCCACGACGAGGGAAATCAAATAATCAGCGGGAAAAGTCTACACGAGGACGGATGAAGGAAGGAATGAAGCTGTGGTGTGAGCGCTGGTGCAAGTAATGTCGCTGTCCGGGTCGGTCAAATGCTCTCTGCCGCTGTAAGCCTGTACGTCCGCCCGTCCTGTGCTCTCTCTCTCTCTCGAGAACGAAACAGCTTAACCTAATGGGACCTACCTTTCAGCCACTCGCCTCACCGTTTTCCGATCCTTTGCCGGGTGCCCTTGAGAGCCTTGCATATACGCACGCGCCACGCGGTAGCCGGAAGTCAGGAACCTTTGCCTCCCGGATCGGACTTTTCAGCACCAACCTGCCGGCGCCGGGGGATCGATCGGATGCTGACCCCCCATCGATATCTTCAACCCCAGCTCGGCCGATAGATTCGTGCAGGCCTATCTGGGGGGCCCATCGAGTTCGCTGAAGATCCAGACCGAACCCTGTTGAGTCGATCAGCAACTACGTCATCCCATGTAGTCCTTTGTCTCCATGACCGTACGTATATCTGCAATTCTACATGCGTGTTGCCAATAGTATTAATTGCATCCTCGCAGGATTTGCCGGTCAAGGGAGCACATGCATCTATACCTAGGTACGCAAGATGCCGGCCAAGAAAATGCTGAGAAATTGAGCTGCAACACCACCGAGAGATGATACTCACCTAGGCGAGATTCGAATCTTTCTTTCACACTCGATCTACCCTATAACACTAATAAATAATCGAAAGACTACAGGGAGAGGCCTCTCGTTTTGTCCTTAGCTTATTAGTAAGATGAGAAGCCCCTAGCCACTCCCCTTCCACACAGCAGCGTCCTGCATATCTTTCTCCAATCTCTGTCTCACTTCCTCCGTCTTGAGCTCCTCCAGCTCAAGCGCCTCTATCACTTTCCCCCATTACTCTTGTTCTTCTCTGCCAATTTTGTCATGTCGCACCATGCCCCCCCCACTTTACATCCACCTCTTCTACCATCTTAATTTGGTGGTAGAGGATGAGAGGAGCCATCGAATCCGTCCCCGAGTGCTAGTTACCCAACGACTGATCATTTAAGACTGGCAACTGAGCTCGCTGGCAAACAACCCTTGGCGTGGTTTTAAGTCAAGTCATAATACTTGCAGGTTAACAAATTAAGATCTTATTCATCTTTACATTTTAAAAGCTAATCAGTAACCACAATATCTACATACAAGGATGTCTCAACCGGCTAAGGTATATATGAGGTGTGTGTTCATAAATCATACCTCCTCCGGTTCAGTATTAAATCTCGTTTTTGACAACAATATGCATACCAAGGAGTGATTCATTTGGGTAGAGTTTTCCCTATTTACCCTTTGTTGCATGCTTAAAATTGACATTTCTGTGGCGGGTAGCCAGATGCCATAGGGTTTACATCATGGATAGATTAAAAATATCGTAGGTTGGTGATAAAAGGAAATATGGAAATTCTATCGGTGATAGCGAAATATTTTTGAACAAAATTTAGATAAAAACTCTCATTTTTGCAGAAATGAACATATTTGTTCAAACCATACAGCCTAAAAATCTATGCATATACAATAATATAGAAAAATGAAAGGGAATATCCGCTGCAACGGCTCATGCTAGAATGTGAAGGGTTGGATGGTGAAGTGAAAGAAATTATTAATACTTTAGGGTTAAAAGATAGTCATATGCGCGCCCTTATTTACTCGTTATATGGATAAAAAGATTGTTCGTTGATGGCGTGCTAAATTTAAAACACGGCATTTTTGGATGATATATAAACCAATTTTACCAGGGTTTGGCTCAGTGACAAAACAGAAATATTGAAGTTACTAAAGCCTAATCAAATTTAGGAGTTATAATATAAACCTGCCCAGATCATGATCTTAGACAGTAAATTAAAGCCTAACCCATTTTAATTGAATTCGACCATCAGTTTTATGCATATGTAGGGTAGGTATGCGATGTCAAATAAGTATAACATGACAAGCCTCTGGGGACTGGAAGAGTTGCTGACCCAGCACTCATTTGGTAGTGAGTGGCAAGCAAGCCTTCACCATGCCCTGTCCATGGCTCCTTGACCATACGTATCATGCAAACCAATATAATATAACAGCACTGTAATCAGAGCTTTCTTTCCCTTTCCCAGCACACATTCATTGTATGTTCGAAGAAGCATTTTAAGTAAATGGATATAAGTAATTTATTATACAACTTCAACTTTTTTGATACTCGCAAAACAACAAAAAGAACTTAAACTTTTTTTAAAAAAAAGCCAAAGAGGCAAGGACTCTAGTTTTCCATATAATATGTTCTTTGTACTGATTGACAACACAGTATAACTACAGAAAACGAAGTCATTGATGGAAGCCTAGACAAAAAGTTGATTATTTCAACATGTCTAACTTAAATTTGGTTTAAATTTGTTTGACCACAAGATAAATTGATGAACTTGTCTCATAATTTTGAATTATTTGAATACTAATATGGCCTCAAGATGCTTTGTCCTGTGTAGTTTGTAGGGATGGAAAGCTGGGGTGCAAAGCTCTTTTTAAGCAAAACTGATTGAAAAAACACGTGATCTCATTGACATAATTGTGTGGGCCCCTTAGAATCTGATGACAGCCTCATTGAGATTATTCATGTAAGAAAATGTCAAAGGTGGTTACTCTTTTTTATATATCCAAAAAGATTGGTATATTACTTAACGTGCACATATCACCTTCACATGGTATATCTGGCCAGATGAGGCCTTTCTCCCATGAGTCACTAAAAAGAACAGTTATTAGTTGATTTAACATCAGACTAATTTGAAAAACCAAGGAGGCGAGGACCCAACTTTAGAGATAATATTATTTTGGCAGTTGATTGGCAAAATGGTAAGAGCCTTCCCTGGACGCGTACCCTGCGCAATTGTGAGCTACATGTACCGGGCTGCCCTTGTTTTATTGGCAAAATGGTCAATAAATGGGATTGGATCGTACTATACATTATTTTGTTATTGCACAAGGTTCATGGATACAGAATTTGGACGGACTTGGATGTGAATTGTGATCGAACGCCTCATGTGAATATCAAGTGGATGTGTTCAAAACTTTATTGGATCACAGGATAGGCTAAAGAAACTAAAGGAAACGAAGACACATCGTAGCCTGGACAAAAAGATGAACTTGAACTCGTCTCATAAAATGGAATAGGATAAAATTCATGTGATCCCAAGATAGTTGAACTTGTCTTAGATAACAGGGTTTTCCGCAACCTTTTTCATTAGAAGGAAGAAGCATTACAACCTAATAAAAAAACCATTTGTATAAAGGGTATAGAAACAGGGAAAGGAACTATGAACTATTATGTGGGTTATGTGGGTATAGAAACAGGGCGAGGCTTAGGCCCGCGTTGTAAAACTTCATTATTATTCTCTTAATACAGTGATGCGCAGCTCTCCTGCGTATTCGAGAAAAAAAAATGTTCGGGACCCTGAACCACAACATGAACGAAATCTGCTACTGAACTCATATAACCTCAAGATATATATTATCTTGCTTTGTTTGTATGATTGAAACCTGGCGGTTGCAAAATTATATAGAAAAACCACATGATGTCCTCATAGAGAGATTTATGTTTTTAGCCTTAGTTAAGCCTCATCGAGAAATAGCAAAACACAGAAAAAACACATGCAAAGCCTTTTAGTTTTTAGAATCCTTAGTTCAACTCCTCTTCAGGGAACGTTACGGCCCCTTCATATCTAATGATGTCCTCATCAACATTTATGCACGAAAATTTCAGAGATGTTCACTCTTTGTCTGTAATTAGTTCCCTTTACATTTATTTTTCATTAATAAATTGCTGTAGGGGCGTGCCCCTCCAGTTTGCTTAAAAAAATAAAATAAAAGATGTTAACTTTTTTTTATCTAGAAAGATTATGGTTTAACAGCCTTAAGGTGTCGAGATCATGAGGTAGACGAGGTGGGTGGCTGGGCTGACTAGTAAGGTAGCCATTCCCTCACTTGCTGTCTGGCCAGATGAAGCCTTTCATTCTCCCATCAAACAAGAATAAATTAACGAGTAGTCCACGAAAGACAGTGGGTGGACGCCGCTCTAGTTGAACAATCCATGCACACGCAAGCGTCAAACAAGTATACACATGAGTGCCGATCCGGGGACACGTTTACTGCCGATGACTGAATGACTGATAACTGAACATAAATGACTAATTCCATCCTTGACGATCTGCAGGAAACTTCATCTCTGCTTCTCACGTTGACGTTTCTGCACTCACATCCACCTGAAGTACTCTCATATCTCCGTACATTTCTTGCTGGGATGTGACCTTGGGAGAGAAGTAAGCAATAAGCCACATTCATGCAATATACGTTCGGCATGCATGACAGTGACTAGCAGCTTGCTGATAGATCAATAAAGTACGTATTACTTGTCTTCTTTGATCCGGCCATCCGGTGTAGCTGATTAGTGGAATATACCATATGAAAGCTGCAATTTGTACATTGAAGAGCTTGAGACTAACTTGATCGGTGATCTGGCTTTTAATTTCCTGACCTGTTGTGTTTCTCAACGTAGTTCAGAGGCGTGTGCGATGTTTCTTGTATTGGAAACAAAAAAAGGTGCTTACTGCTTATTCCTTCACCGAATCTATACTGGATGAATATATAACCTCAGAATGCAATTTATTGTGAGGAATTATATGACATGTACGGTGCGGATGTACCATGCTTGCTTTGCTTCTTTTCGTTGATCACTAATCCATCGATGTCTATTTGTCAATATATAATAGAAACAACTTCTAATAAGAGACTGAAAATGAAAATATGAACACAAGAAATATGAACACCAGAAATATGAAAACCAGAAAGAATATCGATCGGCGAACCATGCATTCGTTTTGGATTCTTATATAGTTTCACAACTACGTACTGGATCATGCTGTACACAGACAAACCATACAGATATATTCTTGCATGTTTTGTTATTACTTCTTTTTCCCTAAAAAATCTACCGAACCATATTTTTAAGCATCTACTCCCTATTGCATCCTTTTTGGGACGGAGAGAGTATGCGGAAAAAAAAATGGTTCTCCAAAAACAGAAAACAAAAGAGTGAAACTAAACTAAACCAGAGCCTACTGTTTCACTCGGCATCCTCTCGAATGATGCTCAACGCGCGCTTATGCCGCGACCGCTCCGCTGCAGTGATCATCTCATCGTTCATCTTCTTCCTCACCGGGCTCAGCAAAACCCCAACCTGCCCTAGCGTCAGCTCATTGAGCTTCTCGTTGAACAAGCCAACGCTTTCAACGTCCTGCTGCTCCTGCAGCGGCATGACGCGCAGCGCCTTCTTCTTCTTCCTCTTGCCGCCGACGCACCGCCTCCGCCGCTGCGGCTGCTTGCCGGAAGACGACGCGAGCGCTGAGCTCGCGCGAGCGGCCAGCGCGGCCATGTCGGCGGCGGAAAGCGGCCGGCCGAGCAAATCTCCGGGGAGCACGAAGTACATCTGCCCCGGGAGGAGGACGTCGCCGGAGGACATGGCCGGTGGGTGTTCGTTGAAGTAGAGCACGTCGGCGCTGCACACGAAGGATGACGTGTCGCCGCCGCCGTCGTCAAGGCCGAGCTCGTCGGAGACGGCGATGAGGGGGGACGCTGCTGGAAACTCCTTCAGCGAGCCGTCTCCGGCGATGACCCTAGCTGGTGCCGGTGAGGGTTGCTGGTGCACCTGCTGCCGGGAGATGCTGCAGCAGCCTCTGTGGATGCAGGAAAGCTTCAGACCCATGGGGAATAATGAGTAACCTTGTGTGCAAGTGCTGAGAATTTTTGTAGCTACTGGAATTTGATGTGCAAGCGGCTGTCAAGGATTGGTGGTATATATAGAGGATGGAGAGAAGAGTGACAAGTTGATCCTTTTTAATTAGTTGCAAAACCCCATGCTATTGTTGAATTAGTCAAGTCCACCTTCAGTACTTGATTCCCTTTCTCTTGGGGAAACAAAATAAGTCAGATTTTTGTGTAGCTTGGATCATTGGCGTCGGTGAGATTGAATGCACACATGGCTCATGTGAACGATGAGGCACTGTTTTGTATATTGTTGTATATATACTCTGCATATCTTTTTTCTTTTTGGCGAGAGATATATTCTGCATATCACATGCCTTAGCTTCATTATCTATGAAAGACGTAGTACTATATATACATGCTACTTATTAGAATACATCGATGCTTCCAGTTTTTATTCTTGCACCTATATATAGAGGATAATGGAATTAGGAAAATCAAAGGTGATGTGGACAGAGTTGCTTAGTTGCATCCAAACAAACGATGAAATAAAATATTTTATCAAATTCGATGACCACCAAGAGAATGGATTCACTATGTGTTCAGCAATCCGATAAACCCCTAGTAGTTTCTTTGCATAAATACTGCATGTTCGTTGCACGCTTGCGTATAGTTCCGTTCCATCATCGTCATGCATCATGTCCAGGTTTGTACGGGAGATGAGTATGCATGGCTACTAGCTTACTACTAGTAGTTGCGATTTGGTGCATATACCACTATTCGTGCACTGCTAAATTAGAATCAGTCAACATATCTGTGATGCTCGTATGAATAATGTAATCCCATGTCTTTCTTCCTTTCTTTCTTTCTTTCTTTCTTTCTTTCTTTCTTTCTTTCTTTCTTTCTTTCTTTCTTTCTTTCTTTCTTTCATGACACTAGAATTTGGGTGAGGTTCGGCTATATACACCAGTGAGTTGATCGGATTTACTTAGAGGCTGTAACATATTCCTTTATTATCTAAAACATAATTTGGGCGAGGTTGATCTGAGCTTCTCACTGAATGTGTGGCAAATCTATATATTAAGCAATAGTTGCAAACAAAGGAACAGCTCGACAAAACAAAAATATGTGGACAGTCTATGAAATTAGCTCTAAAATAATTCCAAGAGAATGTGTTGGGCTAGGGGCCTAGGGGGCCATGGCCGACCTTGGTCTCAACTAAGCTTTGTCGTCCCTTGTTGCAAGCACAACACGTACAGCTCTCCAACAAACAAGGCCAAGACTCCACTTCAGCTCAGTAATAAGCCGATGATGGGTTATGAATAGCACCATTACCATGCATCATAATTACCAATTTCACACTGGCCATAACGCTTCCAGCCTTCCACAACAACCTTTGTTTTTTTTTCTGCTTAAGCATGTGTAGAAAATTATTATTAACTGCTAGAACTTGCTCGATGAGTGTTACTATGATACTTTTTGGGGATCCAAGCTTGGAAAGGCTAATAAGCTTGATGCCTTAATTGTTTTCTCCACCTGTCTCCTTGTTTTTCTCTACTCCATTTCATGGCAAATTTGAAAACATGTGGTGGAGCTTAAGTGAATAGAATTGGACAGCTCTCCAAACAAAAGAATTGGAGAGCTCTCCAAACAATAGAATTTGACAGCTCTCCAATTCAATATCATGGCTCATTTGGTGTTGAACCTAATTCAATATCATGCCCTCCAATATCGACATCCAAACGGAGTCTTATTAAAACATCGCTAGCTCGGAATTATTACATATTTTGTGGGTGGTGTATATTTTTGAAAGTGCCATAGTGGTAAACCAAAATTCATGTTCACTAAACCTATCATGATTAAAAGCTTCATGAATGCCATATTCCATCCTATATATCCTCTCCATTATCTAACATACATGATAGCTTTTGGTGCATGTACAATTGCAAGACTAAGGGCATCACTAGCGTGTGAATTTCACCGGTCGTAAGCCCCTTAGGCGCGACCTTACAGATAAGAGCCTCGGTCCTAGGGAGGGTCTTAAGGGCAGAAAACATAAGACCCGGTCTCATGCTTGAGACCCGACCTCAAGAATAAACAAAGCCTATATATCTGACTCAAGGAGTGGGGCATGGCAGCATGCAGCAGAAAACGATTGGTTGTGGGACTTTGTTTTCTTTTCTTTATTTAGGAACATGGGGTCCACAGAAAGGTTCACCAAGGTCTTAAACATACTGGGTGCTGACCTTAAGGTTCGTGGCACCCACTCTAAGGGCGGCACCGGTAACAAACACTCGTGATGCCCTAAGGGTCTGCTAATAAGTGCTAACATGAAATACAACTTCCACGGTAGAAGTGCTACAACCTGCCTGTAGGAATAGGACTTACTGTGATTTAACTCCGATCCTAAGATATCAAGAAACAAATTGGATATGTTCCATACTGGAACAATAAAGATAATGAACTTGACAAAGCTACACATATCCCAAACATATATCCCAAACAGTACATTTAAACCATGTCTGCATGTTCACAAATGTCATTATTATTATTTCATAAAATCGGAAGTCCGAACTCCAAATCAAACCAAATAGTCCATGCATGGCTCCAATGTGAAGAGCTGCTTTTACCCAGCACCGCCTCCCCAGGTTACCCTTCCTTTGCCACGCCTGCACTTACGATATAGACGTCTCAAAGGTACGGCTGATCCGCTGCCGGGGTATGGCTTGATGCTGGTCAAGGCCGGTCCCTTCTACACAGCAACCTGCACAGACCCTGATATCAGGTTCCTATCTTCTGAACCTTGGTGTTCTTCATCTTCTGATTCTTCGGGCTCCTCTCCTGAACTGTTACGATTATGATTGACAGCAAATGACACGGAAAAATCAACATTGTCCTTTATATCGTCAGCCTAGCAACAACAGACATTAAATGAAAGTCATTAGCACGCATATGTAACCAAACAGAAGTTTCAAAATAAACATACTGAAAAAAATGTGCCAAGATAACCTGTAGAGTGTCACATGCATGCAGGCAGCTATATATGTTTACTAGTAGATCAATGGAGTGGTAAAGTTTCAGGCAATAGTATAGCCATCACCAAATGTTGCGGATTTCAGAATACTATGAAATGTGCCAGAGAGCACTTAGATTTTAAATGAAGAGATAAGGTGATGTTCCATATGAAGGATGAAGAATGGATTACCCACTGAACCCATAAGTCCATAACTACATGATCGGATAGGAGAAAGTTTACTTTTTGCTTATGCCTCTTTTGTTACAAACAACTAGATCAGATACTCATGCCAAAAGGAATTTCTCTTTTTTCTCAAAAGGTGTTCTGGAAGGATATGTTTCCAAGAAATAAAAATTTGCTTAGAAGAAGTTTGCCAGAAACTTAATCTTAAGCAGGTTTTATTATTTATTTGTTAGACAAACTACTTTAAGAAGTTTTTAGAAAAAAAACTTGGATGATGAACTTTACCAAAGAAAAGTCCTTTGAAAAGTTCTCATAAAAGTTAAAAAAAGGTTCTTGTCAAAGTCATCCAAAGAAGAATTCTGAAAAATTGTCCTTTAACTTTTACAGAAAAAGTCCGTTTCAAAATCTCCTAGTAGTTTGGCTGAAAAGTTGTGTGAAAAAAAGATATCTACTAGATAGATTTTCAAAATAGTTATGCTCCAGTGATCCCTTCCATAAATTTTATACGGCTGTTATTAAAGCATTTTAGGAGGATTGATTTTTATTTTTTTCTGCCTGGATAATGCTTGGGCCCTGCCCTAATTCATGCTGAGAAAACCGCAGCTAGCGTGCCGATCGATTGGCACGTGCATCAGCCATCGGCGTGCCTCCACGTCCACACTCGCCAGCTCCGGCGTGAACCGAACTCGCCTTCCCCCGAAGTCAAGCATACCACAAGCGCTGTCAATTGTCTGTCCGCCACGCCTATGCCACAATGTCACCTCACGTAGACGCTGGACACGGGTGTCCACTTCTAGCTCTACCTGGCAGTGGCACACAACCCCTCTCCCGCTGCCTACCTCTCCCAGCTTAGCTTCCTCTCTCTCCCTCCTCAGCACTCTCCCTCTTTCTCTCCCTGCAGGCACGACTAGCCACTTCGAACAGCTCAAGCCGCTGACCAAAAATTCGTTGGTTCCCCTCCACGCATAGATTCCAAATAGACTGCACTCAGAGGTTCCTCACCTCCTCATCACCCTTCTTGGCCGTGCCAGCACATGCCCCAGCCATTGCCGCTATCCCCGTCTAAGATTCACTTCGACAGCGAAATCCTAACTCCGGACACAGGCTTTCCCTCCCAACGGTCTCCTCATTCCCCCACATTCGCAATGTTTCCAAAGTTGTTCTTGGAGCTTGTCGTCAGTCCATGCGGCAGCTCGCCGCAGGCCATGGTTTGCCGTGCTCCTTGGTACTATTCACCCCCAAAATAGGTTAGTGTTTAGTTGATGGGAGGAAAAGTACTTTTTTTTTTCTGGAATGCGTGTTATGTGAGGG
Organism: Digitaria exilis; assembly: GCA_015342445.1. Taxonomy (NCBI): domain Eukaryota; kingdom Viridiplantae; phylum Streptophyta; class Magnoliopsida; order Poales; family Poaceae; genus Digitaria; species Digitaria exilis. The sequence continues at coordinate 2,222,256 of JACEFO010001965.1, forward strand.
GGTGAATAGGAAAGGTGAAAAAAGAATTTTTGGGGATGCGTGTTCTGTGAGAGAAATGAATAAGAAGTAAAAAGTACTTTTGGGAACTAAACACGGCCTAACCTCATCATAGATATGGTAATGGTCTAGCCCTAGCATCGATGGGCTCACCACCAGGGAGCCCCTAGCCGGTCAATGGCCGGCCATGCACTCGCCTTGACCAGGCTGGCTGGCTTGACCATCACTGTAGCAGCTATTGGATAGGTAATCAAGAATTTCAAGGCCGGATCGGGCACAGGCTCATTACTACAGAAATGATTTTAGGCCGGATCAACGCTAGATTAGGGCCCAAGCTAGCATTACTTAGCAGAAAAAAATTAAATCCCAAAAATGCTTTAAGATCCACGTAACTTTCATGGAAGGAATCACCTGATAAATCTCTTTTCAAAAGTAGAAAACTACACAAAGAAAAAAAAGGAAAAATTACTAAAAATGAATATCAAGATTTTGTCGATTTGTCGAGGATTTTTGGCGCGCAATTAACCGTGCAGAATATATGCCTTGGAGGGTGTGCTGCAGTGGCTAAACTTTGCAACACCTTTGAATTCCCAATCAGCAGGTATACCCAAGAGAATTTGATGTTCGTAACAGCAGTCATCTGCCCCTCTGCATCACACCCTAGATGGCTACTCTACAACCAGTTCATAGTTATAACACACAGTAGTAGTTCAAATCTTGGAACATGGAGGGCTCTCTTCCAGTGGCGGACGCAGGATTTCATAATTGGGTGTGCGGAATTTCACAGAACAAACATCCATAAAAAAGGGGAGAAATCCATTATACTTCATGGTATTACACTCTTTTTGAAAATTTGTTTCCTCTAGGTTGAAAAGACGCTAATTTTAGTTTCTCTTTCCCATCAACCCCAGTTTTGTCCTTGCAATTTCAGTTTTCAGTTTGGTATTAGTACGAATGAAGATCAGGGGAATTTCGTATTGTTTTTTTATTGACGTATCCACAAACTAAACTGACAATTGTTACTGCGTAGCAAGTAATTAAGTACTACGAGTTTGCTAACGAAATTCCAATAAGACAGCAATAAGAGGTGGCCATCACGAATATATAGTTGAGATGACAATGTCCTTCCTTTCCTTTCCATTGATAAGTTATTAAGAACTTAAGACTCCACAAAAGATCTGGGCGCTTCATTCTAAGCTTGCAGCTGGCCACCGGCGTAGCCTTTCCGTGATAGCGCTTGCGATCGCTTGCTGATGTTCACCGGACTTGCATACATGCTCTATCACCTGCTTCTCTAGTGGGCTGCCTAATGAAATGGGCGTCGGCGCAGTGGCTGGTGCTCGTCAAACGAGAGAAAGGCAAACCAACAAGAGTGGCTTCCATGCATGCAGACTGCAGAACTGCAGATGTTGGAAATGATAGCATGCCACACGTTCTTGCATGGGTGGCCGAGAGGGAAGGCTATTCACACTCAACACACTAGGATCGAGCAATCACACAGAGTAGCTGCTAGTAGCGTTTTGCAAAATTTATTGGGTGTACATATGTACACCCATGTCTCTACACTGCGTCCGCCCATGCTCTCTTCCATGTTTAATTTCTCCTGCACGCCCTATCACGCTCGCACCCAACAAAGCCCTGATCGATTTAACAACCTATACGGCGGCAACATTTCCAACCAGTGCAGTTTACAGATCGAGGAAGAGATCGGAGCCTGGTGTTCTCACCTTGCAACGCAGCGAGCAGAAGCGGCACTCGGGATCCATGAGACCCCAGTTGCACCCTTCACAACGGATCTGGCCAGGCTTCTCCTTCCCCGAGACGCCCCTTTTGTTCAGAAACACAGCGGCTTCATTGTTGTACACGTACGTCTGGACGAACCTCACGTTCAGCTGGAGGCGCTCCAGATCGGCCACCTTAACCACGTTGTGGCACGACGACCTCCTTACCTGCACAGATCGAGCTCACGCGTCAGAATAATGGATCTCCGAAATTAATCTCCACGAAGAACCTGAAGTTTTTCTGGTGAAGCGCACCTGGATGAGCCGGTGGCCGGCGTGGTCGGCGAGGCAGGCGCCGGTGCAGAGGGCGTCGCCGGAGCAGTCGGCGCAGAAGAGGTTGCAGCCGCTGGTTCTTGTCCAGCGGCCTCCGGTCGTGGCCGGGTGCTTCGGGCACGGCTCAAAGAAGGTTGTCGCCAGGAGCGGATGGAACCACGCCGGTGGCTGGCGCTCGGCGTCAAGGCGTCCCATTTCCTTCATGCTCACCATGGCTAGCAGCTCTTTGGAGAGAAATACAGAGGTGAAGCTAAGTTTCGTTGAGTACAACATATAACAGAGGGAGCAAAATCAAACAATAATTGGAATAATATGAAGTGTGGGATGGAACACGAGCAGCAACTAGTAACGTTTTCCATAGAAAAATGGGAAGTAACGTATTAGCAGTTTCAAGTAACTGAAGCCGTGACCGGGCCGCGCGCCGGGGTGAGGTTTCGAATTTCACTTCACATAAGCGGGAAACGAAAAAAATTTGGGAACATACAACTGTGCGAGGGCTGGAGTCGATGGTAGATGGGCTGGGTCACTCAAGTCACACGACACGGTTGCACACTGCAATCATTTTACATATTTTTTTAAGGCATACGTAGCACATCGCGATGTTTATTAAGAGAGAGTTCATACACAGTGAACAAGCGCATAGCAAAGTGACAACCAAAACAAAGCAGACTCGCCGTACTCAACCGTCTATACAGTACCGGAAAACGGCTATTTGCCGTGCGTGGAAATCTTTGCCGTGAGCCAAAAGTCGGGCTCATGGCAATATTTGCCGACAGCTGAAAAAAGCCGGCACTCGTCAAAAATACAACGCACGACAAAATCATACTTTGCCGTGAGCTCAAATACAGAGGCTCTCGGCAAAAGATAACCCACTCGTCATAAAGGCCATGTCACACGAACGTTCAGTCCCCGTGAACTGTCCCTAACGGCCGTTAGCTAGTTTGCCGAGAGCCAGGAGGCGGCTCACGGCAAAGAAATCTTTGTCGTGAGCTTTCTGAATGCTCACGGCAAAGAGAGATTTCTAGACTTTGTTTGTTAATTTTTAAAAAATTATGAAAGTAATGTTTGCCGTGAGTTTTTATGAAGCTCACGGCAAAGAAGGTGTTTGTCGTGAGCTTCCAGAAACCTCACGGCAAAAACCTCCTTTGCCATGAGCTTTGTAAAACCTTACGGCAAACATTACTTTCATAAATTTTTAAAAATAGCAAACAAAGTCTAAAAATCATAAAAGTTGGCGACGTCTAATAATATGAGACACATAAATGATAGAGAGAGGTTTGATATGGTTTCGCACCAGTTTGTCTCGTACGATTCACAAAATTGAACATCTCCATAGAAATTTCATAAACATGAGAAGGGATGACTAGTTTCCGAAGTCAAAGCGAAGATTGAGTTTGAGTTTGAGTTTCAAAACATTGTGTATATGCTATATGCACTATAATATGGTCCCTCTTAAATGTTAGTAATTTTTTAGATATACTTGATATTTATTTGTATTTAAAATATACATGAAACAATGGAAAAGTTGTTAAAGCGTGCAGGAAATAATGAAATAATATGCAAACAAATATGACTCAAGTTACTTAAATGAAATTCCACGAAATAATTTGATCATTATAGTGACTTTATAAGAAAGAAAAAAATAAAACATGTGAAACTAAAATAAAAAGAAATTGGGTATGTTGTTTGCCGTGAGCTAGATGGAGGCTCACAGCAAACGAGCTCACGGCAAACATGCCGTTTGCCGTGAGCTAGAGCAAGGCTGACGGCAAAGAGGCCTGTTTGCCGTGAGCCTCCAGGCTGGCTTACGGCAAAGAGACCGTTTTGGAGGTGAGAAAAAAAATAGAAAACATAAATTTTGGGTAGAGAAAAAAATAGAAAAAATAAAATATAAATTGGCCACGTGGGCAGCCTTGCCGTGAGCCAGATCTGGCCCACGGCAAAGGCCTGTTTTCCGTGAGCCGTCCGATATGGCTCACGCCAAAGGCTGGTTTGCGGGGAGAAACAAATAGAAAACATAAATTTTGGGGGGAGAAAAAATAGAAAAAATAAAATATAAATTGGCCACGTGGGCAGGCTTTGCTGTGGGCCAGATCTGGCCCACGGCAAAGGCCTGTTTGCCGTGAGCCGTCTGATATGGCTCACGGATAAGGCTGGTTTGCCGTGGGCCAGATGTAGCCCACGACAAAGCCCCCTCTAAATATATACCGTTCCCTTTCTTTTCTCCCCTCCCTTCCTCCACACTTCCTCCTTCCAGCTGCTCGTCGCCGCCGCCAGCCGCTCGTCGCTCGCGCCGGCCAGGCCAGCGGCGCCAGCTGCGCTCGCGCGAGGCCACGCGCGCCAGGCTGTCGCCAGCCCCGAGCTCTCTGCCCCCGACGCCGGGAGCTGCGCTTTGCTCCTTGCCGACCCCTGTCACTCACCGGCCAGCCGTGCACTCGAGGTGAGAATTGCTCCTCGCAATGCTTGTATGGTGTTCGAAGAAATGTATTCGTATATATATATGTTAGTTGTGTGAGAATTGATGATGAATTTGCAATAAACTCTTGTGAATTTCGGTTTTGTATTGATATAGCATTGGATTTGAAATTGTTAGAATTCATAAAGCATGTGAGTTAATTTTGTAAGAATTGATGATGAATTGTCGGCCGTCGTGCCCTTTGTTTGTATGTTGATTGTTGTGGGTCTTAGATAACTCACCATGCAGGGTAGATGCTGCCAAAATTTGCTTTTGATATTGTTATTTTTTTATGTGTAGGTAGAGTCCGCTTTTGACTCGCGACCTGCACGACGACGAGGTGAGACATTAAACCCCACCTCTCTATATGTTCATGTTTGTAGTTCACGTAACCGAGTTAGGCGTCTCCCGTTCGGAAGAGATACAGTTCGAAATATGCCGAGATATCTGCATATTTAAAACCGTATCTGTTTCGAATTGTCCATGTTTTTGGACAGCCTGAGGATGCGTCGATGTGGTTAGTCTCCATGTTCTACTTTTATCCAGGACAGAGTTTCGGCAGTATCTCCCTGTTGTTCTCTGGATACACACTCTCCTTCCAAGGACGTGTATCTGGAGAACGGCGAGGAGGTGCTGCCAAAATTTTGTCTCGGATAGGAGTAGAGCATGGAGACTAACCACATCGGCACATCCTCGGGTGGGATTAGGATCTATCTTCACCTATTAGAAAGTATAAGGAGCGTGTAGATACTTAAGATTTTTATATTGCTCGTTGATACTTTAAGGATGAACGACCGTGAGTGGATGTACACGGGGCGTCCGAGTAATCGTCAGTTTACAGTCGAATGGATTGAGAAGACCGAGGAATTCGTGAAACTAGCATTTCAAAATGCTAAAGGAGCCACCAGGACTTGGTGTCCATGCAGCATTTGCAAAAACAAGAAACGCCAACCAAAGGATGTCATGAGTACACATATTTGTAAGAATGGATATGTTGCCGGCTATACACGGTGGAAGTATTATGGTGAAGTCGACGATCGTGTGAGAGAGGAGGTCGTGAGACAACGCGTCATGGATTATGATGCTGAAGCTGGGGTAGAGGACATGTTAAATGACTTTGGTGAAGCACACTTCAATGGGGAACCTATGGAGGAGGAGCCGGAGGCAACCGCAAAGGCGTACTGTGACATGTTATCCGCGGCTCAACAGCCCCTTCACGGGCATACTAAGTTTTCTCAGCTGGATGGCATTGCACGCCTTATGTCCCTAAAGTCCCAGTACAATCTTGGGCGGGATGCCTTCGATAATATGTTGAAAGTTGTTGGCAGTCTGCTTCCAGAGCCACACAATCTGCCTCCGAACATGTACGAGGCAAAAAAACTCCTTAATGCACTGAAGATGCCCTATGAGCAGATACACGCTTGTCCAAATGGATGCATCTTGTTTAGAAAAGAACACGAGAAAGCGAATTACTGCCCAAAGTGTAAATCCTCTCGGTACGTGGAGCAAGACTGTGGTGATGGTCAAAAGAAGCAGAGCAAGCTCCCCATGAAAATCCTATGGTATATGCCGTTCATACCGAGGATCCAACGGCTTTGCATGACCGAGGAAACCACGAAACAGATGACATGGCACAAAGATAGACGTCGATACAATCCCGACAAGTTGGTACATCCATTCGACGGTGAATCATGACAACGATTTAGTCAAATTTATCCTATGAAAGATAATGAAGCCCGTAATGTTCGTGTTACTCTGGCTACAGATGGGTTCCAACCTTATGGGATGGGGGCTGCCTCATACACTTGCTGGCCTGTGTTCGTTATCTCTGTCAATCTCCCCCCCCGGCGTCTTATTTACTCGGCAGAACATATTTCTATCGTTGATAATTCCTGACCACCCGGGGACTAATATGAATGTGTATATGGAGCCTCTGATTGATGAATTGGACCGTGCTTGGGAGGAAGGGGTACTGACATACGACCAAGCTACAAAGAGAAATTTTGTAATGCATGTTTGGTACCACTACTCCTAGCATGACTTCCTAGCATATGGGATATTCTGCGGCTGGTGTGTGCATGGTAGGATGCCATGCCCAATATGCAAGTCAGCTTTGAAGTTCATTTGGTTGAAGAAGGGTGGCAAGTATTCCGCGTTCGACAAACATCGGCAATTCCTCCCTCTGAATCATCCATTCAGGCGAGACATAAAGAACTTCACAAAAGGTCTTGTAGTTACAGACCCTCAACCGCACATTATGACCGGTGCTGAGGTTTGTGCTCAGGTATCTGGTCTACAGGCCAACCAACAAGGTGGTTTTGTAGGATATGGTCAGGATCATATCTGGACTCATAGTTCAGGATTGTGGAGGCTCCCCTATATGGCAGACATTCTTCTTCCACATAACATTGATTTGATGCACACTGAGAAGAATAATGCCGAGGCTTTATTCGGAACAGTCATGGACATTTCTGATAAGACAAAAGACAATGTTAAAGCTAGAGTAGATCAAGCAACGTTGTCCGATAGACCAAAGATGAATATGGTGCCTCCCACTAGAGGCAAGACCTGGAAGAAGCCTAAGGCCGATTACGTTCTTACGAGGGCACAAAGGACGGAAGTACTAGAATGGTTCCAAACATTAATGTTCCCTGATGGATATGCGGCCAATTGGAGGAGAGGAGTTAACTTTGCCACCATGCGAGTCAATGGGCTCAAGAGGCATGACTACCACATTTGGCTTGAGTGGCTTCTTCCAGTGATGGTCTGAGGCTATGTCCCCGACTGGGTCTGGCTAGTGTTGGCAGAGTTAAGCTATTTCTTCCGCCATCTTTGTGCAAAGGAGATATCTCGAACCGTGATACAAGAGATGGAAAAATTGGCGCAGGTGTTGCTATGTAAACCGAAGAAGATCTTTCCACCCGGTTTCATTAACCCGATGCAGCATATGATTTTGCACCTCCCGTATGAGGCCAGAATGGGTGGGCCTGCCCAAAACCTTTGGTGCTATGCAGTCGAGAGATGTCAAAAGACTCTTCGAAGTAAATGTAGAAATAAATGTAAAATTGAAGCATCCATTGCAGAAGCATTCATTCTGGAGAAGGTGTCAAACTTCACAACAAAATACTATTCAGACAATCTCCCTAGCGTGCATAATCCTCTTCCTTGTTACAATGCTGGGCCCAATCAAATCTTAGCATTTTTCGAGGGCAATTGGGCAGTGCAAGTGGCGTGACCAATAAGGCTTTGAACATGTCTTGACCAACCTCGACGAAGTGAAGCCGTACATGTTGTAAGTTCTGCATCCAACCCCTTGTGTCTATTCTGTTTTCGAGTAGTAACTATTCTGCATCCAACCCGTTGTGTCTTGTTGGTACAGGGAATTTCATCGTCAATATTGGCGTCGTTCCAGGGAAGCAACGCCTCAGGAATCTGATAGACTTCTTAGGGAAGGTGCGGGATCAGGAATGCCTGATTTCATTTCTTGGTCAAACAGAAGGGTGGATCCGATTCTACCATGAGTGCCGAATTAAGACAGGTTGCTAATGGCTTTGGCAATAAGGTCAGGTCGTTTACTGGTTATAAGGTCAATGGATATCGCTTTCACACAACAACACACGAGTGTAGTCGGCCCAATCGAAGAACCACTAATAGTGGAGTTTTTACGATGGGCTCTAATGGGGTCGAGTATTATGGAAGAATCGAGGAAATATATGAATTGAGGTTTCGTGGTCGTCGAGAATTTAATCCTGTCATATTCAAATGTCATTGGTTTGATCCCGAACAAGTGAGACGAACCCCAAACCTTGGGCTAGTCGAAGTCCGACAATCATCTGTGTATCGAGGAAACGATGTCTATATTGTCGCTCAACAGGCCACACAAGTTTATTTTCTCCAATAGCCTTGTAAGACCGACGTGCGTCTTCAGGGGTGGGATGTTGTGTGCAAGGGCGTCGAGCGGAAGCGATGCGATACGCCCAAGACAAACCGTTGACCAGATGCAGATAACGAGTCTACAGGTTATTTTTGTTTGCTTCGGGCTTTTTTAAATTCTGATACTATTAATTTGAATTCTAACATATATTACGTTGCAGGCCCAGCTACAAGAAGAGAGGAGCCAACGGGAGCAAATAGAGGCCTCCATGAGCCAGATGTATCTTTGGATGCAGAATGTGGGTGCTCAGATATCTATACCTCCGCCACAGATTCAATTGTACCCAGCGCCTCGTCAACACACACATGTGAGTATATATGAATGCTTTAGTTTGTATGTTGGTAACTTAATTCTTTCCCCATATGTGCAATATATTTTTCTTTGTGCAGGGTTTATCAACGGCATCAAATGATCCTGCTGCTAATGTGTCGCCTGGTGCTACTGTGTCGCCTTGGGGGACTTGGGGATCTCAGCTGACGCCACGAGGCCCACCTGCTACTGTGTCATCTCGGGGGCATTGGGGCTCTCAGCCGTCTCCGCCGCCGGAGGCAAACCCACAGGATCAGGATTTATCCACACCCTCCCCCTCCAACCCTTGGGAACGAAGGCCGCACTACTAGGTAGTGAACTTGTTGCCGTTTGATTGAACTTGATAATGTCGTGGTTGAACTTGGTTTGGATGTCGTCGAACTCTATTGTTTGTCGTTGAATGTCGTGGTTGAACTCGGTTTGGATGTCGTCGAACTTCTAGTTTTCCTTTCTCGTTGTATTAACTATGTGTGGTTGTGCAATGTCTATATAAACTGCCTGTAATGCTTATTGTGATGACTATGTGGTTGTGCAATGTATATGTAAACTGTCTGTGTGATACATTTTTGATTGGGATATCGTATACCAAAAAAACAGAAAAAAATAGGGTCAGGTGCCATTGTTTGCCGTGAGAAAATGACCTGGGCTCATGGCAAAAGGCTCCTTTGCCGTGAGCCACTAGCCCAGGCTCACGGCAAAGAGCCATTTCTGGGATTTTCTAGACTCTTTGCCGTGAGCCAGGGTCCAAGGCTCATGGCAAAGAGCTTACAAGCCGCTCCTGCCAGGTGGGCCAGGAGTGCCTCTTTGCCGTCAGCCGTGGTGCTGGCTCACGGCGAAGAGCCTCTGTTTGCCGTGAGCCGCATCAAAGGCTCACGACAAAGAGCCCCTATTTGCCGTGAGCCGCATCAAAGGCTCACGACAAAGAGCCTCTGTTTGCTGTGAGCCGCATCAAAGGCTCACGGCAAAGAGCCTCTGTTTGCCGTGAGCCATATCCAGGGCTCACGGCAAACATCCGAGCGGGCCCAACTCACGCCGTTGGTTCGCCGTTGCTTGCCGTCATCGTCACTTTTTTTTTGCCGAAGGCGTTTTTTGGCTCACGGCAAATGTTTGCCGAGAGCTTGGTTTTTGGCTCACGGCAAAGGTCCCTTTGCCGATACGATTTTTGCCGTGAGCCGGCTCACGGCAAAGGCTTTGCCGTGAGCTTTTGCCCCTTTGCCGTGAGCCTTAGGGCTCACGGCAAACCGGCTGAATCCGGTAGTGATACCTAAGAAGCCCACCACTACTGAATCCGTCGGTTTCCCTAGGGTTATTTTCTTTCCCTAGGAAAAATTGAGATGTTCTAGGGAAAATTTATTGAGTAAATTATACCCACCATACAACAACTTGTATGGTTGTATCATTTTAGTCCAACAAGTTGCAAAGTGTGTAAGCAGATACACGAACTTGTCAAGTGTGTGCATATACGGTCATATATGCCCGCAGATGTATTTTGTCTCTGTGATGAGTGAAATGAATGTGTTTATGCATGTAACCTCCTATTTTGTGTCCATCCTCATATGTATGGTATGCGGATGTAATATAATAGTTTCCAGCAATATTGTGTAAATATAATAATATAAATTTTATTTGAACATAGTTATAGCAAGAGTGGTTTCCACTGAGAATTAAGTATGGATAAAAGTGACTAAAAAGTATATAAAGCTCAAAATTTCAACGCACTAATAATAATGAATTTTCTTTTTTTATGAAAGGTACCAGTGAATATTGCTAACGAGGAAAAAATAACTAATCATGTTGGACAAAAGATATATTATTGTACACTGAATCAATAGCCAATACAATATTTTTTTTACCTTTGTACCTACCTCATCTTCTATGGAATATGGGGATATTCCGTACATAGTTAATGTATTTTATTACGATACAATGTTTAGCCACTTATTAATAAAATGCATAACCTTTTGTCAAGAAAAATAAAATGGGAGGTAACATGAAAAAAATCATCCGACTCACCTGCTATGTTGACAAAATACATCTACGGGCATATATATGACCATATATGCACACAATTGACAAGTTCGTGTATCTGCTTGCACACTTTGCAACTTATTGGACTAAAGTGATACAACCATACAAGTTGTTGTATGGTGGGTGCTATTTACTCAAATTTATTTCCCTAGAGTCATATCTCAGAACCGTAGGGAAATCAGAAGTTCCCTAGGAATCTGCTGCTCTCCTAGGGATGAATCTAACCACAGTACCAAGTATTTGCCCTGGTTGCAGGTATTCCTAGGAATTTTTGTAGAACGGTAGGGAATCACGGCAATCCAAAACTTTTCGCTGGCCGCCACCACTACTCCCGCCGGTTCTATTAAAAAATTTGGCTTCTCCCTATTTATTCTATAGAAACGTCTCTCCTCTAGTCCTCTTCCTCTCGCTCGTTCTTATTTTTTCTCTTCTATATCTATTGCCTGCTCTCTTCTCTCTACTCTACTCAGATCCCAGTAAGGCATGGGCATAAGGCAACCAGTGCAGCGCCGGTGAAGCTCGGCAAGGGAACTATTGTCCCTACCGTTTTTTAGACATTTCCCTAGGATTTTAGCCCTAGGGAAACAGGTGAATTCCATTAGTGCGCGCGTGCTCACAACCGACTCTAATCCATGATAGCCGACGCCAATGCCAATGCCACTGACATCAAAACCGCATGATCATGCACCCTACGTTACTCCCTTCCACACCCACCAAGCGACCAGCAAAACGAGAGAATCCAAACCCTTTATGAAGCTTGGCAATCGATTTCCTTGCTCGAATCCATCAGTATGCAAAAGGTAACTCCTCTTTGGGTGTTCGATTGCCCATCCTACATGTGCTAGCATGCAAAACCACCTTTCACGACTAAGCATGTAGCCGATCCGTAGATCTAGTGTTTCAAGCTACTATAAAAATGTGCAAACGCCGCACTTATTTCTGTCCCTCAAACCATGTCGCCTAAGCCGGTTTGAGGTCCAACATCGACCATGGTGGACCAGCCAGCCAAAGAAACAAACCTTCCCCGAAGCTTGCATCTTTCGGAGGATCTTTACCTGGTCCCACCTTTCTAGAGTTGTATCCCATACACGTGGATCCCTAGTCCCACCTCTCCATAGTTGTACCCCGTACAGATGGACCGCCCGGTATCACAAATCTCTGGGTCCCACATCTTTAGTGGACCCATCTTTGATATGTTTGACCCCACATCCCTGGTCACTAGACGTGGCAGCCATGTAGACATGCTGGACATTAATAATCACATGTGGACCTATGGTCCAACCGCTACATGTGTCCCACCGCTGTTATGAAGAACTGTGCGCATCACAAATACGAGATGTGGATGGCACACTATTTTATGGCGATATGAATGTTGTTCTGTGACGCTATTTAGAGAATGATCATTTGTCACTTCGTGACAACTGCCAACCCATTGTTATTGAGAGGTTAAAGGTTGTTCAGGGAGCTTGCGATCTCATTTTTGTAGTGGTACCCATTATACTTTTGAGATGGCAGTCAAGACCTCATATTTTGTCACGCCCAGCCTTTTGGAAAATTGAAGGATGAGATTGTCCCAGTGCCAACAAAGGTAAAGGCATTAAACTTCTGATTACTAGCATTCAACTTCTTTTCAAGTAGACACACTAGCAACAGTTTAACCTAGTTTTTAACTGTACCAACTTTGCACTATCAGTGACTAAATGCTTGTTTTCAGACCAAATTAAATGTTCAGTTTAGTTATCTAGGAAAAGAACATATATTTTTTTATGGTCAAAACTAAAAGTGGCCGCTGATGCTCTTCATATTGTGCAGATCGTTGATCCTAAAACTGGAGACAAGAAAGTGGTGAAATCTGTTGATGATGGAATTAGGCCAGGGACCATGGCATCTGGATTGGCGAAAGCTTAAACCAGTTTTCAAAAATGATGGGACTACAACTGCAGGGTATTGCAAGAAGAGACACTACCGGAAACTGAAAATTTGCCGTGTGTCAAAACCTTCGCCGTGTGCCAAACGTCGGGCACACGGCGAAGAAATTACACACGGCAATGGACCTCATCGCCATGTGTGATCCACCAGGCACATTGGCCTTTTTTTGCTGTGTGGCGGAAAAACACACAGCGAAGGAGTTCGCTGTGTGCTCCAGGCTTGGCACACGGCTAAGATTGCTTCGCCGTCATGCCTGTTCGCCGTCGGGCGTTGCCATGTGTCACGCACGGCAAACAATTCGCCGTGTGCCGTAGGCACACGGCGAATTTCTGTTATCTGGTAGTGAGAACTATTTTCTTTGACACTCCCTTTGCATCCAGAGTGTTCAAACTGTGTAGGCAATTCTAGTCAAGTGAGTGATGGTGCTGGAGCTGTTCTTCTCATGAAGAGATATGTAGCTTTGAAGAAAAGGCTTCCTATTCTTGGTGTGCAATGCTGGCACTCCTTGTGTGCTGCGCCGAGGAAGAGAATGCAGATTTGGCTATAATTTTTATATCACTTGCACGAGTGCTTATAACTGATACATCTACAAAATTCATGAAAAGGTTAGGCATGTGCATGCTGGTGCTGCTAATGTGTGCTGCGGTACCATTCATGATGAATGCTCTGTAATGAGAGGTTGAGGTACAGATAATTGTGTGGACCAGATGAAATCGAAGTGTTATATATATTCATCATGAATGAGTGGGTGCATCATATTTTCATGATGAGTGCATCCGATGAGGAGAGGCACAGATGTACAGATAATTATGTAAAAGTTTTGTTAAATTAAACCTTTACAAATGTTGTGCAAGAGGAACCAGATCATCATATGTGCGTTGTCACTGCATCGGTGTGCATATCGGCCTCCACAAGGCTGGCGAGCTCCGCCGCATCCTGGCCGGTGCAGTCACTGCTTCCCTCGACGCCCGCGGCCATTGCGGCGGCGAGCGCTGTGCTTCTTCTGCATCGCTCTGCCTCCAACTGCTGTTGACCTTCTGCTCACTTGCTGCTCCATCAAATTTCAGAAAGAGGATGCATTGCGTCTGCTATCTTATTCAAGATTAAATTCTAATGATTTGATTCCTAAACCCTTCTGTTCAGTAAATAAATGCACCATTTGTTCATCAAATCAACAGGACTCAGACTCCTCTTTTCAGCTTAGCACTATGTTTGAGGCTATAATCTTGGTACATGGAGCATGTGCGTTATCATGGTGCTTCTAGCCCATGAGTTGCGTGCATCCCAACTTAGGTGATTTGTCATGCATGTGTCGTGTAGGATTCGAACCTAAAACCTCTAACCTCGTGCATTGCTTGCTTATTACTCCTACATTCCACCTAAACAACATATGTAACATTATTGCTTATTGGTACGAGATATTTTTCTTTTTAAATTCACCACGACCCTTTTACCTATCAGTTAGTAACAACAACCGTTGCTAAAAGGTGCATATTCGTATTGGTTGGTATAAGCAACTAGTACTAAACCTAAGATGGGTTTAGTACTCGGTGGTAACACCAAACCGGTGTAAATGTGCACCTTTAGACCTGATACTTCCTTTAGTATATGCCTCCAAAGGCCTCCATGTTTAGACCTGGTACTTCCTTTAGTACGAGGTTTAAATGTGCTGAGATAAAATTAGCTGGAAGGATGTTCAGTTTTGTAGTAGAGTGTAGAATGTCATCCTTTTTTATACAGAGTGAGGAGCGCTTTGAACGGAGGAATGAAGCACAAATTGGACTATAGTTGGATGAAACTATACCAAACAAAAAGGAAAAAATGCTGACAAATATACCAAGGTGAAAAGGTGAGTACACGGTACAGTGAAGATACGTGTGTATCGGAGCATGAAAGAGATGATGACGGGTGCAGTCATTAGGCTTTCATCAGTTGTTTTTTGTGTTTTCAGATTTAATGCACTACTATGTTAGTTACTATCCTTTTTATAGCGAGTGGGGATAGGGTATGGAAGGACAGTGCCACAGTGGGTGAAATGGGATTAGCCACATGAAAGGCAGAGCGGCACTATTGCATTTTCTTGCCCCTTCAATCTAAGTTTTTGGGCTCATCTGGGTATCCCATGAGGCCTATCACTTCCTCCTCTTGATATATATGATCTACAAGCTTGGCATGACTTTGGTTTATTTGGTGCCATTGCAACAGCATTATCTTCGACAATTGCCAACGTTCCGTGACCAGATTCAAGATGGATTTCAGAATGGAAATAACTTTAGTTAAAATTAGTCAGGACAGAAGTAAAGCTTAATCTTGATAATTGGATGCGTAGGCTATAACATTCTTCTACCTCCTTTTCTGATTTGAGCTTAAAAGCTTTGCAAATCTTTTGTACATATTCCACCTTTTATATCAACAAAAAAACCTAGTGTGTGTGGGGGGGGGGGGGATCCCCTTCCTATTTGCTTAAAAACCAAAAGGAAAATAAAAGAAAGGGAGAGCGACAATAGGGTTTCTACAATCATCTCAAGCAGTGGTGGAGACATTAATTAATATTTGCACAAAATGTCGCACGACATCTTATTATGCAACCCTGATTATAAATCAATTATATTAGTTTCTAGCAAGACAATTCTTAATATAGCCTTCACATAGAGCACAATATCATACCGTAGTCTTTAATTTGAATGATCAACCACTAAAATAGATGTAACACAATTAATTACATTGTTATACGCCATAAATATAATTAGATCTAGGAGGCATAAGATTACTACGTTATAGTACTACCCACGAAAATCAATCAAGATATAATTATCCAAATATGCATTATTTGGTCTTTTAGATACCAACATATTTGTGTGTAAAGGAATGTCGTTATGTTGCGTCTCTATTAGTCAACTTCATTTAATATGAAGTATCAGTCATGTATAAGAAAAAAAGTTACGTTTGTTGCACATTGTGATCAATTTGCTGCTTGGTTCTTTTTTTGTCCAAAATTCTCTTTTGAATTATTGAATAATGTGTGCCCTTAACCGCAATTGCACATGAACAGATAATGTTATATTATTTCTACATGTAAAAATGAAAACTGGATCATTTGGTAGACATTCCTTGCTTGATGCATATCCTAAAAGATGTGTGTAGCATCATATGATTTGCAGCCTATTACATATAAATTGATAATTCTATGGACACTAAGCCAGATTCAGTTGTGCACTAGTGTATTCTTAGGTGGCTCTCTTGCATGTTTTTTTAATGAAAATACTGCAATTGGCAGTGAGAAAAAAATATATGAGAAAAAAATTGATGATATGGCGGTGCTTGATATATCATGTACCTTATCAACTTCTCTCCACGCATATAAGTGTTAGAAATGCTTCTACCTTAGGAATGGTATCAACTGAGTATACACATTTTTAGATCTGTACAAGGACTTTCTTGCGGGGCAAGACCTCCCCACCCTATAAATATAAAGGGTCGTGGCCGATTGAGGACCTCTACCCAATCGTACAAATCATTGTCTTACTTTTTATCTCCATACCCTATCTTTTCCAACCCCTTCGCTTTCCTTATTCGTCTCTACGGCATTTTAGGACGTTCTAAGTGGCCTTGCCGACCTTAGAACAACTATAGGTTTGCAGCCTCCGACGGGGTCCCTCCCGAGGTTCTGATCGTAGGCTTTCGCGGCGCTTCTGTTACAGACGGTCTGACCGGCCTCTACAGGCGGTCTGACCGGCTGCACTCAGGAGCTCCGGCGAGGAGAATCTTGACGACCGAGCGATCTAGCATTTTCGTGTGTTGACCAGAAGTGCGTCAACACGGTGAGCGGTTCCTTATATAGTCCTTAATTTAGAAATCATGAAAAATCTTACCCACCATAGACGTTGAATTTTTCATGGTCGTTTTTGAAGCTTGCATGCTGATATGATTTGAATTATAAGCGAGTTCATTTTGTTTTCAGTCTATAATTTGACAAATGTCCTGTGTGTGAGACCAACAAGCTAGCAGAAATGCCTCGGAATGATGGTCTGAAACTTAGACAACAGATTATGGGGCTGTTTAGATCCAGTCTTATCAAAACCATATTCAGGGGTTAATAAGCAGCCAATATCTTGTTTGGCTAATAATTGAGATAAAACCAGAATAAGAAAAAGTGGGTTCCAATAAAACTCAGTCAGTTTTGTCGACAATGACTACAACCAGTTTTTGAGAAAACCCATTCAACCAATATTTTGTTATTTCTATGATTTTTAAATGATTATTCTTTTTCGACAATTTGGTCCAGCGTGTGATTAGAGCTTGATCGATGATATATTATTCCTAGCTAGTGCTCTATAATCCGATTCAGATCTGAGGAAGAGTGTCTCGAAAATACAAGGTATCCAAAATGCATTTTACATTTTCCTCAGATCTAACGTACAAACGGCCTAAAATGATTTTTTTCTGAAATTTCAAATAAAACCTCTTTTAGAAAAACGGATTTGCAATTCATGTGACCCAAACAACCAGACGAAGAAATCAAATGTACTGGGTGCGCAATAATAGACATCGAACAAAATACCATCCATCAATTAATCAAACGATATATTAATTAAAACCATGTCTCTTTGCTACATCGCAATTTCTTTTATTTGTTGCATGGCGAGCAAAAAACATCAGATATTCTTTGGGACACCCTTGCTATGGCCATGCTGGCCGGACGAGGGCTTGGCAGCCATAGCGCTACTGCTCTCTCCCTCTCCATCCTGAGCCGAGGTCGGGGCAGAAGGCTGATCATCATCATGTGATGATGAGTCTGACTCAGTTTCGTCGTCACTTTTTGGTGGAACCACGAACGAGACGGTGAAGTCCAAATCATTTGGCAATGCATCAAGCTAACAAAAGCAAAATGGAAACCAAGTGTCAGATACTGCAAGGCAAGTAGCATATATATACATGCAAGTCTAAAACAAATTCTATCAAAAATATTTGCCATATGGTACTTCATCGTGCCACAAGTCATAAAGAAACAATATTCAACTACTAGCATTTGTAAGAGGAACAATATAATTGATAAGATAAGCAACTGCCCAAGCAGTCTATAGTTCTATACAAGCATACATCACGAACCAGAAGCCTGAACAAGGGAACTTATATGATCATATGAATTATGGAACAGGGAAATACAGATGCAGATTGATCTCACCTTGCACCCAATGGAGCAGAAGCGATAGGCTGCATTGAGGAGTGTCCGCTCACACTCCTCACACCTGACCTCACCAGCCCTGCCTTTCCCGGCCATGGGCCGCTTCTTCAGGAACACTGCAGCGTGTCCGTTCAGAAGATACGGCTGCACGTCCGACACTTGCAGAAGGTCTTCCACATCCGCCACCCTCACTACGTTGCTGTTGGAGGACCGGCGGATCTGCATAAACGTACACCTCCCAACACGTTAGATAAACCAAGAAAAAACTCAGGAATTAAACACAAGTGTGTGTTCTTCGTATCGTACGAACCTGGATGGTCTTGTGGCCAGGGTGGCTAGGCAAACAGGAGGCACAAATGGCACGGTCAGGGCAGCCAGTGCAGAACAAGTTGCAAGCCCCGGCACCTCGTGACCCACGTGCCTGTGGGTGGTCGAGGCAGCCCCCGAAGTACTCTGTGTCCAGCATTGGACGCAGCCATGCCGGGGGCACGCGTGCAGCGTCAGCACGGCCCATGGCAGCCAGGCCCCTTAGTGGCATACTTGCAGAGCAGGGGAGGAGAGAGCAGACCAAGGTGAGCGACACCAACCAGTACACAATGACACGCATATAGTATACCCCTATGCGGAACACAGGCTGCTGAGATACAAAAGGAGGAGGACAAGCTATGGGTGTATATATAGACGAAGGGGTGAGGGGGTTGGTGGAGGAAAAAAGGATCTTGCTTCTTTCGTGATGAGTTGGCAAATAAATTCCTGAGGTGGCAAAAAAGATTTTTCAATTTTGATTTTGGCAGCGGGAAAAACTATTGAGTGGGCATGGCTGGAATTGGCACGAGAGTTGGCGTGGCTTCGAGCTAGCTCCATTTAATGTTTTGATTCGATTTTTCCTGGCCACCACCTTCTGTCCAGATCATGGAAAATTTGGTGAAATGGTCAAACGTACGTATTTCCTATAGTTCATTCCTTGGGAAAGAATCACGAAATTTTGTCCAGATCTCGCTTCTTTAAAAAATGGTTTGGAAAACAGATGGTGATGACTGATGAGTGAGCAAATAAATTTGCATGTGAATCTCCTGTGGTGGCAAAAGATTTTCAAAATTTTGATTTGCCAGCGGGGAAGCGAGTAAAATTGGAAATTATTGACTGTGGGAGGGCCAGATTTGGAAACGTGCCTGGGATTTGAACATGAGAAAGTTGGTCAACTGGCGCCTGATTGGTTCTCGTATGAGTAGATACTTGGTTCGTATCTGGGAGGGTGGCTCGTGCTGAGAGCGTGCAGCAGGCTGATGCTTGGTTGTATGCTCGTGTCGAGCTTACTTGTGTTCAGATGTTGATTGGTTGTCTGCACTCACATAGACCATATCCTTTTTTATCTCACGTTGTGTACGCATCTCGCACCGGTGGAGCCTACATCTGGAGAAACGTTCCTTCTCCTCGTATCCAGGCAGCCTGGTTCAGTTGTGCCTTTTGCATCACATCGGCCTGTCCCAGCTGCTCAACCAGGAAACCAATCACTGCCATCTCGCATCCGGTACGTGAGCCTGGCTGCACCAAATGCGACCAACTAATCAGGCCATTGGCTTATTAGCAGTAGACAGTACAGGGTACAGCCAGATTCTATATCACTCCAATTAATGTTTTGCCTTGATTTTGCATGCAACAATCTTCCCATAGACAGCCAGATTCCATATCTAAATGGTCCATGATCTCATTGGTTTTTTTTTTGTGGAAAAGAAAAGGAAAAGAAGCTCTAAACGCCATCTATATTCAACATTACCCAAGCAAGTAACGATGGCCGCCAATTGTTTGCTCGTGGTCTTGTGGGATAATGAATAAATATGAGTTATCTGAAGGAGCGTACACACACACATAAAAACAAATCTCATTATTTCACGTACAAATAAAGGTTTGTTGAAACTTAAAACAAAGTTACAAGGCGTCAAGATAGCATGGTACGTCCCCGATTTATTTAGAATCCTTAACAATCTTGCTGTCGAGTTCATTTCTTTTTGAACTGAAGAGATCACTCCATGGAGTTAGGCTTTGTGTTATTTAACTTTTGAAGTAAAAGTTGTTGGATCCACTCAGGATCAGCCCACGCAGCAACACGAGCTGCCCTTACTGAAGCTCTCACAAACAGATGAAGGAGCAACAAACACATTATGCGGACACCAGCAGGCTGACCACAAGTCACGCCGCCTCTACATCGTGCCTACTGCTCAACTACTTCAATTCTGCGTGCAGCTGCTATAGCTTCAATTCCCCGATGACGACTCGCACTAGCACAAGCTACTAACTCTACGTGCACATGACTACAACACATGACCGTGCACTTGTGCTCAAACAAACCTGGCCGCAACGTGAACACAGCGCGTTTCAGACCACATGATAGATTATACAAAATGTACTACACATGAGCGTTACTGACATGCAAGAATCAAACATGCATGCACAAGTCAAGATTATTCCTATCAAAAGTCAGGCGAGGAAACCCCACAAATCCCCACCCTTAGTCACCAGCACAAAAAAAACTGTATCCATAAAATATAGACAACTCGGGGTCTCATAGGAACTATATATGCAGGTGCATGTGCATACCAATGAAGCATAAACATGCCACAGCAGCAAGGAGGCCTTGTATTCATCTGCAATAGATGAAGCCATACGATGATACGAGAATGATCACATCAGCCACACCACACACAATGTACAAATATGGTAATGTGGAGTCACTACTGAAAAAAGAGCTCACAGTAAAGGTTGGGAAGACCCTGTCAGTACCGGTACTGGCAATCCGGTACTGATGGAATGGGCATGCGTACCAGTTGGGCGCCATCTGTACCGGTTGGTAACACCAAATGATTTTGAGCCCAAAAAAATAGGATTTTTTTTAAATCACCGGGGGGCCCACACACGTGAAAGTTTTACGCGTTAGTGCGTGCACGCTGTCCGTGGGACTCGAACTCGCGACCTCCCCCCTCACGCAATTCTTCCTCAACCATCCCACCTATAGAGCACTTATGGTTGAGAGAATGATACTATCCTTTTAAGGCAACCCTGGGTGGTGTGTTCAGTACCGGCTCATAACACCAACCGGTACTAAATGGTGGTATTCAGTACCGGCTGATGTTACCAACTGGTACCAAATGCAAAAGGGGCCTCGGGAACCCCCCAGGACCATTTAGTACCGACTCGTAACACCAACCGGTACTGAATGCCACCATTTTGTTACCGGATCGTGTTACGAGCCGGTACTAAATGGTCCTTGGGGGGTACTGTGCTTACCAACCGGTACTAAATGGTCCTTAGTACCGGTTGGTAAGCAACCGGTACTGATTGTCATGGGACGAATGTGCGTTTTTAGTATTGGTCAACAACATCTGTGGGTTGGAAAAGAGACTCATAGGTGTATTTGGTGTTAGATGAAATAGTCATCATCAGGCTTTCAATTTTTTTTTCAATGTTTCGATATGATATACTAGATTGCAAATCCTTTTTTGTAGGGAGTGACGAGCGCGTTCAACAGAAGACTGGGTGAACTGGGGAGTCGTGGTGGGTACAGGACTGCACAGTAGTATATGGTGTGGACATATATGAAGCAGTGGAAATATTAGTGGTGGCAAATACCTTTCAATGAAACATAAATACCAAACAGGATGGTGAAGGATATAGATGGGGGGATTTGGAGACTATTGATTCTCTCAAAATGATTTGAAGAGAGATGATGTTGAGGTGGTAAAAGAATTTGCATTTGAAATGCCTGAGGTGGCAAAAAGATTATCAAATTTCATTTGCCAGCAGTAAACAGAGTAAAATTGGAAACAGTTGAGTGTGGGAGGAACGAAAGTTGTTTGGGAGCGTGACTCATTACCACAAAACAGATATTTCATGCGAGGAACACTATTTTGTGAGAGGAGTCAACAACCCTCATGAAAAAATCTTATTTTGTGTGAGGGTCGGATAAAAGCTCTCACAAAAAATATTTTTTTGAAGGTATTGTATGGACCCTCGGAAACGCTTATTTTAGTATAGGTGACGCTCATATTATGTATACCCATTAGAGTTATATGAGAGGGATTAAAAGCTCTCACGAAGTACGTAGCTGTGTAATGATAGATTTGCAATTCGTGGGCTAAATAGTTTTAGTTGCTCGCACCTCCTACAGTGATACTCCATGTCTGCTATCTACCCTATCATTTTATTGACGAAGAGAAATTAATTATAATATTTATACAATAATATACATTTTTTAGAATTTAAACGTACTTCTACCCATTCATAGAATGGAATAACTTGAACTACATGTGTTGTAAAAACGATATTTAATGTATATCCATACATATATTGCAATACCAAGAGCAAATTTGTAAGAAAAATTTAATTTTTTGTATACTTAATGTATAGGTTCTAAAATTTAACAATGTCTAAATTTGCTCAGGAAACTCAGAAATTCTGGGGAGCAAAATGCATACATATAACATCTCAAAAAAAGTTTCACTAAGAATAAATCAAAAGTAAGATAATGGTTTCATTCATTTGGTGCTCATATCGAGTGATATATTGATGTAGTCAACTCTCGCATCTATAACAAGATTCAGGTTGATCATACTTAATTAACTTTATCTTTTTGTCATATAAATTTAATATATCCTTAAGTTAGTATTTTTGTTGATAGATTTGCTGTCTGACATCCATGGTAACTTGACGATCTGCTACTAGAAGATGAGCATGGCTTCTGTTCGACACTTTTCTAGAGCATACATCCATCTCATTAACACTCGCCTAAACCCCCTCTTAACATTACTGTAATGCAAATTTCTTTTTCTGTTGGAATTGGGATTTAGATGTATTTCTCCATTGCATTCCAATAAGGGTTTGCTACTGCACATATGGCAAAGCATTCCAAAGGTATACACGCACATGTAGTTTCAGCATACTCAACACAAATATATCTGTTATAATCATCAATATATTTTAGTTTATTTAGCCAACAAAATATATAATACTATTTCTATCATTATAATATCAACTTCTTATCTTTTCAAAAGCTGCTGTCATTTACGTTAATTTAAATTCAGATTTTGTGTGAAGACATTGATCAGTATGCATTCTGAACTTTGATGCCATTGCATCTCTACTGGTTTCGGCTCGTCGTGGGATTGCTGATAATGCATTATTTGACTCTAGGAGCAAATGCTCCAAGGGACTGTTGTGTCATCTTTAAAAGAAAAAAAGATGACTGTTATATTGAAATTTGGATTATATATGCATGAATGCCTAGGACAGCTCTTTTGGCTACTATATATTGTTGTTGTTCATTCTGTGAAGTGATGAACAATACCGGAGCCAATTATTAAGTGGAAATTCAGTATCATATGCTAGACAAACTTCATGTTCAAATTAAAATAAGAGAGTATGTGTTTATTAAATTCTGCTCATAGTACAAGACATGTCTTTAAGATCTGTTATATGTATTTTGTACCTGGATGGCAACTGCCATATGGTAGTCACTTCTAGGTGTATTTATCCTTGAAGGAAATGTCAATAAAAGAAACATGTTGTTTATCCAAGGTATATTACAACATCGCTATGATTTTGGCATTTGAGATAACACGGATTATTTATGCAATTTAGTTGAGCACTGCATCCGTTTTTGTCCAAATTTTTCTTTAGACAGATGCTTATTATAGTTTTTACATCTCATATTGGTTGCCCATCTGCCAAAATAAGTATTGTCATATACATCCTACACTTTGGAGGGGTCTGACCTGTCGTAGCGGAGAGCATGCCGTTCTTTTGGTGATGTAAGCTGCAACTTATAAGAAGCACCATGTAGGATTTTGTGACAATATAATTGTAGTAGCTAGTAGTTGATAACTATTCATGCTTGCTTTGTGTTATGAAGTTCAAAATTTTATGGATCAATTAATGCGGATTGAATGGATGTCTATTGTGTTTATATTTGGATCATCATTTATATGATGTTTGCTGGAGTAATATGATGTGGGTTTTGCATATGTATAGATGTGTGCTGGAATGAAATCTTGATGTTTGTGCTTATTCCCTACTGGAATGAACTCATGGAAATGATTATTTTCATATGGCATCAAGAACTCTCATGACAATAAATCTATCCTTGGGTGTGATGATCTCGATTTTATGGCGGTCTGGATACATTTCATGACGGGTCACTACTAGAAAAGGGGCATTCATCCACCTGTAGTATCGGTTTATAATACAGTAACCTCAAGTGTCATTTAGTATCGGTTTGTAACACCAACTAGTGGCAGAGCCGTTATTCCAAAGTGTGGTATTCCTACTTTCTAAGAGGAAAAAATATAATTTAAAAGTTCAAATGAATCAATGATTATCAGAACCATAGTGATAAATGGACTAAAATATTTATGAAATAAAGGAAAGTTTTAAACATCTGAATTTAATTGGAACCTAACATTAATTTGGTGTTTCTTTGTGGCTTCAAAGTGATTGGTGATATTTGTGAGAGGATCTTCATGAGAGTTTCACGTCATGGACTTTGTCACTTTTTTCATGAAGGTTTTTGGCTCTCATGAATTTTGTGTTTGTGGTAATGACAGGAATTTTCTTATGAGAGAGTTTGGTTACTTTTTTAGGGCGAGAGAGTTTGATGTGTTAGTTCCTCAAGGGTCAAGGCCTGTAGACAACCAGATACCAGAGCATTTCATTCCACCCAGAAACACGTACCTGGTGCACTCATTTCAGTTCATGAAAGAACACGTAGCTCCCCATCATCAGGAAAAGAGAAAAAGTTACCAATTGTTTTGGCCGGATTAGCCACATAACATATGATCTGCTGAGACCAATGTTGATGCAGGCACGCAGCTGAAATTTTGTCCATCATGTTGAACAACGTGCACTATATATACGCTTCTAGCAGAACCGCATAATTCCGTGGTTTTGCTGAATAAAAATTATATTTAATCTTAGGACTTTGCTACGATACTCCAATATGGTTCAACCTTATCTTAGAGGACTGAAGGTCCCTAGCTAGTTGATCCTCGCCCGAGTAATTGTGCTATATTTTTGTATTCCATTCTATGATGACATTTTGTATAACCATATATATAGATTTGACGATAGCATTTCCATGAATGCACAATACAAGTATCTTGGTGGTAATGTGCATTAGCATCATAACCTGGTGGTTCTAGGTTCGAGTCTTATACTCTTATTTCTTTGGAGCTCTTCTACTTCTTATATTTTGTTTTTTGCAATTTAGATATTCCAAGCTATGAGCTGGTGTGGGTCAAGATGGGTTGTGTCAGCCGTAGGAAAAAAAAACACGTGGAACTAGGCTGTTGTGGCCCAAGTCGAGCTAGGTTGCAATCTAGCTCTTCCAAGCTATGGACTTGTGTGGGCCGAATCAAGATGGGCTAGGTCAGCCTTAGGAAAAAAAACACGTGGAACCAGGCTGGTGTGGCTCAAGTCGAACTGGGTTGCAATTTAGCTCTTCCAAACTATGAGCTGGTGTGGGCCGAGTCGAGATGGGCTAGGTCAGCCTTAGGGAAAAATAACACGTGGAACTGTGTTGCAACATAGCTCGTCCAAGCTATGGGCTTGTGTAGACCGAGTCCAGCTGGGCTAGGTTGGCCTTAGAAACAAAACATGTGGAACTGAGCTGGTTTTTTTAGCCAAACTGGGCTGGTCGTTTTTTTAGGTGAACGTGGAACTGAGTTGTCGCCCGACTCACGTGCTGGGATGTGTCGGCCTTGGGAAAAAAGTCACATGGAAATAAAGCTGGGCGGCTGGTGTGGCCCGAGTCGAGTTGGGCTACGCCTATGCCGGCCTTATCTTTACCTGCTCTAAAGCGCGTAAGTTTTCTGCCCTCTTTTTTCGTCCGTCGTACGGACGTGAGACCCACCTGTCAGATAGATGAATCCGTACACGCAGTTCCCGTCGTCCACCTCCGATTCGTTCACCTCTCCGGAGTATGCCTTCGCTACGATAGTCAACGAGAGCATAGAGGCACAAACAGTAGACACAGACCCGAAAAGCTTTGGGCATGGAAAGTTGAATCGAATCGAGACAAAATCGAGCTCTTGCCAAAACCGTGGTGACAAATTTCCATCAAATCAAAACCAAATAAGTACCAAAATACAGTCAAATTCACTTCCATGTCAATCACAGTGACAAATATCGAAATCACGTTATTGGAAATAACCAGCCGCTGCCACCTCGCAATCCAGTGAAGCCTAGATCAGCTATGGGCTGCGGCTGCAAGCGAATGGGATTGAGCAAGGGCGAGTTCGGCACCGGGGCTCGGCAACCGTTGGGGCGCAAGGACGGGTGTTGACGATTGGGCAGCAGAAGTTTGGGCGCTCTTACTCGCATCACTATTCAGACGGCGGCGGCGCATTCAGGTCAGGAAGGACGAGTGGGAGAGACTGAGAGTTAGGGTTAGATATACATTTATATAGTCATGATCTTGGGCCGGTGTGCACTGGTGGGCTAATGGGCCGAAGTTAACATGCTTTACTTTTGCAGTAGTTCGGTTTCCTCCATCAAAATTGTTAACCGAAGCCTAAACTGATCAGATATATCAATTCTGGTTAGCAAGCAACAGACACCGATTATCTCAGGTAGCTACTTTCCCCAGCCCTAGGGGCCACCGAGCAGTTGCAGGCCAAGGCTTTGCCGTGAGTCCATCACGCGCTGACCTTCAAGTTTGAGATAAGCTGCCTGATGGCCATGCTGCCTTGCTGGAACGGAGGGAGAGTCACAGTGACGTGTGGTAGAGAGAAAAGAGTCTACGTTAGGGAGTCGCAAGAGATGAAGGTGAGAAATATATTTGCCATTTTAAAGTATATATGGCTTTTAATAAAGATATTAACACTTGACATGCTTTGGATTTTAATATTAATGGCGACATTGGTCTCGATCAGTAGGTGCAGTTTTGTTGTCTGGACCAAACACCAGTGGTACGCCTGCTAGCAAATACACATTGAGCTTATGCATTAGTGATGCTTGTCGGGCCGGTCTATCTATGAAGATGCTTTTAACGAATCCAATTAGGTATTAGAGATGAATTTCTACTCTATAGTAGCACAATCATAAGAGAGTTTAAACTTATATATTATTCTACAGTATGAAAAATATTTAATAGTATACCATAGTATTCGCCCGTAGCAACGCACGGGCATGTTGGCAAACTGATGGCCCGCGCAAATAGCGCGGGTAGCTAGTTTTATAACATTTAAGGATTTAGTTGAAAATAATTTTTTTTTCCATTATGTTGGGTCTCTGGCCTGGTATGAGGTATTATCTTTGTTGCCATTATTATGTCATATGACACAAAACATGAATTCACAACCATTTAATACTAATTGTGTGTGTAAGTAACACGCTTATTGCTCACTACTTGTTATAGATGAAGTTATTTATTAATTATAGGTGATCTAGACACTTCTATTATTATTTTTTTCTCCTAGATCGTTTATGCTCCCTCCGTCTCAAAATACAATGCATTTTGGCTTTATTAAATACATATATTCTATGATGCATCTAGATATATGCTATGTCTAGATACATAATAAAATTTATGTATCTAGAAAAAGCAAAACGAATTGTATTTCAAAACGGAGGGAGTATTTAACTACTACTGTTTTTAATTTTTAAGTTTGACTTTTTATATGTTGATCTTTTTCGACATACTCCCTCTATTATCATATTTATTTGAAATGTTTAAATTGAACTACTTATTTTTGTATTTTACATGGATTCCTTAGTAAAATCTCAATTTTCATATTTTTTAAAAAATAATTTTATTTAATACGGACTCCGCGTGTTATGTAGACTATTAGATTATCCTAAAATCAAGATAAAATCCGATGGTCTAAACTCTTCTTTTTGTTAGTAAGTGTGAGAAGTTTTGGTCTTCTCGACAAACACTTATTTTTACCATATTATACTAAGATAATAGACTGATAGATATATATAGACAAATAGATGTATATGTGTCTATGGGTTAACGTGGATGTCATCAAGGCCGCACCTTACCTCATTTGGCATATCTGAGCTATTAAGGACACTGTTTTTGGGCATCATTACCACGACAACATGATATTGGAAGGAACTCCATGATGCTTTAAGTGCATCTCTAAGAGTAACTAAAAACTATAGTTCTAACGGAAAAATACTCTCACATCCAATAGTTCTGAATAAAATTGGTTCCAAAAAATGTTTAGTTGCTGCTACATCATCAATTTATTATGGCCCAACATATAATTTTCGAACGCATGAACAATAACTTTCTGCACCATTTTTGTGGGATTTATAGCATGGAAATGAGGGAGGAATTTGGCTCACGATGGAGCCAATATTGGACATGGACAAATTTAGGAGTATTAGACATATGTTGGAGCATTTTTTTTCAACTTCATTACCAAACTGATTGTTCATAACTTTTCTCGGACATATGCTCTAACTACTGTTGGTAAGCTAATGGTGAACTGTAGTACAATGTGTTGTTCGTTTGTACCGTGTATTACTTAGCTACCAGTCTTTGTTGGGATTTTTTCAACTAATATTGATAATATTGATGACCAGCCCAACATTCTAAAAACCTTAGGTCAGGTACGAATCCTAGTTCTCTATCTATAAAATGTCTAAAAAATAATTATTAACTAATTTTACTAACTGTAGGGAAAAACTTAATAATGGACCTAGCCTCTGGTTGAAGGATTATTTCTATTACATACGTTAGATGTGCAGCCATGGTTCTTTTTCTCTAGTGCACGGCAAGCAATTAAGCAAAATATATTGGATAAGGACTACATTACGTGTTAGTTTTTAATTCCTACTGTATATTTATTTTTTATATTTCACATGGACTCTTTTAGTTCGTTTAGACCGTTAGATGTCCCGCGCAAATAGCTCGGGTAGCTAGTTTTATGCTAATATTTAAAATACATGAATAATTGTTGAGCACCCAAGAAATATCATCATATTTGTTTGTCTATTTTTGGGTCCATCATGCTTGCCGATTCGTTAATATCGTGTGGACCTGTATGCTAAGGGTCTATTTGGTAGGGATTCGGCTGTGGTTATGGCTTCTCTGAAAACCCAACTTTGTTGGTTGTAACTGTCCCTGAAATCGTTTGGCAAAACAGCTTCTTCTGCACCTTCTCTGGCAGCTTTATGAAAGAAAGAGGCAAATAAGTCAAAAAATGGTGGGCCCCATGGAGGAGAAACATCTGAAGCTTCCCCAGGCAGCTCCTGGCTTCGGTGTTTTTTGGGGTCTGGCTCCCTCCTTTTTTCCGAAGAAGCAGTTGTGGGAGCATCTTGTTTGGTAATTTTTTTTGTTGATGCTGCCGATTGGTTTGTCGTTTTAGATTTGTTTGACTGCCTTTATTTTGACACTCGGGCTGCTGCCACAACCACCAAGACCATGCTCATTTGCATGTTACTACAGTAGCAACGTCAGCATGAAACTAGCTATAACTAACACATCATATGTCACATTAGGAAGAAAATATAAAAAATATATATATGAAATTGTTTACATGGTCGTACTCTATTTTATTACAACTAAAATTTATTTAGGGTTTCTATTAAGTTGTTTTGCTTTTCTATTCCTATAGAAACAAACCATTATTTAACAATTAAAATTTTAAATTATTTATTCAATAATCATGTTAGGTACAAATTTTTTGGTTGATTTAGACTATAAGACAATGTACAATGTTCTCATTATTTTTTCAAATTTTAAATGGATAAAGGATTCTATTTATGTAATTAATTATATTTTCTTTGCAACCTATATATTGCTTACACCGGATGATTTGAACAAATTTAATGATATATGTTTTCCTTTTATCAATTTTATTTCTACTATTCTGGCTTGATTTTTTTGTGAGTAATTACTTTGATAGTTCTCAATAATAATAATAATAATAATAATAAGCTATATCTTCATGGATTTTATATTATTAAGAAGATATATTTATTATTCATCTTGGATAAGGACTATTTTTCAATTAATATGGCATATTTATTAGTCATATTGTATATGGACTTTATAGCCTAGTCTATTATAGTCGTATTGGACATGGACTCTTTGGATTACTCTAGACTGTTAGATTTTATAAAATTCGACGGTCCAAATCCTTCTCTTTTTCTGAATAACATGGGAATTTCTTGGCTCTCTAGGCAAACATGATGTCTCTTTTTTCCTCTTAAGTAACAATGGTTGTAATCCAATACTTACATGGTGTGTTTTATTTTTAACTCTGATTGGATCTATGATAAACACTTTTTTCCTACATGAAATGCTAATTTCAAAGTCACATGTATGATGTATTTTTCCCCTTTATCTAAGTTGTATACGTGGTGTATTTTTTTCTTCATTACATGGTGTGTTTTATTTTTAACTCTGATTGGATCTACGGTAAACACTTTTTTCCTTACATGAAATGCTAATTTCAAAGTCACATGTATGATGTATTTTTCCCCTTTATCTAAGTTGTATACGTGGTGTCTTTTTTTTCTTTATTAAGATATTTTATTTCTCCATAATATTACAATTTGGTTTTGATTTTCTTGCCTATATAATCTCCATACACACCTATGTATTGCGAGCACTCAGCATGGTTTAACTCCAAGCTCCATGGCCCAAGTGCTATACGTGTGTGGTGATTGCCCCACATGCAAAGCTAGCTGAGGACCGCATATTACTTAGCTCTACGGTGAGACGTGTATAGTTACCTAATGTCTGGTGATCAAACAACACAACAAATGTGGTTGCATTGACTGGTCGTGCTCTACAACGAATATATGTACGCTCATGATTGGGATACGAATATCACAACTCCTCATCTTGTTTTGGACTTCGAGGATCTCGTAGTTTGCAGCGTAGGGAAAGATCAATCGTCGATGGGTGGCGATTGGCTACCTTGGTTCATGCTGATGTAGGTAACGGATCAGTCAAACAGAAGAGCGATGTGGCATCGGAGGGGAAAATTGATATGCGATTGTGAGCATGGAGAATATCAACGACAAAGTTTTCATAATGGGAATGAAAGCGACGTTCTCTCAAAATATATTGGGATATATTGGAAGGTAGCTAGCAAAGGGCCTGAACTCTTCCAAGCTTTGGGCTGGTGTGGGCTATGTTGAGCTCGGCTGGCATGTGGAACTAGGTTGGATTACCTGAGTCGAGTTTGGTTGCGTCCTATCATAGGAAGTAAAAAAAAGTAGCAAAGAGCCCGTGGGCATGTTTGAGTAAAATTATAAATAACAAATGTTAATAAAAATGACGGATGTGATCAACTCTAGGTGGGCCTATTTAGGTACACCTAGACCACTTTGCTCAACAAAAAAAAGGGTAATCTAGACCACTACTAACAAATGACAAAATAGTGTACACATATGTACA
This sequence comes from Digitaria exilis, assembly GCA_015342445.1. Lineage (NCBI taxonomy): Eukaryota > Viridiplantae > Streptophyta > Magnoliopsida > Poales > Poaceae > Digitaria > Digitaria exilis. The sequence continues at coordinate 2,253,558 of JACEFO010001965.1, forward strand.
AGATTTATTTCTTGTTATTTTTTCTCTCCAGGATATGAGGATCACGTAGTACTTATGTGTAGATTAATAATGCTCCCTTTATTGGAAAAAAGATTATTAGCAATGATAAAATAGAGATCAACCCTGTAAACTTGGCGTGCAGGGTGTCATGTAGGTGCATGATGAAACGAATGTAGTTTGATGTGTTTAATGTTGATGTGTACACGTATGTATAGTAAAGAGCATCAGGAACGGAGCCGAGGAGCAGGACGACGATGAGGAGGAAGCCCGTGGCGAGCAACGCTAGCAGGAGGAGCAGGCGGAGGAGCTTCAGTCCAGGGGAAGCACCGCTCTGACAGGTGGAGGCGGTTGGGTAGGAGTTGGAGATGTAGAGGAGTCGGCGGTGGGGAAGAGAGAGAGAGAGGAGAACTGATGCAGGGTGGAGTAAAACGTGTTTTTCTATGCCGGCTAGTACGGTTAACCCAGCCAAGACGGTAGTGTCAAATGAGGCATCAAATTGAGATCCACAAAAACATTGTGGCTCCAAAAAAAAATCATAGCTAAGTTCTGGAAAACGTATTCTGTGAGAGAGAGAATAGTATTGAATATGAAAAAATTAGAATAAATAGTGTTTTTTCGTAAAGAGACACAAGGCCACTGTGATATAAGGCTCTCTTGGACAAATAAGGAATTTTCTCAATTTTATACACTGGAACCCTTGAAACGGAGTGACTCATGATTATTATGTCTTCCTCACATACTTTTCATTACTATCGTATCAATTAAGCAGGAAATTGTTTTTGAATAAATGCTTCAAATGTGGTATTACACGGAATTACCGCCCCGCCTTTGCAGGAACTCTTTTCCTATGAGGCTTCTCCTAAAAATCAACATGGTTATCTCTGTTGATCACAATGCATTGCATGTCGGACAAGCATATATAGTGTACTCCTTACTGCAACAAATAATACAATCATTAGGACATGCATGTATCTGTATCTCTAATCCAAGAGGGCAAATATGTTTTGCTTGGTATGATGTGTCAGGCAATTTGTTATTCAATAACTCTTCAAATCCCTTGCTCAATCCACCATTTATTGCATTCCATTGCACTAATTCTGGCGTGCTACTCCACTTTTTTGTGCCCATGATTGCAATATGTGTACAATACAATATTATGAGGTTCTCTAATACATGTTAAAACTTCTTTGAATCCTTCTCACTATCGCACTGTGACTCGAAGTGCCTAGTTTAACAAATATTATTCGGTGTGAAACCCGAACTAAACGAGTGGGAGTGAAAGAATATTTGAGGAGGATATATAATTCTTCTGGTTATGAACAACACATGAAACCCGACAAGATATTTCCCTTGTCCACTTCAAGGAAATCATTCATGGGTGTTGTCATCCATTCCTATTCATCTACATTATATAACGTAAAATATTATTAATTAATCGAATGAAAAAAACGAACAACAAATATTATTGGAAATTATGCAATTATGGTTGAATGAAATTTTTAATGAAATCATGTAAGCAATTACTTAATCAACTATTTTATGTTTGTAGAAGAAATTTATTTTTCTCTCATCTATGCAATTAACTCTGTATTATATTATTATCATTTTTCTCCATTAAAAACCATAAACTTTATTTCTCTATCTCTAAAGCAAGAAACACACCATTCTAACCATGAAAGGTGTCGGATGTACTACCTGACAGGTACAAGAACATCGTCCGGGGCCACCAGAAGAACATCGTCCGGGTTATCCTCCTGGTCGGTGTGATTACTTCGCGCCCAAGATTAAGATCCATTAGATCTGACGATAAGATCCACAAGATCCTGAGGCCCGAACCTGTCTACATCGTGCGTCCTGTAGCCATCCTGTTCTTGAGCCTAGGCGACTTCTCTACTCTCAATTAGATCTACACTGCTAGGGCTACCCCCTAGCAGGATCGCCGGTCTAAAACACCGACATCTGGCGCCCACCGTGGGGCTATCTCCAAAAGCTCCTTCGTCGAACAAGATGGTGACCCTCTGCCCTTCCGTCATAATCAAGTTCGAGGAGGGCGACATTTTCTCTTTCGGCTCATGGGATGGCGTCGCCGACTGGGACGGCGTCCTTCCTTGGACGCTGGACGAAGTAGCCCAGCTGGAGCCTGCCGCCGTCCTACGTGCCACATCCCATGAGGAAAGTTCCAGGCGCAACTCCGACACGATCTCCGGCACATACCCAACGCGGAGAAGCACCTGGATCAATGTCCGCGGGCCAAACACGACCCATGATAGCAAGGGTCGGCCGGTCACCAGGCCAGTTACCACACCCTCCCACCCTGGATCCCGGTTACCATTCCGACTCCGCATCACAGCGACGGTCCAAGATGGCGTCACCAACAGATTTGTTACCACCTCACAACGGGGTAACCGATCTACGCCGCCTCAACAGATCAACCGCCAACAACCACATGCCCCTCATCAAGCATATCCAATTTCCCCTGAGCAAAAGCATCACCATGACGCTGCAAGTATAAGATCCCCTCCAACAGCCGACTTGTTTTCAAAATAGATCTGATCTGCCCTGGTTTCCCTTCGGTTTGAAGAACATCGGACAGATTTATCAACGTGAGTTATCAAAAACAGCCCACGCTGAGCCGGGCAAGGGTGGACCATGCGTGAAACAGGCAATCCCCCGGAGGATGCTGGGTGATCTGATTATCTCGGATACCCCTGATGGGTTGGTCGTCCACTGGCCCGACACAGATCTCTCCACCATCTTCCAGCCAACGGCGAATCACGCATGGTCTCCACCATAACTGGCGAGGTCCCCCAAAATCCTTTCCAATCGGTTCGGGACCTCTCTCCAGACACAACGTCCACGGTGCTGGTCGACCCCTACAGCGATGATGCTCACAACCCTGAGCCCGAACTCTATGCTGGTGCAGGAGGATCAGATCAGGTTAACCGTCGCCTCACCGCTGAATTCGAGGAGGAAGGAGGCGCTTTCGCTACCCCGACCGCCAACATCGTCAAAGTGAAACACCTCCTCGAAGGCTTTGAAGCCCACCCTATGATTACCGCAGCCAAATATCTCCTAGAACTCGCTGCGATTCAGACTGGCAAACTCGATCCTTTACGATCGATGTCTCACACGGCAGGAGAAAGTCGCAGCCGTCACACGGTCGTGACAGAAGCCACTACGGCAGCTCCAGTCATAGGTGCACTCAAAACGAGGACCGTGAAGCCAGTTGTGGGAGCTGCCACGAGCCTCCCCAAGATCTACACGGCAAGCTCAAGCAAAAAGATTCAATATACCGCCTCGACGAGATGCTCAGGAAGCGCGATGCCAAATATGATGGTATTCGCGCCTTCTCCAACGACATCCGGCCATACAAGTACTCGGTCGGGTTCAAAGCATCCGGCGTCGACAAGTACGACGGCAACTCAGATCCCAACCTCTGGTTACGTTGATCCGCAGCAATCGAAGCCTCAGGTGGAGGTGACAAGGCCAAACTCCTCTATTTCGCCGTCGCCATGGAGGCATCCCCCCTCACCTAGTTGGAAGCTCTCCCAGAACGCTCCATCGAAAGCTGGCACGCCCTCAAGAAGGAGTTCGTCAACAACTTCCAAGGCACCACAAATCGCCTTGGGACAAAGTATGACGTTGCCACTTGCAAGCAGAAGCCTGATGGAAGCCTGCGCGACTACAATTGCCGCTTCTGGGCAAAGAAGTCGAAGTGTGTCCAACTCAAGGACGAGGAAATCATCAACGCGTTCCAACAAGGCATCCATGATCGCTATGAGTTCCGTCAGTTCTGCAGAAACAAGCCTAAAACTCTGGAAGAGCTCCATGATCTCATATAAACGTGGGCCGACGCGGAGGATGAAGAACACGAGCTTTTTGGATAGCGCAATCGCGGCGGCAATAACAACACCAACCGCAAGCCTCAAGATGGCAAACAACACCAGGACTCATACAGCCGTAATTAGGGCAACTCCCGCAAGCGACAGCAAGAAGAAACGGTGGCAGCACTCCAGAAGGCTCCCAAGAAGGCCACGGTGTTGCAACGAAAGGAAGAGTTCGAGAAACTCCTCCACAAGTGTTGTCCCCTCCACCCCGATGGCAAGCACGCTGTTTATGAGTGCTACTGGCTACGAACAGGGCTGGGGGGCCCTCCCCTGAAGAAGAATAAGAAAGGCGACAACGAAGATGGGGATGACAAAGAAGACAAGACCGACAAAGGTTTCCCTCAAGTCAACAACCAGGTCAACGTAATCCTTGGTGGCAACTACGGCAGCGATTCCAGGCGAACTTGGAAGAAGACCGAGCGCGAGATCCTAGCCATAGAGCCAGCAGTCTATACGCCAATCAAGTGGTCGGATCTCCCGATCACATTCACCAAGGCCGACCAGTGGCGTTTCCTTCCCCAAGCCTGAACGCTACCCCTTGGTGCTAGATCCCATCATGAGCGGCTCCCGTGTTGCGAGGACGGTCATTGATGGGGGAAGCGGCCTCAACGTTATCTTTGCCAAGACTCTCAAGATGATGGGCTTCGACATCGAGACCGATCTCAAGCCTGGCTATTCAGCCTTCTACGGCATCGTCCCGGGAAATGCCGCAGTTCCCCTGGGACAAATTACATTCCCTGTCACATTCGGGACAGAGAACTACCGCACCGAATTCATCACATTCGAAGTGGTAGACTTCTCCACCAGTCACAACGCCATCATCGGACGTCCAGGTCTTGCCACATTCATGGCGATTCCCCATTATGTGTACATGCTACTCAAAATGCTAGGTCCCAAGGGGGTCATCTCCGTTCGGGGTGACCTCAACAAGTCCTATGAGTACGACAACGAGGCTGTCGACCTCGCCTTGAAGGCCGCCGCTGACGCCGCACAGAAGGAAGTCCTCCTGCTCCACGCCCCTCCTGCTGAAGCAGGATCTGAAGAGAAGCTCGCGACAGAGAAGGCCGGCAAGCGGGTCGCCCCAGCTGACAAAGTGGCCATCAAGGAGATCGACCTTCACACCGGCGATTCGTCCAAGACAGCCACCATTGGGGTCGACCTCGACCCCAAATAGGAAGACACGCTCGTCAACTTCCTACGGGCCAACTGGCGCATCTTCGCATGGAAGCCGTCTGACATGCCAGGTGTCAACAAGGAGTTGATCGAGCATGCCTTGAACGTTGACAAGAACGCCAAGCCGCGCCCCCAGCGCCTACGTTGCTTCGCCCAGGATAGGAAAGAAGCAATAAAGAAAGAGCTCAAAAAGCTCCTAGCCATAGGATTTATTAGGGAAGTGTACTACCCTGATTGGCTGGCAAATCCAGTCCTTGTACCAAAACCTAACAAAGAATGGAGGATGTGTGTTGACTACACCGATCTCAACAGGCATTGCAAGCCTGATCCCTTTGGTCTCCCACGTATCGACTGCAGGTTGTTCTCTCCTTTGCTTTCTTGATTGCTATTCTGGGAACCACCAGATCTCCCTAAAGGAGGATGATCAAGAAAAAACGTCGGTCATAACACCATAGGACACATATTGTTACAAAACAATGTCGTTCGGACTCAGGAACGCCAGAGCCACATACCAGCGGGCAATCCAAAATTGCCTCGCTCCACAACTACATCGCAACGTTGGAGCCTATTTTGATGATGTGGTGGTAAAGACACGGGAGCCCGATGACCTGATCACCGATCTCCAAGAAACGTTTGACAACCTCAACAAATGGCGATGGAAGCTTAACCTAACGAAGTGCGTGTTCGGTGTTCCATCCGGCAAGCTTCTGGGATTCATTGTCAGCAACAGAGGCATCGAAGCCAATCCTATCAAAATCAAGGCGGTCTTAGACATGCCTACACCAACATGTGCCAAGGATGTACAGAAATTAACAGGCCACATGGCGGCACTCAACAGATTCATCTCCAAGTTGAGTGAACGAGGCAAAGAGTTCTTTAAGCTTATGAAGAAATAGGACAAATTCGTCTGGACAGAGAAGGCACAAGTAGCATTTGAAGATCTAAAAAAGATCCTCACTACACCACCAGTCCTCACGGCGCCCCTTCTAGGCGAAGAACTCCTACTCTACATCTCGGCCACCACCAACATCATCAGCACAGTCATTGTAGTTGAGCGGCAGGAAGAAGGACATCTCCAAATGGTGCAACGTCCGGTGTACTACATGCGGTACTCTCGAAGTCAAAAACTCGGTACCCACAAGTGCAAAAACTACTCTATGCCATCCTCATCACATCAAGGAAGCTCCGCCACTACTTCCAAAACTTCACCATGGTCATAGTCACGGGGTACCCCCTGGCAGACGTCATCCAGAACCACGACGCGACGAGGTGCATTGCTAAGTGGGCTGTCGAACTCGTTTTTTTACAATCGAGTACAGACCACGCCTTGCCATCAAGTCCCAGGCCTTGACGGACTTCATGGCTTAATGGTATGAACTACTCCTCCCGCGCACCTCCGCCAAGCCCGAACATTGGACCATGTACTTTGACGACCCCCTCAAACTCAAGGGTGGTGGTGCAAGGGTCCTCCTCATTTCACCAACAGGAGAACAAATCAAGTACGTACTCCAGATCAAGTTCCCGGTCTCCAACAACGAGGCCGAATACGAAGCACTCTTGCATGGCCTACGCCTCGCCATCTCCCTCAGCATCAAACGTCTCATGGTGTATGGCGACTCCATGCTGGTCATACAACAAGTCAACAAAGAATGGAACAGGAGCAAGGAGAACACGGACGCCTATTGCATGGAAGTGCGGAAGTTGGAAAAGAACTTTTTCGTCCTAGAGTTCCATCATGTGGAACGCGACTACAACGTCGGGGCTGATGTCCTCTCCAAGCTTGGGTCATCCAGAGCAGAAGTACGGTGTGGTGTTTTCGTCAACAAGCTCTCTAAAAAATCCATCAAAGAGCCGGTCGACGATTCATCCCCTACCCCTGAGGTCATGGTCATTGATGCCGACTGGACCCAACCGCTGATCAACTACATAAAGGAAGAAGTCCCACCAATGGACAAGACCGAAGCCGAGAGTATTGTTCATAGCAGCAAGCTTTAGACAATTTTTGGCTCCACCCTCTACAAGCGAAGTGCTCACTCCGGCATCTTAATGAAGTGTGTATCACGGGCCGAAGGCGTGGGAATCCTCAAAGAAATCCACTCTGGTGAATGAGGGAACCACGCAGCCTCGCGCACGCTCCTCGACAAAGCATTCCGGCCTGGTTTCTATTGGCCAACAGCCTTAGCAGACACGGAACAACTAGTCCAACATTGCAAGGCTTGTTAGTACTTCACCCATCATTCACACACACCGGCACATAAGATCTAGTTCATCCCCCCTCCTGGCCTTTTGCCTGCTAGAGACTCAACATGGTGGGACCACTTCCCAAGGCCCCAGGCGGTTTGGAATGGCTCTTCGTCGCCATCGACAAGTTCACCAAGTGAATAGAGGTCTACCCCAAGGTGACACACTCTACAGAAAAGGCAGTCAAGTTCATCAAGGATATTGTCTACCGTTTTGGTACGATGAATCGCATCATCACAGATCTAGGTACCACCTTCACCGGTGACGCTTTCTGGACATACTGTGAAAAAGTGGGGATTGAAGTCTGTTAGGCTTCCGTGGCACACCCAAGAGACAATGGACAAGTAGAACGGGCCAATGCCTTGGTCCTCGATGGACTCCGCACAAGAATCAAGGACTCCGACACCAAAAAAGAAGGCCGCTAGATGAAAGAACTCTACCCTGTTGTCTGGGGGCTTCGCATGCAACCAAGTAAAGCAACTGGGCAATCCTCTTTCTTCATGGTGTACGGATCTGAAGCAATACTCTATGTGGATAAGTTGTACGACTCCCCACGCATACAACAATATGACGAGGGAGAAATTGAGCAACAATGGTGCATGGATATCGACACCGCAGAAGAATGACGAGTAGCGGCGCTACTGCACAATTTGGTCTACCTCCAAAGCATCCGTCGATACCATGAAAAAAGTGTACATGAGCGACCCTTTCAAGTAGGCGACTTAGTCCTCCGATGGATCCAAAATCCAAAGGGGCTGCGCAAGCTGAAGTCCACTTGGGAAGGTCCCTTCCTGGTCTCTAAAGTAGTCGGACCTGGCACCTACAGGCTCCAGACAGAAGAATGCCAAGACGTCCCAAACGCCTGGCACATAGAACACCTACGGAAGTGCTATGCCTAGTAGCTATCTTACTTAGCTAGTTTTTCGTTTCATTTGCATGAAACGTTGTACTTGTCATTCTCATAATGAATAAATAAAGTGTGTGTGCTCAAACTGTGCTTTTGCTTTTTGCTTTGTTGTCTAAATGTGCGCAAAACGTACTACGCCCGCAAGGCTACAAATCGCAAACCCGTCACACGGTCTACTTTAAAAGAAGGTCGTCTACCTATTACAATGCCAAAAGCATAACATCGAATACTACTTCAAAGTATGCCAACAAGTACTCCATCATAATACCCAAGTACACATAAAGCATGACACTACAGGTGCCACAACATAGTTCCAAAAGCTACTTAAAATTTATCTTACAAACCGGGAGCCAACAAGGCTTATAAGTCCAAAGGCCCCATAATGGCTTTAGTCACCGGCTCCACCTGCTCCTCCAAAGTAGCATACTCCGCATCAGCGCTTCAACGCTTTCACTAGGGACAATACATGGGTAACTCAAGTTCTTGCGGCGCCACGGACATATGACGGCAATTCCTTGGCAACATCTCGCAGCTCCCGGATCAACGCTTCATGACTCCACGAGTTCCCGGTGGTACCAATGCTGTCCACCGACGGAGCGGCAGCATCATATACCTGCTGGTAATGATCACGGGCAACCTAGAGCGAACTGCTTAAGACTTCATTCGCCTTTTCCAGTAGAGACGCAGAGTTTTTCGGTTCCAACTTTGCGTTCTTTAGGTTGCCAAACTCAACCAGCTGGGTACTCGCCAGTTCTTCGGCGGCCTTAAGTTGGTGGCATACCTCCAGGATCTCGGACTCAGCCTCTGTGCGCCACTATGGTCCTCCTCGGCCTTGACCTTCAACTGGTCCCTTTCTGTCTCCACGACTACATATATGATGGGCCTTCAGTAGTAACAACACTGTCTAGTTACCAGTTAACTTTTCTCTGTAGTCACGTAGGTGACCCTTGACGCGCTCCTCCACCTTCTCCGTGGCATCAAACGCGCCCGTGCATCACAGTCTTCAAGGCCTCCATCTCATCATGGCTCTTCTTGATTGCGGCACGCTCCTTATTCAGGCGCGCCTCGAGGAATTCCATCACCGCCTGGTGTTGCACAAAGCGTTGCAATAGGGCGGACTTCTGGGCGGACCTCTCCGCAATACCCTAACAAAATTAGGTGACATTAGTGACTATCCAAGCTTCTTCATGGCTATAAAAAGCACATACCAGGGAAGCATACCTGGTAGGCGCGAAAACAGGACACAACTAGTTCTTGGCGCTGCTTCAGTTCTGAAAGGTCAAGTTCCCTATCAAACAACTGGGTCTCTTCATCGTCATCAACAAAGCCAAGTCGGAATTGGTTGCCGATGGGGGGGGGGACCTCGTCCTCCGGCAACTGTGACCGTAACACCCGGGGAATCTCTTCAACCACCTCTGTCATAGTTGCTCCGACCTCCTCAACTACGCCTACCATAACTCCGGCATCCTCTTCGTCACCCTGGCACGGTTGGTGCAAACTCCCCTAGCCCATCGATTCAAAATAAAAGGGTCGGGGTTTCTGTGCAGCCGCCAGCGGACTTCTTGGTGCAACAGTTGTAATTGAGGGCTCGGCGGTGGCCGATGTAGTGACACTCTCCTGGGGTCCAGCCCTGGCACCCAACCCAGGAACAGGAGCTGGGTGTGCTACTGGAACAGCAGCAGGCGCATCATTCTTGGCCTCAACGGCACTACACACAGTACAACACGTCGAGTCAAAATCTCACAAGACATACAACAAGCCAGATAAAAGATCATCTCTAGGACATACCTGGGGGTGGTGCTCGGCGGATCTGGGGTTTCTTTAGATGATGTCCTTCACCGACCGGCATCTCCCTCTCTTGCTTCACACCCACAATAGGCACAAAGGCAGGAATCCCCCCTGATGCACTTGCTGGTCCGTCGGCCTTCTTCGGAACAGGGCTCGGGGCCTGGACAGATGAAACAACCTCTATAGTGGGAGGCTTGTGGGGCGGGGAGTTGTCATCAATAACAACTGGCTTGTCAGGCTTCCGCGCCGAGACTCAAATGGGCCGCCTGGATCCCATAATAATTCAACACCCCTCGAAAGAAATCGTGGGTGGGCAGACCAAATCTAACCTCGAAGTAGCAGCGGAATACGGTTACATCGCCGGTGTCCTCAGACGGAAACACTGATTCCTCCGCGGGGGTCTTCCATCCACTGATCACTTCTGCAGGAAGGAACCCAGCCACATCAGCTCTTGAAGGTGTCCGATCTCGATGGTGGATGGCTGCCAAGATTCTTCATTGGTTGGCGCCTCTTTCTTGCTCCGCGCAGTGGGGGCGGCGACGGATTCATCCTTCTTGGTACGGGTGGAGGCTGCGGTTTTCTCCTTCCGGTCTGTACCGCGCGGTGCCCGGCTACCTCGGGCCATACTCTCCGACAGCGATTCGATCCTCGACGACTACGGTTGGGGGTGGGGATGGTGCTAGCAATACTTCGCGTGGAACTCGGGGGCTGCGCTTTGGATCTAGGTCTAGATTCGAAGTGAACAGTTATCGGGAAGATAAACCGTCAAATTATAGTGGCCTCTTAATGGCATATCGGTGGTGGCACTCTCGTAATTATGGATGAGTTTCCGCAACCGTCAGGATTTTTTCCGCTTTTGAGGCCAAAAATTCATAGATTGGTTACCTTTAAAGACCCTTTCCTGCCCTTTTTCAAACCAAATTCCAACGAAAGGCTCGGGGGTTGCGGATAGTTACCAATTATTTTCCGAAATTTTCGGAATTCAATTAATTCTCAAAATGAATTTAGAAAGTGTGGATTGTGAGCTTCAAAAGAACTCCGGTTCGAGTGAAATTAAAGCTCTTCGACAAGTTTCCTGTAATGAACCTCGGATTCCTTTTGTCAAAAGCAAAATGAGGCTCGGGGGCTACCCAATTGGGTACACCTGCTCAGAGTACTCCAATTTGATGCTTCAAATTTTTACTTTGAGCACATCAAGGCCTTTGCACGACCAAGTCTGGATTAGAGAAGTACTCCAAAGAATCCATCAAGGAAACTGACCAAACCAGAACAAGACTTGAAGGCTAAAAAGGTTTCTCTGATCAAGACTAGGCCCTGCTGCAGTTGATGACATGCTCGGGGGCTTGTCGGGTGTACTACCTCACAAGTACAAGAATCCCGTCTGGATTTCCCGGAAAGGTGGGCCTACCTATAAGAAGGCCTACCTGCCTGGGGCCACCAGAAGAACATCGTCCGGGTTATCCTCCTGGTCGGTGTGATTACTTAGCACCCAAGATTAAGATCCATCCGATCTGGCGATAGGATCCACAAGATCCCGAAGGTTTAGAGAAGTTAGGATTTTACTTGTAAATAATCCTTATCTTTCTCCCCCTCGGTTGTAACCCTACCCCCTCAGTGTATATAAGGAGCGGTAGGGACCCCCACCATCTCATCTCAGATCTCCACATAATACACAAAAACCTCTTACAGGACGTAGAGTTTTACTCACCTTGAGGCCCGAACCTGTCTACATCGTGCATCCTGTAGCCATCCTGTTCTTGAGCCTAGGCGACTTCCATACTCTCAATTAGATCTACACTGTTTGGGCTACCCCTAGCAGGATTGCCGGTTCAAAACACCAACAAAAGGTGAAGGAATAAAATTACTAACCTTTAGAGCACTTGTATGAATGAAATCTAGAAAAAAAAACTGAAAAATTCCGGCAGCACCCTAAGTATGTAGATCCAAGAATGGAGCTATATTTGTTCAGGCTAAAAAAAGAGCTATATTTGTTCATGTCTCCGGATTGGGCAGGAAAAAGTGGTATACTGCAGCAGGCAGGCATCGGCTAATGGTTATCTCCACTAGAGATTCTTTTGGTACCAATTGGCGATTGGTAACGCCAACTATAATACTAATGTGTGCACATTAGAACCGGGTTGTGCTCCAGGAGGAAGCCTAGTTCTCCAGTAGTGTTATCTACACATACAACAAAGGGGCAAAGAAAGGATCACGAGGTATATGAGTATATACTCACAAAATAAAGGATGGTCGGGGATAAATTGGGTGATTTGGTGCCTCTTGATTCTTTGAAAACAATAATCTGAACACATGGTGATGAGTGGCCAAATAAATTTGCATATGAGACCCCTGGGAGGTAGCAATAAAGAGAGCAACATTGGAAACTATTTAGTATCTGAAGGCCTAAGATTGGAAGCGTGCCTGAAATTTGTTCACGAGAGATACGTTTTTTTTTGGCAATTCATGAGAGATACGTTGAGTGTGTCCCTGTAGACAGCAAGATTCCAGGTAATTCCAATTAACGTTTTCATTTTTCTTGGCCACACACACACACATGTACCACACACACACCTCGCGTCAGATCGGCCAAGAAATCCGGAGAAATCAAGTCAATGAAAGATGATCTGGTGGGATAGGCAAGCACGAGGTGCATACGGCACGATCGAGACAATCGGTGCAGAAGAAATTGCAAGCCTCCTCGGCGTCCCATGACACGTGGACCAGCAGGTGCTCGGGGCAGTCCCCAAAGTACTCCGTATCCAGCAGCGGACGCAGACAAACCAGGGGCACACACTTAGCGTGAGCATGGGCCATGGTCTCGCCAGGCCTCTATGCATGGCATACTTGCACCGCCTCATCAGGGAGACCATGTTGAGCACCATGAACTAGTACACAAACCGAATGTATACCACTCTGCCCCACTAGTTCTACATAGACAACCGAGATGCAACTAATCAATCTATATTGCATACATGGAGCTTGGCTAACAATGATGCAGATAACCAAACAAAGCAAAGTTGCATCTAGGCAGCCTAGTTGGGGCATATCCACCCAACCAATCGTGCCCAAAATGATTTGGAACAGAGGGTGATTAGTGTGAACAAATATATTGTCATGGGAATGCCTATGGGGCAAGGTGATTTTGGAATTTTGAACACGTACCCCCCCTCACGCGCGCCCACACACATTTTTCTATTATTGCATATAACCATTGTGCGCAAACCCCTAATACAACTAGTGTCTTGCACACATGCAAAGCACCCAGAACACAAAGCCTCGATCGTTCGACAACCCTGAATAGCAACACCTTCATGGCTATACCTCAAACCGGCTGGTCAACCATATAGGAAGAAAGATAGTTCTTCACACCTTGAATCCAAATGAGCAGAAGAGGTAGCCTGCATCCAGGAGGCCACGGTTACATTCTTCGCACTGGGTCATGCCAGGCTTCCCCTAGACCGTAACGGTCCGCTTGTACAGGAACAACACTAGCTCATAGTTCCTGAGGTAGATCTGAACCAGAGACATGCTCAGTAGGTGCTATACCTCTGCCACCTTCAAATGGAATGGGAGGATGACGTTCAAATATGCAGTCTAACCCCCAGAGAGCACCATGCACCCCCGTCTAAATTATATTAGTAGAGCACCTCGAGATCTCCTCCACTAAGCTTTTCAACGGCAACCACTGCATGCTGAATTAGTCGGTGACCTACATGACCGGCGAGGCAGCAAAAGAGAGGACATGGCCGACACAGTGGGTGCGGAAGAACAGCCGGTGTTCTTTGCCAAGCAGCTCATTAGGGTTGGGACATTCCTTTAAGAACTTGGTCTCCAGCAGCGGAGCTAGCCATACCATGCTCCACATCGAAACATGACATTTCCTTCACGTATTCACCATTGTTGTAATAGCTCGTGGGTTCAAAGACGAGCTAAAAACACTACAAGCAAGATGAAGAAAAATGTAGGAAACACAACCTTTCTACGACAACCTTCTTGAACACACACAAAGCCCCCAGAACATAAAGCCCGATCGGCCCACAGCCCCACATGGTCTACCACGGAGGAAGAAAGGGAGTTCTTCTCACCTTGCGGCTAGCTAGATGCTCAAGAAACGCCTTGAGGAACTTGAACTCCAGAAGTGGAGCCAACCATTCCAGCGGGGTGTGCTCCGTATACAGATTGTCCATCTCCTTCGAGCTCTACAGCGGCTCATGCGATCAAAGATGAGCTAAACGCCACCTCGAAAAAAAATACAAGCTAAACACTACCAGCAAGAAGTGAAGAAAAATAATGTAGGAACACACGGTATGCCTTTCTTCTGCCCAGGTGATGAATGGAGGCAAAGGAATAGATGATGATTGAAGAGCCTCATTAGCAATTTTTTTCTAGAGGGAAGAAGAAGCCACCAACAACTCGCTCATGTGCAAGTTCCAGTCACGCTTTCAAACTTTCAGCCCTCCCACACGACACTCAAAAGTTTTCATTTGTGTTCTCTTTCCCTCTGCCAAATCAAAATTCAAAAATCTCTTTGCCACCTCAGGTTGCGTTCGTTTGCTATTGAATCCAAGTGGTTTGAGGGGGTTGGGGTGGATTTATTCTTGAAGTGACTTGTTTAGGATTAAATCCACCACAAACCACCTGGAATCTGGAAAAACAGATAGGCCCTCATGCATTTCCCATGTGAATATATTTGTTAACTCATCACCACCTGCACCAAATCATTTTGTCATCTCCTCTTGCATCTTAGTAGATTCTGTAGAACCAGTGCGCCAGAGGAGTGTACATACGCATTGTGTACTGGTTGTGCTCATGTCACAAACCGTGATCTCTCTTCTACGAGGCGGCATAGGTATGCCGGAGTCCTGGCCTTTCATGGTCTACGCGGACGCTGAGGTGCGTGTGTGTGTGCTCGCGTGCAGATATGTGTAGTGAGGGTGGCGTGTGTCGCGCAGATATGCGCCAACAACAATACGTAGTGAGGGTGGCGGACTTGGAGGCCCCTGTTGCATGTGTCAGATGTGCAGCCCTACCTCCTTAACGGACACTTTGTAGTGTTCCTAAAGAAGCGGCCTATGGCTAGGAAAGGCAGGGCCGACGAGGTTAGGTGTGAAGACACACACGGATATATGCCAACAACAATACATATTGAGGGTGGTGGACTTGGAGGCCCACATTGCATGTGCCAGACATGCAGCCCTAACTTCTTAACGGACACTTTGTAGTGTTCCTGAAGAAGTGGCCTATGCTTAGGAAAGGCAAGGCCGACGAGGTTAGGTGCAAAGACACGTGCAGATATGTGCCAACAACAATGTGTAGTGTGGGTGGCGGACTTGGAGGCCTTGTTGCATGTGTCAGACGTGGAGTCCTACCTTTTAACACACACTTTGTAGTGTTCCTGAAGAAGCGGCCTATGGCTAGGAAAGGCAGGGCCGACGAGGTTAGGTGTGAAGACACACACAGATATGCGCCAACAACAATACGTAGTGAGGGTGGCGGACTTGGAGGCCCCTGTTGCATGTGTCAGACATGCAGCCCTACCTTCTTAACGGACAATTTGTAGTGTTTCTGAAGAAGTGGCCTATGGCTAGGAAAGGCAAGGCCAACGAGGTTAGGTGAGAGCACACACGCAGATATGCACAACAACAATACGTAGTGAGGGTGGCGGACTTGGAGGCCCTGTTGCATGTGTCAGACGTGCAACCCTACCTTCTAAACAGACACTTTGTAGTGTTCCTGAAGAAGCGGGCTATGGCTAGGAAAGCCAGGGCCAACGAGGTTAGATGCGAAGACATGCGCCAACAACAATACGTATTGAGGGTGGCGGACTTGGAGGCCTCTGTTGCATGTGTCAGACATGCAGCCCTATCTTCTTAATGGACACTTTGTAGTGTTCCTGAAGAAGTGGCCTATGGCTAGGAGAGGCAGGGCCGACGAGGTTAGGTGTGAATACACACACACATATGCGCCAACAACAATACATAGTGAGGATGGCGGACATGGAGGCCCCCGTTGCATGTGCCAGACATGCAGCCCTATCTTCTTAACGGACATTTTGTAGTGTTCCTGAAGAAGTGGCCTATGGCTAGGAAAGGCAAGGCCGATGAGGTTAGGTGCAATGACACGCGCAGATATGCGCCAACAACAATGTGTAGTATGGGTGGCGGACTTGGAGGCCTTGTTGCAGGTTTCAGACGTGGAGTCCTACCTTCTTAACACACACTTTGTAGTATTCCTAAAGAAGCGGCCTATAGCTAGGAAAGGCAGGGCCGACAAGGTTAGGTGTGAAGATACACACAGATATGCGCCAACAACAATACATAGTGAGGGTGGCGGACTTCGAGGCCCCGTTGCATGTGTCGGACATGTAGCCCGACCTTCTTAACGAACAATTTGTAATGTTCCTGAAAAAGTGGCCTGTCGCTAGGAAAGGCAAGGCCGACAAGGTTAGGTGCGAGCACACACGTAGATATGCACCAACAACAATACGTAGTGAGGGTGGCGGACTTGGAGGCCCTGTTGCATGTGTGAGACGTGCAACCCTACCTTCTTAACAGACACTTTGTTGTGTTCCTGAAGAAGCGGCCTACGGCTAGGGAAGGCAGGGCCGACGAGGTTAGGTTCGAACACACACGCAGATATGCGCCAACAACAATACGTAGTGAGGGTGGTGGACTTGGAGGCCCTCGTTGCATCTGTCGGACATGCAGCCCTACCTTCTTAACGAACACTTTGTAGTGTTCCTTAAGAAGTGGCCTATGGCTAGGAAAGGCAAGGCCGACGAGGTTACGTGCGAGCACACACGCAGATATGCACCAACAACAATACGTAGTGAGGGTGGCGGACTTGGAGGCCCTGTTGAATGTGTCAGATGTGCAGCCCTACCTTCTTAACAGACACTTTGTAGTGTTCCTGAAGAAGCGGCCTATGGCTAGGAAAGGCAGGGCCAACAAGGTTAGGTGCGAAGACACGCGCAGATAGGCACCAACAACAATACCTAGTGAGGGTGGCGGACTTGGAGGCCCCTGTGGCATGTGCCAGACATGTAGCCCTACCTTCTTAACAGACACTTTGTAGTGTTCCTGAAGAAGCGGCCTATGGCTAGGAAAGGCAGGGCCGACAAGGTTAGGTGTGAAAACACGCATAGATATGCGCCAACAACAATTCGTAGTGAGGGTGGCGGACTTGGAGGCCCCTGTTGCATGTGTCAGACATGCAGCCCTACCTTCTTAACGGACATTTTGTAGTGTTCCTGAAGAAGCAGCCTATGGCTAGGAAAGGCACGGCCGACGAGGTTAGGTGTAAACACACGTGCAGATATGCGCCAACAACAATACGTAGTGAGGGTGGCGGACTTGGAGGCCCCTGTTGCATGTGTCAGACATGCAACCCTACCTTCTTAACAGACACTTTGTAGTGTTCCTGAAGAAGTGGCCTATGGCTAGGAAAGGCAGGGCTGACGAGGTTAGGTGCGAGGAGTGTGAGTAGGCACTCCTCGACGCACAGGGTATCACTTTTGCTCCATTGGATACAAGGTGAGATACTGCTGCATCTCTCTTTCCTGTTTCATGTCGATCAGTTCATTTGCCGTGGCTAGAATACATCAGCATGTTCTTGGTTCGCTCTGTATGCCTGTATAGACCGCTTTGCTTAGTGGCTTCTTATAGTGTTAGTGGTATTTTATCTCATGTTATCTATTACTATTATTATTATTCCTATTTCAACCCCTAGTGGTTCAATATTGTTTCTTTTTTTTCTATTTGTATGTAATCTTTCATTTCTCTTAGCAAAATGCATATAATTTTGTGGCCTGATGGAGTACTATGGCAGGTATTTTTAATATAATATTTTGTATACTTGTATGTGTACGCCACTTGCCTCATGCACTCTCTAACACTTGTTTCTATTTACTGTCTTAGCTTGATGCATTGTCTAATGATTAGATTTCATTGTCACATTTGTGATTCCACCTAAAAATGGCGACAAATCCAGAGAAATTGAGTCCACCATCACATGTGGACCACCCTTCTAGGTTCACCGGATCAAGGTTTGCGAAACCTTGAAGAAGGAATTCAGCTTAGGATAGAGAAGTGGGGACCAACAGCCCCTCCAACTCCAAGCCACAAAATACATAAGTGCAATCAGGCAAGTTGTTGCACACATCAAATTGTGCATGTGGTTGCCTTATGCTCTTAATTCTCGATGGAAGATAACTTTTGATTAACTAAATTAAGTGACAACATCTCCATTTTGTGCATTGATGACCGAGAGCAACACAAACACGCGCGAGCGCGCGCGCGCGCACACACACACACACGATGATCCGTTTATTAGGGTTAAGTGACACAGCGATATAGAAGTGTTAGATTTAGTCCCACATCAGTAATGATGGTAGGGGAGCACAACATATAAGGTGGGGCAGTCCTCCTCCTATCAGGCTAGTCTTTTGGGTTGAGTTAGACTCGAGGCCTTGGAAGTGTTGGGCTCCGAGGGGCACCGGCTCGTGTGTACAGCGGGCCGGGCCGGATTCCGCTGTGTCACTCTAACAAGAAGTTGTGGGGTTTTGTTAGTATTACGTTGGAAACTATGGTAATTTTTAGTCTGCGTCCGGATTGGCAGACCATGATCAATGTAGTCTTGTAGGAACCATTAGTATAAGGTTTCGGTCTTTTAGGGGTAACATATTATTATTTCTTTCTCAAAGGAGTTTTATGTCATTTCTTTACAGATAATGATTTATGTTTTTAGAAATGATTTGTGTTTCTTGGATGTATATGTTTTTTTAGAAAGACCACGGTCCTTTATTCATCAATTTCGAGCGTACAATTGCATGTTAGGGGTGTGATAACAACCAAACTTGTCTGCCTAAGCCATAATAAGCAGAACTTCAATTCTAGCTAAATTATGAGCTTCTATATTGGAAGCCCATGAGCCCGTCCTTCATGAACAAACTTGAAAGAGAGTATCATATTTAACCGTCAACACCTGCAGGAAACAAACACAAACTACACGATATGAGTGAGTTATGACTAATCATTTCACAAGTTTTTATGAATTGTTGATTTCAGGATACCACACCTGCATACAGAAAAACAGCACACTCAAGAGAGCAAAAAGTAACCCTCCGAGAGTTTAGAGAAAAGCAAATGGTGACCTTGGGCCTACAAAATGGAGGAAACCCGACATAACTTGGCCCGTCGCACATATCCATGTAAGGCAGCCCCAGGGGCGACCGATCCCCTAGGTCGATTGGCCCACCACTAGGCCTGTTCGAGCTCAACTTTGTCGAGGCGGTGCTATATGGTTGTTCCTAAAGGTGGTTCTGGCAAGTACCATACTAGAAGGCCCTCAAAGCCAACCTACCCTCCCTCCTTATATAAGTAGGGGGCCTTCATAGTAGCTTTAGGAAGTGTGTGAGGGAGAGTATAGAGGAGGAATAGAATATAATTATTAGAGAGATTAGAAGAAGATCCATACTTGTTGGATTCTTTCTTCAACCTTAAAATCTTTCTACTTTTTACCTCGTCAGATATGAATCACTTGAGTAAGTATCCGAGTTCATTTTGTTGAGTTCATTGTTTAACTATCCTTTGTTATTATTCGTGTGTGGGATCATTGTATTGTTGCCCTGGTGAAGGGCCTCTTACGAGTAACCCTGGATCCCACTAGAGTAAGTAGTCAACAGCATATACGTGGTGCCTAGGCCTTAGATTACCTTTGATTGTTGTGTGTTCAACAAAATATAGGGCTGCTATTGGAAGGTGACAGCATGTTAGCATGTATGTCTTTAGACGTAATCTTGTGTACATCCCTATATCCGAACACCGTATAGCTTAGTTTAATCCCTGAATGATCCTAATTGTACCTGGGTCAAACTGGTCTCACTCGGAAATAAAACCATAACAAATTCTAACCGATCTTAGCTCCTATCCTTTAGATTGAACCATATTATCCTTGACCAAACTCTTCTCTATATCTTTTAAGGTATTCTAGTTAGAAGTTCCTTGTGGAGAATATGATATCATTAATACTTACGGGTGAAATGCTATAACAGTATTTCCATGCTCTTGCGAATTATTCTGTAAGAGTTAAGAAACACCAACACCCACCCTAGCCTTGATCTCTGGAAAAATTTGCTAAGTTCACTTTCCATTTCCTTTAAGAGTGGAAAATGTGTACTTAACCCGTTGAACTATGAAGGGTGGATTACATCACCCCAACCTATAAAACCGGGTATTCTACACCTCACACTATCTAAAACCGTCTAAATAACCCCCTAGGGTGGTTTTGGAGGAGGTTTTGCTGACGGGGCATCACACGTGGACAATGACATGGCAAATGTATGTTTTAAAGTCCATTTTACCCCTTAAACTATCAATTTTTGTCCAAATAACCACCTAACCTATAGAATTGGATATTAAGAAACTCATTTTTTTTGTATTTTCTTAGTCCTATCTTGCTATTTTTTCATTTTGATAATATAGTTCTTTAATAATTCACGTTAGTGAAATAGAAAAAAAAATGCTAGGATTGGAGCCGACGGCTGAGGGTGTTGGGCTTTGTAGTGCACATGGAGGTGTGGAACGAGCATCAATGTGAAATGGGATGGGAAAATAGGCATGGTGAACTTGTGTTTTTTCCCTATTTTGCTAATGTAGTAGACAAAAAAAAATAACAAATATAATAAAAAACAGCATTGTCCACGAACTAATAAAACAGGAAAGCATGCTCTCGGCCATCTCACAAAGAAAAAAAATAGGAAGGCATGACTAAGAAAATATGTATATAATGTGTTGCTTAATATCCAATCATATAGTGTAGGGGGTTACTTAGACAAAAATTGATAGTTTAGGGTGTAAATTAGACTTTAAAACATGCATTTGCCATGTCATTGTCCACATGTGATGTCAAGTCAGCAGAACCATCTCCACAACCACCCTAGGGGGGTTATTTAGACGGTTTTAGATAGTTCGGGGGCGTAGAATACACGGTTTTATAGTTTGGGGGTAATGTAGTCCACCCTTCATTCATTGGGTATAGTTCATTGGATTAATTAGACTGTTTCCTTTAACAGTTCACTTTCCAAAATATGCTAAGTTCACTTTCCACCCAAGCCTTGCTATACCTTACAACATGATCAGACCATAATCCAAGCAAACCATATTAAGAGCAAGATGACTAGCTAGAGAAAGTCTTTCTCTGCAAGCAACTACTTCCATCGATTCTGGATCAGAAGCCATCAATAACAGTGTTGAGGCTCCAATGAACACACCCGTGGCGTCCCTTGCTATTGCCACTACAGTTGCTTCGCCATATTCTTTGAGATTGACTCGTCTACATTGACCTTCGTCGTGTTCACTAGTGGTGGAATGCACTTTGGTGCTTTCTGTTCAAGTACTCTTATTGCTTATTGTTCATGTTTGATGAGGAAAACATGATTTTAATTGCTTTTTTTTGTGGAAGTCATTTTCGTCTTGGGAATTTTTGCTTTTAAAGTTTAGTTTTAAACTCAATTTCATCCCTGAGCTATCAAGATGGTAATTAATGCTCAAAGATTTCTTTTGGGCTCACTTTCATCCCTTAACTATCTAAGTGTCGATTTCACTCTTCCTTAAATATTTCTTTTAGGCTCATCCTCGCTCCTTAGGCTATTCCCAACCCAAGACACTAGTTATAGTGTCCATAAGATCCACATCAGTAAGAAACTAGCACTAGACATTACCCTTCCAATGCAAACACCACTATGCAATATTTGAATTTAATGTTGCTCACCTCTCATTATGTCTTGGATAGTGTGTAAAAACCATATCTCATGCAAGACCCAGTTTCCTCCTCTTTCTTCATTTATTTCTTTGCCACATCATCTTTTATCCTATGTGGCGGCTCATTTAATTCTATGCCATCCTAGTCATTGGGTTGGGAATGGCCTTATTACACTATGCGTCAGCTATTAATGTACCGCTAATATTACGTGACTCCACATATTTTTATTTGTGGCCTAAAGCAAATACTATAGAGGTTGTAGCTCATAAGTTATCCTGCACCATAACAACGAGCGTGACGATATGTTATCCATCCATCGTTGTTATGCACTCTAGTGCTACCTTCCATGCAGTCAGCACATATATTTGAGCTGTTATGCACACGTGCTACCTTCCATGTAGTCAGCACCCATATGTGAGCATTGATCATGTGCACCACTTGTCATAGCTGAACGCAGCTATATCTAGCCTCCCTAGCTCAACAACGCCGTTGTGAAGGTAGCTACATGTCCTCTCAATGGCGGTTGTCCACCTTCTCTCATGTTGATGTTAATGTCAAAAACTATAGTAATGAATAGAGAGGACGAGTCAAAAGAAAACTTTGAGGACAAAATGATCACGTCAATAGTTCAAGGATTAAAGTATACCCAATTGAGGACAAATTGTGTACATCATGTTGCAACAATGATTTCATGATTTACATTACCTCTATTTCATTATTGCAAGAATTGAACAGATATTGCATGAAACATAGCTTTAGAAATTTTGACCACACCCCTATGGCCCCGTTTGGGATGGCTATTCCCCGAAGTGATTCCCACATAATCGGCGATTTCCGTCAACGTCGCTTACGAGAGAATCACGTCCAAAAGAAACGGGTTGTTTGGCTCCCTTGACGGAATCGATTCCGCTAGTCAGCATCCGTGCCGCCCCCGCAGCTCCGATGCTCCTACCTCCACCGCTCCTCCTCCAGCTGCAGGGACTGGTTGGGCTCGGTGCGCATCCACTTCCGCACTCATCAGGCGCGGGTGGTGGTTCTCGGCGATGGCAAAGTCGTTGTGGATCATGGTGGGTTGGGAGGCTCGCCGGAGCGCGAAGAGGTCGCCGGAGGCCAGGTGGAGCTTCGGGTGCGCGATGATGGCGGCGCAACCGAGCTAGGCATAGAAGTTGTCAGCGAGGCGCACCTGGTGGCGCTGGAGGTCGTCGTCCCCAGCCATGGCGGAGGCAGCGCGGGCGACAGCGGCCCTCCTCCGACGGCGGCGCAGGTATGGGGGCTGGCGGCGGCGGCACGACGGGGGTGGGCCTCGACGCGGACGGGTGAAGGACTCGGCAGGAGCAGAGGCGGGGACAGGGCTACGAGGCGAGGAATCGAGCCGCGTTCAGTGGAAGCATCGAAATCGTCGATTCCGCGTCGCAGGCAAAAAGGAGCTTTCGAGAAAATTGTGTCCGAGATAATCGTGTTACAAATCGAGCCGTTTGGCTCCCTAAACGGATTAAATCCAATATATATCACCCAATAATCTGTCCCAAACGCAGCCTGTGTTTTATGTGTTCCACTACATTTTTTTTGGCAACCATGAATTTTATAAGCTGCAAAAGTGTTTTACCTACGGGTAGGGATGAAAGCGGTATGCATATTTCCGATCCGACCGACCGACCGAAGGCCCCTTATATGGTACTGTCCGTATCCGGAACCGGAAAATAAATATCCGACCGTATCCGTATCCGTATCCGCATAACAAAAGTTGAATGTCTATTACAAATATATAATGTATATCAATATTCGATACATATCCGATATATTTTGCATTTTCCGTATCAAATCCGATCCGATAAAAAAATAATCCGTTTGCCCCGCTCGCCCTCCTCGGCTCCTCGTCCCCGCCGGCTCAGATTGTCTGCCGTCGCTCAAGGAAAGGCACGGGTGCCTTTCCATCCCTCTGATGTCGTCCAATCTCTATCCAACGGCCGCTGTATCCTCCAATTTTATTCTCAGCGAGTCGAGATACAATCTTGGCCCAGTGAAGGCCCACTTCCTGCCCACGTTGTGCTCCCCCTGCATAATACGCAAGTCTCCCGCCGCGGAGGGTCTTTTGGCGCGGAAAGAAGAGACGGCAGCGTCATTTGGCGGGATAATGCATCGCCGGCGTCCGTCCCGGCTCTGTTGGCGATCTGGGCAATTGTTTGCTGCGTTCCTGTTCTCAATCGCTGCATCCTATTCTCGCAACAGTGGACTTCTGAGCGCCATGCAGCATGGCCACGTCTAACCTGGCAGCAGCACTATGCCAACCATTCCGCTGACTTTGCTCGCCTCGGGCGCACCACCATCCTCGAAGGTGACCCTCGAAGGAGGCTACAGAGACTCGATATGGACGCCGTACGCAAGTTGCCACCCTCGACACCATGAGCCGTCACAAGAAGGAAGGACATCACGTCAGCCACTGCCATGTCGTCAGCCGGAGTTGGAAGGCGCGATTCCCGCTCGCATCGTGCGCGGCATGAGCAGCACAGTGCACTTAGCAACATCAGCACGACGAACACATGTACTCACGCCCTCCCCTTGGTCTATAAAAGGGGAAGGGAAGCCCATGCGAAAGGGCAAGTGACAGCAGGTTCACACACGACAGAACACGGCCAAATGTACTCAAGTCCACACGCGCTAGAACACACACCACTTAGCTTGCGACAGCCGAACTTGAGGACTTAGGAGCTCATCTCCTTCTCCCACCTTGCTTGTAACCCCCTACTACGAGCAACACGAAACTGGTGCTCAGCACCACTGCTGGACGTACGGCCCCGTGGCCGGAACCAGGATAAAAACCCCTGTCTCTTCACCCGCCATCGGAGCAACGAGTGGATTAGCACCGCAATCACTTGTCTGTGTCGGTGTGACCAAATCAGGCACCGACAGTTGGCGCGCCAGGTAGGGGACCAGCGCTGCGCAACTCTCGTTCCCGATGGCGAACTTCGACCAAGGACGGCCCCCGCTGGGCGAGAGCAATCTGCTCCCAGTGGGGCAGGAGATCTGGTTCGGGAGCTTACGGTTCTAGGCGTGTGGCGATGGTTACCACATGCGCATCCTCCGGGAGGAACCGAGCAACCAGCTGGAGCCACCTCAACTGCCACTGGCAACACCGCGACGACGGAGTCGTTCCGGACCTCGCGTACGACGAGTGCACGCTGCAAGGCGCGCCGCCAACGTCAGCATCCCTCCTCCCGCGAGGGAAGGGGAGATCCCGCGATCAGGGTCACAGGAGAGGGCTGCTCCCTTCCTCCCGGGACCCATTTCTGCACCACGTGCTACGACAGCACGTCCCTATCCCTATGGGCTACGCGGCCCTACGGCCACGTACGCCTCGCTTGTCCGCACCGCCACGAGTGCGTATGATGGCCAGCCAGGCCGTCATCCGGCCTCGGGACGCGACCTCGCCGCTCTGACGCCCGACGATTCCCGCACAGAATCAGAGGATCGATACGCCTTTGAGCATGAGCACCCTGGTTGGGACTACTCGGGTCTCCGCAACCCAGAGGCCTTTCTGGCCTTCCAAACAGCGGCGGATTATTGCTTCGGCTATTCCGATGATGAGTATGATCCGACCAGGGAATGTTTCGTCATCAGCGACGGGCGGGTCAGCGAAGGATCAACGTCGGACGACGATGGTGGAGATGACGACCAGGGAGGCAACAACAGCGTAGATCCGGTAGGCGCGCACGTACCCATCGGATCACTCGCCTTCCGAGGACGAGCGGCATCCACGCCGCCTGCCACGAGTTGCTCGCCCCCACGACTTGGGAAGTGGTGACGTCTCACCACCGGCACGCTCCGACCACGAGCCGCCCAAACAAGGCCACGAACACAGCACGGACGCACGGCGCGCAGGGCGAGTAGCTCAGGCCCGCATCCTCGCCGAAGGCAAGGATGACGATCTCGCTCCTAGAACGAGCCAAAAGCTCATCGCAGCAGCCGCGCTGCTCCGGGCCATGCCGGAAGCAGCTACCCCCGAGGGGCGGAAGCTGCATCTCGAGGCCCAAAAGTTGGTTGAGAACGCCGCCCGACAGCAGGCCGAGAGCTCAGCCTCCCGCCTTCGACGCTCATCAGCCTCGAAGGGCGAACGAGGAGGGGAGTCATCGGTACGCTCACCCCAGCCTAACGGCAGGGCACGAGCACAGTCCCGGTGCGACTCCCACCGGGACATGGCGCGACGCCACGTCAGCGATCCACGTGCACCCGAAGCAGGAACACTTCCCGCGAGATCACGCCTCCGGGACACCCGAGGCGCGATCAACGATGGCGACGCCCGCAACACGCTGAACCAAATGAGGCAGCGAGAGGGAGCCTGGACCCACCAACGCGGGCGCACTGACGTTGGGTGGGACCGGGATGCGGCCCCGGAGCTAGCGGGAACGCGGGTGTTTAGTCGCAACATCCGCACCGCCCTGATTCCCCCTCGTTCCGACAGCCTACTACCATCACCAAATACTCTGGGGAAACGGACCCCAGGGTATGGTTGAACGACTACCGCCTAGCATGCCAGCTCGGCGGCGCTACAGATGACGACATGATTATCCACAATCTGCCACTCCACCTAGCAGATTCCGCGCGGACATGGCTTGAGCATCTGCCCCCCAACCGGATCCGCGACTGGAACGACCTGGTCGAGACCTTCGTGGGGAATTTCCAGGGCACCTACGTGCGCCCCGGGAACACGTGGGACCTTCGAGGGTGCAAACAAAAACCCGGCGAATCCTTGAGGGACTTCATCCGGCGCTTCTCCAAGCGCTGCACCGAGCTTCCCAATATCACCGACCATCAGATCATCCACTCCTTCCTCGAGAGCACCACATGCTATAGCTTGGTGTGCAAGTTGGGGAGGAGCCCACCCCCCGACGCAAACTGGCTATTCGAGGTGGCCTCGAAGTACGCCTCAGGGGCGGAGGCGGCCAACGCTATTTTTAATGATAAGAAGGGAAAGCGTCCCGAGGAAGCGTCCGCGGAGGACGACAAGACAAAGGGCCCCTCGAAGAAGCGGAAGCACGGCAAGAAGGGAAAGAAACTCCGGGCACCCCGCGGAGCGGGCGACGTCGAAGAGGAGGCCCTCGCGGTCGACCCTAACCACAAGGGGCCTCGGGGTCCCCCGCGTGGTGGGGGCATTTTCGACGACCTCCTCAAGAAGCCATGCCCGTATCACAAGACCGCGGTCGCTCACACCCTCGAGCAGTGTGAGATGCTGCGGAAGTTTTACAACCGCATCCCTCGAAAGGATGGCGGTCAGCCCAAGGATGGTGGCGGCAAGGACGACGACAGATACCCCGAGGTGGAACATGTGTTCTTCATCATGGGAGGCCCCGCAGCCAACCTAAAACCTCGACAGCGGAGGAGGGAACGCAGGGAGGTCCTGCTAGCCCGGCCAGCGACCCCCTCATACCTCGACTGGTCTTCAGAGACCATCTCGTTCGGTCGCGAAGACCATCCCGACCATGTCCCGAACCCCGGACAGTATCCCCTCGTCGTCGACCCTGTCATCAGCAACATGCGTTTCTCCAAGGTGCTCATGGACGGCGGCAGCAGCCTCAACATCCTATATGCTCCAACTTTGGAGCTCATGGGAATCAGCACCAGTGAGTTACGGCCCAACAAGTCCTCCTTCCATGGAGTTGCGCCCGGAAAACGCGTCCAAACTCTCCGGCAGATCGACCTGCCCGTCTGCTTCGGAACCCCGGCAAACTTCCGCAAGGAAGTGCTCACCTTCGAGGTAGTGGGTTTCAAAGGAGCCTACCACGCCATCTTGGGAAGGCCATGCTACGCCAAGTTCATGGCCATCCCCAACTATACCTACCTCAAGCTGAAGATGCCAGGGCCTCACGGAGTCATCACGGTCGGCCCAACGGTCGAACACGCCTATGAGTGCGACGTTGAGAGCATTGAGCTCGCGGAGGCTCTCGCCCTCAACGAGACCCTCGTAGCTGATCTGGAGGCGATCGTCAACACGCCCCCTGACACCAACGAACGACAACCGGGGAGCTTCGCGCCCGCTGAGGACACCAAGACTGTCCCCCTCAACCCCGACAGCCACGACGGTAGGGTGTTGAGGATCAGCTCTTCCCTCAGTCACAAATAGTAAGTGGTGCTCGTCGACTGTCTCCGCGCCCACGCTGACATCTTTGCGTGGAGCCCCTCCGACATGCCAGGCATTCCGAGGGAGGTCACCGAGCACTCTCTTGATATCCGCCCCCACTCCAAGCCGGTCAAACAACGCCTCCGCCGTTTCGACGAAGTGAAACGGCGGGTGATCGGTGAAGAGGTACGCAAGCTTTTGGAGGCCGGATTCATCAAGGAAGTTTTTTATCCCGAGTGGCTAGCTAATCCTGTACTAGTAAAGAAGAAAAATGGGAAGTGGAGAATGTGTGTAGATTACACCAGCTTGAATAAAGCATGCCCAAAAGTCCCATTTTCTTTACCACGTATAGACCAAATTGTAGACTCCACGACGGGATGTTAACTTTTATGTTTCCTTGATGCGTACTTCGGTTACCATCAGATCAAGATGAAGGAGTCCGATCAACTCGCGACTTCCTTTATCACCCCTTTTGGCATGTACTACTACGTTACGATGCCCTTCGGCCTTCGAAACGCCGGGGCCACGTACCAACGCTGTATGCTCCACGTCTTCGGGGATCATATAGGTCATATCGTAGAGGCATATGTCGATGATATCGTTGTAAAAACCAGGAAGGCGGATGACCTGGTGCGCGACCTCGAGGTTGTGTTTAGCTGCCTCAGGGCGCACGGAGTAAGACTCAACCCTGAGAAGTGCGTCTTTGGTGTGCCTCGAGGTATGCTCTTGGGCTTTATTGTCTCTGAACGAGGCATCGAGCCCAACCCTGAAAAGGTCATGGCCATCCAGCAGATGGAACCGATCCGCGACCTAAAGGGTGTATAGAGGGTAATGGGATGCCTGGCGTCCCTAAGCAGCTTCATCTCTCGTCTCGGGGAGAAGGGGCTACCTCTGTATCGACTTTTGAGGAAGTCAGAGCACTTCGCCTGGACCGCGGAGGCCCAAGAAGCTCTCGATCGACTCAAAACAGCGTTAACGAACACGCCGATCCTTACCTCACCGAAAGAGGGCGAACCTCTCCTCCTCTATGTCGCAGCGACCACTCAAGTCGTCAGCGCGGTTATAGTGGCGGAAAGAACCGAGGAAGGACACTCTCTACCGGTC
The DNA here is from genome assembly GCA_015342445.1 of Digitaria exilis. Taxonomy (NCBI): domain Eukaryota; kingdom Viridiplantae; phylum Streptophyta; class Magnoliopsida; order Poales; family Poaceae; genus Digitaria; species Digitaria exilis. Next base: position 2,282,533 of record JACEFO010001965.1, read on the forward strand.
CAGCGACCGGTGTACTACGTCAGCGAGGTCCTGACCGAGACCAAGACGAGGTATCCCCATGTCCAGAAGCTGATCTACGCCATTGTGTTGGCTCGACGTAAACTGCGACATTACTTTGAGGCTCACCCAGTGACCGTCGTATCGTCCTTCCCACTAGGTGAAATCATCCAGAACCGCGAGGTCTCTGGACGAATCTCGAAATGGTCAACGGAGCTGATGGGGGAGACACTCGCTTATGCGCCAAGGAAAGCCATCAAGTCTCAGACCTTGGCGGACTTCGTAGCCGAATGGACCGACACCCAGCTCCCCCCCTCAAAGTCCAGCCTCGATTGCTGGGAAATGTACTTCGATGGGTCGGTGATGAAGACCGGCGCCGGCGCCGGCCTGCTTTTCATGTCACCCCGCGGGGAGCACCTTCGATACGTCGTGCGACTCAACTTCCCCGCGTCCAACAACATGGCGGAGTATGAAGCGCTCCTTGCCGGCTTGAAAATCGCGCTCGAGCTCGGCATTAAGCGCCTCGACATCCGCGGCGACTCGCAACTGGTCGTCGATCAGGTGATGAAGGAATCCAGCTGCCACGACGAAAAGATGGCGGCATACTGTCAGGCGGTACGTAACCTCGAAGACAAGTTCGACGGCCTCAAGCTCCACCACATCGCACGAAGATATAATGAGGAGGCCGACAAATTGGCAAAGATCGCGTCAGGGCGAGCCACCGTTCCCCTGAACGTGTTCGCCAAGGACATCGACGGACCCTCGATTACCGTCGCCACCTCGGCCCGAGCCTCGACCGCACCCGACACACGAGCGTCCGCCCTCGACCCCACGAGCGCGGAGCTCTTGGTGGATGAGGACAAGCCCATGGGGTACGAGGCTTGCTCGGAAGAGGAAGACAAAGCGGAGGCGATGGAAATCGACGAGGCCCCGGCGCCTCGAGATTGGCGGAGCCCGTACCTCGACTGGCTCGATCAAGGCGTTTTGCCTAACGATTGAACGGAGGCAAGGCGCATTGCGAGGAAAGCTAAACGGTTCCTCATCATCGTAGGGGAACTATACCGACGGGGAACCTCGAGGGTCTTGCAACGCTGCATCCCGATACCCGAGGGAAGAGAGCTCATCCTCGACATCCATGCGGGTGTGTGCGGACATCACGCCACCCCACGCACGCTCGTAGGCAACGCCTTTCGACAAGGCTTCTACTGGCCCACTGCCGTGGCGGACGCCACGGAAGTGGTACGAACCTGCAAAGGGTGCCAGTTCTACGCACGCAAGACACGCCTTCCTGCCCAGGCGCTGCAAACTATCCCCATCACGTGGCCTTTTGCCGTATGGGGCCTCGACCTTGTCGGGCCAATGGCAAAAGCGCCCGGGGGCTTCACGCACCTATTAGTGGCGGTCGACAAATTCTCCAAATGGATCGAAGCTCGACCCATCAATAGAATCAAGTCTGAGCAGGCGGTGCTTTTCTTCACCGACATAATCCATCGGTTTGGGGTTCCCAACTCCATCATCACCGACAACGGCACCCAATTTACGGGAAAGAAGTTTTTAGAATTCTGCAATGATTTACACATCCGAGTGGATTGGTCGGCGGTGGCCCACCCACAAACGAACGGTCAAGTAGAACGTGCCAATGGCATGATTCTACAAGGCCGAAAGCCAAGAATTCACAACAAGCTGAAGAAGTTTGGGCACAGGTGGGTGCAAGAACTACCATCGGTGATCTGGAGTCTGAGAACGACCCCAAGCAGAGCGACAGGGTTCTCCCGTACTTCCTCGTCTATGGGGCAGAGGCCATCCTCCCCGCGGATCTGGAATATGGGTCCCCTAGGCTCCGAGCGTACCAGGAACAGCGAAACTGCCAGGCTCGAGAGGACTCGCTCGACCAGGTCGACGAAGCTCGAGACGTGGCCCTACTCCACTCAGCAAGGTACCAGCAAAGCCTACGTCGACAACAAGCTCGAAAGGTCCGGCACCGAGATCTCTGCAAAGGAGACCTCGTGTTAAGGCTTCGACAGGACAACCGAGGACGGCACAAGCTTACACCCCCATGGGAGGGGCCATACATCGTCACCGAAGTCCTCAAGCCCGGGACATACAAGCTAGCTGACAAGGACGGGCAGATCCTCACGAACGCCTGGAACATCCAACAGCTACGTCGCTTCTATCCTTAGAGTGGCCCATGGCCCTTGAAACTTGTGTACATTTTCTAGATTTGTACAAGTTTTTGATTAAAGTGTCGGCTTTTAAACCCCGCAGTTTGGGAATAAGTAAAACAAACTTTTGTTCCATTACGCTTCGAGGAAGGTTTGGATCTACCCTTGGTAGAACCATCCCTCCCTCGGGGGCTAAATGGGGAGGAACCCCCGAAAAATCGTCACTTTTTTCAAAAATCCTTTGCGAAACCTCGAAGGGAACGCGCTAGGCGTGAAACGGACGAGGGCAGGGTCGCCTGAGCCGAGTGTTCGCTTACGCCTCGAGGCTATGGCAACACCTCACTTCCCTCCGCCTAAGTCGTTCACGTACAATCGATCCTAGTGGCGACTTCCTTTCGAGGCACTCGCATAGGACACAATGCGTGTCGCGAAGATACCGCATGAAAATAACACCTTCGTTTTAACGAAACAAACGATGTTTAATAGGATGTAAGCGAATTAATCTTACACCAAAAAAGTTCAAGTTCCTAAACTACTTTTTACGCTCGGGCTCGATGGCCCGAGACTTTCAGGGATTGCCCCCGCCGCCAAGGTCGTCCCAGCCGTCACCATCCTCGCCAGGAAAGAGGACGCCCTCGAAGTGGCCAGCAAGCACTCGCGCCGTCTCGTCAGCAGCAGCATCGGCTTCCTCGATCGCCGCCACGACCTCCTCATCGTTAAGGTTGTCGGCGACGACGTACCCGGCGGCGACCTTCGAGAGGTCCGCTTGGTAGTGGGTCGTGACCACTCCAAGCGCCTTCCGAATCCCGAGCAGGAGGGCTTCCTTCACACGTGAGGTGAATTGCCCCCCAAGCGCTCGAAGGCGACTGGCGAGGGAGCTGCCGGATTGCACGTCGACGCCAGCAATTTCGTTGCAGGCCGCCGAAGCAGCCTGCACCAGCTCATCGAGCTCACGCTGGGTCGCCGAGTGTGCCACCAGCACGGCCTCTTTCGACTCCGTCTCGGCCTGGAGCGCTTGCTTCAGCGCTGCACCAATAAGGCTGTCAGAAACAAAAAAGCAACAAAGCAAAAGGATCGAGACTCGAGCAAGATCGGCTTACCCTCGACTTGACCCTGGGCAGCCTCGTGGGCTTTCTCCGCCGTGGCCCGAGCCGCTTGCTCTAGCTCGAGCTGGTCTCGAGCCTCCACCACGAGACGCCGTTCCTCCCCAAGCGTTGACTCCGCCGCACGGCGTGCGACTCGCTCGTTGTCCAGCCAAGTGCTGCTGTTCGCGAGCTGCTCGCACAGGGCGCCGACCGTGTCATCTAGGCGAGTGATGACTTCGCCCTTCTCCCGACACTCGACGGCAACCCGGTCCCGAGCGTCTTGGAGGTTGGCCAGTTGGCGGTCCCGAGCCTCCACCACCCCCGACAATCGGCGGAGCTCCAACAACAGCGCCGCAATTTGGTCGTTCTTCGCGAACGCCTCCTTGCGGAGTTCCTGGAAAAACAAGCTAAGCATCTCTTGAAAAGCTATTACGGCAGAACACCGGCTGCAACGAAACGCACCTGGTGGACCTTGCCGGCCTCATCATGAAAACGAAGAGCGTCCCGCAGGGCCCGGACGACACCCTGACCGTGCTCCAACTGAGCGTCCCACAGACGCTCCTCCATCGCGGCTTCACGAACGAACTGCTCGGGAAGATCGCTGCGGGATTGCCACATCACGGGGGACCCATGCTCGTTGACGCGAGCAGGTACTTCGCTCGGCACGGCCGACGCTGGTCCCGTTAGAAGCACGACGACGGTCGACGACGCGGCCCCGCCACTCTCATGCCCCTGCGGCCCGAGGGCTCGCACCTCCAGAGCCTCGGCCAGTTCCGGCAGGTGTGGAAACCCGCCGCCAAAGGCTCGCTCCTCTCCCTCCTCACGCGGGGGGGGGCCACCGCGGCGTCCGCCTCCACGGGCGCCGCAGACGGCTCCTCGACTCGAAGAGCCTCCCCAGGCGCGGGGGTGGCATCCTCGGTCCGGGCAACCTCGGCGCGGGGCTCGACAACGCCCTCGAGGAGCCTCCTCGCACGGCTGCCGCCCGACCTGCAGCCCCGCCTAGGTGTCGAAAAAGGTAACGAAGTCCTGAACCACCTCGTTCGTCGGACCCAGGAGCTGCGAGGACGGGTGAGGCGACGAACTTGGCCCGACCTTGAGGGCCTTGGTCGGCGCAAGGGAAGGCACGGCCCGTCCACCAGACCGACTGTGCCAAGAAGAAATCTAGTTGGTAACAGACTTGAAGCCTCGATGAACAAGCGAGTAACGAAGAAAACTCACCGAACGATGGGGAGCTTCCGCTTCAGCCTCGAGGCTGAGACGGGAGCCACCCTCGAGACCTCGCCTCCCGTGGAGGCGTCGGCCTCCCCTTGAGGAGTCACCATCGAAGCCTCCTCGCCCACTGTGGGGCGCCGGCTTCTCCTTGGGAAGCTTCTACTCCTGGTCCATGAGCTGGAGCCACCTCGACAGCGCTCGGCCGCTCGGGTGCCTCGCCCCGATCTTGGGGTACCTCGAGGGTAGCCGCCGCTACCCCGACGGGCTCCCAGAAGCAGGCACCACGGTCGACGGCGAAGCTTCGAGGTCGATGGTCTCTCCGCTACCGCCCCCAGACGCTGCAGCCAGGGTGGCCCCACCGGGGGAAGCCCGCGAGGAGACGGAGAGCTCGAGAGGAGACGGGCTCCTCGCCCCACCATCCTCCTCAGATCCCTCGCTAGCGGGATCCGGGGAAGACTCCGGTGTCGGGAGCGGGGAGAGCCCCTGCCCCTCCCGCTCGCGGTTCTCCTCCCGATGTTTCCTCTTCTTCCGCTCCTTTCGCTTCCGCCGTGCCTCCTTCCGATCCTTCTCCTGCTTTGCCTTCTCAGCGAGGTCGCGGTTGACGACCCTGTCCTCCGGGACAGGGGACTTGGAAGTATGGCCGCGGGACAGACCCTGCAAAACATCAGTTGCGAGGTCAGACACACGAGAAATCGAAACGCGAAGTAAATGCGAGAATCGGAAGGCACTTACGAAACTGAGATGGCCATTCTCGGGCCGCATGGGCACCGCCCACGGGTCGTCCGCCAACCGGTCGACGGCGCGCAGCGCCCGTTGAACGGCAGTGGCGACGGGCAATAGCTCCGCCGCCATCGCTGTGACGGTAACATCGGTGCCAGGGGTCATCTCAAACAGCGGGAGCCTCCTCTGCATGAGGGGAATCACCCGCCGCCGATGGAAGTTCGCGATGACGCCACCAGCAGTGAGGCCACGCCTCGACAGGCTCTGGAGCGCCTCGATCAGGGGAGCGAGCTTGTCCTTCTGCTCCGGTGGCGACACCCCGTAGACCCAGCGGTCCAGCTTCTCCGTCAGTAGCCTGCCGGTGTAGGGCGGCAGACGCCCCCCGTCGTTGCGGAGGTAGAACCACCCCTTGTCCCAATCTTGGTTGTTGGAAACCATGGAACAAGGGATGTAGAATTCCTTGCGGCTCCTCCGGACTTGGAGCACGAGGCCACCAGCGCGAGCTGGGCGACGGACCCCCTTGGTGACGCCTTCTAAGAAGAGCTCGCCGAAGAAGAGGTGGCACCACAGGTCCCAATGGGCCTCGATGCCCAAGTAGCCCTCCCAGACGGCAACAAAGACCGCCGCCTGCGAGATCGCGTTAGGCGAGAAGTTGTGTAGCTCCACCTTGTAGTGGAAGCACAATGCTCGCAGGAATCGCCCCGCCGGGACACCAAAGCCTCGCTCGTGGAGATGAACGAGGCTGACGACGTAGCCCGCCGGAGGAGCGGGCTCCGCGGCAGCCCCCGTTGACGTTTGGCGGCAACACTCCGACCTCCACGAGCCCCTCTATGCAAGCCTTGGTGGCCGTCGATGGCTTCCACAGCGCAGGGTCGACGAGTCGGACCATGGCGACAGGTGGAAGCTTAGGCGAAGGAGGAAGACGACGCAAGGGCTAGAAGGCAAGGGCTAGAAGGTAAAGGCTGGAAAGCAAAGGCTAGAAGGCAGGGCAGGCGTATCCTTGGCGGGTGCCCTGCCTCGCTATTTATGCTCTCCTAGAGGGAAAGGGGCAGTAGGACGCCGGCTGTGACACGACGGTCCCCTGGGACTGACAGTCAGGCCCGCCCCGGGAGACGTAACGGCGCTGGCCGCGTCAACCGCGCCAACTGCCTTAATCGCGCCGTAATACTCGAGGAGTCTGGCGCAGTAAACGTGCGGTCGTGTCAAACCGCGCCCGCACGCCTCGCCTGAAAAGGCACGCCCACTTCTCCCATGAAACCACAAAATCTCCCTTGGAGGTCATCATGACCCGCGCAAAACGAGGAAGGGCGCATTCAAGGCGCCCACCCTCAAAGGGAAAGCCTCGAAGCTCGAAGGCTCGAGGAAGACCCGTCGAGGGACAGAGGCCTCGAAAGCCTCGCGCGGAGCGGAACACGAGGAGGGAACGCTCAAGGCTTCCCCCTCAAAGGGAGGAAGTCATCGTTCTACTGATCAGGGGTTCGAACCTTGGACCATCGAAAGGTTTCGACGAGGGCCCCAGATCAACTGAGTCAGGGATAATCAACGGTACCCCCGAAGGTGAGCCTCGAAGCTCAAATGTTCGAGGAAAACAATCGATTATGTTCGAGGCCAGGCAAAAAGCCTAGACTAAGGGACCCCTCGAGGGGGAGCATCGAGCCCTCGACCTCTATCGAACGAGGTCGAGTCCCGTCTAGCATACTTTTGCGAAAAGCTTTCACGGGCGTGTCCTATGACCACGAGCCTACCCTCATCGAACGGGGCATGGACGTCCGCTCGAACCACCCGTTACCAGCTCAACCAGGCATCCATGGTTCGATCCCAGTCGAGAGAAACACGGATCGCCTCATCCCCGACCCCTCGAAAGAGATCACGATGTACGAAAAAAGCTCAAGATTTCCTCTACCACGCTAAACAAGGCTAGATTTGAGGACCTCAGGCGTAGTGGACGAACCCACACCTGGGGAAGCAACGAATGCTCTTCACATCAAGTTGAGACCTTGAGAGAATGTCAACCACTCTCCCAAGGCCTCGGGGGCTACACCCGCGGGTGCGCTAGCGTGCCCCACGAATTCCCAGAACCCGCGAAGGGACGAAGGCCTCGAAAGCCTCGACGAACACCAACCTCCGTAGGATTGAACCTCACTCCTGCGGAGGCTTAGGGGCTATTGTCGGGTACCTGTAAAAGGGGTACCCTAACTTAGGCCCAGAACTACTCCGTAATAAGGCCCACCAACGAAGTCGGCCTGGCTCTGCAGCCCAGCAAAGGCCCACCACAACAACTCCTCCTCAGCGTCCGTCCCGCTCGAGGTGGACGACCACCCTCGAGCAGAGATGTCCGTGACGATCGAGGCTCAGTGAGCTCGAAGGGGACGTTCACCCTCGAGCGGGCGTTTCCATCTCGTTCAAGGCTCAGCGAGCTCGAGCTTGCGGTCCAAGCTCGAGCCGGCCTCACTGGGAACGATGCCCAAGACTCTGCGACCCATCACTCCAAGTCATGATGACACTCCTCTGTAGTCAAAAAGCAGGGGAATCACTGCTCCACGCCACCACCCACGCCCCGGAGAAGACACCGGTCAAATCCACTCGCAACAGTGGACTTCTAAGCGCCATGCAGCATGGCCACGCCTAACCTGGCAGCAGCACTGTGCCAACCACTCCGCTGACTTTGCTCGCCTCGGGCTCACCACCATCCTTGAAGGCGACCCTCGAAGGAGGCTACAGAGACTCGATCTGGACGCCGTACGCAAGTTGCCACCCTCGACGCCATGAGCCGTCTCAAGAAGGAAGGACATCACGTCAGCCACTGCCATGTCATCAGCCGGAGTTGGAAGGCGCGATTCCCGCTCGCGTCGTGCGCGGCATGAGCAGCACAGTGCACTTAGCAACATCAGCACGACGAACACATGTACTCACGCCCTCCCCCTTGGTCTATAAAAGGGGAAGGGAAGCCCATGCGAAAGAGCAAGTGACAGCAGGTTCACACACGACAGAACACGGCCAAACGTACTCAAGTCCACACGCGCTAGAACACACACCACTTAGCTTGCGACAGCCGAACTTGGGGGCTTAGGAGCTCATCTCCTTCTCCCACCTTGCTTGTAACCCCCTACTACGAGCAACACGAAACTGATGCTCAGCACCACTGCTGGACGTACGGCCCCGTGGCCGGAACCAGGATAAAAACCCCTGTCTCTTCACCCGCCATCGGGGCAACGAGTGGATTAGCACCGCAATCACTTGTTTGTGCCGGTGTGACCAAATCAGGCACCGACAATATCAGGCTGCAAGCTTTCCAGACTGTTGTCTATAAGCACAACAATGCCTTCACAAGCTTCACAGATTTGCTGAATGTAATATACATACTGCTCCGCTGCAACTTCTTTGAACTAGTTTCATTGTTGCCTTGTTTTAATTTTTTTTTGGCTTTGCAGGGTTCTAGCGAAATTGATGACATGTCTGTGCAAGATCTTTTTTAGTCTCTGATTTAGTAGTTAGTAGCAGCTATCACATGGGAGGCATTTTAATTCTTTTGGAAAGCCAATGCTTGTCAGTACGATAGCTGATGGCTTTTGGTGGAAATTCAGTGGTAGTTTGAAACATATGGGTAGCTGCACAAATCTATTTGGTAGTATGCAGTATGAAATTATTCAAAACAGTGGAGTACTGCTTAAGTGCTTAGTTGTTTTAGTATAAAACAAACTCTGCGCGTTTCTGAACTTTGCCTGTATGTTTCTCGTCAACGTAATGAAGCTGGGCTCGTTTTCTTTCTAAAATAGGCCTTTATTTGGGCTAAGCCTTCAACTGGGCTGACTGTTGTGTACTAAACAACTGAAAGCTCCAGCAGCCATTGGATAGAGATTGGACGACATCGGAGAGGGGGAAAGGCAGCCGTGACTTTCCTTGAGGAACGGCAGACAATCTGAGCCGCGCCCCCGCACACAACCCTATCCCGCACCGCCGTCCAGACCTGTCGCAGGTGCCCACCCCCCGCGCGGGGTCTCGTCCGGCGCCGGGCGCGGCTTGTCCCCGACCGCCTGCGACGCCTCTCGCGTCGACGTCGCGCTGGCCTCCTTCCCGCTTCCCTCCCTCTCTCTCACATTCCTGATCTCTGCAGGGGAGCCGCATCCCCCTCCGTTCCAACCACCGAGCAGGCGCTGCCAAGGTGAACGTCTCTCTCTTTCCCTCTTTTATAGGAGATTGTTGATTAGATGCAAAATAGAAATAGTTTTTGGTAATTGGTTTGGGAAGCTAGAAAACTGGTTCAAGTTCATATAATAAAGTTCATATAATTTGTGCGCCTATGTGTGGTTCTGTTGAATGTTGTAGTAATATAATTGCTAAAGTTCTGTTTATAAGCTGGTTTAGATGCCGCAAATTGATTGGAACCCTGAAAGCACTCGGATCGTATGGTATCCAAGTTGTTTGCCGAACAAGTTGGGAAAGGGAATCGACCAAACACAAACTTGAATGCGCTAGGCTATGATGAGGTTGCAAAAGGGTTCAAAGAAAGGACAGGTCTTGATGTGACCAAGATGCAATCATTTCATTTCTAATAAAACAGTACAGACCAACCAAGGGTGAGAAGGGCAATCCACCATAAGAACTCTCTTCTGGAGCTGTGAGCGACTTACAAGCCAAACACCCCCATCCAAACAACTCCAACTCCACCCACAGCTAGCTTCAGCTGGAGCTTTGTGTTAGAGCCATTTCAAACAGGCCCTAACTCTGAATAATTTTTGGTTCGGTATGCTCGAGTTTTGGTTCAGTGCAGTGTACAACTTGCTAAACATTCACGAGAATTATCACACTTGTTCTCATGATGTACACAATTTCAGACTGATGCAATGGTGTTACAATTGTTCTGTAAGATTCACTTGTGTTATATAGGATAGGAAATGAACTTACTATATCCCAGGCTCCCAACTTATGGTATATAGAGGCTAGTTAGATAGCAAATGCTGAATTTATTAGACTAATACAGATCTTAGAGCATCTCCAACAGATTAGGTAAAAATCATAGCTAAATGAATAGGTAAATGACTAGGTAAAAAAAATAAAAAGCTATCCAAGAGGTGAGAGAACCAACAGTTTGTTCAAATTTTGAGTCTCCATACTTAAATTATATCCAAGAGGTTGTGGCGTTGCCCAGGCAACAGGGAATCGACCGGCAACGACGGGCACGACGCGAGGAGCTCCCTTCCTGCGTCGCTGCGTAGATCGAGACGCTGGACTTCAACGATCTGCACGGCGTCCTCGAGCTGAAATCCGGTGAGGACGACGACGAGAATTAGCGCAGCCCGGCCGGCGACGCTGTTGGGCTTCATCTCGCTGCCGCTGACCACACTGCAATTTCAAATGCCGCTGCCGTTGGTGAGCTTTTTGTCTGCGGCGCGGACGGCGGTGTCCCTGAAAATCGTGGACTGCCTGGAGGCAAGCCACAAAGGCATCTCGTACCGGCGGCCGGCCACCGAGCGGACAGAGGTGGATCACCGGGTGCTGACCAAGGAGACGATGTATGTGCTCTTGCGTGAGGGCACTCGCCGGCAAAGCGTGCGTCCGGCAGCAGCGCGCGTGTCTTCCTCGGCAGGCCGGCGTGGCTCGGCCTCCTCCTCCTCGCGGCACGGCAAAGCGTGCGTCCGGCAGCAGCGCGCGTGTCTTCTTCGGCAGGCTGGCGTGGCTCGGCCTCCTCCTCCTCGCGGCACGGCATGGCTGAGTGGGCACAAGCACACGCAGATGGCGGAAGGCCGGACGCAATGTGTATGGGTCCCACCATGAATGGCGAACGGATTCAGATAGGCAAAAAAAGCTACCGGGAGTTTTGGGATACCTATTGGCATAGCATACCTAGCCGGATAAAGGATCTGTTGGATGAAGTTTTTTTCTACTTTTTGTTATTTTTACCTAATCAAGTATATTTAACTATGCTGTTGGAGTTGCTCTTATATCTGAATTTTGGATGTATAGTACCTGTACAGAAGGTTTTTTGCCCCAATTCAGTACAAGACTAAATCTAAAACATATATGCTACATCTATCTAGAAGTTGGCCCAAATTTGTTGTTATGTGACCAGTCATTGTGAAATATGATCGTTTAATCTTCCATTCTCCCTTACCTTGTTGTCATGCAGAGTGGTTAGACATGTACTATCATTGAAGGGCTTTGCTATGGTACTCCAATTACCTAATAGGAGGTAAAGGTTCAAATGAATCTGAGCCCTTGAATATTAGGAGAGATTAAACAATTAACTATAAAGGCAAAAAAAAAAAATGAAAAAGCCAGCAACTGCATCCTTTCGTGGATCTAGGTGGACGTGATTTGCATGTGTACATGGAGAATTTGACAGATTGCTTTTGGTTATTTTTGATTTTTTTTGTAAGCTACAGAAAACATCTTTTAGTCTGATCTATCTTTCGTGATGCAATTAAAACATATAGTTTTCTACATGACAAGTCAAAAATTTCTGGGAGAACAAAATCAAATGAGTTTGATCTACGCCGAGTTTCCTACATGATAAAAGTGCATTTAGATAGAATAATAACTAACACCAAGAGATGTGCTAGTCAGTCCTAATCAAATCGGGAGGGGGGGGATACGGAAAACTAACTCCAAGCGACGTGCTGGTCCTGTCAGTTAGCGTGATTTGGGGAGTAAGCTATTTTCTTCCCTTTAATTATATTTCTCCTATAAAATCAAGGGCTAAGATTTATTTTAACTCTTACCTCTTAAGAGGTAAGAGAACGTAAGATAGAGTACCATAGCAGGGCCCATCATAGAAATGATAATTTTTCAGTTAAAGATGTTGCCTACTCTACATATGAATGAGTTATTGTTGCCTCATCTGATATTGTGGTGTTTATGTTGGTTTTTGTAAAGTCGCTAGTGTTCAGGAGGACACATGAGATGATTGAAATTTGAGCATTAGACAGATGCTTGGAGAAGCACACTTGGGGTGTGTTTGTGTGCTATAGAGTAATAGAGGAGACTAGGGCATGACCATATGTTATGATTCATCTGTCAAACCTTTGTGCATGCTGTACCTTATTGTTTGCTTATTGAAAACTCCACTCAGTCCAAAAAATTTCTTTCACTTGGTGCATTTTTTCAGTAGCTCTCAATCTCGCAGCATACACCATAGCATCTGATTGAAGGCTTAGGCCAAAAAAAATCTTTCACTTGGTGATTTTTTCTTGAAATGCTTACAGAACGCTTAGTTTGTGAAATAACCATATCTTATAACTGCTGGTGACAGAAATAGAGTGCATGATTGGCTGCCACATATCAATAGTTGTGTTTGCTGATTGATTATATGGGTCTGTGGCAACATTATTGAACATGTTGTTTTATTTCTGGGCTATCTAACACATATATCTTCTTGTGTTCACTCCTTTAGTAAATTGTCTCACTTCAATTGTGTTTCAACAGGAGAGGCCAAGGCCTGGCCAGAGAGGATGCAAGACCCAAGCGGTGATGATTTCTCTTCTGGGAAGTTGCACAAGAAGAAGTCTGTGTACGGGGCGCTTCCATCAGGCCAGCTCAATGGTGAACCCGAACTGCGGCAAAGAGAGATTCCACACTCCTCAGGCATGGTCCTAAAGTTGCCCAAAAGAAGCTTGAAGACTGAACGCCCTGCCACACCTCCGTCTGACAGAGGGACTCCTGATTCCCTGCCGGACTCTGGTCCTACAGATGAATACCGTGCGCTGCGTAGGAAGTACATGATGCTGGAGGAACAGAACTTTGCCCTGGACAAAGAACTGAGCATGGAAGATGAGGAAATCAAGGCACTTGAGGAGGAAAAGCTTGCTCTTCTTGATGAACTTGTTGTCTTCGAAGGCCTTGTCGAGCCGTCAGAGCTGCAGTCACGTCGTAGGCCGTGAGAGGCATTTTCGTTTCTGTGATCGTTGACAGTCAGTGTAAATTCAGCAACCAATAGCCGTTAATACTTTCTGGATGTAAACATTGTGGTCGAAATAGCATAAACCCGTTATGAATCAGAACTCATTAGAAGTGGTTCAGGCAATATGAAGCTGCTTGCCTGAAGTCATGATGCGGAATAGGAATGATGCACTTATCTACATGTGTTTGTCTGGGTGCTGACTACAGTGGTGAATTTGGAAAACTCCAGATGGGTGGGCATTGGATAATTTGTAACTTAGTGAGAACAGATGGCGAGGGTGCACTATTCAGTGGTTGCTTGAAAAGTTCATGACTTCAAGTCAAGAAAACAGAACCGAGAAACTATCGCGTGCTCTATTTTTCCGTGAATTAACCAGTTCTTGATGTTTAATATAATGATTTTTTTTTTTATGGTTGAAAAAGTCTATATGATCCAGGTGAGAAGATCTGAATGAAATGTTTTCCGGAGAAACAAGAGATTAAGATGTATGCCTGTAATTTTAGGCCTTGTTTAGATTGGAAAGTTGGCGCGCTGGAAAACGTGTTCTACGAGAGAGGATGCGCTTTTCCGTGCACCAAGTTGGTGCCAACTTAAGCATCCTTTTTCAATTCACACGCTTCACGTGTCAAGCAAATCCTAGGCCAAACTTTAGCTGGGCTATTGTGGCCTTGTGGGCACAAACCAGCCCAAACAAACCACCGGCCTGCCTGGACTGTGTGTATTTAAGAGCCAACGGCCCAAATCGAAGCCCAAACTTTTCGCAAACCCTCGCCGTTTAAAACCAGCAGCATCCGCTCCTAAACGCAACGGTCGAATCCCCTCCAATTCGAATTCCAGCCGGAGCGACACCCCCATCCACCTCACATGGCGGCGGCGGCGACGGCGAAGGCGAACGCGGCGGAAGAGATGGCAGTGGTGCTCGACGAGGAGACGCTGGCGCTGATGGGGATCAGCAGCGCCGCCGCTGCGCCGGTGGCTGTGGGCACAGAGTGGGAGACGTTCAAGGAGAACGTGCGGCCGCTCAAGCGCGGGCGAGACGTGTCAAAGCTCAACCGCGCGCTCAAGGCGCACGTAGACCCCGCCCAGCGCGCCGCCCTCCTCGAAGCCCGCAGGTATGGCGATACGCCGATATCCCCTCCCTCTCTCCCAGCAATGGAGAAAAGGTTTTATTTGATCTGTGTTTCTTGATCTGTAGATGGGGCAAGTTGCTGCCGTAATGCAATCTATCCGATGTGTTAATCATTTGATCTGTTCCAGGAAGATGATCGAGGCAATTTATGAGTACCAGGGCGAGGATCCGCTCCGACCGTGGCTGGAGTAAGCGTTTCCCCATCCCCTTCACTCGCCTCTGTCCGATTTCTTGGTTCGTGGTAGGTGCCGGAGCTAAAAGTTTGCTCATTTTCTTTGGTTCTTCTCTGCTTCGTTCGCACCCAGCTGCATCAAGTGGGTTCAGGAGTCGTTCCCTACCGGTGGCGAGTGCTCGGGGCTGGTCGTGTTGTACGAGCAGTGCGTGCGGACCTTCTGGCACGACGCGCGCTACAAGGACGACCTCCGCTTCCTTAAAGTGTGGTTGGAATACGTGAGTCGAGAAGATCCCAGCTTCATTTTTTCTCTCTAGTTCTCTTCTGGGGAGTAGAGGCATCTGATATGTCTGTTTGGTTTTCGATCTTGTTTTGTTTTGCAGGCTGGTAATTGCGGTGATGCAGAGGTGATTTACAGATTCCTGGAGGCAAACCAGATTGGGCAGGGATATGCCGTTTACTACATGTCTTATGCGCAATTGTTGGAGTCAAAGAACAAGCTGAGGAAAGCTAAGGAGATCTTTGACCTTGGTATAGCTAGGTGAGATTTTCACGAGACTATCGCTGTTCATAAGCCTCTTGATGTGACATTGCCCAGTCGATTGTTGTGATATTAATCTAGATATTCAGTCCAAAAATGTTGCCTTATGATGGACATCTGTCCAAAAATGTTGCCTTATGATGGACATCAGTCCAAAAATGTTGTATATATTTCTTCTGTGCTTGATTGTGGTCCGGAACAAGGGTAAACTATAATACAAAAAAAATGGAAAGGGTTATTACTTATTAGAATGAATCAGTTTGCATTCTTGTGATTTTTTTATTTGCATAAACTTGAACATATGCTTGCGAAGATACCATGGTCAACTACCAATTTGATATGCATTCCCCCAATGTAGACAGACACAGATAATTCCTTTAAGTTTCTAGTCAGCAAACTTAAAACACTAAATTTCTGGTAGCTGCTAGTCATGCCATTATCTTATGTGTCTTGAACCACTCAGAACGGTTTTATTATCATGATGTCAGCTTTACCTCTCTTTAGTTAATTGTGAATGGATTTTAATGGTTAATGCATATGAATGGATGGGGTTTCTTATATTTATTTTTTCCTCTCAGAAAAGCAAAGCCTCTGGAGAAGTTGGAAGTTGTATACAGGACATTTCTTCGAAGATCGACCAAAAAGAGGGAACACTCCGAGGTTTGTTATTTGAATGATATCAGTGTTTATTCAGGATCCAATATCTCGATTGAATGACCCTTTCTTTCTGTAGCAAGATGATACTGCAAATGGTCTGCCAATCCGCAGCTTCGGGACTAACTTGAAACGTGATGAAAACAGTAAGCTTTTTCAGTTGTACAGTAATTTAGCATGAACTTATCAAGTGGTTGCAAGCTAATATTGTAGTCGATGTGACAGGAAGTCAGCAAGCAGATAACTCTCACCTGGGGAGGCCAAGGGCACTGCAAAGGTTAATACTACTACAATGAAACAAATGTCAAGCATATACAACAAAACCTGGAGGGCTTTGTCTGGTAGTGTCACTGATTATGTTTTTGCACACTTACAGAATCGACGTTAACAGGCCACTTTCGGTATTCAAAGATGAGAACTCATTACCAAATCAGGGCGCTGACATAATAAGGAAAAAAGAAAATACTAGCTGGCGCACCCTTGGAACACAGGCAGAGAGGAACAAAGAAAATAACATGATGCCTACTAAATGGACTTGTCACAAGGTATTGTTGCTAGGCCACTAAAATTCTTTGAAGTGTCTTATGCGAGACCTGTATGGGAGACAACTACTGAGTAACGAACTGATGAAAATATCGCATTGTTGTGCAGGTTCCACAGAAGTTAGGAGCCAGAGGAGCAGTTCAGCCATCCAGGGCCAGTTCCATTGAGATTTTCGTGGACGAAGATTGTGCACAGTACGTTATTTGGCATCCTAGTGTCAGTTTCTTTAAGGACTGTTCAAGGTTTATCATTACAGAAAATCATATATTAAAAAAACATTCAATTGCTATAGGGAACCAGCTCCGCAGGTACCAAAGAGCTCAAATCCTTCTGTTCTGAAGCTCAGGCAAGCAACAAGCAAAAGCTTTAAGAAGTAAGTGGGGCTTGGCTTTTTATACAAGTTTCTTATCCTTTTGCTTTCTTTGTCAGTATCATAACTTGTACGATCTTGTTTCAACAGGGAAACTGAATTGCTTAAAGAGAATCCACTGCGCAACTTCCCCCTAAACAGCCTTAGATGATCAGCTTTTGGCTGATTCTGTGAAACATTCGGATTTATTGATTTGGTGTTTGATTGTTGTGTGGTTGTGCCTGTATGCCCAAACAAGCTTTAGCCTCTAAAGCTTATTTGAGCATTGTAATGTTCTACGATAATAAGTTGATAATTGTTAGACCTGCGTGTTCTGGATGGAACTGCATCTTAACGAAGTAATTTGCTTTTACAAACTTTAGTTGGTGCTTTCTGCTTCTTTATAAAAAAATGCATGTATTTTTGCTCAATTATTTTTCTGCAAATAAAGAATCAGTAAAACACAATCCCGAATAATTTGCAAGTGACTGAAAACCGTCATGCAAGTGGATGCATAGCGGCATATTGGGGTCAGGTACTTTTGTCAGGACTACAACTTGCAATTGTTTTGCTGACACATCATAATCTCTGGTGACCGGACAAGGCCTCATGGCCACCAGAACAACATGGCGAGATCATTGTCATTTCAACCTTTGTTCCAGAAGGACCTCGACGCAAGAGAGATCAGACAATGAAACTAATTTAGACGTTGAGAAAATAAGGTGTACAATTACATGATCTAACAAAAAACACCCAGATCGTTAAGACCTTCAATTGTCTTTGATGCTCAGCTCTTTTTTTTTCTTTTTTTTTTTTGGGAAAGCTGCTGAGATCTTGATCTTGCAACTATATTCTACATTTTGTCAATTAGCTCTGCATGAGACCATGAAGAGCACACTGATTCAAATCGAGTTTGATTTTTTTTAGAAAAAATCGAGTTTGATTGACGACCCCAACTATAAAGCAAATGTTCCAATATGGTACATACTATATAGCAGTAGCAACGAGTGTAGTACACCACTCAGGAGTGAGGACATCAACTAGGCCACAGCAAGTCCTAGAGCAGGTGCAGCCAAGAAGATCCATTCTATGCATAATGAAAAGGACAATTAGATATATTTTAGGGCAAAATGACAAGCAGTTTCATCAGATGATAATGTTTTAAAACTGAGGCTGGCTGCTCTGCTCCACATCCTCTGTACCCATGCTTTACTTCATGGCTTGCTCTGTGACATGGCCTGTTGGTCGGACCCAGTCACCCAGTGGTGATGCACTGCTATATAAGAGGTCACACATTGGCACATTGCATCCTCCGTGTGCACCTGCTCCATTCAGGTTTCAGGCAAGCGAGGCTTCCCTCTCAGGCAGCGATGAATCGTCAGGCAAGCCGTCGAGGCCACCGGGTGCGCCATGTCCGGCTCGGCTCGCTGCTCCGGCTACGCGTGCGGCTGTTCGGCCTCGCCGGCCTCCTTGTCCGGTGCCTGGAGGAGCTCAACTGCTGCCCCAAGAGGAGGTCACCGGCGACGGTGAGGGCGCAAAGGATGCTCGGCGGCGCCGGACGGCCTGGGCCAGCAGAGAGGGAGAACTCCTTCCAGGCAGAGGCCATTGCTGACTGCTTGGAATTCATCAAGAGATCCTACATCGCAGATGATCACAAGACTGCTTGCTAGCTGCCCTTATTCAGTTATTCGCCCTGTTTGGAACCAAAGGGTTTGACCTTGTGAAAGTTTCATGAATTCCTACGTTCCAAACAAGGGCGAAAATGTTTCGCTCTTGTAGTTTGTATATACACATCAGTTTTGTTAGTTGTCATTGTTTGTTGTGTATGAAGAGTTCATCAAGAATGAACCATTGTGTTGTTAGAAGAGATTAGTTCTTGAATAAAAAAGAGAGAGACTGTATATGGCCACTGAAAGGTGAAATGTCATTTTCTTGCCAATAAGAATATGTGTGTTGTTGCTTTTCCGGGCGGTGGTTTTCTACAAGGGATTAGGCGACCTTGAGTCATGGATGGTGACTGGGAAGCATTCAGGGTTTGTTTTTCGGGCGCTTGACCTGGCCCTGCATAGTACAAACAAATTTGAGGACGAGGGCTTCTTGTGTGATACTGACTTACCAGAACAGCCACCTTCTTAACAACATTTTTTTTTTTGAAGTGACAACCCATCTGCCTTCATCAGTGCACAGTGCATATAACTCAGTATGGCTGTTGGAAATGTTGTAAATCCAAGTCCTAATCCTGATGGTGGCATGGCGCCTAGACATGAGGAATAGTGTTGAACAATATTGCTCACCTTTCCTTTACAGACAACTTTGGGATATTGGTCTAAAAAAAAGGCAACTTTGGGATATCCATTGCTGTAAGAATGCAAGTATATATCGACTAAGGTGTAAATACAGTTATGGTAATTCCAAGAGATTCAGCAGATTTGAGGAAAAGGCAATATGACATGAGCCCCTCTTCGCTGTAGCCTCGGTTTCGAGGACACTATACAGAGCAATTATCAGAACAGAAAATTTACACCAAAACTGTATGCTCAAAATCTCAGTGGTAAGCAGACGACCCTGGCAAAATTTCAGAGCTGTTGGTGCAGGACAGAAAGTAGGGAGCATTTTCCAAGTTCAGCTGCTTTGACATGTCAACAATTACCCATCGGATTGAAATGAATGTTAGAAAAGAAAGGCAAATGCGCCTCGAAAGCTTTCCTTCAGGCATCTGGGTCGATGTTACATGTAGCTGCAAAACATATGCATGAATAAATCAATCCCCACTTTCATTGAATGTTAACATATTAAAGGTGCAGGGAGTCAGAAAGAGAATTCACCTTCAACGCCAGAATTCTGAAGGACAGTTCTCAACAATGAGTAATTTACAGTACTGTAAAGCTGTACCCTTATACCATATTCTGATGTAACCACTATCAAATGAGCTACTTTACCAAAATGGACTGACAAAATTGTACAACTGGTGAGGAAATAATATATACTATGCTGATATTATGGGACCTATGGATGATTGGAATACATCATACAGTGCAACTTGAACTTCTCCAGAGCTATGCTCGCAGCGAATAAGATTAGCTAACAAGGGGAAAAATGTGGGCAGGTTCCTCCTAAAGCAATTCTTCTCTAAACCACCCAATAACTGCATTACATGAAGGACCAACGAAGTTCTAGCCTCCAGTTCCTCCTTTCTAGCAGAACCCAGAGGCACCCGGTGTGAAGTTCGATCTCTACCAGAAGCATCATTTGATGGCTCATGCCCTGCACAGGTGAGATACGTTCGCAATATTTTCTCGCAGACAAGCATCATTTGTAACTCTACATTAAGATTTTCTGACAAAGATGGGCTGTCATTTAAAATAGCTTGCAGAAGTTTGAGGTAGCTCTGATAGGACTCGCTCTCAAAATGGATGATCGCTGGCTCAGATACCTCCAAAATGGAACATGCTTTATGTAGTTTTATGTGCAAGTTAGATTCAGAGTTCACTTCACTTGCATGTGATGCAATGGCAGATAACATCTCCAACATTATGCCTATATGTTCAGCATAAAGAAAGCTCTTGTGCTCCTCATACAATCTAATGATGCCCTGCATGGAAGCCAGGAAAAGATTGTATAGTAAGTATTAACTGTTGCAAACTAAAAATACATGTAGGCTTCTTTTTCTTCCTATTTTAATTGGATGACGTAATTCATTGTATCACATTAAATTTATATAGCACTTTTACCAAAGAAGGGTATTACTAAAGGACTACTTTAGCTAACAAAAAGGCACACAATTTATATATCGCTCAAGTACCTGAATAATTAACAGTTGCAAAGCCATATGATTCTTCATTTTGACAATAGCATAAGATGCTGTTTCCATATTAGCTTCCTCCTCGTCATCATTGTATACGTCATGATCAGAATATTGCTCAGCTTCAGAGTAAGATTCATTTCTATCTGGAATTTCAATGTCTTTCATCATCCTAACTATTTTGTCAAACACGGCAAGTGTATGTAGTGCTGATTCTTTGAAACACACCAAAATCGTCTCCCACTCATCATTGGAGAGTTTGCTTGCGAGTCCTTCAGTTAAACGCTGAAAAACTGATATACCTGTGCTAGCCGATTGCTTATATGGGCTTCTGATGAAATTCGTGACTACAGAAGTAACTCTAGAGAGTTCTGTCTGCATCACTTCAAAAAAGGTTATATACAAATCTGCTAAACATTTTAGAGCCACCATTTTTGTTTCAAAATTCCAAGAATCATCTTCAGCACTATTTACACTTGAATTCTGTCCATTTGGTGCAAAGCTTTCACTGCTAAATAGTGGATAAATAACTGATTCAAAGATATTAGCCCAGAAGGACTGAGAAAAGAGGTGCCCATGATCTTTCAAAATGTCAAAGAGCACTTCCACAGCACTTTTTCTGATAGTTGGTCTTGAATCAGTTGTCAATCTAGCTAGACCTGGAACAGATGAAATTCAAACAAAAAATATGTTAAAAGATGTGATGCATTCCTGAACTTTTCCAACAAGATTGGTGTAATTTTGTGAAGAAAAAAATAAGTATACCAGCAAGCAAAGGAACCCAGAAGTAAACGTCATCATCCTTATGGACCATGCTATGATCATCTTTCTGCACCGTGCTGTTCCCTTCTGAAGAATCTAAATTATTTGGTTGCTGTTCAGTATCCTTGTCGTGGCAAATAAATCCTTCCTCAGCAAGTTTGACAGCACAGAACCGAAGGAATGCAATAGCATTAAGACTGGCATCACTGCTAAATTTACTACTTGTGAATGTAATGAGGCATTTAACACAATCAGTAAAAGTTGTGGTTTCAGTTTCAGTTATGTAAGGGAAATAGTCCCGAACAATCTTTTCCATGGTTTCAAATGCCAAAAGAACAATACTTTTTCGATCATCAGCAGCGGCTGCAGTAAAAACCTGAAAGTACAAAACATGTTGTGAGGATGAATTTTAGAAAGCTACTCTAGCTTACTTGCTGAGAACAGCTAATTTTAGATCTTACGAACTTATGGCAAGATATTATGATAAAGTAAAACTAACCATAGAACATCATACATACCGTAAAAACACTTTTCCATCCAGATTTTATATTGTTGACACGACTCAGAACCATTTGTGAGACACACCGAACTATAAGTTCACGTACTTCTGAAGCATTGCTCTTCTGCATAACAACAGCAAAAGGTTGGAGGAATTCATTCTGGAAATTATAATTTGCCAGTTCCTCTCTTTCCAGAAACTTCATGGCTAACTGCCTCAAAGAGTCCATAACAAATATTGCGACCGAAAGATTCTCTGAGAGCCCGACTGAAACAAAAAAGTCTGATAGGACTTTCCAAATACGGGACCAAACCAAACGTATGCGGTTCATATTGTAATGCCTGCACAATGAAACTCTGAATTAGATCATTTGGAAAGTGGCTATGAATATAGTAGGGTAGCTTGAAGTAGGCCCATAGACTATAAGTACAAATGTTCTTACGCAATCTCAACAATCTTTGTTAGGCAGAAGATACGAGGTTCTGTAGGAGACTGCAACTCCGTCATTGAAACTTTGCAAAGAGCTTTGACAAAAGCAACAATAGCATCACTATTTAGTCTCGGGCTATGAGCAAATATGTGATTTAACTCAAAAATGCCAATCTGGTCTAGCAGGTTTATGTTTGATATGAAATTATTAATCTGTTCAGTAGTAACCAATGGTGATGCATTCTTTTTTGCCGTTGTGCTGTCATAAGAACCCCCTCTAACAGCAGCCATTACAGCTGGATTCTGAAGTGCATTAGTTCTCTTTGATGACGCAGAGGTAGTAGACTTGTGTGTTTTTTCTTCTGAATCAACAAGTGGTACAGTGAGAAATGAAGCATCAGTGGGTGCCCCCTCTCCAAGAAGATGTAAATGCTCAAACCGTGAAAGACACGTTAATATATGCTCCCAGGCTTCCTGCAAATAATCACCGTCTTCGATTGCAATGGATATTATAGTCTGTCAGGAAACAAAGTAAAGAACTCATGACTTGATTCAAAATGGATATGGAGATATAATCTAACTGTGAGATACTCCCTCCATATTGGTAAAGGATGACGTTTTGAGATTATCCTAAGTCAAACTTTGTAAACTTTGACTGTAAATAATTATTTAAGTATTAAGTTTAGAAATATAAAAATAATATGAGTAGATTTGTATTGAAATATAGTTTCAGAAAAGTACTTTTAAAATATATTTTAGAAATATTTTATATTAAAAAGTATTAGTCAAAGTTGTGTTTTGGAGACCATGTCAATGTCCTAAACGTCTTCCTTTAGCAACCTGGAGGGAGTACATATACATCCAAATGTTAATTCACGTCTTAATTATAAATCGTAGGATAAAGCAATATAATCCAGTAAATATTTTGGATTGGTTGGTATTCCAAGGCACGGTTAAAGTCGTGTATGTATATTCTTTAATGAAAGAGGCTGCATATGTGCATGGGGTTTGCTAAAGAAGTGCAATAGAAATATTGCAAGGTATGGAAAATGAGTAAACTATGGTAAAGGGAACTTGAATAAAATTATTAAGCGTCTGAATACAACATACTCCCTCCGTCCCTTAAAGAATGATGTTTTAGCGTTTAAAATTTTTCTCATAAAGATTGATGTTTTGACATGCATGTATAACAAATTAGGAATATCTTATGCATGCATGCTTAAAAGGAAACTGATTTACCTCCTAAAATGGCATTTACCAGGGACACATGCGTCTTTCTTTTCTACTCTTAATTTGTCTGAAAAATCCTAAAACATCATTCTTTAAGGGACGGAGGGAGTAGATTCCTAAAAAACTGCAGGTTTTAGGTGTGTGTGTGGGGGGGGTGGGGGGGGCAATGGGTGTTTATTCCTAAAGTAGCAAAGAAGTTGATACGCCTGAGACTGTAACTTGAAAATAAAAAGTATCTCATTTAGCCTACCCACCTTCACAGCATCCACATTCTTCTGCTTCATGTCAGCGGCACAATGGAGATACGTGAATTTGGCGACAGATGTCACAAAGGCATCTCTCTGTGTTTGCATGCACATGACAGAGGTAACATGCACAGCAGATCTAAATCCCTGCAAACACTGAGATGTGGCGGCCTTATCATCACTCTGGTCAAGTGTCACACTGAATGCAGCCATCATTGGGGCCCAACAAACCTCCATCATGAATCTTAAAATTGTCGTATCAGTGATAACAGAAAACACAGACCTACACAAAGCCTTGAATTAACTGCAAAGCATCAGGGGATACAAAACTATAGTATACGATAGTTTGTGTTTGTCTTACTCTGACTTCCCACTCTTTAATTTAAATTTCTCTTGTATGTTCTTGATGAGCAGGTCATTTGCTCCAACTGCCCTATCCTCAGCCTGTTTCCAGTTAACAAAGCTTATAATATTGTCCAAACCTAATAGCTTCATCACACTACTAGGTTGCTTGTTTTGTGGAACTGATGAATCAGCACTCATTTTGATCTCATTTTTCACAATTTGGTCATATAGTGTACCCAGATAAGCTTCAGGCAAGTCCTTCCCATCGTCTATTCCTCGGTTATTGCGAATGAAATCAGTCTTAGACATCTGCACAGGGAAATTCCGTTAATGAATTAATCTTGAAAAGATAATGTTTATTAGGACTATCATTGCCTTACCTTATCCTTGACCATAGTATTGTGAGCATCAGTGTTGAGCATGATTACAGAATAAGCAAGAACATATGCGGTATCTGCACTGGTAAAGGAGTTTGGATTGCATTTGCAGTATCGTTCAGCAAACTTTTCCATGATCCGATCAATTTTCTGTGCTTCCCCAGGTAATCTGAAGCCTTGCAAATAATACCTAATGGCTTCACCAAAGTCCATACCTTCAAAGTTCAGTGCATCAGCATATGCATGCATAACTTTGATAGGGAATTCATCTCTTTCACCCAAATAGTCTCCAATCATTGTTGCATTTAAACCAGCAGTATTTCTCAAGAAAGAAGCAACATCTTCTGGCAAATGCCCTATCTTCTTGCTTTTAATAAGAAAATCAATACCCTTGGAAGGTTTTCTGTTAAACAAGGAAATTCCTTTCTGGAGAAGGAAATTTTACTCATTAGTCCAAAAAATACAAAAGGCTCCTTAAAAGTGAGAATCTTATGCTCTAAACAAAGTGTGGAAATAACATATACCTGAAGTTCTATTTTAAAAGCACGACGTTGCTCAAGGGAGGGAGCACCAGATACGTCTGAACTACCAGAGTCAGATTGTAGTTCATAATCAATCGCACTCCCATCTTCTCCGATAAGGATGTTAGGAATATCTATTGAACTCAAGGAACTCAGAGAACTTAAAGAAGCTTCAGAAATTTTTGGTGAAAATTCACCAATTCTCAGCTGCTTATCCATCCATGAACCCATTGATTTGATTATAGTTGCAAGGCACTTGACTGACTCAATCCGAAATGTTTGGTCTTGGACTGTAGTTAATGTTGTTGTAGATCCTGGAGGAACACCTAAAGCAGTTTTTAGAAGTCCATTGACAGCCCTGCAAACATCTACTGGAATTAGAGGTCATTAACATATGATGACAAGAATGAAACATTGTATTCAAAAAGTTGTCCTCAGCTCAATTCATCAATCCTTAGTGTAAAAAGTGCCATACAGAACAAGAAACTAGACAGTAGTGCTTCGCTTATTCAAAAGCAAACAGAACGTAATTCACAAAGTACCAAGTTACATACCTTTCAAAAATATTTGGAGCATCTACATCACAATCATAGTTCACAAAGATATCGATAAGAACCTGAGATTCTTTACAGATCTTCTCCAGCAAGTTTAGCACTGTCATTTTTTGTAGAAAGCTAGGTTGATGGACATTCTCAAGAACCCTTAGGACAAGCATTGGAAAGAATATTCCAATTTCCTCTTTCAGCCCAGATCTAAATCTTGACAGCAAGCCCACAAATATGGAGCACAGCAGCTGGAAAATACTCATTGTTGACAAAGCACTGTTCTTCAACAAGGACAAACAAAGATACTGCTTGATTGCTCCAAGGTACCTGATTCAAAAAAGCACTTTCAATCCAAAGAAAACTTCACAAAGGCTAGTAGCTTTATGTGCATGCTTGTAAGATATTGCTGAACATTGAACAAATGCATTTTTTTCAAAATTACCACATCTAATTTGCAAACAAAAAGGTAGAATTTTTCTTCTTTTTCATAAAAAATATTATGCCAGATTCATTTCAGGACTAGTATGAAGTTATTAAGTCATATGTAGAATGGTTGCCTTCCTTTCCTGGCTAAGTGACTAAGCACATAGCCTCCATGCAGTAATGCCACCTTATTTTCTTCCTTTTCAGTATACTGCTGATCTCATGAATTATTTATATAATGTTGGAACATCTTTTTAGCAAACAAGAACGCCCCATATATTTCAACACTGTAAACTCTGTGTCTCCCTCCCAATTGTCATTTTATACTACACTAAAATAACTTTTGTATGGTTAGGCATTGCGACAGGTCAAATAATTGAAATGCAGAAATCTGAAACAACTGCAGATATGAGATCATACTTCTCATTTGTTCTCCAGAAAGGGCCGGCATTGTTAACAACCATTTTCAGCAACTCAAGAGACAAAACCTTGCCCCGCAGCAACATCTGATCCTCAGGGTTATCTGGCGTCGAGAACTTCATTGACAACTTGCACAGGTTCTTGAAGAGTGCAAGCCCATCCTCCCTGATCTTGCTCATCCCAGCATCATCCTTCCCATCCGCCTCACTTGGTTCCACAGGTGACCCTGGCTCCGGGACATCACTGCCCTCCATAGCCTCATTTATAAACCCCTGAGCCACCTGCACGATGCTGGAGTCGTTCAGGCTGCGGTCAGACATGTCCATCATGTCCGTGATCGACACTGTCCGCACGCGCACGTCCATGGTGTCCACCTCCACACGCGCAAACACGATCACCATCACCTGCGCGAGCGCAAGCTTCGCGCAGAGCTGATTGGCGCCGCTGCTGCTGCTGAGGTATATGTTGTAGCAGGTCTTGAGGACCTGGCCGAGGCCCTCCCCACGGATGGCCACGGTGGGGCACCGCGCGGCGGCGACAACAACACGGAGCGTGGCGAGCTCCATTGCGTCATCGGAGAGCGCGCCACACGCGAGGACGGCGTTGAGGAGCCGTGAGGCGGGGGAGGAAGCATCGTCGCCGCCGCCACCGGCGCAACCGAGGTCGCCGGAGAGGAGGCGGTGGTAGAGGAGCTTGGCGACGCAATCGAGCGCGGGGTCGGCGACCTTGGGAGAGGCGGACTCGAGCGCGAGCAGCAGCGCGTGGAGGGCCGCGTCGGCGGCGGCGGGGGGCAGGCCGAGCAGCGGCGAGGATTTCGGCGAGGTTGGGTCCGACGAAGGGTAGGCGGAAGGGGAGGAGAGGAGGTCGAGCGCGGCCTTCGCCGCGGCCACGAGCGCCGAGTGCTTCCGCCACGCCGCGTTCTTGATGATCCGGTCCAGCGCCGGGCCCAGAACGCGGCCCGACGGGGACGCGCCGCCGAGCGGCGCCGTGGGGGACGCCATGGTGTGCGGGGTACGCGATGGTCTTCGCCGTCGTGGCGGTGGTCACGTCATTGAGGGGAGGCGCGGAGATCTGAGAGAGAAAGAGGCGGGGAGGTGGAAGAAATGGGAATGGAGAGGGAGGTGACGGGTGTGTGGGGGGAGGAATTGAAGGGAGGAAGGAGGTGGAGGGAGGGGAGGGGTAGGACTGGGATTTTGACTTTTCGTGGGGGCACTCGAAAAGAGGAGGATGGAATCGAAAAACAAAAAAACATTTCGGTATGGCGTTTGACTTCCAGTTCGGGCATGGACCATAGTGCTTTTTTCTGTGTCGAGACATGCATAAAAGTTGCCGAGCACGAACAAAACTTTGTTCATGTGTTGTCGTAGACTCGTAGTGCGTGATCATCCCTCTCCTGGGCATTTCCAAGCACTTGTTTTCCACTATGAATCATTATATCTCTATCTGGTAATGGACGCCTTTTTTTTGTTTGATTTCCTTTTTTAATCAATGTATCTCCAATAATATTGTTCTCTTAGAGGAGTACAACTGTACTTCCTTATGAGCTCTACACGTGTCTCAATATGACTCTGCATAACTGCCCCAAATTAAAATAGGAATGGTAAGCAACTTTGTTCCTTAATGTATGAAAATACATATAAACCTTCCTCCTTGCTAAAATGGTTAGAGAAAAATCACCAGCTCTTGGATGAAAAATATATTGAGGACTAAGAATTCGAGATCACGTTTAGTTCGTACAAGTACTTTTTACTTCCTATTCATCCCCTCACAGAACACGCATCCCCCAAAAATTTCTTTTTTACCTTTTCTATTCATCTCCCTCACATAACACGCATTACAGAAAAAAAAGTATTTTTTCTCACCCTCAACTAAACACGGCCCAAGCTCAAATGGGGTTCAAAAGAAGTTTGAAATTCTTCTAAAATAAAAATAAATTCTTAATCTCTATCCTTGCCCTAGGCCGAATCTCTCCCACCAGGCCTACCCACCAACAACATATTTCTCTTCTCTTGGGATTGGGCCGTTCCAACCCAGCCCAGTAAGCTCAGGTCCGCGTCTGCCACCTCCTCTCCAATCCTCTCCTCGCGCTTCCTCTCTCCCCACGGCGGTCCCCTCTCCTCTGCTCGCTCGCCGCTCGGTGATCTCCTTTTCCTTGCCGGTGGCAGCGGCGCCCTTGGCAGACGGTCCCTTTGCCGGCGAGGAGCACCACAGGTATGCCCGTTCTTTCTATTCCCTTCCTTCCGTGCCAAACGGAGCACCCCAAACCCTATTTTGTATTCGGATCTCACCATCCGTGTGTGCATGTGTATATTCCGTGCCCTATTTTGGGTCCGCCCCTGCTGAAGCCTCATCGCTCCTTGCGAGCGGCGTCTTGGGAGGAATTGTGATGTGTATCGGTTTTTCAGGTTTTCACTAGCAGGGGACAGTAGGGGACAATAGGCAGATGGAGTGCGTGGTGCAGGGAATCATCGAGACACAGGTACTCTGACATGATGCAAGTCGGCAATCATGGTTTATGTGATGTTCTTCATGCATTCTAGCTTTTGAAGGACAGGAACCCTTTCATCACCTGTTGTGTAGCCTAATTTGCTGTGTTCCGAGGTTGTTGGTCTGGCATAAACCTTTGCGCTCGCTGATTGCATCTAGATCTGATCTGACAAGTTTTTTCAAAGCTTGGTATCTTGAATATTAATATTCATTAGAGGAGATTATATGATTCCATTTAGAATATTAATTTTTCTTGTGAACATTTCAGCATAACTATTTGAATTTCACTGCAGCGGACATTTAAAAAACTATCGATGTACAATGTTGAGCACCTAGTTTAGTGTGCACCACTTCATTAGCTGCATTGATCAGTAGACTGTTGAGCTCCCTCTCCAGTATACTTCCTTCCTCTACCACTGTGCTTCGCGCTCAACTCCAGCACTAGATCCTACCAATCTCTGATACAGAAAATTTCGCCTCATTTGTGTCGGTGATTGGTAAAATTGGGAAGAGTCAGAGGATGTGGTGTGTGTTGAAAAATAAGAGCATGGGGATTGAGGAGGGGACAGGATTAACTAAAACAAATTTGTGCAAGAGAAGACTTTTTCTGGGTAGGATTGATCTTTTAGAAATCGATTTGTTTGTTGGGAAGGTGGCCTTTTCTGTTTTTATAATTTTATCATGAGGGGATTTTAGGTAGGAATATAATTGTTTGCATTGTTTCTTATGGAAAGTAATCTTGTTTCTTATTTTCTTAAAAAAATGTTTATTTTCAGTATTAGATTTTTAGAGTGGGAGTGCTGTTCATCTCCCAGCAGGCCAGCAGACAGTCTATTCAAATAATTAGAGATGCAAAAGAACATACCGTTCACCTATAGAGTGTGGTAGCAAAGATAACTACTTTCTTGTTTCATCAGGGACTAGTTTATCAATTGCTTTCTGATGAGGGGTTGTCAAACTATTTAACTAGTATGTATGCTAGTCCTTGATTCAATCAACCAATCTTTGGTGATTACCTTGTTTGAACTACCTTCAGAAAAGAGAACCATCAGCCATGTCTTTGAGCAAGTATGGAATTGTTGCTAGAGCTTATTGTTGGCTCGCTGTCAACTAGTGGGTGGTCACTTTTCTGTTCACCCCACATATTGACACTAATTTGTAATTAAATTATATTTCACTGTCTGAAGTGACGATAGTGATATATTTGGACCACTACATGTCAACTATTTATTCCTCACTCTGAAACACTACTTCTGACCCCTAAGGTTTCATTTGCCTTTTCTGCTCAGCATATTAACATAAATAATAACATTTAATTTTACAATTGAAGAACCATATGACCTACCATTGTGCTTTTACAGTAGAGAAGAACTTAATTAATTTGTATATTCTAGTTGATGTGTGCACTGAATTACAGTTCAGGCATTTTACTTCTCAGTTGGAGAACCATATGATCTATCAATGTTCTTTTACAATAGAGTTACTTAAATCATTTGTATATTCTAGTTGTTGTGTGCACTGAATGATACTTCACCTTCATTTTACTTCTCTTGGTTTTTTCCTGCGGAACTCCTATGCCATTAGTAGTGTAATCTTTGATTGATTTTCCCGTTTTTGCAGCATGTTGAGGCTCTAGAGGTCCTTCTCCAGGGTCTCTCTGGCGTTCCAAAAGAGCGTGTTAGAGTGCATGAGCTCTGTCTTAAAAGTGGGCCCAATCTAGGTTAGTTTGTGATTACTGAATACTGATCAGTCTGCTCTTTTCTATTCTTACAAAAGTGGTATATTAACTGACATCTTTCAATCATACAGGTGTTGTCCCATCAGAGGTTCGTTTGTTGTGTGACTTAGCTCAGCCCACACCATCCTGGTAATTATATGTGTTTAGCTGCTAAAAGTTCATTTTTGTAATGTTTCATTAATAGTGGACAAATTGTAGGACCATAAGACATGTCGGTGGTGCCATGAGAGGTGCTGGTGCAGAGCAAATCTCAGTTCTGGTTCGTACAATTACAGAGAGCAAAGCTAGCAAGAATGTCTTGCACTACTTCTACACTTTAGGGTACAAGCTAGACCATGAACTCTTGAAGATCGGTTTTGCTTTCCGTTTCCACCGAGGTGCCCAGATCACTGTTACTGTTACGTCTGCTAACAAGATGCCAAGGCTCCATGCAACCGATGAAGTTGTGCCGGTCACTCCTGGCATACAACTAGTGGAAATCACAGCCCCTGCTGCTGCTGACAATTACAATGACGTCGTTTCATCCGTCACTGCATTCTGTGAATATCTTGCACCGTGAGTACCCTTAGCTTGAATCTAAATAGATATGCAGATGAATCAAACACACATCTTGTTTTGATAATCCTTGCACAATTCTGCAGGCTGCTGCATCTGTCTAAACCAGGACACTCGACTGGAATTGTCGCAACTGCTGGTGCCGCTGCTGCCTCGCTCATGTCAAGTGGTGGTGGCAAAACCTTGTAAAGGGGTTGGTCGTCTTGGAGCTGAATGGGTATTGTGGCTGCTCAGGTGGTCTTTGAGCTGAGTAGGCAATTTGGCTGCATCGCTGGCGGTGTCCATGGCTGACATTGGTTATGTCCACCCAGTTTGTTGACCTTTGCATGATGGGACATCGTGCCTTGTAGCTGCACAGTCCGTGAGCCCTACCTGCTGTGTATATCCATTGTTTTTAGTAATCTTATTGACCAAATCATTTAGCTGGCGTTGTGGTCCGATCCAGGTACCGAAGTAATGCGCTCGCATTTTTCTGCAGCACGATGGCACGATGCTGCGAGTGCTTGTGTTTTGTGACATCATGGGGTGGCACGATTGAGTAGCGTTTTTCTTCTTGCAATCTTTTCTTTTATCGATGTGGACACATTGAAGCAATCAATGTTGGACTGATATAGTGATATGTCGAGTTGGACCATCGATATGAGTATGATGAGCCATTTTTCCAATGGTACTGAGCAATGTGGCACCAGAACAATTGAGTTATCAGTTCTTACATCTTTGCCCCTGTGTAACTGAGCTATGAGTTATTTTCGTCTTCCACGGCTTTTGCAACATCGGCAAACTGTAACTTAAACATAGTATAACTCAGTTTTTTTTTACATGCACAATGACTCTGAACTACGGAACTAAGAAGCAATGACTCTGAACTACGGAACTAAGAAGCAATGACTCAACTACAAAACTACGAACCAGGAGCTGCATCAATCTGCCGGTGGCAGGATATTCTCGAGCTCATATCGAGTTCAAAGAGGCGAAAAAAGAAAGGCTATGGGCCAACAAGAAACATTGACGGTTCAGGGCCTCAGCAAACTGTGGTCACCAGTTAGCTAATCCCTCTTTTGGTACTATCTGCTGTTATCATCTCGACTTTAAACACCATTTTCTACGACTACTGTTTCTTAAAGCACATCAACAAGGTATACGTTCACAACGATGGTGCATACAGTCGTCTTAAATGCCAACATGTACAACAGCTCAGATAAGGATTGCATGATGACCAGCGGTAGCAGCTACTGCATACCAAGGGAACAAATGTGTCTTGATCCTTGCCCTTGTGCCTCTGAAGCGTCTCCCAATACGAACGAGTTCCAAACTCCAGGGATCAACACTGTTTGTTGTCATTTGGAACATCTTTGCACTGTTTGCTGATGTTCTGGCCACTTTTACACGATCTCTTCCGGGGCTTCTTGGAGCCACCAGGCTTCTGTTGGGCACGCTGCGGGTCAGGAATAGGCACATGATGCTCACTAGCCAATGCAGGGAAACCAGCGGCAGGGTTTCTGCACACAAGAAATTTTTGCATCAGAGGCCAATAACAACACCATCTGTATCTACTCAAAATCAGAATTTGTCTCCGCAAAAAGAATGAAACATGGTCACCACATTTAATCTTTTACATGATCACCAGAAGAAATTAGCCTAAATCTCTTATTTCATATAAAAACGATATGGATTATAATTTCGTCAACAGGAAAAAAAAACACCATGGAGATCAGAATGCTATCAGAGGGAAAAAGAGAAAAAACATAAATTACTATTTGCATCTTCAATTTGAACATGTGGAACTCAATTTCTGATTGACTATCCTGGTGTTATTGGCATAAGTGATTCACAGCCTTACAAGTCAAAATGATGCCTACAGTAAAAGGATTTAGGTCAAGGACTACTAGAAACTAACTGACACAAAGGATCATGCAAAGTTCATAGAATCCTGAGAGCACTAAAGAATGATGAAAATACTCGCAGCCAGTCCCACACTGAGTGAAACAAATGTAAATATGTTGGCAGATCTTACCCGTGAGTACGGCAGACTCCTGCATGGCTGTGGGAGCACCAACCGGCCTATCCTTCAGCAAACTCTGGCGAAGCGCCATGTTCTCGGCTGCGCAGCAATGGAGGGCATAGTTTAGGCGGCTGCACTCTGCCTCCAGATACTTGCTCTTCATCTCCAGGTCTTTTACATATAACTTCTTCCTCTCCCTCGATTTCAAGGCAGAATCCCTATTCCTCATCCGTCTGTTAAAACATAACATAAAAGGCACTAATATTATTATGGATGACAAACCAAAAAGCAAACAAATGTCTCACACATGGTTTTCTAGTCATCCATCTTTCGATAGTTAATTACTACCTCTATTCCAAAATGTAGTTCGTTTTGGCTTATCTAGGTTTATAGCTTTTGCTATGCACCTATATATATGTTATGTCTAAAATAGTAAATACATAGATAAGATAATGCACCTAGGAAAAACCAAAGCGAACTACATTTTGGAACGGAGGGAGTAGTTATTTTTTAGATAGCAACAACCTTTCAAACAGTATTTTTTAGATAGCATTTTTTTTCAACCATACAAAAAAATTTTTCTTCTAATTTTGATTATATAGCATTTTTTTTGTTATATCAAGGGGACATGGGGAAAGTCCTTGGAATCCTAATAAGCAGGAAAAGAGTTGAGAAGAAGCTCATCAAGTCATCAGACACAATATAATACTGAAAAGGCCAGAGATGTATGTAGCAGCTTTCAATTTCTGAACAACAAACACAATCATCCTGAAACAGCAACTAAGCAATAATAAAGGCCAGAAAACAGCTGAAGTTTATCTTTTGTTAACATTTACAAGTGGGTTGGGCCTCAGAGCACAGGTTAAGCCTCAACCATAGAGGGTGGCAATGTGGCATCCCTATGCATGAGGGGGACCAGCTTTCATGACCTTTCTTGACCAGGCTCCAGCTGAGCTCTTAGTGGAAAACCGGGAGTGGAGTTGTGGTCTTTCCCTCACTGGCCGAGTTTCTATGTACCCAGAAATACGACCTCATTATGAATTATAGTATTTCATAATCATCATAATCATCTTACAGTTAGTTCTAGAGAACATTACACTTCATTCTTTTTTTACATGAAGAAACTCATCATACAATTAATCAGCTTCCATTCATTTTGCACATACATAAACCGAGCTACATAATTAACCAAAACCAAGCAGCTCCCCCTCCCAAACTAATATACCAACCCAAAAATCCCTACGTTTAAGATTTACATTGCACATGATACTTGCATCAAATTAGCTATTCCCTTTAAAACATTTGCCATAAACATCATTTCCTAGGCAGACGATGAAACCTAATTTTATTCTCAAAGAACATTTGCCATAAACATCATTTCCTCTTATCCGAAATCGAATTGCTTTTTTTTTTCCTTACAAAAAACATTTACCATACCTCCTCTTCTTCTTGCTGTCGGGATCATCGCCGCCATCCGCACCCGCCACCTCCTCATCCTCTCCTGCAGACGCCCCATCCGCGCTCCTGTCTCCAGTGGACTTGGGGCTCCCATCGTACTCGCCGTCCCCCACGAGGACGCCGTCCAAGAACTCATCAACCCCGTCCACCGCTACCTCTCCCTCGCGGTCCTCCATGAGAAACTTCTAGACCTTCCCCAACCCCTCCCGGAGGCCCTCCCCAGCAGCCAACAGCTCCGGCGACGCCTCCGCCTCCGGTGCCGGCAGTGGGGCGAGGACGGCGGCGGGGTCGCCGAAGAAGGAGGCGAGGACAGCATCGACCTCCTCGAGAGGAAGGTCGTAGTCCCCTCCTCCTCCGACCCCCGCCGCAGCCATGGCTGGAGATGCTGGCCCCGGCTAGCGCCGAGACGTGGCCGCTGAGAACTTGCCGTCGGCGAACACAGTCATTTTCTTAATTTCTTCTCTTTTTTTTGGAGGAAAAAAAAACGAGCACGCATTTCCTCTACGGGGTGCGGGCTATCGCTTTCGGAGGAGGGATGCCGACATGCCGTGGTCTGGCCAATGGGGAGGCTGGATAATGCCACGTCATCTTGGAGAAGGGCGCAGTGTTTGAGCTACTACTGGGGGCCCAACACATAAGCCCAATACATACGATGATTCACATACCAAAGCCCAACCCGATTTGACCACGCTTCCGCCGCACCTTCTCCCCTTCCGGCTCCGATGGCCACGACGACAACGACGACGACGGCGACGGCGACGGCGCCGGCGGCTGCCAACACCAACACCGTACCGACACCGACGCCTCCGCATCCACGCCCCGCAGCGGCACCCGCTCCCCGGGCCCCATCAAACCTTGGTCCCGTCAAGTCGGAGGCCCCTCCAACCCCCTCGTCCACTACCGCAGCCACCGCCGCCGCCACCACCACCGCATCCGGAGCGGAGGACCTATCGAACATCATCACCGTCCCGAGTTATTCAGGTAACCACCCTAGCCTTAGCGCGGCAGCGCCCACCTCTTATTATGGCTAAAAAACATGGAACCCTAACCGGGGATTACCCTCGCAGCGTGGTTCTCGTTCGACTCCATCCACGACACGGAGCGCCGCCTCCTGCCGGAGTTCTTCGTGGGTGAGGCCGCGGCGGGGTCGGGGTGCCGGGGCCCGGACGCGTACAAGTACTACCGCAACACCCTGATACGGAGGTTCCGGGCGCGGCCGGGTCGACGGCTCACGCTCACGGAATGTAGGCGGGGACTCGTCGGTGACGTCGGCTCCGTCCGCCGCGTCTTTGACTTCCTTGAGGAATGGGGGCTCATCAACTATGGTGCTTTGCCATCGGGCTCAAAGCAGGCGAAAGAGAGGAGGGAAGAGGCTGTGTCACAGTCGTCGTTGCCTTCTGGAGTAGCAGCACCCAGGAAGCTTTGTACCGCATGCCGCTCTGTGTGTGGGCTTGCTTACTACGCATGCGAGAAGGTGAATGTTTTTGAATTGTGGACTTGGTATATAATTGTGGACTTGGTATATAAATGCAACACTGCATGAATTTTCTGATATAGATATATGTACCACTGTGTTCTGTTGCATAGATTTGGTAATATGCATACAACATTTAGGTCCGAGTACAGATATCTTAGTGCATTTCTGCATCGATATAGGACGGGGTACACCAATTAGTCTAGTTGTTGTGCAAAAGCATTTTGTCTTGGCTGGAAAATTAAGATAAATTGAGCTTCCAATATTTGTATCTTTGGTTTCTCATGATATGTATTGGAAGGAGCAAATAGTTCTGTTGTTATGAGTTGGCCATGCATCTAGAAATTCTAGAAATTCATTTGGTGAGGATTGGACAAGTTCTTAGTTGGTCCATGTATTTCCGTTGACATGTCTTCTGGAAACGGTATTAGGACAGGTGAACGAACAGCGTTTTTTGATAAAATCACATGTATGTAATCATATTTTGCTTTGACAATTGTTATGTTTTAAACTGAGGGCACGGTGAAACTTGTGTACACAAAATTACTTGCTAATACTGAAGTATTTATCCTTCTAATTGTCATGAAGAAATGGCATTAAGACTGATAAATTGTGGGGTGTTGTTTCAGGATTCGCCAAATTTTGTTTCTTCTGAATGAGCTGGGAGTGTTGTACATAGCTTAGTATTTTAGAACAGTGTTTCTCATATAGGAACATCCGAACATATAAAGTCGCTAAGGCGTTGTTTGGTTAATCCCCTCCCCATGGGGATTTTGACTGGTAGGGGATTATAATTGTCCCCTCCTAATCATCTCCAAACCAAACAAGACCTAAGGCATTGGCACTCTGCTTCAGCTTTTGTAGTAGCTGCAATTGTTCATTGCTTCTTTTTGGAGGGTGCGCTTTTAGTCAGAGCATCAACACTTTAGAATGAAGTTTTAAGTTATTCGCTCTATGCACCATCAAAGTGACATGGAGGACATGTTATTATGTAATGAAGATTGTCAACAATGCAGATGAAGTTTATGTCATTTGAATGAGCAACAAAAATAGATTTAACTATTGCCATCGGATACTGTTCTTACCATGTTCGCTGAAACTTTTTCTTTGACTTCTTGGATATTTTAGTTTGAAGAGTCACTAAGTTGTTCATCTTGCCTTTTGCATGTGATCAGGCAGATATAAGTCTCTGTGCGAGATGCTTTGTATGTAATAACTACCGACCAGGTCTGACTGCTGCAGCCTTCAAGAGAATTGAAATTACTGAAGATGCCAAATCAGATTGGACAGACAAAGAAACTCTTCACTTGCTTGAGGCTGTCTTGCATTATGGCGAAGACTGGAAAAAGGTGTCTGGACATGTTGGTAGTCGATCAGAAAAAGACTGCATTGCAAGATTCATCCGGCTACCTTTTGGAGAACAGTTCATGGGAGCCAAGGAGGATAGAATGGGGTTTGAGAATGATGATGACATCACTGATGATCCTGGAGCAGGTGTCTCGAAACGACTACGTCTCACACCACTAGCCGATGCAAGCAATCCAATTATGGCTCAGGTCTGTATCCTTGCTTTTTACCCTGATGTGGTACCTGCTAGAGTACTTTTAAGCATTATATCATTTGCTTGCGCTAGGAGCAAAGATGGCAATGGTACTTGCCAATAGTTTTTTTGGGCTAGGAGCACTAATTTTTTTTTTCGTTTTGACTTATGGAAAGTTTGATGCGCTTTAAGAATGTAACTTGGAAACTATACTTGATTCAGTGCCTTATTTTTATTAGATGTGTAAATTGCTTCCTCAGGTAGTTTTTGTTCCTCGTGTGTATAACCTATATTATTTACTTGAGAACAAACTTGAAACATTGCAACAACATTTAAACAAACTCTGGCATAAAATTTAAGGAATTGATCCCTGACTTCGGTGTGCACCATGCACAAATGTGTTGCACTGCCTCCTGTGTGCATGGTGGTGGCGGGGCATGTTTCATAAGCTGCCTTGTACAGTATTGTTGTTTACTTTGAAAGTGTTTTCCCAGGTTGCATTCTTATCAGCCATTGTGGGTTCAGACGCTGCCTCGGCTGCAGCTCAAGCAGCTATTTCTGCACAATCACGTGTTGATCTAAATGATGGCGAGATTGATTCTTCAATAAATAGCAACATGGAAGAAGGTAAACAGATCTGTTCTTTAAACCATGTGTTTTTGGCGTTTTCTTTTGCCAACTTAATGCCACATTGATGTTGTACATACTGATTTGCGTGTGAATGTGCAAAATGCAATGCTAGCAACGATGGTTGTTGGAAATCTGAATATTTTGATGCTATGCATAACATTGTACAGGGAGCGATAAGCCCAGTCACAATATACATAGTAGTATTATAGCATGGTGCCATGTGTAATCGCTAGTAAATGCCCTTGCGCCTGAATATTTATGCATAGGCACTTAAACGATGAACAGTGTCCATTTTCAAAATTTGTTGCTTGCCTGATGCATACTTAGCTGTTAACATTACTGTATGTTCAGAATCATCCCACACAAATGGGCTTTCAGTCAATGATTTGCTGAAAGAGGCTGCCTCTAATGCACGGGCACAACTTGAAAAGGAACGGAACAGCATAGAGCAATCTTTATCTGAAATAGTGGATATCCAGGTACCAACATGGCAACACAAGAACTTGATATGATAATTAATATAGATTTATTTCTGTACTGACTTCTCTGTCTCGATCACCTTTTGTTGTAAAACTATTCTCAGATGAAGGAAATCCAAGATAAAATATGCCGTTTCGAACATAAGGAGATGCTGATGGAGAAAGAGCGACAGCAGCGCCAATGCCTTAGGGATTTGCTTTTCGCAGATCAACTGGCGATCTTGCATCATCAGCGCAGGCCCCAAGCTGTAGCTACAGAGAGCAAAAATGATGAGAAGCCAAAACCGGTGATTAACATAAGTTGATTCACTATTTCGATGCGAGATTGGGAATGGTTCCCCAGCATGACGGCACCTACAGTTGTACGGATTGAACATATGCACCCGTAGTTAACTTTTTTCTTTTATCTTTGTTGGAGTTAGGAGACTATAGTAGCATGTTCAATCATGTGAGGTCGCCTGACGGCTCAGATGTATCGATGTATGAAGAGCGATGCCTATTCTTTTCACTATTGCAGCTTGCTGAAGAGAATAGTTTTCCTAATGACAATAACATCCTTTCCCAATCTCGTTGCTCAAAAAGATATAAGGTAGCATGGATCAGCAATTGTGGGAAAAGAAAACGAGTTCATAAGGCAATAACCAGTCAGCCCAGATCGTGACAGTTGTTTGATAAATAAAAAAAAATCGTGACAGCTGTGGCGATGTGCTTTACTAATCTCGGTGACCAGTCGGCTCAAATCTTTTCTTCCATTAAACACATGAAAAACTTTACTTTTCATTTCGAGATGAAATGCTTTAGTACTTCCTATATCTCTGCTCTAAAAAAAGAACGGAAGGAGTCGTCGTCCGCGACACCATCGCGTCGCCCCGCATCGTCGTCTGCCTTCCCCCCCCCCCCCGGCCTCGCCACATAATTACGCCCGCTCTCCCGAAATCACCGCTTCCCGATGCGTCCGCCAAATTCTCGCTACCTAGCCATGTTCAGATTCCAAACTATTCACTATTCATTTCAACATTTTACTATTCATTCTAACTTTTCACTATTCCTCGCTCACAAAACACGTTTTCCAGCGAATGCTACGGTGTTTTTCATATGCTGCGGTATTTTTTTCTACAATCTAAACACACAAGTAGCTATTTGAAGCAGCGCATCCCTCTTGTCACCTGCCCTCCATCGTGCCTTGCGCCCCTGCCTCCCTCCCTCCCATCTTCGTCCGGCCAACGCGACGTCGTGATCTGCACGGCGCGAGATCGCCGCCACCTCCCTCCGTCTGACGCCTTTCTCATCTCCGTGTCGATTTCGCCGCACACTCCGCAGGAACTCCGTGAGGAGGTCCGGCCATATCTCGTCGATGCTGCACCACCGCTGCTGGTCCTAGCGAAGAACAGAAGAACGCCATATCTCGTCGATGCTACACCACCTGAGACGCGCCGTCGCAGCGCTCCGAAATACCAGGTGAGATCATCGTCTCGCACACGTTCCGTTTTACTACTGTCTGTCGATTTCCGTGGAGCGTAGGCCGGTCTAGGGTTATAACAGGGAGCTTGAGTCTACAAGTTCATGGAGTTCATCGTGTGCTGTACTGCTGCTAGCTAGAGGAGGAAGAAGACCTGGCAGCCCTCTGATCTTAAACGTGCGGCCAAGATTAGATCAAAGATAACCCCTACGAGGTGGACTTGGTTCACCGTGGACCACACTTCTTTCTCCTCTGGTCCACTAATCCACAGGCGAGTCCACAGAACAGTTCACAATCACAACCCATGCCATTGCG
Organism: Digitaria exilis; assembly: GCA_015342445.1. NCBI lineage: Eukaryota > Viridiplantae > Streptophyta > Magnoliopsida > Poales > Poaceae > Digitaria > Digitaria exilis. Next base: position 2,322,729 of record JACEFO010001965.1, read on the forward strand.
GCCTGTGTAAATGTTACTTTTTCATTCCAGGTCTTGTTCTTATTGCTAATTGCGACACTATTCAGCTTAGTCACACCTTAATTGTATTCTAATCCTAAATACCTTGATAATCACTGTTTTAGCCTAAACATTGTTACTGTACACATCTATAATATGAAAGTTATTGCATGTTGGGGAGCTACATGACCCTGAGTCCTGAGATACATTATCAGTTCATTGCGCAGTTCTTTATGCAGAAGAACTGAACCTTCATCATCTGGTGGTGACTTTTTCTATAGTAGTACTTGCTAACAGTATCATTGCCTCTTTGATATTATGTGCAATACTATAGCATCTCGGGCTAATTGTAGTTTGTAGCCTTTGTCTCTACATGCAAGACGTGAGATGGATTGCTCTTGACTTCAATTATTTTTATAAAATCCCAGCTATCAGATGCAACAAATGGAGGTACGACATCTATAACACGACACCTTATGCTTATATATGAAGTACAATTTGAACTGGGTGAATGGTCATAATGTGTCCATTATCAATTTTAAAAGACAAGGACCCTGCAGAGGGCTCGGCTTGCAGCAAGGACTGAAGAGCAAAGAAACGAGGTGAATAAGAAGCTCCGTGAAGCCCGACAAAAAAAATAATGGATCATAACTAGGTATTGTTTATTTAAAATTATAATAAATCGTTAACTACCCTATGGGATATAACTACCCCTTACCAAATATTATATGCATTGATTGTTGGAAGATCCAAGCCATGGATCATGTGGCCAGATATATTTTAGGTGAGATTATGCCAAGTGCTTCATTTAGCTACCCTATGCTATTATATTTATGAATGTGTAATTACTTTGAAGATGAGAGAATAAGTAGAATATGGAAGCTCGTGAAGCTGAAGCCTGTCCACATAGGGTCGACGTTGCTGCAAATTTAATAAAAGGCATAAGCATGTGTATGGATATTCTCATAAAAACTATTACATACAAGTTATTGTACATTTTGTCTTTCGTTCCTGAGGATGACATATGTGATTTGCACCAATGTCGGAGGATCCGGGGAATGAACTGAATGCGACGTGTCATGAAGCATTGCCTGGAGAAAATCATAGATTGGAGACTGGTATGGTTTTAATCATAATGTGTGTTGCGACAAGGTTAACGCTTACTGATTGTAGTATATATTCGGAGAAAGATGTACATTATAATGTGTGTTGTGCAATGTAAATTAATTATCAATATGTATGACATGTAAATTATAGTATATCAATAATAATGCAGAAATCTGTGATAAATTCACTCTAGGTGCACCAACTATATCGAACACACCTTAGAAGATTTTGCATGTCGTTTCAACAAATATGGTATCTGACTATCTGCATGACAAGTACCAGCAAATAGAATTATGAGTGAATCACAAATAACCATATCTTAAAGCATAGTTTGATGAGCTTAGGTTGAAGTTATATAGTACAATATTATCTTTTACAGTTGGTACCCGCAATCAAGAACAAAAGAGCGAGCCGCCGAGCATCATTAACTTCTTTTACTGCAGAAGCTGTAACGGTTCAAGAATATTGATCTACCCCTAACACCTTAAGAGATTTTTTGTTGAAGCTATCACAATACTTAAACGCATCACTGATTTAAATTTTTACTAGAGCAGATTGTTGTTTGACAACAAAAAAAATGTATCATATTATGTTTTTATCGTATGTCACGGCACTCAGTCACAATATTTAATTTCACATTACAATTGTCTTATCGTGCGGTCTAAGTATGTTTATTAGTATAAAAGTTTTATTGTCCCGTAGCAATGCACGGGCACGAAACTATCTTTAATAATAGTTCAGTATTAGTATCTTTGAATTATTTTCTTATAGGAATGAAATTTGTATCATTGCATTAGTCTTTTGTAATTTTTATATGTTTTTATATAAAAGTTGTATGTGTATGAGTTTGGTCGTTCTCTTTAATAACGTGTACGTTATCAATAGTTTTAACTGGAGTACAGTTATTTGCCTTTCTATACCTTTTTTTATTCTTGCGGCCGGAAGAGAAGGCCTTTATTGTTCTGTTTTTAGCAAATCACAAATCTAATTGGACTATATGATTGATTTCATAAACATACTCCGTACTATCCGTTGGTTTGACTTGCATAATTGTTGCGTTAGCGTTAGTGCATCGTATGTTGCAGTAGTATATTTATCAGTACAAAAGTTTAATGTCTTACAAATTTTGGATTAAATAAATATCACTGTAAAGTTTTCAATGCAAAGTTCTCGATATTACATGTGCGATATTTGTATTTTTACTGCAAAGTTTTGGTGTCCCGTAGTATCGCACGGGCACGAAGCTAGTTTCATACCTAAGCACGGCTTGACTGCAAATCATCAGTTCGACATCCCTAACCTCTCGGCTAGCATAACAATGAAAAAAAGGAAAAAAAACCTTACCAGGCAGTCGTTTGCTGCCATTGGGTCGGTCTCGTCGAGCGCATCCCGTTCCCGTTGCGTTCAACCCTTTCTTTGTCTTTCGAGATCTCTTCCTCCTCCGCTCCACCACGCCTTCTACTCTCTCTCCTACCGGGATGCATCCACATCCAGGGCGTTGCGTTCGAGATCTCTCCGCTTCTCCAGTGATTCGTCCTCGTCGTCCAACTCTGGTGTGTGCTGGTAGGCGGCCGACGACAAGGGCGTTGCGTTCGAGATCTCTCCGCTTTTCCAGCGATTCGTCCTCGTCGTCCAACTCTGGTGTGTGCTGGTAGGCGGCCGACGACAAGGGCGTTGCGTTCGAGATCTCTCCGCTTCTCCAGCGATTCGTCCTCGTCGTCCAACTCTGGTGTGTGCTGGTAGGCGGCTAGCGACAAGGTAGGTTCATGCTCCTGCTCCGCATTCCCCTCTCGGATTGAGTCATGGTGGTAGCTGGGGTTAGAGTTTCTGGTTCGGGGTCGTTGGGGGAGGGCTCCATGGCCGACGGGCTTAGGTGAGTGTTGGAAGGCAGGCGGCAGTAGAGGCTCCACGGCGGTGGCGGATCGAGGGTGGCGAGGTGTTGCGGTGTGGGCCGCCGCACGCGGCGGACGATAGCCGGCGTGAAGGGCCGATGGCCCGGGGGCAGCGGCTTCCTCAGTTACTGAATTAGGGTGTCGAATGGAACTTGGAGTTAGGATCTCACGGTAACTCCGCTCTCGTGGCCAGTCTAGTGATCCAGTTTTTTCTCGTGGTGTATTTTGTTGGGAAATTGGGTATGAAGAATTGCACGGATGAGATAGGATTACAATGCAATGAACCTAGGTCACAGTTCTTGTGAAACGTACGAGGGTGTGACAATGGTGGACCTAGATTTCTAAAATTCGGTGAACATCACTAATACAAATATTTTTATAAATAATCATACTCTAAATTTGTTTTCTCATAATTTTTATGTTTAGTTGTATAGATATTGTTGTCTAAATATACTAAAATATAGATTAAATATTACTGACTATAACCAACCTTAACTATGTATATGGTCCTAACATTATTATTTAATTTTTAACAATGATGTATATATTTTGAACTCTATAATTTTTTCTCTGATTCGATCGTAAGTATCAAATGGGTCGTATGTGATAATCTTCTATTTATAACATTAGTTAGTTTTGGCATAACTAGGATAAAATATCTATCAATGTGATTTTATTATAACATATCTTCTAGAATTGCAGGAGTATAAGATTTTTAGTGGGATATTGTGTTATACTATGCTATCTTAGATGTTGTGACAGATGACTTTGTTTTATTTATATTGATTAATAAAATCCTAGAATTTTAATTCTATATTTTCTTTTAAGATATAACTATAGGTTATGATGTAACTATGTGTAGGGATGACTACGGGTCAGGCAAGATCCAGTTACATCATTTGCCCATCCGTGAGCATGCCCGTGGTGTCAAATTTTGTCTTCCCACCAATACGCTCGCGAGGAAAATTTTTTGCCCGCGCCCGCTGGGTATGTATAAGGTATCGGGTGGCCTCAGCTTTATAAAGGCAAAATACATAGGTATTTTTCATAAAAATAAATAAAAAATTATAACATAAGGACCAAGGATCAAACCATGTCTACCCGCACTATGTCTAGTCATGCCCAACCACACTTAAAACCAAAATAAAAATTATATTTGGAGACTTAAAGTGCCTCACATTGTGTTGATCAGTCTCCGTAACATTTCTTACCTCAAATGTTGGCGGCTAGCTGCTAGCTATGGAGCTATCTAATATCAAGTGGATTCAATAAGCCAACGTGAGTAGTCAGTCCAGAGTGCAGATCACATGTGGTCGATAATGTTATATATTGATGTGTGATTTATAGTGCTAGTTTGAAAAACTTTTAGCACATAGATATAATTACTATTTCTTCACGTTGGGGTGTCCAGTTGTGCTTAGCTTAGCAAAATAATTATGCTAAAAAGTATTCAATCACGCAACTTTTAGTCAACTAGAATGTTATAGCTTATTATCTTCGTGGTACGCCATATCATCCTGTGAGCCTTGTGATATAGTTTGTTACATTATTTGCGTGAATTGGATATCATATTGGTTGAGTAGTGTATGAGCTTTGGGCCGGCTTCATGGTACCCATTGAGTCGGTGGATTTTGACCTTTTGACCCATTTTTACTCTAAGACCGACCCATACAATACAACCCATTGGCCTTGACCTTGTGTGTCGGGCCAACGACCCATTGGGTCGATCCGGCCCGTTCCCATCCCTACTCCCACTCCCGTCGCCTCCCCTACCGCACGCCGCCGTCCTTACCTTCCTCCCTCTCCCCACTCCCGTCGCCTCCCCTACCGGCTACCGCACGCCGCCCCTCCTCCCTTCCACCTCGCCGTCGCCGCCGTCCCTCTCTCCCTCCCTCCTCTTTTCCTGCTTTCGCGCCGTCGCCCGGCCCAGGGGACTCGTGTTCGGCCCTCAGATCCGCTGCAGACAGGGCCTACCTCTCCGATTCTTCCCCTTTCACATCTCTCTGTTTCTGTCCTCCTCCGCCGGCGAAGAGTGAGCGAGCAGCACTCGAGCGGCCGATCCGCGAAGCCTTCACCGTGCCTGAGCACCCACGAGGTATACCCGAACCTTCTCTTCCCTTCCTGCTGTGAGAAATGAAGAACCCCAAACCTGTATTCGTATCTTACCTACTAGGTATAAAATTTACTTGCTAACTTCGATTTGTTTGCAAAAATTATTGGGTGTACACATGTACACCCATGTCCAGTGCTGGGTCCGCCCGGTGTGATACTGTGTGTAAAACTTCTGACTGTTGAATCTTTCTCTTTTTTCTTTAATTGGGTGTGCAGAAGTGTTTTTCTATGTGATTTGCATGGTTATCAGACGAGATAAATTTTGCATTGTGAATCTCAAGTGTGTGCTACATTTGCAAGATTCGATTTCTTACTTGTAGATCGCTGGATTTAAGTATGGTGTTCATCAAAGATAAACAAATTAATGTGGTAGAAAATTTAATGAACACAAATACCATCTTCTTTAGTTTCTTATTGCTTCTGTACTAGCTCATAAGTCCAATGCATCAAACAAGAAGGGTCGGAGAGAGTAATTTGTCATTTGATGAAGGTATGACTAAGCAAAGAGCTAGATAGGGTATGGGAAGGCAACACACAGGATTGCAAGATACAAACTTTTGTAGCATTTAGTTGAGATTCAGAAATGGGGTTTTAGCTCTGGGTCTTTTTATCACTGGTTCCTTGATTGTGTATGGCTGTTTCAATTATTACAGTTTGCTATTTCTAATCTCATCAGGCTCTAGATTGCCTCTGATTTAACTTCATCTCTATTTCGTAATTACCATCAGTTCCTTGGTCTATTTCCATAATTTATTGTGAATGCTGAACAGCAGTGTCAATGACAATTTACAGCTGCATTGGAAATCTGCTTGTTTTGTTATTTATCTAGATCGTTCCAGATTGTGCAATATCAAATCGAGGATCTTGTAATTTGATGTAGCCATGTAGGTCCAAATTGTTATTTTCGTCTGATAGAAGTATGGTTGGCGCAAAGTCATACCTAATACTATTTCAGTAGCACTTAAGTACCACTATATTGTCGTGTGACTGTATACAGTAGGTTATACGATTCAAGATGAGATGCAATTATGTTGGCCATACTTTGTGCCTGTATCAAATGATTTCTTCTCTGACTGCTATTTTGTTCAGTTACCATGGCAGCGATGAATAGTGATTTCGGAGGACTAGGTGGTAGGCCTACAAATCCACAAGCAAGCCCTTTTGGAGGTGCCTTGCATGGTCCTGGATCAGGACTGATCCGTACTGGACTAGAAGCATATGGGGGGAAGATTTTGGATTCAAGTTCCGAGTTTATGCAGAGCAATGTAAGTTTTTCACAGGTTTCTTGTTTAAGAGATCAGTGTAACTATATCAAAATTAGAAAGGCTAAACATCATTCTGTTGTTGTCAGATTACACAATATTTATCCAACCCTCAGTACTACTTTCAAGTAAACAGCCAGTACGTGAGGAACAAACTGAAGGTCATCTTGTTCCCTTTTCTGCACAGGGTAAGACCTGGTGATCTTTTATTTATCTCTGCAGTTTTTCTTGGGCAATGGGGGAGAATGAAGTCTCATAACATTTGTCTGAACTTTATTGCCTTCCTTAAGGGTCACTGGACAAGAATAACTGAACCAGTAGGAGGAAGGCTATCTTACAAACCTCCTGTCCAGGATATCAATGCACCAGACTTGTACATCCCTTTGATGGCATTTGGCACCTACATTGTAGTTGCTGGGTATGCCTTGGGTGTTCTTGGCAGGTACATACGCTTTACACTGAACGTTTTCTTGTGTTTCATCTTGAATTAGAGAAGAACATTGTACTAACTGCACAGACTGTGAGGCAAATAACATATGACCCATTGCACTTTAGATGATTTGATGATTCACCCTGGGCGCAATGGTGATGCAGGTTTACCCCTGAGGCGCTGACCCTACAGTTCTCTAAAGGGTTACTTGGTTGGTTTCTGCAAGTTATCCTCATCAAAGGTCTGCTGTACTCCCTGGGCAGTGGTGAGTCTGCACTGTTGGATATTGTGGCGTATGCTGGATATGGTTTTGCTGGTACTTCGCTCGCGATGCTGGCACGCATCTTCTGGAGTTACCTGTACTACTTCATCATGCCATGGTTCTGCATCTGCACGGGAGTCTTCCTTGTGAAGACCATGAAAAGGGTTCTTCTGGGTGGGCCAAGGAGCTATGAGAGGCACCCCAGCCGGAACCACTACTTCCTGCTCTTCCTGGCGGTTGTCCAGTTCCCTATGCTGTTCTGGCTTGGCAACATCAGCGGCTGACCTTTGATCCTATGGTGTAGCCATGCAAATCATTATTGAGAGGTTGTGGAGCGGAATAGAGCTGCTGTGCTTCTTACTTGCTGAGGAATCTTGGATTATCCTGGAGACGGTACAGAACAGAGCTGTAGCTATAGATATCTTGGTAAGCAAATGAAAGGACGTATGAGTACCATGTTTTGACGTATGAGTACCATGTTTTGTTTCAATGCTGGACCTTGCTTATCTGAATTTCCCGTCAAACCTTGGTGCACAAAAATCAACAAAAGGGGTAGGCGTTGCAGAGTAGATTTACTCGGATAATTCTTTTTCACCTGGATTATCGAACTGTCTCGACAGCTGAAGTCGCTAAGCATTGCAAAGTGCCGCTACGAGATCATACCCACCCCGACCAAGGAGCTGAGCATCTCCAGGGGTCATGTTTTTCCAAATCCAACTACCGTATTGAAAGTTATAAAATAATAATGTTTCATTAGTGTCCTATTAGAGCATTTGCAGCCGTCTCTCAATAAATGTCCCAATAACACGTTATCGACATATTCCAATGGCATTTTCATGAATTTATTGGGAGAGATGTTTTTAGGTCTCCCTATAATACTAATCCCATTAGCAACTATTTTATTGGGTCAGATTCAACTCTTCCTCTATTTGGGGCGAGTCAGGATGAATTATTGGCTCATCTCAATAATTTTTATTTTTTTGGAAAAGAGATGTAATGAGACTCTACTGGAGCAATATTTTTCCATCAATTCTCACCAATATAGTGGTTGGATTGGGAAAGGTGTAAAGAGCATCTCCAACCATCTCATAAATATTCCTAATAACATGCTATTGGAATTTCTCAATATTAGTTTTATGTATTATTGGGAGAGACAGTCACATAATAATTCAATCATATTAGCAACTACCTTGTTGGAAGACTCAACTCTTCCTATATTTGGGGAGAGTTAGAATGAATTATTGCTCATCCCAATACCTTTTTAGAAAAGGAAGACGTAATGGGATTTTGTTAGACCACTATTTTCTCATCAGCTCTCTCAATACAGTACTCCCTCTGTCCCGTATTAAATGTCGTTATAGCCTCCTACCAGGTGCATACAGCATGTCGTGAACTTGGATACTGCCTTGCGTCTAGATTCATGCTGCAAGAACGACATGTAAAAGGGGACAGAGGGAGTAGTTGAATTGCATAAGAGGGGACTACTGTATATGCTCATATCCTAATGTGCAAGCGCTATAGATCTATATTAGCAAAAAAATAAAAAATTTGTTATAAAATACAGAAAAAAAACTATCCAATTATATAGTTGAGTGGTCATATGGACAAAAAAAAATCAATAGTTTAGAGGTGCAGTAAACTTTTAAACATGTATTTTTTACGCTATTATCCATGTTTGATGCCACATTAACAAAACTTTCAAACATGGTTCCGATAGGGAGAAGTCCGTTTTTCAACCCTTAACTATCGAGTTTGTCCTTTTCACCCTGAACTACAAAAACCAAATAGCATACATTATTCAGCTATAAAAACCGGACATATTAACCCCTTGAGCCCAAACAACCCGATTTTCGTTGTGTGACGTGGCGTGGTTTTGCCTACGTGGCTGCCACTCTGTCTCTCTCCCCCTCCCCCTCGTTAAATTTTTTCATTTTGGTCCTTTTCTCGTAAGATATTTACATATGGATCCCTGGGCGAAAGATTTTGAAAAATGGACCCGAAGCTGGGCGCCAGCTCCCTTAGCGCCTAGCTTTAACGAGTGGGCGCCAGGAGACATGGCGCCCACCTTTGCCACGTCGGTTCCAGCGTGGCTGAAACCCTAGATCGGCCGCGGGAGCTGGGCGCCAGGTCCCCTGGCGCCCAGCTTCGAGACCTAAAGACCGCGGCCGCCCCCTCTCCTTTCTTCCTCTCCTCTCTTTCTTTCCTCACCAGAGCCGCCCAGGGCCGCCGCCGGCGCCCCCAGCGCCGCCGCCGGCCTCCTCCGCCGCCACCCTCGTCAAGGAGCAAGGTAGCCTCCCTCTCCTCTTCTTTTTTATCAATTTCTTGTTGTATTTGAAGTTGAAAATGAAACCCGAGGTTTTGAATATATGATGAGTTGAATCTTTGATTATTGAGGGGATTAAGTTAAATTAGCTGTGTAGATGGACAATGTGGATGCGTGTGACCGTTTTGCTAGCAATTTTTTCAATTTCTATGATATTTGGTGTGTTGTTTAGGAAAATAAATATGAAATCCCCTATGTTTATTGGAAATATATAGGAATTTCAAATTGAAAGTTTGATTTGAGGTTCATGCAATATTTGTGATGCAATTAAATTGTCTTTGTTGTCTTTGTTGCAATAGATGGATAAATTAGTCACATTGCGTTATGGTGGTAACGTGAGGACAAACCGTATGGGGGATTTTGAATTTGAGAAGATGGAAGTGGTTTCATTGTTTTTCAATGCTAGACCGTCGTATGGTGTGCTTGTGCGACGAATAAAGGATAATTTGCTATGGTCAGAGTCTGGTGTTGATGTTGAGGTTCAAGGAGTCATTGATGTCGGGTTGAATGGGAGAAATAACAAACGACTGATCCCAATTGTTGGTGAAGTGGATTGGAACAATTATGTAACTCTTGTGATGAATAGTGAAGTTCGAGCGTTGGATTTGATTGTGGGGAAGGTGGTGAGACAATTATCTCGAGGCTTGGTGGCTGATCTAGGTCCTTGTGAGGTTGCGGTGACGCAAGTACCGGAAGAAGATGATGTGGGAGGTGGTGGTTGTGATCATGATATGGGAGGTGGTGGTTGTGATCATGATGCTGGTGATTTTGCTGATGATATAGGAGGTGGCTTTGCTGATGATGTGGTAGGTGACATTGCGGATGAGCTCAGAGGCGATGGTGGTACGGATTATGAAAGGGAAGGCGGTTTAGATGAAAGGGGAGGTGGCTCTGATGGAGCAGGAGGTGCAGATAGTGGTAGCCCTTTGAATCGTGGCAATATCCCAGTGACTGGCGATGACGAGACTTATGAGACCGCACGTGCCCTTGATTCTGATGATGACCGTGCGGTGCCTCCTGTGTCACCACGAACTGCTCAAATAATGAGACAATTCCTTCGTGACCGTGACCCTCCCGTTCCTGATTTCTGTGATCTCAGAGATTCACACAGAGCTGTAGCTGATGGAGGGGTAGTTGAATCTGTCATTCCGATGCCGGAGTCTACCCCAATGATTCGGAAGGGGCATGTGTTTCCGAATATTGATGCACTTAAGATGTGGTTGAAGGAGTACGCTATCGTGCATAACAGGCCACACCGTGTGAAGAACTCTCAAGCCGATCGTCGGTACACCCTTCAGTGCGAGGATAGTAATTGTGCATGGAAAGTGTGTGCTATAAAGATTAAAGACTCTCCACAATTCAAGATCACTACTGTTGTTGGACCTCACACTTGTGGTTCGGCGGAGATAAATCAGAAGCATCGTCAATTGACTTCAAAGTTCATTGTCAATCGCTTGTTACCTGTTGTTAAGCTTCAACCTCAGCTGCCCATTAATGCGGTGATTGAGATTGTCATTTGAAGTGGAAATACAAAATCAAATACGGCAAGGCCTGGAGGGCTCATCAAAGGGCTTTGAGAATGATATATGGTTCTTGGGAGGAGGCCTATGAGCGATTGCCTGTGATGCTGAATGCAATGAAAGCTACCAATCCCCGTATGTACTATGAGTATGACCCCATTCCAAATGTCATGAAAAATGGCCGACAGATCTTTCAGCATGCATCCTGGTGCTTTGGTCAGTGTGTGGAGGCATTTAGGCACTGCAGGCCTGTTTTTTCTATTGACAGCACATTTTTAACAGGCAAGTATACGGGGACACTCCTTGTCGCTATCGCGATTGATGGAGACAATCACCTCCTTCCTTTGGCCTTTGGTCTAGTTGAGAAGGAGAATAAGGTTAGTTGGTCATGGATTCTATGTTTGGTTCGGATCCATGTTGTAGGTCCTGGGAGGCCTGTTTGTGTGCTGTCAGATAGACACGCCGGTATCTTGAACGCCGTGGCTAAATCGATTCCAGGGCATTCACAGGTTGTGCATCGTTGGTGTAGTCGGCATCTTGCTGACAATTTGGTGAAGAAGGATCATGTAAAAGAGAACTTTGAATTGTTTGAGGATGTTGCAAGGCAACTGACTATTAAGTCATTTGAAAAGAAACTAGAGGATTTGAAACCAAAAACGAACGCAGAAGGCAGAGATTGGCTACGAGGATTGCTGACTGACGTGGACAAATGGTCTAGGGCACATGGTGGTGGTTGGAGGTATAATTTTCAAACAAGCAACTTGGCCGAGTGTTTCAATGGTTTGCTCAAAGGCTCCAGGCAGTTGCCAGTGACCGCCATATTTGCGTTTACGTTTTACAAGTCTGTAGAATGGTTTGCCAAGCATGAAGGGCAGGCTAGAAATTTGTTGAGCAAGGGTGAAACCTTGACACCGAAATCCAAACATTATCTGGACAATGCCAAGTTAGCAGCCAACGATTTTGAATGCAGTCTATTCCATCACCAGTCCGGGACATATGAGGTTACTGAGCCAAGTGGAATAAATGAAGCTGGCGAGGCGACAGAGGGTCAGAAGCACACCGTTGTCATCTTGAGTAATACATGCACATGTGGACGGCCACAACAGTTTCATTTCCCTTGTGGGCACATGGTTGCTGCTTTCAGAGCACGTCGGGTGTCTGTAGAGTCGAAGATCCCTCATGTTTTCTCCGCCCAATGTTACTTGGACACTTGGTCTGCTCGTTGGTTTCCTTTTCGTGACGAAAGCGAGTGGCCACCATACGATGGGCCAAAGTACATAGTCGACGAGACACACAAGTGGCAGGGCAGGGGAACGCGCAAAAGAACAAGATACAAGATGCAAATGGATCGGATTCCAGGGAAAACTCGTAGGGGAAAAGGGAATCCCTTTGTAGTCGACCCCGTGGAAACACAATGTGGGAAGTGTGGTGGTCTCGGTCACAACATGAGAACTTGTGAACGACGGCAGGTTAATGTTTTGTTTTATGTCTTTGTACTTTTCGTATATTTTCCAAACTCCTTCTAACTGACATTTTTTCTATGCAGGATGGCGGCTCAGTTTCGGCTCCTGGACGAGCACTACGACCAGAAGCACCGCACGAGGCGCATCGAGGCCAACCCAGACCAGGTATGGAAAAAAACTAAGTATGCAATATATGTAATCATGTTAAATATACTGATTCCTCATGTACACCTTGCTTTCAGGCCCTTCCAATTGTGAGGAGAGGTCTGTCGCCGTTCAATCCAACAGCCCTGACTGCGCTGATCGATAGGTGGAGGCCAGAGACTCACTTTCCACCTGCCGTGCGGTGAGATGACAGTCACGTTGCAGGATACAGCTATGTTGTTGGGGTTGGGCATCAGAGGGCGGCCAGTTTGTGGATCAGCTGTCTCTGCTGGATGGAGGGCACGCGTGGAGGCGTTATTGGGCACACCACCACCCACCACCGATATGGGGGACGACGAACAGCCGAGACGTACACGGTCAGCTGGCATCCCGTTACGTTGGCTTAGAGGGACTTTCGCCGTGTGCCCAGACGATGCAGACAAGCTGACAGTCACCTACTACCGCCGGGCTTGGGTGTTGAACATGTTCGGCTCCATTCTTTTCCCGGACAGCACCGGAGATTCAGCTTCTTGGATGTACATCCACTGTCTCCAGGACTGGGACGATGCAGGTACTTAGAAATGTTTGTCTCATTTACTATTTCCGAACTATTTGCATAATATTTGTTGGTACTTCCAATTGTTGGTCTCACGGTATTATAACTTCATGCAGGCACGTACAGCTGGGGGTCAGGAGTACTTGCATTCCTTTACCGTCAGCTTTGCGAGGCGTGTCGGCGGCTTGCAAATTCCTCGAGTGTTGGTGGGTGTACTTTCCTCCTCCAGCTGTGGATATGGTCCCGGAACGAGCTGGATGCCCTAGTCCCTTCCTCTGTGAGTACTCCCTACATTGACTGGTGATTCGTGTGATTATTAAATTCAACAATGATGTGTTTCTTTTCACAGGTCATTTGGGAACCATACAACAAGGAAGAAGTCCTCGCCATGCCTTTGAACGTTATGTGCAAGCGTGACCAAGATCTTTGGAGGATGCGGTGCCCTCTGATTTGTTTCTACGCGGTGGAGATTCACCTACCACACCGCGTCAATCGAGCTGCATAAGTAAGATAAAACTGAAAACTAGGATATAAGTTGATGAAAACCCATTTCTTACGGTATTCATTGTGCAGGTTCGATCGTGTCCGGCAGAAGAAGGTGACAGATTTCCTTAACTACCACCGTGAGAGGATCGAGTGGTGGAACAGGATGGACGACAATGTCCTGCCCCCGCCGGGCCCGCATACCAATTCTAACTTCAGAGCTTACTTGGCGTGGTACCACTCTGCTACTCGGTACAGGCTCCGGACGGCTTGGACACGGGATGACTACGCGGAGATTGCCTCATCTGATGATGAGGACACAGCTTACGACTTGCGAGGACGTGCCGGAAGAGCAGTGGAGCTAGACCCCATCCTTGACAGAGTGGTATGTCAATTTTCCAGCAAATTATAGTCATGCATGATAGATATAATATGGTAAATACATTGTCATTATATTGTAATTGCAGGGAACTTCTATGAGTTCATCGGTTCGTGACATCGATGCGGTACTTCAGTCCCCTCCTGGTCACCCGGAAACTGAAGGCCGCATGAGGGCATTGCTACAGGTATACATCGTGTTTGCAATATCCTCTCCACTTGATATTTTGCAGAAGTTACGGTCCCGTTTGAGTCGAGCAGCTGCTCGTGTCGGTTGTTGGACTCGGCCTGGGGATGTCCACGTACCGTACAACTTGCAGCCGTTCGCTTCCGCGTCATCCCACAGGACATCGACAAGAAGCAGGCAAGGGGCGTCATCCTCACGTGCAACCACCTTCACCTCTCAACGTGAGGAGAACGAAGACTCGGGGGAGGAGGAGGAGGACCAGGACCAGGAGGAGGAGGAGGACCAGGACCAGGAGGAGGAGGAGGAGCAGGACTACGACGAGCTTGGCTCGTCCCAGCTTTCCGGTGCTCCACCAGCCACGCAGCCGTCACAGCGCCCTCGCCGCACTCGTCGACCTCCTCCACGCCACACGCCGGGGACCGACGCACTAGGCAAGCGTCGGTCGAAGTGACTTTCTTGTGTTTGTACTCGACTCCGTATGTGTTGGGCTTGTGACTTGTATGGAGTTTATGTGACTTTAATTTGTATGGACCCTATGTGCCTTTTATGCTGTATGAACTTTATGTGACTTTGTTTACGTGTCAATGTGAACTCTGTTTTTCTGTGTTTGTGAACTCTATTTTTCTGTTTTTGTGTGATTGTAAACTCTGTGAATGTAAACTCTGTGTTGCTGTCTGCAACCTGGGCGCCATTAGCATTGGCGCCTAGATGCATAACCTGGGCGCCATTGACTTTGGAGCCCAGCACTGGGCGCCATAACCTTTAGCGCCTATGCGCATAACCAAGGCCCCACGGTCTTTGGCGCCCAGGGTTAACAACTGAGGCGCCTATCATGGTTCTATTTTGGGCGCCAAAGGAGTTGGCGCCTAAGTTTATAACCTGGGCGCCATGGTCTTTGGCGCCCATGTTTAAGAACTGAGCCGTCTCTAAGTTGGGCGCCACAGAAGTTGGCACCTACATGCCTAAACTGGGCGCCGTGGTCTTTGGCGCCCGGGTTTTTCCACCTAGAAACTTTAAGCCCTTGTCACAACAAATTGGAATGGTAAAGGATCCCAAATATTTCGGACACATTTGTTAACCACTGCAAATACAGAACATAGAGGTACATAACTTGTTCACACATAGTTCAAACATAGCTCGCATAATCCGAATACAAAGTTACACAACTCAGAAACATGGTTCAAAAACATAGTTCACACGTAGCTCTCACATAATCCGAATACAAAGTTTGAATATATAGCTGACACATAGTGCCACATTCATTCTTCATCAGGCCTAGGTAGGTTAGCAACAAGTGACTTCATTAACTCTTCTTGAAATTTTTGTGTTGATGCATCTTCCCTTCTCTTCTTGTTGTTCTCCACCTCCCTGTTACGTGGATCCAAACTCCTAAGAATATCTTCATTTGACCTCCTCCCAACATTGTTATGGCCAGTGTTATCCTTTGTACCCATTAGATCTAGGCCATAGTCCCCTTCTTCTCGCTTCCTCAATTGTATCTTTTTTACGATGCCTGACATAGCTGTTTAACACCTCAGGATGAATTCCCTTGTTCTTTTTCAACCAAATCTGAGTGTCCACTGTTAGCTTCTCAACATAAAATTCAAACTGACACTTTCGAGTTCGCTACAAGCAAAAACATAAAGTTCGTACCTTAGACGTGTCAAAGAAATGAAGGAGTGTATGAAACATACAGAAATAGAACACAAAACTCACCAAATCATCCCCAACCATGTGACCGCAATAATCACCAATTCCAAGCTCTGATGGCACTACACCATAGTTAGCTTTGATCCCACAATAACATAGTCTATCCGGTGCGATGCACCTCTCTTTCTCCTTTTTCTTGCTACCTTCCTCATCCATAGGCCAATATGATTTCGGGCCATAATCATATTCAGAAAAAGAACATAACGGATATACACCCTGCTTTGAGAAATACAAACAAATGAAGAAACATCCATGCCAATCTATCAAGGCATCGTAACCAAAGTTTAAGTTAACTCACTTTTGTTCTGTTGCGACACTCAAACGTTGGTGTGAAAGAACAATTCTTCACGGTGCGATGAATCTGAGCAGGATCACCACAATGGCATAATGGTGGTGTTTCCAGACGTCTCGCAATGGCTTCTTTCTTCTCCTTATTAGTCATAGGTGGTGGGTTAGGAGGCGGAGGGAGCCATCGCTGAAAAGACTCGTAATTCTTCGACGAAGATGGCCGAAAGAGAAGGATGCGTTCATCCACCTTCTCAGGACCATCGATCCACTGAAAGAAGTTGTATTGCTCCCAGTCCTGCAACAAACGTAAATAAGTTACCGAATGTGTTGAGAATATTGTATCCACAAGTACGAATCTAGGATGGCAACTACTTACACGATGATCACCGCACTTGTAGTACGCTCGAGTAGCAGTGTCGGGATGCATTGATTGAGTCACCCGTGCGGGCTTACCGCACTCACATTGCGGACTAGGGAGAGCGGGAGCGACTGGGGCATCCTTGGAAGACACATCGGGATAGTTCTTTTGAGCACGATCCTTCCACTTCTTCTGACGCCACAAGTCATCCATAACTAACGTGTATAAAAACAAAAAAACATATTAGGCTCTCATTTTTCACAACTATACCTATCACTTTTGTACCTATCAATGTAGCACAAGTAGTCACACACATATTTCCCACCACATACGTTAACATTCTAGACGCTTCACTTCTCCTAAAACCACATACACTATGCATTTTTCAACAAAATTTATAGACCAAGGGTTTCATGATTTTCAATTGACAAGCAAAAAAACTAAACCAAAATGAAGGGAGGAGAGTGACCTTACCTTCCCCAACGTCGTGGTGGAGGCCAACACCGACGAGTGGACCTCCCGGAGTGGGGGATTTGGAGGGGGGCGGGAGGAGGAGGCGCTGGACGCCCCTCTGTTCTGTTTGAACATAGGATGAAGAAGAGGGCGGCTGGGGCGGCGGCCGCGCGCGGTCTTTTAAGTGTCGAAGCTGGGCGCCAGGTCACTTAGCGCCCAGGTTGCACAGGTGGGCGCCAGGGACCTGGCGCCCAGCTCCCGCGGCCGATCTAGGGTTTCAGCCACGTTGGAACCCACGTGGCAAAGGTGGGCGCCATGCCGTTAAATCTGGGGGCTAAGGGACCTG
The DNA here is from genome assembly GCA_015342445.1 of Digitaria exilis. Taxonomy (NCBI): domain Eukaryota; kingdom Viridiplantae; phylum Streptophyta; class Magnoliopsida; order Poales; family Poaceae; genus Digitaria; species Digitaria exilis. The sequence goes on from JACEFO010001965.1 coordinate 2,340,000, forward strand.
GCGTCCAGCTTCGGGTCCATTTTTCAAAATCTTTCGTCCAGAGGCCCATATGTAAATATCTTACGAGAAAAGAGCCAAAATGAAAAAATTTTACCTCCCCCTCTCTCTCTCGGCTTGAGCGTGTAGGGAACTGACCTCGTCCACCGGCGAGCTCCGACGGCCCATGGCCTCAGGCGCGGCACTTGGAGACCAAGATCCACCGGTTCCCATGCAACGCAGAACGTAGAAGCCAAGACCCAGCGATGGCATACTACCTCTGCATGAGCTGTGGGCACTCCATCGTGTGCTCCGTCGTGTGCGCCGCCCACGGCTTCAATGACGCCGAGGACCGACCGGTCGCTTGCGTCTTCTTCTAGAACAAGATCCACGGGGCTGCATGGACTCTGGCGACGGCGGGCCATGGCGCTACCGGTGGTAATGCGGCTCTGGGCTTGTCCTCCTCCTCCCACTTCTTCTTCTTCTTCCAGGATGGCTCAGTGGCGATATGGCTCGGAAGTGGCGCAGCCGGTGGTGAGTGGCTTCGGGGAGGCAGATATGGGCCTCGGGGCAGCCTCATTGGGCGGAGCAGCAGCAGCATGGAATAGGAAGAGAGGACACTGCCGACGAGATCCACTGTCGGTGAAGAGCAAAGGGAAGAGGAAGAGGAAGAGAGGACATGGGCATCTTGGTAATTTCTGTTGGGTAAGAGGGTTAAAGTGTGGATGACATGTGAAGTCGTATTGCTGTTACTTTTTTGTTAAATATACAACCTGGCAGCTACTTATGATAGGTACAATAAGAGACTAATATTGATTTTAGTTTCTTTGCTTGTTGTACCTATCATGAGCAAATTAGTTCGCGACCAGAAATAAATATCGATATCTTATTGTATCGATCATAATTGTGTTGGTTATATTCATCATTACCGATCCATATTGAATCCCATATAACCGAACAAGCCCTCGGTCCACCCCATTCCCCCTGGATTGAACTAAAACCGAATATCTTTTTAAAGAAGGAAAACATTCTGTCCTCTACAACGCATACAACCAATGTTTAACTCTATTTTCAGCTTACAAATAAAAGAGAAAGTATACGCAAACGAGAAAAATAAATCAAGAGCAAATTATATTGTTTCTTTTCATCCATTTATGACAAAAAAAAAATATCTAAGGCAACAACATCCAACGTCTTGGCAAGCGGTCTCATTCGTGTCTTCACGTTGTAACAGAGACTAAAACCAAACATGCCCTAAGTAAAGACAATACCGTTTTTCTATGCGTAAGCAAACGTGTTTTTTTTTTTTTGAGAATGTAAGCAAACGTGGTTGGTTAAAGAAATTCCTTTACTTCAAATAACTGTAAGCCAAAACATAAGATTCATAAACCGGATCAAAACCGCTTCATGGCAAAAGGAAGTTATTACACGAACATAGCTATCCCACAAACCACGGGCAGTGTTGGTAAACTACTTCGATAATAAGAGGTTTCATAGCTATTTTACCATAATGAGAGTGGATTTGAAATTTCTTTTGTTTACAAACTGCAGTACGGAAAACATATTGATCAACCTCGTGCAATGCAAGGACGAACATTTTTTTTATTACTTCCCTAGGGCTCCCATGCTTGTCACTTGTCAGTGAAATCAACGTACTGCTCACCTGGTGACCATACTTTTTTTTTTTAACTTCGTCCTGAAATTCAAACGTCCACTTAGCCAACTAATAAGTTCGAATACAACAGGAACGACAATTCACAACGATCATGTAGATCTAGGTAATAGGTTCCATTGGACGTCGGTACAGCCCAAATGCATCATAATATCCTAACAAGCGAGCATGATCAGTACTCAATAAGTCACAGCCTACAGGATCTGTAATACGAGCAGGGGAAAATATACTGCTAGAAGCTGGTTATTTCACGAAATTTTGGGGGCACTTTCCCTTCATTTGCAACGAGGTGCAAAGCATCATAAAGCAACAAAGCAGCTGTCAGGTTGACCGTATCCTACAAGATAAGGTACCGTTTAGTGTGTCAGCAACGGTAAGTTAAAAAAAACTGTAAAAAACAGTAAAAAGGTAATTTGCATGCAGGATGAACTAACCCGGGAAATCTGAGGGTTAACACAAAGCCCATCAAAATATCTACAGAAATGAGCAACATATGCACCAGACCGGTTCCTGACATGAGACAGTAAAGGAGCAGTTGTTTGCTTTGTATGGAGCAAACATGATGGAGAGCCTAGAAGTGAATTGATTATGTGACAATGACACAAACCTGGGAGGACCATCAGAAGAAGTTGACATATGGAATTGAAAACTTGGATTGAGCCATGAACGTTCCCAGCCTTCAAAAAAAAAGCTTGCACACTGATCCATGGCTAATCCAAGCTTCTGGATTACATCTGAGTGAGTTGAGATTGATTGATTGAGCACGTCATCACTAATAAGAGGATCATACACTATAACTTCATCTGTGGCTAGGTCCCACACATAACAGACCCATCGTTGATTGACAATGCCAGGGAAGAAAATCTGGTTGTCACAAATTTCACAAGTGTGAAGATGGGCTTATGAATTAGGTCAGTAACAATGCAATTAGGAAGGAAGGTACGTACACATTTACAACTGGAGATATTGTAAGAAAGATGGGTGCCAGTGAACTGATGCCGAACTGATGGAGACTGTGTAAGCTTCCTCCCAGCGAGCATAGAAGCCTGCACCAAAATTGTTTGCAGTCTAAGATATTGTCGTGAAAAGCGATAACATCAATGCAGATGGCCACTATGAGTAGCCAAATGGGTATAATTGTAATTGATTTAATGTAAAGGTTGCAAACAACAGGTGGTTAGTCTGAATCCAAAACAACAATCTATCCACATATTATGAAGTAGTTGCATACTTGTATCAATGCGTGGAAGCCAAGAAAAAACTATAAGCAGGCCGAAGGATAAAGAAAATTAGCACGGATTCATAGTACAAATGGTACATTACAAGTAATCCGAATGATTATATCAATCTGCCTGCTAGCACCAACTGTGGTGACATGTACTTACCATGAAGTCTGATTCCATGATATGACGCCAGCGATACTCACTGTGTGCAGAGTAGAGGGTATCATCCATCTGTTTGATTCTCCGAATGCAGATGTCCATAAAATCCATATCAAAATCCGCGTGTGCTGTGATTTGTTCATGTATGTCATACAAAGCAAGTTCAATGAACTTGGGTCTGAAATGCAACAGCCAAGGCCTGGGTAACGAAAAGAAACATAACATCAAGAAATTTAGGCCTAACAAAGGTCATTGACGAACTGGAAATGTCGTAAGGAATTACTGAGTAATCACAGGACGAGGTTGCAGAGTGGTCATCCAGTTGTAAAATCCCATAGCCTTGTCGACATCTTGGAGGTGGCGCTGACCCACAGTCACACGGAACGCGGTACGATGCCGCGTTCCGCGTACCGGGGTCGTCGTTCCGAATCGAGGGACGGGAACGAGCTAGATCGAGGCTCGGGACGGAGGCCGGAACTCGTCCCGGTTCTCTGGCTGCGATGTGCCTATGTCTCTGCTGCCACTACGCATGTTCTGTTGATTGGGCAAAGATTGGCCTAGCTGGGCCCTCAACGCTAGCAAGGAAGTGGGCCTAAAGCCCGTAATCGTGGTCAGTTGGTTAATGCTAAATTAGATGTACGGTTCCAAATTATCGTCCCGAAAATAGATGGTTCACGTACCATGTCTCGTACCAAACGTACCGAAGACATATACCCCCCTTTGAACCGGGAACATACAAATGATCGTTCCAAGTCCCACGTACCCGTTCCTCGTCCCGATCGAACCGGGAACTTTGTGACATAGCGCTGACCAAGTTGCCATGGTGTCAACGGTGATGGGTGATGACGAGCCTTGATCTTCACAACAGGCTCATCGGTGTCGTCGAATTCATATTTATTTGCACGAGTATGAACTGTTGCTAACGATTTGCACCTCCTTGACCACAGGTAGAATTCAGACATAACTCTATTCACAGTAGATGGAGAAGATTCCTTACTGGGTGGAGCAGGCGACCGCGACTTCATAAGAGCGTATACATCAGAAGTGTATTGCTGAGCTAGAGGAATTGTCAGCTCATGTGGAGACCCATCGTATTGCAGCACATGAATAGTATGGGCATCCAAGCTAAGTTGGCTGCCTAGAGGCAGAAATCCGTGGTTACCTGATTCAAGAGTTGTGGTATGGGGGACTTTTGTTGCATCACGTTGAGGGATATGAGAGGCAGAAGCAGTACGGTTGGATTGCTCAGAATCAAGTGTGCAACTGTGTCTCCCATCTGGATAGTGAACCTGACGAATAGGTGAGAAAGCAACATGCTTCAAGTGTGAAGCTGGACCTGAACAAACATATATGAGAAATGAACCAGGTTATAAACTGCGAGTAAATGAGTTTGCTAAAGAATATGAGCAGGCTTTGTAAGATGACATGTTTTTGCCAACAATAAAATGTACATCATCAGTCATTCAAAAATGGATAACAGTTAACAGACGTACGCATCATTGCTTCCACATCAACAGAATCATTTCCACGTTTAAGTCCTCTCACTGGGGAGCAGTATTTGAAACCATTCTGGTAGCTTTTTGCAATAATGCCAATCTCTTCCAATAGAGTGACCTCCTTCTCATCAATTAGATCAACAACCTTACGACGATGTTCCATCATTGCTAAATAAATAGGTGTGGCAGCCTAAAGCATGACAGAGAAAGGAAATGTCTGTCAGTTGTTAAATGGATATCTATGCATCAGTAAATAGTAAAGACATCGATAACAGGTGAACCTGTTCGTCTATATTGAGAGCTCCAGCCAGCTGTGCAGCAGCATCAAACAATCGTGTTGTCCTTGAAGAGTTCTTTTGAGGTGAGTCACCAAATCTAGCCCACGTGTAGCATAAATCAATACTAATCCTTGGCTGCAAAATGATTGACAAGTCTTAAGGATTATAGAATACTCCCTCCAGGTTGGTAAATGAAGTCGTTTAGGACATTGACACGGTCTCCAAAACATAACTCAAATGTTTCACTTAGGTGTGTGACATAGTAGCTAATATGCACGAATCATAGGTAGTTGCGCCATCAATCTTGTTTGTACATGCTAATAAATACTAAACAAAGGTGGTTAGACTTATTAATGGCACCTACGAGAAGATAACATGCCAATTTGGTTGCGAAGCAGGAGGAAGGGTGCAAAACATTAATTACTTTATACGTGCCCAAGATGCCTTTGAACCCAGACCATATGGTTCATGCAGAAAGACTGGCAGAGAATGCATGTGTTACAATACAAAAATGTTACAGGTGCAGCTGATAACCTTAGAAGCACCATAGACAGGATCCATCCTATCTCCAGACTTCACCCGCACGACATCAGCAGCCGCCATTGCCTTCATCCGATCAGCTGTGAAACACTGTGCCCGAGGGAAAATGGTATGTGGCATATTGAGCTCCCCAAGATCAATACTATCAAGGTACAATACCTGAAAGGAAGAAAGAAGATACAGTTCACCAAAACAGTTAACACACATAATCCTTATGACCATTACGAGGGGAAATAAACCTGCAAAAAGAAAGTGCATCCAGACAATAATGGGCTGCGTATCTTCTTCTTAATATCGTTTTTTAGCTTCATAGAAGCAACCAAAAGGCGGTATAACACATATGAGCTCCAGTCATAGGTTCCTATCTCGTTTGGGTTGCCAAGAGCAGGCCAGAACTCAATTTTAGAATAATCATGCCTCGCCGAAGGAGTAAATAACATAGCCATGACAAATACAACAAAAGCAACTTTGAAAGAGGCTTCCTCGTTTGGTTGCATTGGAGTGCTATACTGCCTATCAAGTATATCCCGGGCTGCTTTGACACATTTCGCATCCTTCCTTTGCAAACCAAGAAAGCAACGGACATAATCAACACGGCTGTCAGAACGAGCCCCATCTGTTTGGACAACTCTTTTACCAGAGGCAGGGATTCCAAAAACCATGTGCACATCCTCTCTGCAGAATGTGAAACAGCGGCAGGTATCGATGTATATGCGCTGTCTACCCTCATCAACCTTGGTCATCAGCCAGACAGCAAGTCTCCTATTAACCTGAGTGTGGAATGGAAATTTCAGCATACCACCAAAGCCTATGGACTTCACCAAATCCCTTTTCCTCTCGTCAAATCGAGCTATGACCTCATGGACAATTCTGAGACAGGACCTAGAATTGACATCAAAATGTGAAGCCGACTCATCAACAGCATCATTAGAGCGGGGATGGGCCAATAGTGGCGATTTCTCCGGAAAGCAGGGTCTGAAGTCTGCAGAAATTAAAAGATTATATTATTTATGGTAGAGACACATGACATTGGAATAAGTAAGCCTACAACGTTGTGCAAATACTTATTTCCTCTAATGATAGACTAATTAAGGGATAAAAAACAAAATGCAATCAGTGTACCATTAATCTTTCAAGTATTTGTATGCCTGGTAATGTAGTTTGCTGATATAAATTCCCCTTCCCTATTTTAATACTGATTTGAAATCTACATTATAACTACTTCATTGCTATGATTACCGATTAACTAAATGCCGTTGTTAGTGCAAATAATGGCATACATAAACTAATCTGTGTGACAGGCAGGGAATACGAATGACCATGGTTCAAACATTCGGTAGGATTGAAATAATCCATTTAGTCCATAAATAAAATGGGGGGCAAAAGGTTTTTGAAAGGTGAAGGATTGTCAAAACACATAACTGCTCGCACCATATGGTTACAAAATTCATCGTCCAGACATTTATAAAGGCAGAGACCATAAATGGGGGCATTGGCTAACGCGCAGTTCCATTCGTGGGATGGAAAAGTAAGGCGTAAAGAGTCCTAGGCTCTTAGCTGCTGGATCTACCCGTCACAACGCCAGAAGGGCATGGAATTTTAATATATCTGAGGATCATTTTCAATCGCAAAGTTTGCTGAAAGTAGGAGATAATAGGAAACAGAAACAAACCTCAATATCCATCACATGAATCTGGAGTAATCAAGATCACACCGGGGTTTTGGAAGAGGGGGGGGGGTGAGGAGGGTGGATGGCTGGCAGAAGTTGCCAAACCAACCGTTCGAAGCTTAGGGTTTCCGGAGAGGATGCAGTGATCTTCCTGGTGGTGTCTATCCAATTATGATCTACAGATAGTAACACTTGTTCATTAGACTAGGAGCAGTAAGTTTGTATATTAATTAAACTTAGTACTAAACAAGAGAAAGAAAACATCTCAGAAACTTAGTACTAAATAAGAGGAAGAAATCATCTCAGAAATGAACACGTAAACAGGAGGAAGAAAACATATGAGCTGAACTTATAAATGTTGTAGTTTCAAAAAGAACTTTGATAGACATATCTTAGTAAACACTGGCTAAATTAGTGCAAACTTGAGCTAAAGCAGCTCCCGAAATCAAGCTGAGATCATAAAGGGCCTATGCTTAATTGATAGAGCATATGTTGAAGCAAAGAATCCTGGCTGACGGCCACAAATTGGAAGTAAAATTTTGGGCAGGCTATTAATATGTACTAATTATCATGTATTTATAAGCAGTGGTTGACACCAGTTAGTAAGAATGTTAAAGGTTCACCAAACTTAAACATAAAGAAATGAAGTTGCATTGTATTCCTGTGCTACTTAAACAATAGTGTGGTACTGGTATGGCCCAGAATACAATATATCTTTCAGAGAATAAGACATTGTAACTTTATATTACTCTCAACTAAACATTTTTCCCCTTTTGCCTATAAAAACCTGACAGCATTCCCACATTCCGCATAAGAAGTGAACAACCTAAGTTCCATGGCAAATAAAGAGCCGTTCTGTTACGGGATTTCTTGATTATAAACTTTGCCCCTTCTGCAGCTTTGAGATTTCTTTATCCGACACATTTAGAGCAAAACTTCTTAAACTGCCTTTGATTCAATGAGCATGGCCCTGTGATAAGCTCATAGACATTTTTCTTCTTCCCCCTTTTTTTTGGGGCAAAAAAAAAAAAAACCCGTTACTGAGTAACCAGCAGGCTAGGAATATTGAGTTTCGAATGGCTATGCTGGAGGCAATGTAGTGGTGACTAAAATTAGATGCTAAACACAACCAATCTCGAGTATTCATCGACAACTAGGAAGCGGAGGCAATCACCAGGCCAACGGGGATTCGGCTCCTATTTGTGCGAATCTTGGTCGGGGAGATGACCTAACTAAAACTATCTGAGGCCTGGAATCACAAACAGAGAGAAGGCAAAGGGCCACTGACTTGGACACGGTGCAGTCCTCCAGCTGCTTCTAGCCACCGCCGACTCGCTCCATCGCTGCGGCGTCTCCCTCCGGTGGCGGTGTTTAGGCTGGCATTGTTGCGAGCGCGGTCAAGCGTGCAAAAGGAACCGCCGCTCCAAGTCTCCAATCCTGCAAGTCATCAATGTGGGAAGACGGAGATGGGACCGGGCAATAAATTCGAAGCTTCCTGTCGTTCCAGTGTTCGGTCCTGCGACTGTGCGCCGTAGTACTGCTACTACTGATAACCGTGTCCCCGGTTATATAACACGTCAGCTTACCACAGACTTTTCAAGCTAAACAAGCTCAACACTATTCATCCCAGAGCTTAACTACTTCTACAGTATTTTTTTGGTAAAACAAATCTGGCATCAAAATGATTCTTACGATTTCAATGCATGGCTTGATGCGCTTCTTTAATATTTTCATGACATTTTTAAGGTTCTATCATCCTAGGATATGAGCGTGTTTGGTTAGACCAGTCTCAGTGGGGGTTTTATGGACACAGTTGCCTAGACTGAAAACTAGGTAACTGTGCCACAGGAGTTTCATGGTGATGAAACTCTCCTCACATCCCATGAAACTCCCCCTCTTAATTATCCTGCCATGTCAGCAAAACTGCTAACGTGGCAGTGAATTTAATGCCCATGAAACTCCGATGAAACCCCCCCATTGAGACTGGCCTTATGATATGAGCGTGTTTGGTTTGTACTCTCTCCGTCCTAGAATTATAGTAGTTTTGGTGCTCGTTTCACGAGTTTTACTAGATTGGTAGAAAATACGCTCAACATTTAAATCTTCAAATATTTTTTTATGAAACTAGATCAAAATATCTATCTAATAATATCTATATTGTTTCATAAAATTTAATAATTATTTTTATATAATTAGCCGTAGTATTTTCTCGGGAAGTGAGAAAGACTATAATTTTGGGACGGAGGGAGTACCTATTTAGGCTGTGTTCAGATTGAGGTAAAAAAAACACGGTAGCATTTGCTGGGAAGCGTATTTTGTGAGGGAGGTGAATAGTGAAAAGTTGTTGAATAGTAAAAAGTTAGAATGAATTGTTTTCTCAGGGAATCTAAACAGGGCCTTAGATACGCAGGGGATGTTTGGAGGAAAGTTGAAAAAATACATTATAACAAACTTTATTGGGAAGGTGTTTTGTTAGGGGAGGCATGATTCTCAATGGAATGAAAATTTGAAGGAATAGTGAAAAGTTAAGCTAAACACTACCGTAGACTGTATGTATCTACGCATAGAATATATTTAAATACGTAACAAATATTTTCTTTAGAGGATAAAATGGCCTTTAATATGTAACGGAGGAAGTAACTTTTAACAATGCCGGGGACTCGGTTTCAAACCTCATGTTGCATGATAGTAGTTGCAACCCGTCGATGTCTTGCAAAATACAAGCACTTTTCGGTCGTGTGAGAGAATATATAGAACGTATATGTTTACATATGCAACTGTTTTATTTTTATAAGCTCTCGTAACTTCTATCATTTTCTATCGTCTTAACTATTTCTGTTAACAATTTAAAAAAAACTAATTCTGATAACGTTTCTGTATTGCCGTATTGCTATCCTCTTTTAGTAGGACGGTGGGGTACTAACTACTAAATGTTAGAACTTGGTTTATTTCACAATCTTTTTAGATTCTTTTTTACTTATAATTCATTTTGCACCAAGGTACTGATTCTGCTTTTAAATTTGGATTGAGATCGTCTAACTTCACCCTACTTGGCTTGAGGCTTCTGTCACACCTGGTTTTATAAAGGGAAAACCATATGCATCTCATATGTGCGTCAGAATCAAGTTTCACACATATGATAGACTCCATGAAAATAGAACACAAAGTTACCGTGGAAATAATAAAATAAATACATTACAATGATATTCTAGCAGCTGAAATCTTCAACTCTTCACCACAAGCAGTTGACTAGGGGTTGCGTACGCCTAGCAATCTTCATTGAAGTCACTGAAGAACTCCACACCTTCTTCTTCTGCTCCAATGTTTAGCAAGGGTGAGTACACTTATGGTTGGTACTCAACAAGTGGGAGAATATGCAAAGCTTTCAAGGAAAGGCTAAGAGTTAACAGCGGTCAGTATTTTAGTTGGTCAAGTTTTATTAACAAACACCTGGTTACTAAGATATAAGTATATACCAATCCAATTAATCATATAAAGAAATATACATAATCTCACATCATTCGTGCCAAAGCACTCATTCCTTAACCAGGAACCACAATTTATTTTCAACTTTAAGTTCAATTATCATGTGAGAATCCGGGCTGTTCAAAACCGCGAACACGGCTGTTATAACAATTTTATACTCTGCAGAGGTTGTACACTTTCACCACAATTCGCGTAAAAGTCCCGAAGAACTTTAGACCCAACCATGCAGTACGGGCCAGGTACGTAACCACACTTCCAAAGTGTGACTGCATAGGGACGCTACGAGGCCTTTCCAAAGAATTCCTATATGTATGTGTTTACTCCCCGTCGACCACGGTTACAACGGTAAGGCCTCTCTCGCCTTCCGATCCCCGCACTTTCCAAACCGGTAATGTCCCCAAATTCCACCACTAGCAGTGCAAATACAACATACAGTTCATCTAGTTACTTAGCCAAGACCAGAGCCATATATGGTATTGTGGTTGTACGGGAAAATCCCAGGTTGCCGCTCCATGTTCCAATTAACATAAGTGATCTTTAACATCATCATCGGAACATAGATACAAATATTAACACAAAATTATTATCTTCATGATTAGTGTGAACCATTCCCAAGTATAGCAGCTAAGCAAAGCTACCCAACATAAAGTAAAGATCCAGGTTATCAAAGGGGTGGTCAATAAAAACTAGTTATCCTTAATATAGGACCCATCAATATTAATGCAATACATAGCACAAAGTGAACTTCAATTAACATGAAAGTTGCATAGGTTCAATAGAATATGCAGAGGGAGAAATCCACTTGCCTTAAATCCTAGTAATATCTGCTAAAGCTCAATTCCTTTGTAGACTTGATCTTCAACGAATTCTTCACAGCTTGATCTTCAAACTCGGCTTGAACAGCGTCTATCGTCACACGAGCATATACAAGCAAACAAATGCACAGATAAATAAACAGTACACCAATCATGGGCAACAATATTGATCAAGCATAGAAAACAGGTTGTGGTCAGGATAAGGATCGCGAGGGCACGAGAAACGCTGAGATCGGAGCTAAGATCGAGAAGATACAACTATCGGAAGATTAGTCTTATAAAAGAAAAGCAAAGACTATATGCTACTTTTATTTTAATTAATAAAACATGTGCAATGAATATTTCAAAGAGATATTCATATTTGAATTATTTCAAGTTACACTTTTCATAAGAAAAGGCGGAGTAAAGCCTAATAAATTTTATTTATAAATATTATATATAAATTATATCAATTAAACAATTAAATTTAGAAAATAATTATATATGAGAATCTAATCGAATAACTTTATTATTCGTGTTCAACTAGTCAATTATAATTAACAAATACATTTATATTTAGATTAGTCAAGTTAACATATAATTATGAAAACTCGGGGTATAACCTATGTAGCTTTTATTCACAAAACAAATTGAATGATTATTAACCGTATTAAATTTAATTTAGGAAAACCGAGGTATATTTCTGTTTAGCTTTTAATTTGAAAGACCAATTAAATAAGTATTAATCAAATTAACATTTATTCATCAAAGACGATGTATAAACCTACTCATGTTTTATTTAGAAAACTAGATTCAATAATGAGCATTAAGCAAATTAAATATATTAATTTATAAAACAACTATATAAGCTAATTAGATTTTATTTGGAAAAGCATATGAAATAAACATTAACCCAATTAACATCTTTGTTTATGAAAAGACAAGATATAACTCTAACCATATTTTAATTATAAAAGGCTAGTTTAATGATGGTTAATCAAATTAACTTTTATTATAAAACATGAAGGTGGAACTCTAATTTGCTTTTAATTGAAAAGGCTAATTAAATTAGAATTAGGCAAATTACTATTTATTTATTTATTTTAAAACATAAAACTTGATATGAGACACTGGTGAACTAAACTTTGCGCTTTTAGAAGGTTAACGCCACAAAAACGAGGTTAAACGGAGTTAAAACGTGGAATCTATGGATAAAACAAGGTTGTAGGGCTTAACTGCGAGGAAACTAACTTAACAGGGGCTTCAACAGAAGAAATCGAGGGCTTATACATAATTACGTATGAAAAGCGAAGGGCTAACGCGTAAAAAGGGCACCTATGGACGGCGGGTTCGAATCTATGAAAGTTCAGGGGCCTAGACGTGAAGAAAAGGACCTAAGTGAAATTACTTTTGAACTGAGGTGGACTGCGGGTTTAATAGCAAGAAACATGGGGGTGTTTCTGCGAAATCATCAAAGTGGCCGGTTTGACCTACGTAGACTTGGATTGGATCTATTTGTGGCCGTTGGATCTTGATCAGACGACTCGGGTGCGATTGGGTTTGGAGTTCGCCGGAGACGACGACCGAACGGCGGTGACCGGCGGCGCTCGCGCCGGAGCTAGGCAAAACCAGGGCTAGGATCGACGGTTTCAAGTGATTCTTGGCTCTGGAGCAAGATGGAGACGCGGGGGTTCGGATTTGGCGGTTCTTTGCAGGGATTGGGCGACGGAGATGGCCGGCGACGAGCCATGGCGGCTTGGTGGCGACGGTGAGTCAGTGCGCGCGAGTAAGAGCAAGAGAGGAAGGGTAAAGGGGCTCGGCGTGTTCTTTACCCTCACGCAAAGCTTCGGGTCGGGCTCTTGGTGACGAAGGGGCGGTGACCGACGACGGCGACCCGGAGCTCGATGGCGGCGGCGCACGGGGGCTCCGCGGCTAGGGTTTGGGTGGCAGGGCGAAGGGGTTCGAGAGAGGATGGTGGCGCCTTTTATAGGGCGAGGAGGCAGCCTTGGCGTGGCACGCACGCCGAGGAGGAGATGGCGGCGCGTGCAGGGGCCGGACGGGAGCGAAGGCCGGGCTCGGCCTGGGAAAGGAAAGAAGTGGGGGATGACGGGCGGGGCCCGCTCGTCAGCGAGACGAGGAAAGGAGTTGCGGTAGAGGCAGCTGGGCCGAAGCTGGGCTGGGTCGGAAGGGAAGTTGGGCCGCGGCTCGGAGAATGGGCCGGCAGAGAATAGGAGAGGCAGGCCTATAAGGTTAAAAGAGATTTTGAAATGTTGAAACAAAAGTACTGAAATGTTGAAACTGCAGTTCTAAAATGCTATGAAATTTGAATTCAAATAAACTTGGACAAAAGTATCTTGGATAAACTTTTGTTGGAATTCAAATAAGAAACCAAATTTGAATTCAACACTCACATAAAATGCTATGAAATGCATTCAATCAAATTGTGACCTTATATTTATTTTTTTAGTTCTTATTCATAAAGAAAATAATTTAAATGGCTAGTCAAATCAATATTCCTACAAATTAAATTTTGAATTCTAAATAAATTCTAAAAACTTTTAAAAAAATGCTATTTTTAACTTGTGATGAAATTTCGGGTGTTACAGCTTCAGTCTGCAGTCACGAGTAACGACGACCAAATCTCCTGCGTTGAACCCTTCCCACGAGCTGGGCCTTGGCCCAATTGAGCACGGCCTGGTGCAAAAAGAGCGTAACTAATTCTCCTAACTTTCCTTGACACACCATAAAAAATACTTTCCTTGACACCATTCCCTTTTGGTTAACACTTTTATTTGGGGACAGTCATCAAGCATACTGCATACTTTTCATAAGTCGTGCACCACTCACAACTATCCTGCACCATTTTCTTTGTTAAAATAATAATAATATTGATAAATCTGTGAAGCAATCGCCTCACTGTCTCCACTGATTTGGGGAACAGGCCAGACAACAATGCCACCGTGCAGAATAGAGAGCACGCACCATCAGAACCTGCTTTACTATCAGATCAGTCTTGGGATGGTGCCTCCAAAAAGAACAAGAAAAATAAAAAGGACCAGTCTTGGGATGGCGTGACGAACATTTTACTGCACAAAAGGGCGCGATGAACTATTATCACAAGTTAAACCAGAGAATGTACAGCCACCTAATATCCCCATGAGTAAATCTAAAGAAAAAAAAGAGAAGAAAAAGCTAAGAATAATCTATTCTTATACCTTGCTATCAGAACGCGCTTGTCACCAGGTTGAGAATCTAAAAAAGGTTTTACAAGAACATCGCAGACGCCAAAATACACTACAGGTGATCACAACTGCTGCTTTCTTTTTTTTTTTCTATTACTTTTCCTTTACTTTTTTTTTTGCCCGGCCCCTTTGCCTCCAGTATGGTTTCAGTAAGGGTTGTTTAGCTCTGTGGGAACTGAGAACAAAGCATGGGTGTTCGAAGGGATTGGAACACCACCCCCTCGGAGAGAGACTGAGGGTCGGCTCCATGAGGCCGTTGTCATGGCATTTGAATCGAAAAATACCACGATGACGGTTATATCATCATGGAAGTGTCGCCTCACCCCACGATCAATTTTCTTGAGGTCTGAATACCTCATCTCCCTCTTCTTCGCTGCTTCCTGCATTGCGGCCTTTACTAGTCTTCGAGCAATTCCCTGGGACATAAAAGTAAGGTAGCACCATAGGAGTCAAGAAAATAGCAACTGAAACTTTTTTTGTATAAGAGCAATAAAGCAACAAAAAAAGTAATTAAGGAAGTTGTGAACTCGTGGTTGCTTTATCCTGCCCATTAAAATACTTAAAGAATACCTGTATCATTGCTTGTTTAGGAAATCGACATGGCATCAAATATACACTTTGACTCTTGTTCTAGTTAAATGGTAGCAAAAAATGTTACCATTTAATAAGTAAAAAAGTTTAGAAGTACATGGTACTGAAGCATTTTACGGCATTTCAAGGTGACAAATAAATGCTTTAACATATATTAGTGACAAGTTTTCAAGGGGTGACTGCATGCATTCAAGATGACATTTGTTTCGTTTGGCTATGTATTAACAAGCTTTGAAGCAAATCTGTAGTTTTGGGGAGGCATGGGACTCTGGGAGACATTGCATGTGTTTGGATCCCACCAGCTAAAGTTTAGTAGCTTTAGCTAGGTACAGCCAGCTAATGGGTAAATTTTAGCTGGGTAGTAGGTAAGACACTGGCTGAAATTTTAGGTGGGGATCCAAACAGGGCCAGATCATTTGTATTTCAAGTTGAATGCAGATTTGCACGAGGCACCCACCGGTCAAATACATGTCATTTTTTACATAGATTCAATCAACTTTATATTATTACTTTAGATCTGAGACATTTAAAAACAAGAGTGGATTTGCCTCAGGAAGCACTTTCATAATTTATTTGGTTTTATAGGTATATTGCACAAGGAATCTGACATCAGAGTTGCATTTTAGAGACTATTACTATCGGGAGTATCAACCAACTAAAAATCTTACAAAGCCAACAAACAGACATATCTGCTCTGGCAAGTAGATCTTCAACAGCCACCAAAGATTCAAACACAAAAATGAAAATGAAAACGGAGATGAAGATAACATCCCAGACTATCCTGGAGATGGTCTAATACAGTATGAAGTGAAGAACACAATCTTCCAGGGTCTAAGTGACATTGCAGTTTCCTTTAATTACATTTTTCTACACAAAATAATCACCAATACTGCCAACAAAAGATGTAGATCCTATAGACTTGAATGCCTCAAGAGTCAAGAACTAGAACTTAGAAAGTGCTTATTCTTGTACAACTCTCACATTCGGCAATCTAGATGTCTTCATACCATGGCCTACATCTACTACACTATCGTATAATATTGTTCAATACATCTTTAGAAACTAAGAACAGAAGCTTCTAGAAACATACAGATATTATACTCAAATTTCTTGGACAATAAGGTGCATCCATCTACCTCAACAGAAACATCAGTGAAAGCATTATAAACTATTGCAAAACATACTCTCGCAGTTTTGATCAGACAAACAAAAAAAACTAGCACTGTGCCTCCAAAGAACCAAGTTACAGAAAAATAAACATAAGATAAGAATACATACATTTCGAGGGCTACTCTGGACCATGTCAACTGCTTCCTGATTACTAAGATGCTCCCATAGTCCATCAGATGCAAAAATGATGAACTTATCAGTTGGCTGTATTTGGTGTACAGTAATTGCTGGATCAGAACTAAGAAGCGGTCTTCTGAAAGTTCCCTGAATGCGGAATTTGCTGTGCAAAGGTTCTCTATTGAACTCCGGTTTCTTCAGATATACATCTCCAATTGACCTTGTTATCTGCAGAACATAATCGTAATATATGAGGTTGCCGAAGAGAGTGTTTAACAGGCAACATTGCATGCCACTCACACACCAACATCTGTTCAATGCACAGCATTCAAAATAAGTTCACTTGCGGAGATTGCAGTAAGAAACATATTCAACACCTTCCAGTGTATTGGTCATCATCAAATAACAATATTATCATATTACTGCACCCAATTTCAAGAAAGGAAAATAGGTCTGTTCATGTCTATAGAATAGTCATAAATACATGTAAATATCTCTCTGTAAATAAAATCACATAACATCAAGTGAAAAGAACATGCAACCACAAAACTAGCTACCCACGGCATGTAAATCAAAATTTTGATGAATATACAAGGTTAAAAGAATATTTTAGGACTGTTCAAAATATTTTGATACATGATACAGAACGAATGAAAAAAAAAAACCTAGAAACTTTATCTTACACAAATTACAGTTCAAGTTCTTATACCTGGATGATACCCTTAACACGCCAAACGTTATGCTTTAGGACCACAATATGGGGATCATCAGGATGTGATGCCTGCAGCTCTCGTCTAACTTCCTCATAGGATGCATTGTGTTCTGCTGAGAGCTGCATTGCCAAAACCTCTCCAGTTCCTTTGACAAGTCTACCAAGAACAGCACGGGAATCCCCAGCATTTGCAACATACAGAGTTCCACTACAAACCACGCCAACTAGACAGCAAGAGCCAACCGCTGCTAATTGAGGTCGCAATGACCATTGGTCACTAACTACAGAAATGAACCCCTCTTCAGTAGCTCGGTAAGCCTTCTGAATCACATCCGCTGAGATGCACTTGCGCTCAGATGCAAATCCTGGAAACGAAGCTTGTCATGCAACAGCATTGATGAGAATACGTAAGCAGTCAAACAATACTATGATATAATTAAGAGACGTGACAGAAAGCACTATCCTTTTGCGACCATCAATAATTTCTAGCCATTTTTTACTTATCGCACTATTCCATGCAATTATGTGCTTCCATTCGGCTCCAACTATATCAAGATTGAATTTGCGGTAATTTGGCCCTTTGTCTAACAATAACTGTGTGCTCCCATTCTACTCCAACTATATCAAGATTGAATCGCGGTAATTTGGCCCTTTGTCTAACAATAACTGCATTTAAATTTGCGCACGCTTTTAAGTATAGCTCTACATGGAATAACATCTTTACTTGAGAGCAATCAGCATCAACTCATACACAATTATACCAACCATAGAACTTATAGCATAGCTTGATCGTTATTTTATCTAAAGTGTGAGCTTCAGCAGCAGTAGAGGCCTTACTCCTCAGGTGGTTGAAGAGATGATCATTGATGTAACGCGCCGTCTCCGGGCCACCGTGCCCATCATAGACGCCGACGAAGGTGCCTTGGAGGTCAGGGTCCGTTGCGCTCAGCGGCCCTGATTCCACCTGGCTATGGTCTTCCAGCAGGTTATTAGCTTGGACCACGGCCATGGAGAACTCGCCATCGACAACTTGCCCACCGTCCTTGTACCACAGGAGGCCGTCCTGGCGGCCAGCGGCATCCGATCCTCTGCGGGAGCGCCCGGCCGGCGATGCTGGTCCCCAGCAAGATCTCAAATAATCCATCACAGCTGATAACATCCCTTATCTCCGCCACCGCCCCATCACCCACTTCCTCACGAAAACCATTTCTTTACCATTGTCTTCTCCAATACCTTATTATTCCTGCTCCGTCGCCCCCCACAAAATCTGCAACTGGAAGAAAACAGGACGGACACCAAGATCAACAGTCAGGCATCTTAGCATCAAAATTGCATGATCGAAGAGAGGAAGACCTGACCACCAGGTCCACCATACCTTTCTTGCAGTGGGAGGAGAAGCAACAAAAAGGAATTACCTTTTCTTGGATACTTTCCTTAGTAGCTCCGCGATCTCTCGGCCAGAGGACGGGGTCTTAGATCTGGAAACCTATCGATCTCGGCCGCGGAGAAGGCAGGAAAGACTGGGATTTTCTGTACAATCGGTGGACTTCTCCCCGCAGTGGCGCTGCGGATCTAGAAACGGGGCAGGGATGGCGGCTGCAGCGGCGGCGCTTGATGCTAGCGTTAAATAGAGCAAGGGCCGTGGATGCTGAATCCGCCTTGACGGCGCGTCAACGCCGGTGGCTGCGGGGATGGCCTGGATCCGGATGGACCAAGACTGCCTGGCAATGGCGCCGGTGGCGGATCCGCCCCTTGCTGCCTGGCCGCCTTGGGCAAGTCGTAGAGGTGCGGAGCTGCAAAGCTACGTCGCTCTGCCAGCAGAGGTGCCGCCTGCGGTCTGGCCTGGATGGGCAGATGGCGATAGGATTGGGGGAAGGGGGGTGCCGCCGGCCGCTACACGGAAAAAAAAAAAGAAAGGACGCCGAAAACGAAGCTGAGCTGCGAGCGTGGTGCGAGTGCGATGCGAGCGTGCGCGTTGCTGTGTGCCTTGACATCGGGTAGGGTTTGGGCTGGATCCGGGCTGGGCAGCCCCTCAGACTGCCTGCATTTTTTCCCTCCTGTTTCTGTCTTTTATTATTTATTATAGACCTGACCTGAGCGTAATGCGGAATCAGGCCGAAGAAAAGGTCGACTTTTTTTTCCGAAGGGTGAGTTTAGTTCACCCAACTTTTAAAAAAAATATTATTTATCCAACTTTTTCTTATTCATCACATTTCTCCCACTTCCAGAACACGTTTCCAGCACGACCTACAGTGTTTTTTTTTCTCCCAATCTAAACTCACCCTAGGCCGATCGATGAATTCCATCGGGCTTGCAAAATCAGTTCTGGCCACGCCCTAGGTTTTCTATGAGCACGCCCCTAAATAATTTCAGGCTTGTGCAAACTTTTTGCCAACAAAATCGAGCCCATCTCCCTGGTATAGTTGTATTGGACACTTCCCTTCTCTTGTTGCTTGTAAGTTTTCCTCTGTTTTAATTAAGAGTTAATTGCACCCACCATACAACAACTTGTCACATGTGTGCAAATAGGTCCCCTAAGTTGTAAAATGATTAATTTAGTGCAACAACTTGATATGTAGATGCGGATTGGTCCAACAACTTGTAAAATATTCAACTTAGTGCAACAACTTGGCAAAATAGTGCATGCAGAGTCCAAATGTTACGTTGACTTATTTGGCCGCGACAAACAACAAGTACCTGGTATATTTGTATCGAAACAAAAAAATTGACCATAGTGTGGCCATTATTGACGTTACAGTTAGGATATATTTATCCAAGACACAAACATTTATTATAAGTTAAAAAATATACGCATGTTAGAAAATAAGAGATATTTTGTTTTGTCCATATAAACTTGTTTTCTTCTAATTCTGACAGACAATTTCTAAAAAACCAATATAAGCTTGATTTGTGCCTATTTTTGTGCTTTAATTTTACATAAAAAAATATCCTTTAATTTGAACTATAGTTTTTTAATAAATAAAAGCCATTGGTTAATTCACTAAGGCTATATTTATATCGTGTACATGAATAGTCAGTTATAAGTAGATTTATATGAATCATTTGGTGTTTTATTAATATTTTAAAAAGAAATAATTCCATTGTGGCAAGATTATAAAATATGGTAGTGTGAAAAATTATAATGACATTTAGGCTGTATATGCACCAATTGGCCGAGTTATTGCACTAACTTGAGCATTTCACAAGATAATGGACCAATACGCACCCACCTGCCAAGTTATCGGACTAGCATTTTACAACTTGTTGGACCACCTGCACCCACCTGACAAGTTGTTATACGGTGGGTGCAATTTACTCTTTAATTAATTGGTTGTAAAATTGTAATGTGTTTTCTGACAGACACCCTAATGGTTGTAGTTTATTTAAGTAAGAAGTCCATTGTCCCCCTATATTTGCTTGAAGTCTAAAATACATCCTTCATATGCGAAACGTATAAATAACCCCCTCAATATCTGCAAACTGGATACACAGCGTTGTAAGTCAATTGGTCACGCACGCTGCTCTTCTCCGCCATCACCATTCGTCGCCGCTTGTCGGCCCCGACGCTGAGAAGAGGGAAGGCACACATGCACATGGCATGGGGAGGAAAGACAGGGCGCGACGCCGACATAGGGACCTCAACGAGGGGAGGAAGATGGGTTGGGGTTCGCCGACGACGCGAGCATGAGACTGGACTCAGTGGTCGTAGGCTCTCTGCGGTGTGAACGTCGGTGTAGTGGGCGTGCCGACAGTGCGAGCATTGGGCCGACTAGGGCAATGGGCTCGCCGGCGGGCGGGAGCACATGGCTATGGTCCTTCTCTGCTAGTGCTGAGGTGTTGCTGACCTGACAGAGAGAGAAAGGATGACGGGGAAGAGGACATTAAAGCAAAGCGGCGCGATGGGTCGACGTGGATGCAGCGGGGCTCAACACCAAGGTGGTCTAGGCAAAGGGGTATTTTATCCGGTTTGCAGAGATCGAGGGGGTTATTTAGATGGTTTTGTAGATCGATGTTGTATTTTAAATTTTATCTAGAGATGAGGGGGATAATCTAGACTTCTTCCTTTCTTTAAGAAAAATCAACGAGCTCTAAGCTCAGCCCTAGTGCACAATTTTCCATTCCTAGAAAATCATATACATGTTTTGTAAGATTTTAGTTTATATAGCTTCTAGTCTTTATTAAGATCTGCAGTGTCATAGTAGGTGGTTCTTAAACTCTTGCATCCATAATCCATCTTTTCCCCTCACTGCACCATTCTAGCTGTCCGCGCGCGTTAACGCATCTGCTGATGCCACCGGTGTTACTAAAGTCAAAATGTTTCTTTTTTTTTTAATAAACTGAAGTCAAAATGTTTCGTGAGTCATACATAGCATGTGTCCACGTGTACTACTACTGCAGCAACTGAGAAGTGTCTTCCCTTTCCCCGAGAGAAAAGAAATGTTGCGCCAAGTGCAAGTCGTCATTAGATGGAACGTTATTAAGCTTTTAACCGCCCATCGAATGGAACGTTGCTCGGTCATGTGTTCTAATTAATCAATCTCGGATACCAGGCATCATCCCTCATCAATTCTTGCCCGTAGCCGTCTGGCAATAATACCATTCCCCTAACCCTTATATGTGCAGGTTGCAAGCAGTGTGTTTATATCTACGTAGGAGTACAACCCACCATCCTTAACTAATTAAAACCACCGCACCTAACGCGGCCACTTCACTGAGAATTTCTTTACTCTCGTCCGATGGATGAGCAATTGAGCAGGAGTACACTGCGCGCCCGTGGCGTGTCATCTTTCCGGAAAACCCACGAGACCGGACGGTGTGCCTTTGGCCGCCGAAATAATATAGATTGCAAAGTGAATTATTCACTGTAGTTAAAGTTCTGATAAACGTGTTTCGTGAGTACGAGGAATAGTATTAATAAGAAAAAGTTGGAATGAATAGTGTTTAGTTTGTAATCTGAACAGGGTCTTAATACTATTCATTTTAATTTTTCACTATTCAACTATTCCTCTCCCTCACAGACTATGTTTATCAGAATTTAGTTGCAGTGTTTTTCTACACCTATAGTGTTTTTTACCCTAATCTAAATTTCTCCTATTCACATAGCCGTAGTATTTTTTCTAGCCGTGTTTTTTCCCGATCCAAAGTTCCAAACACAGCCGAGATCGAGCTGCCCATCCAGCTCGTGGTGGCGTCGCGCGCTGCTTCTTCCAAACTTCCGATGGGCCGCTGCTTCCCAGCCTGCGGCCGCGCGCTCGTGCGTTTTATTTCTCGCCTGCCTTGTCGATGCTGCTTGCCTGCTTCGGCTGACCTGTGCCTTCGCTGGTCTCCACGGCGCCTTCTCTGATCCAGATCCGACGCGTCACGCGTGTGCGTCCACGGCATTTTTTTTTTTTGACTACGTACTTGGCATGTTACTCGTCTGCATGCTGCGTTGCGCGTGTGGCTGGCTGGCAAACAAAACATTGCGAGCTTTTTTCTGTACGTACGTGCAATGCATGCGCCCGGGCCTGCTGGTCAACTGCTCAAAGATTATTCTGCCCCATGACCTAAGGGCCATACATGTCTGCTAGTTTTCTCCTTATCTTCAGGGATCGAGTGGACAAACCTCGGCATGCTAGTTTTGACACCTGCCGTACGTCCGTGTGGGATGTATGATGATGACTGATTGACTGTGGCATAAATATATACTGGCCGGCATGGCCTGGGCTGGGCATGGATGGGAAAAGTGTGTGGTTTCTGATGATAGTTCATATTGCCCAGAATACGTTTCTCAAAGCTACAGCATTTTTCTAGATTTATAGTGTTTTTTTCTTAATCTAAACTCATCCAAAATAAACCAGCAGGGCTACGCGCCCCTTCCCGGAGCAGGGGCAGCCGCCAGATATTGCCCTCTCTTCAATTGCCGGTCTGAAACTAAAAAAAAAAAATAGTTTGGTTCGTTGATCATCATCAGTTAACAAGCTAACCGAACTGTCATTTTGACATTCGCTCGGTCTTCCACGTGCGTCTGGCGTCTCCTACGCAAGTCCGATAGATGAATTGGCAGCACTAAGGTCGTTGAAAATGCTTATCGATAGCAGGCGATGAACTGATGACGATACTTATGTGTGTGCATCTGATAACTTATCTGCTGACTATGCCTCTAGATATGTTGGCAGTTTGTTGTTGCTGGCACGTAACTGACGATGCACACGCACGGTGATGGATTGTATCCACCTTCTTGAAGGCCCGGCGCTAGATTTTCTTGCCTTGAAGATAATATATATAGCAAACGCACGCCGCCGGCCGCCCGGGCTGCAGGGGAGGAAGTCAAGTCAATCCATATATACATATAGCCTGCCCATGAAAGCAACACTACCGGCCGATAAGGTCAACTGCTGATAGCTCATAACCAGCTGGATACATATATCTATACATATGGAGCACATATCAAATAAATGGCGTACGCAGTAGTAATGTGGTATATAGTTACATAAAAAAAAAAGTAATGTGGTATATATCTGAGTCGTCGCTGCCGTGGAAATCTATAGCTACAAAATTACTTACATGTCCGTCCGTATTGTCATTTTAATTTTTTTTACATCTACTCTCATAGTGTCATTTTAATTGAGTGCGCCCAGCGCATGCATGATAGAGGTCAATGCATGCCCAGTGACGAATCACCACCAAATAAAAGTTTCATGCAGCGCGCCATGCGCACGGCCGGGGTGGGGACCGTGTCCGATCTCAGGAACTTTCCTAGAAGCATTCGCTGTTCGCCATGTCCCGGCGATCTCAGGAATTCTGAGTTGAAAAACTAGCGATTCCAGATCATATATACGTAGATAAATGCTACTAGATGGACTGCTCGCTTCGCACAATTGTTTGTTTAATGGAGACGACATGAATGCACGCGTACATGCTATCCAAGACCGGAAAAAAAAAATACATATCCACATACATGCGTGCGTGGCGTGGCCATTGCTGGCTCCCGCCAGCTGGGCATATGCCTTGACCTCTAGCATGCCATGCATGGAGCGCTATGGGCCGGGGCTGGAGCGCTGGCCATTGTGTCGTCGTGCGTGCGGCCGACGGATATGGCGGGGCCAACGTTGCAATGGCGGCGGGTGATCCGTCTGAATCCTCTGGCGTTCTGTCTGATCGGCCCAGCTGATTGTGCAGATAGTGAGGCGATTTGGTAGCTGAACGACTAAGCACGCGCTAGTGGGCAGCGTACGAAGTATATCTGAGTCGTCGCCGCCGGATCGCTGGGGCGGACATGATCGATGGGCACACGAGGGAGGCGACTCCTGTATTCTCAGCCAGTAACAAGGAAATGTTAGATACATCCTACAATTTCAGAGAAGGTTTACAAGTTCGTGATCAATGGTGGACCATGGAGGGCACAAGGAGATGCACCGAGTGCTGCGTCATATGAATGTGCTTTCTCACTAAGTGGTAGTATAACGGAGGACATAGGTCCAGATAGACAAAATAAAAGGCAAGGGGTTACTTAGTATACCAACTCCATAAGCTAAAGTTAATACTGATCTTCGCGATCCATGACATAAACAAATACATAGCAATAACATAATAATTTGCAGGGCTACCCAATAAATACCAAGTCCAGAATTTCCCAAGTGCTGCGGCATAATAATGGCAGGCAGGCAACAGAAGCTGACCCTGATTTAGTACTGCAAAGGAAGTGAGAACATCACTACCCCAAAAAATTGGAAATCTAAAACCATACTATCTCTATCTCCTTAGGCTTTGTCTTCTCCTTCAACAAGCGCCTCATTTTACGGAATTCTCTGATATCATCACTTTTTGAGAGTCTGATCAGAAGCCTCTCAAGGTCTTTGGTCAGAGCAGACACCAGTTTCAGCTCAGTTGTAGGTTTCTTTTCCGTAGACCCCAGATTGGTATTCCCCATGTGTCTCAACTGTGGAAGCTGCAAAAAAAATTCAAGTTCTTCAAAACTCTTCTTAAAAGTGTGTGTACACACTGTGGGTATGGTATGCACGAGCTTACCTTCCATTGATCCATGGTGAGAGCAACCAAATTAGGAGCACACCGAAGGAAATAAGCTAATGGGCCATAAAAGTCGGTGACCCGCCGTTCTCCAATATACAAGCTCTGCAATTTGCAAAATGATAGGCCTTCAAGAGCAGAATTTCCTATTACATCCTTTACATGCAACAATCAGCATAATGTTAGGTATAATTTGAGTTGCAAAGTAGCATTGCAGTGAAGAGAAGACATATTTTCACCTGGAGAAACAAATTAAATCCAAATAGCTCAAGATGATGGCCATTGCAAAGTGCTGCGGCAAGATCATATCCATTCTGAGCAAGGTGCTTAACTCCTCCATCATAAAGGTACACCCATGCACTCACCAGAAACGGCATTGCATCAAGATGAACTTTCCTAGAAACAGTTAACCTCAGGGAACAAACGTTTGGAGCAGAAACATGAATCTCCTCATAATAGCAGTGAGTAATGGACAGAATCTTCAGGGTTTCAGATAACATCTTGAATGAACCAAGTGAGCACCGGGACAAACTCAAGTCTTCAAGAGCTGGACAGCCAATGTTGATATTCTCTGCCAGGTATGGATCCACAAACTCCACCAAGTTTAGGTGCATCTTCTTCAGGGACGGGAGACAGATCGACCTGGGCGCAATGTAGTTCCTGACTACGGCGGCTGAAAGGTTGAACTCCTCAAGGGTTGCACAGCCGAAGACACATTCAGGAAGCTGGAAGTCAGATGCGCACCTGAGATTTATTTCCAGCACACAGAGGCCACGGGTCACTGCATGGCGTAGCCATCTGTACTCGTAGTCGCAGTTTCCATAGGTGTAGCTATGGAGGCAGAAAGTGCGCAGCGGCACGGCCCCGTCACGTAGGAGCAGCAACAAGTTCCCGAACTTCTCAGAGACATTGTCACCAGACCTCAGGGTTATGGATGGAGTGGTTGCCCACAGGTACCGCCACCGCCGTGACAGGGTGCTAAGTTTGGTGACGGCCTGCCGGGAGTCCAGGAAGCGCAGGATGTGGTGCAGGAGGTCATCAGGCAGCTTGCTCAGCCGGTCACACTCGCCTATACTCCCTGGGCTCTGATCTGAAGTCAGGCGCCGCGCCATGTCACACCACGCTGTCACCTGCTGCCCTGCAGAACAGAATAAGCATTGTGTCAAACACCTTGCGAGCATACCGCATATGACGAATAGAAATTGACCCTAAAAGCTACTGGCGGGTGTCGAATTTTCTAACGGATTGAGAAGCTGTGTTGGGTGAGAAAATTGAGCGGCCACATCATCATCGACCAGATAAATGTACGCACAATACAAAGTTACAAACAATACATCCATATCCATGTATTGGCGGGATGAAGGAGCGACCACTTGTCGATTTCATTTGTCTCCTACGTGCCCCGCCCGCAGGCACCGCCGCCTCGCCTCCCGGTGTGCCCTTTCCCTCCGGCTTACATAACCGGCGGAGAGGAAATCAGTCCAACCACCGCCGACGCCCCCCCCCCCCCCCACCCCGTGTGAACACTGCGCCGGATCAAGCTAGCTACCAATCGCCGAATAGAATTGGCCAAGGGACATGGGTTTGCGACTTTGCGTACCGTGAGGGCGGTCTCGCCGGTGCCCCGCGCCGCGCGGCCGCTCCTCGTCGGCTGGTGGCTCTGCTGTTTGCTGGTTCGAAGCGGCGGCGTGGGGACGTGGAGTCGTGGAGATTGGAGAAAACGGCGGTGTGGCCGTGTGGGGCGTGGAGGCGTGTTGGGGTTGGGGGGGGGGGGGGGGGGGGAAGGGTAAAGACGAGAAAACGGCAGCACGTGGGCTCGATCTCATACAGTGGGTATGGCCCAGGCCAACAAGCCCGTAACTGTCGTGAAGATTTATTCAAAATTTTCTATACTTAACATTTTTTGTTTCCAAATTTGTTGGCTCAGCATTTTAGTTTTTTAACCTTTTTTATGTGAGATGTTTTTTTAAAACTTTTTATGTGGGATGTTGATCCAGCTACTTGTACAAAATGTTGAATCAACATTTAATCGACTGAATTATTTACAGGTTTGTTGAATCAATTTTTTTAGTGATTCCAAATTTTACATTTAAAGGAAAATACGTATTTTAAGTGGTGACCCGTGAAAAGAGCCTTGTTAAGAAATTAATTATGTAGTTATAAATTAAATTCACTAATCGCAGTAGGTGTCTATGGAAGAACATGCAGCACGAATGCATGATACCTTCCATTGATGCCAAAGCAAGAGCGACCAGATTTGGAGCACGCTGGCTGAGAAAAATAAAAGCGAGCGTTTATTAAGCTTTTATCAATCGGTGACCAGTGTAGAGGCTGTTTAAATTTTACTGCTGCATCACATCCTTACCAAATTGATAAACGAGAGGCCTTCAACTCCCTGTGGGAGCTGGGAGCTGAGCAGCAGGAGATGGCGCCGTGCACGAGCAGAGCAGCAGGAGATGGTGCTGTGCACGTTCAACAATGAGACCTCAAAGAAGCCTAGTTTTGTTTTTTCCCCCACAGATTTGCCTAAAACGTAGCCACAGGTTTCATAACAAAACCTCAAACAAAATTCGAGCATGACAGACATCTCAGTTCCAGCGAACCCAGACCCACATCCGTCCAGAAATACTCAGCAAACTACGAAACGATTTCACAAATACTCAGCAAACTACGAAACGATTTCACAGTGACAACATTCCACACGCATCAAATATCCTCTCTTTTTAACGAAAGAATCCACACGCATCAAAATATCCTCTTTTCATGAAATAACTGCCAGCTTATGCTGCCATAGCCCAGAGAACTGTAAACAGACTCGAACGAAGGTTATAAGAATTGGCGTGCATCGTCATGTATAAAGATTAACAAACATATCCTAATCTCGTCCGCCCAGTGGAGCAACAGAGATATCTGGATGTCCCAAGTGACGGAGGATACAAAATTCTGCCGTCTGAGAGCCTCTTGCTCTTGTTATTCAACCGCCAAAAGGAAAACGACTACTGTAGTTTATTAACAGGAAAGATGACCCAGTATGTAAAAAAGCATCAGCCTTTGTTTAGCTTCAGGCAGCCTTGTTCTTGCAGTAGTTTTCCAGCCACTCCATGGTCACACTCTTCGGCCTCTCCAGTGGTAGGCCAAGGGCACGATCCCAGATGAGCTATACCACGGTTAATTTAACAGAATTAGCAGAGAGTGTAATACCTGAGCAAATAATCTAAGAGTGGAAGGTACAAAGGCAAACCTGAGATCCTATCCCCATGCTCCTTGAGACACCAAACAAGACAGTGTAATACCTGCACAATTAAAACAGAAGTGTTTGGACATGAATAATCATCCAAAACTAGATTTGCTATGCCATAAGTTAGGATTTAATTGACATCAAAATGCCATGGATAGACATACCGCGCTTCAGATAATCCAAAGTGGTTCAGCAGAACTCCACTGTGAGCATCAACATTCGGCCATGGGTTCTTTACCTGAGAATACATTGGCAAAGGATGGTGTTCATGACGAGACGAGTATGTTGAAACAAGAGTGGAGATCATGATCGATCTGGTACCACATTACCTTGCCCAGCTCAGTGAGGATTGGAGGCACGACTTCATACAACTTGGAAACCTGAAACATGACATCACATTTAAGATAGTTGAACCCAAGAACATAAAATCAATCAGGTGAAGGGTCTTGACTGACCAATTGGAAAAGTGGATCCTCAGGCAAATGCTTCAGGGCAAACTCCCTTTGACATGAATACCTTGGGTCTGTCTTACGCAGAACTCCATGACCAAAGCCAGGAACAACCTATGATCGAATGTAACGAATCATTAGGATTTGCATTTAAATCGTCTCATAGCATTTGCATAAAGAGACCAAGACAACGCTATTAGACCTACTGTACACCATTTCAAATCTCATCAAAATTAGTGAAGCAGCGTTTGAGCATGATAGCAAAAACTCTAGACCTGATTAAATCAATTTAACACAGAGATGCTCTACCTTTCCACTCTTTAATGTCTTCCAGACATAATCTTTGAGCTGATCTGTTGTAACACCACTCCCAGTTTCCTCAATTACAGATTTGATCCATAGAAGCACTTCCTGCAATATATTGTAAGTTTATACACATTATAAAATCATGTATATCAAAACAGAGTGACGGGACACATGTCTATCTTCATTCAGAGAATGAGGTGCGTTATACATTAGGGCCAATTTAAGTGACCCAGTGAAATAGTACAATGAGCATGCGGGACCACACAGAGGTCATTTGTTGAGAGAAACCTTTTGGCAGTCACGACTCACGAGTAAAAAAAGCACAAAGTAAGATAACATTGCAGTGCGTATCCCAGAGTGTCAAACTGAGCATACCTGATTAGCCAGACCATGGAGTGGCCCAGCTAAACCATTCAGAGCTGCTGCGAAAGAAAGGTAGGGATCTGACAGTGCACTTCCAACCTGCAATTGGATGCGTAGCATGAGCAGAGGATCAAGAGTTCACACCCCATTGCTATGGAGAAGGACAAAAACGACAGTATCAAGGCATAATAAGCAATTAAAGTGGACAGTGTCTAACAGCAACAATTATGTCCACATGTACGCATCATGAACTTCTCTTATCCAAGCTAGTCTATCAAATTGCTCCATGGCAAAGTAAACAGTCTGCTACAATACTTTGCAATTTCTACAATGATCCCTAAGGGCTTGTTTGGAAAATGGTGGATTGAAGTGGAACAGATGATTTCTCCTCCAAACCCTCAGATTCCACTTCAATCCACTAGTTTCCCAACAAGGCCCAAATATACCACAGTGACCAGTTTCACATAATGATCACAGCCAGAGAACAAATATTACCAGATGACCAGTATGTGCGCTGACATTCCCGCCTTCATGATCGCTGCAAGAACCAGGTCACGGTATGAGGGGAAAAATCGAAATAAGTTCCTCAGAAACGTAACACAAATAAATACAGGGAGAATGGAAAATCACGTGTGAATTGTTATGTAGAGACGCATCAACTCCAGCATTTTGGGATCGTCAAAACCAAGCATGTGCGAAAAATTCGCAGCATAATCCAGAGCGTTATCAGCTTCTATTGATTTTCCATCCTTGAAAATCCTTCAAAGTTCAAGTGGAACAAAATGAATGATCCAAAAATCTAAATTTGCTCACAACTTCAGAAAATAATCAGTCATTGATGTCATCTCCAGTAAGTGAATAGAAAGCCGAAGCATTAATGAACAAAAGCTACCTTCGGTAAACATACGAAGCCACTGGCGGAAGCCGAGCAATCAAATTTAAGACATCTTCATAAGTAGGCTCCCAGAACCTATGCATATAACAATTGTAAACACAATGAAAATAAACTGTTGAACAAATAAGCAATTGGAATGATGGATAACAGTATAAATCACAGGCTTACTTTGCTTTTGACAATCCTTTGTCATAAGCTTTTTGAAATTCACTCTCAACCTGAAATAGAGTAAAAACAGGAAAAAGTCAAACTATAATGGCTTAAAGTTATTCCAATCACCGACATAACAGTGAAAATTAATTTAAATATTACTTGCACCAGTTCTAAAAGTAGAGCTGCAAATCACAAGACTTGCAGAAGGAAAAAAGAAACAGCATGCCAGACATGGAAAGACTTACCTGAAGAGCCATTACTCCAGTGGTAAACTGTGTCATAGGATGTGCAGTTACAGGGAGAGCATCTATCGCCTTATAGACATGAGCTGAAACCATATCAATTATCAGCTGTTAGAGAGGCAAAGTGGTAAGATAGAGCACATAAACTTCATATGATCATACTAGCAGAGAAATCACTCTCTATTAATCTGTGACTACCTTTGAATCCCAGAACAGTTAGACATTAGCGTCAATCCATTCAGATAGGTTCAAGGAACTCAGACCATACTTCCGACTTTCAAGGGAAATAAACAATTACATAAATAGTTGCCAGCATTGTGATCAAAGTACCTGGGACACTTGAACGGGCCAGCAATTCCTTTGATAGGGAATTA
The DNA here is from genome assembly GCA_015342445.1 of Digitaria exilis. Lineage (NCBI taxonomy): Eukaryota > Viridiplantae > Streptophyta > Magnoliopsida > Poales > Poaceae > Digitaria > Digitaria exilis. The sequence continues at coordinate 2,371,155 of JACEFO010001965.1, forward strand.
ACTTGCTCTTTGGTTGGAACCTGAAACAAGCAGAAACAAAAAGGTTTAAAACTGACAGAAATAGGCTGATGATTGGGGAAAACTGTAATAGATTACAGGAATAACAATACAGAGATAGAAGGGAACTTGTCCCATTATGAATAAAAAAATGAAATAATTTCCTAGTCTAGGAGGAACACTTTTGGTACATAAACTATTATGAAGTGATTTATAGGCAGGGTTATACCTTTCCTGTCAAAAGAAGCCAAAGGAGACCCTCAGGCAAAGGTTCACCGCCCTCAACTGCCGTCGGCAGCACTTTCTGGCACTCTGGAATTGAGAGGCCCCTAAAACGAATGCCCTGGATAGAAAAGAAGCGGTCATTAAGTCATGAGTGATGTGACTCTTTGCATCATTTCGAAGTTTAAATATGTTGACCTCAAAAATAGATTATATCCAACAACAACAATGGGGAGTGATGTGCATTCAGCCATTCAGATTTGGTGAAATCGAAATTAACCCCAATACCATCATAAAAATAAGGAATGCAGTCATCAGACTAAAAGAAGCTACCTTTAAAAATTCTGGTAAACCTGTGCAAAGTAAACTCTTAGAAAATTAATTCCATGTGCATCTTCTATAGATCATTGGGCGATACTTAATTCTGGAACTTTGTTCACATTTTGACATATAGAATGGACATGAACTAATAGTATACTGCAAAACATAGCGTCATGAAGTGGAAAGAGAGACTACCTCCTCAGGGTCAAGTAGTGATGTTTCCCAAAGCATTCCAATCATCCCTCTCATTCCACCAAGGACCTGCAAGAACATTATTCAGGAATTTCACATAACAAGCTAGTATACATTCTACAAAAGAACCAGAGGTATCCATAGACATTTGATAGTGATATATCCATACCATGTCCACATTTATGTTTCCAAGCTGGACCTTTCCATGCTCTGACTTGAGCTTCTTTAAGCGATCCTGCAACAATTTAGCAAAGTAAGTGCTGGGTTCTACTAAACATCTGAGAACAGCAAGCGAGACGAACATGCATTCATGTTTCAGAAAGACAAGTTGTTCACAGAAATCTGATGCCAAGTGGGTTCTCTTAAACCTATTCTAGATTTTCTGATCACAGCTAGGTGCAAATATAAAGCCGCACAAAGAATAATTGCATCTGACAGAAGGGGGAATAGAATCGATGCGTAATACATGCTACTTTCAGAGAAGAAATAGCTTTCATGTTCCACCACACGCTTGACAACATGTATTAGACACGGAATTAAGCAAAATCTCACACAAAGCTACATGAACTAAAGAAAAAGGGGTTGACATTAACACTTTTGGCTAAAAGGATATAAGATAAGGCATCAGATACCCATGAACTTTTTGGTTTTACAAGATTTATTACAGATTAAAATGTTCAGTAGCACACCTGTTGTTCGGGAATCAGTTCCTGCAACTGGGACCTAAGATCCTGCATTTGCATACACAATCAGCATTATGTCCAGAGTATACACAATTTTATCTCAAGGTACAACATGAACACGAATTCTCTTACGAGATCGGAAGCGCTCTGCATCTGCAGCCATCTCACACCACCCAGCGTGGTGGCCTCGTTGGCCTGGCAGCAACAACACAGGAAACAAAAATAATCTCAGCCGGAAGCTCCGAAAGGCGGCGAATCGGTACGGGAAGACGAACGCGCCACAGGTAAGCGGACTACTCACCATGCGGGATCGCAGCCTCGAGACAGCGGTGAGGCCCCGGAAGAACGCCATGGCCGGAGCGCTCGGCTACCGCACCTGCGCAGACACAGCAAACCAGACAGACGATCTCGTCAAGCCACGGCAGTCGAATTGAACCGAACCCCCAAGTCCCCAACAGAAAAAGAAAAAAAAAACCTAGCGCAAACAAACCGAAAATTGCTGCTCCGCCGCGCGACGAAGCAAACAAATCCGCAACAGAGCAGGGGGGGGGGGGTGATTGGGGGATGGAAGATGGATTTGGATTTGAGGGCTCGCGGCGGAGAGGAGGTTCGAGCGACTAAAAACAAAACAAATCCACCAAGTAGGCTTGCTTACCAAGTAATGAGGAGATTAACAGGGGGGGAGGACGGGGCCGCGTGTTCCGCGGCGAGGAAGGCGGCGAGCCGAGAAGTTGGGGGAAGAATGGGGGTGGTCGTCGGGCTCGGTTGGTGGGGGCCGAGCAGAATATATACCGGGGCTTCGTGCAGGGTTAACCAAACCGTCGGGAACCGGTTCGGTTTGATCGGTTCCCGACCAAACCGCTCCGGACCGGTAGCGGTTCGGAGCGGTTTGAACCGGGCAAAATTCAAAATTTTTGAATTTAAATTTAAAAATGGAAAAATGTCGTAAAAATTCCTAAAAATACTTCAAGGTGTGTGTAATCTATTGGTGTAAAAAGTTTTCAAATATTTGCTCATTTGATATTTTTTTGGCAAATACAAGTTAAATCAAAAAAGAAAAAGAAAAAAAGTGGTTAAACCGGCCGGCTAACCGGTCAAACGTCCGGCTAACCTGTCAAACCGACCGGCTAACCGCTCCAACCGCTGGATATGTGAATTTGAATTCAAAATTTGAATTTGTTCGGTTTCCACCGGTTACCGGTCTAACCAGTCCGGCTAGCCGCTACCCTTGGCCGGCGGTTCGGACGTCCGGTTCGAAATAAAAAACCCTGGCTTCGTGTGATTAGGGGGAAATGAACATCTACCCCTTCAAAAAAATTTATATGGACTTTAAAAAAAAACATGAAGTGAATTATTTAGTTTATTATTATATAGAATTTTAGAAAATTGAAGTTAATTAGAAAAAACAGAAGGGGCATATCCAAATAAGTTTATCAATATAGTAATTGTTGAGGTTTTTTCCTCACAAGGGAGCTTGATTTTTCGATGGGAAAAATTATGCTAAAATGATGTATCGTTTCATAGGGGCACAAATTTTGCTGTTTTTTTATTACATTTTTATACATCAAGACGTTTGGGGGATTTCTCTAAGACAAACAACGAAAGGCAATTTCAACAAGCTCGAAAGGGGAGAATGAAGAATGCAAAGTACGATTTGTGGTCTTCAACTCTTCATAGTCCATGCACAATGGAGCTGTCCCCTTCACTAGACTTTAATTAATGTATGAATATATGATGCTCTAGATGGATGGAATGGAGCTAGGAGCTTTGAGTTCGAGGAGACTTTTAGATGGACCTATTTAGAAATATGTGAAATGAAGAATGGTACGTACTACACGACTACGGCGGAGTATAAGGCAAATATTTGTGATGCAACGCGTGCCTCTTCCATATGGCCTCTCCAACGAAGAAATAGACATGTCATCTGTTCTTAACTCTCATGAGATAGTTGGTTGCGAATTGCGATGCATGATAGTGATTGTTTAAAGAAGGCTGGCTGAATAATCTATTGGTCAATGATTCGAAATTGGTAAGCTAAGGCCTTGTTTAGATCGCCAACCTTTGCCAACTCATTTTGCCAACTTATCACATTGAATGTTTGGACACTAATTAGGAGTGTCAAACATAGGTGTAAAAAAAAACTAATTACATACATAGACTCCACATCGTGAGACGAATCTATTAAGCCTAATTAATTCGTTATTAGACATTGTCATGCTACAGTAACCCATCATTAAAAATGCGCTAATGACGGCACATATTAGGCTTAATAGATTCATCTTGTGATGTAGGGTCCATCTGTGTAATTAGTTTTATCATTAGTCTATATTTAGTGCTTCTAATTAGTGTCAAAATGATGGATGTGACATTTTGCCAACTTTTACCAACTTTACATCCCATCTAAACAAGCCCTAAATCTCGCTGTGCCACTCTGCCACCTAAAAAGCGAGACGGTATCACACCTTTCATTTAAAAGAGAATAGAAAAGCAAGGTCATTCCGTTTTTTTAAATAATGACAATTCAACATTTTGACTTGGATATTTTTTTCTAGCAGATCATACTGTTTCTTCAAAACGGAACGGCGTCCTGGTGACCTCGTGTTGTCGTGCGGGTGGCCGTTAAATCTCTCCACCTGCCCGTTAGGATTCTGAACGGAACGGGGAGGTCAAGTCTTGCTACCCAAGAAGAACACGAAAGCACCGGACCGGGGCAAGAGCCGCCAGCTCAGAGAACACAGGTGGGCCTGCGCACCATTTGGACTGAGAAGCGAACTACTCAATGGCCCATCGTTCTGCTAAAAAAAAAAATCCGCGGCCCATCTGTCTATTTCTTTCAAGCCTTCCATCTCCTAGCCTTGAAAAAAAAAAAAAACCTAGCCTCGACCTCTCCCCGTCTCCACCGCTGCCACTCTTCTTCGTTCTTCCGAACGTGAGCACGTCCCGTCATCCCGTGGCCGTTGTTCAGAGGTCACTCACGAAGCCACGAGACCCAACGCTCCACGCCGCCGCAGCTTGCGAACCCTAACCAAGCTCGCGGCGAGGAGAGCATCCATGGAAGGCGGCCGCAAGAGGGGCACGGGCGACGGTGCCAACGGGGCCTCCGCCGGCGGGAAGCGCGCTCGAGGTGAGTCGGGCGGAGCCCGCCCTCGCTCTGGTCCCAAACCTTCTTCCTCTCGGGACGTGCGCCTCGGGGATTGGTTAGGTTTTGTGCCTCGAGGGTTTCTTGGGCTTCGAGCTCTTTGCTACGCCTAGGGTTTCGGGGAATCGGGGGAAGCTGCGCGGTGTGCTGATCTGGTGGGACATGGGGTTACTGTTTGGTGTTTATTCAAATTAGCGCGTGGTCTTTTCATATGCTGGCAATTTTGCATTCTTCGGGTGGAGGCACGGGGTTTATTTGTTGCATTTTGGCCAAGCATAATTTCATTAGGGTACTGGTCACTGGTGTACTGTTTGAGTGACCGGGATTTAATTTCTGGCATTATTGGCTTGGTGTGTCCTCTACCCACTCAATAATTTGGCAACAGCTTGGAAAGAATCTCTGGTAGTGGATACTAGATACAAGCTGAAGTCAGTCCACTTGTTGTACTTTTAATTTGCTGATGTAGACAAGCCCTCATTAATGTTTATTCTTGTATGCCTAGATTAGTAAATCAAACAACATATTAACTTGGCTAGCATAATAAATTTTATGCAACAAAATCGGAGTCATTTCAAACCGGTGTAGCAAGCAAATCGAAGCCATGCACCAAATTTTTCAGGTTATAATCCAACTTAAAATGAACTCCACCTGGTAACGTTTGTTCTGCATAGCTGCTTATTTCAATTAAAATTTACTTGATTTCATTGAGAGGATCTCTTATGGCTAATAGAACAGTTAAGAAATATTGTGATACAGGTTCTCCTAATCCAGCTTAAGAACACTACTGGAGTAAAACTGGAATGCACATGGAACAACAGTATATCTAACATGTTTCAGATGAACAATCGATTGCTGTGATGATGCAGCGCCATCTGCCAAATTGAGAAGAAGTTAAAGCACATGACTTTGGAACTGCAATTGAAATCCCATGTCGAAATTGTGCAACCTATATCTTTCACACTTAAAACAATCATCCTAAATTCCTAATATTTGATATCTACAGGGGCAATTTTACTACCTCATGATTTGAAATTGTGCTTACATCTGTAGCCCTTCTAATAGATGCTCACTGCTATATTATGATGTTTAAACTTCTTATCATTACCATGATGTCAGGATCTAGAACACATGGTACTAAGCCCAACATTTGAAATGTTGCTAACTCTGTACGTTTTTTCCCCACAACATGGCAGATGAACTTTTTCTATTATAATGTTACTAAGTCATGTTAGATTTTCTTCATATTATTCTGATATTGGTCCATACCAATATGTTGTATTTTGGTTAATGCTCATTTAAAATGTTACTACTTTTTTCCCCTTCTGCTGCTATCATCAATTTACTTACCCAGATAACATTGTCATCTCGTGCAGTACTTCTGGTTGCCCCTTTGGCGAGGGCTGTCATTTTCTCCATTGCTTCCCTGGTGGCTACCAGGCAGTTTCAAAGATGACCAACCTTGGTGGCCCAGCAGTTGCACCTCCCCCTGGAAGAATGATGATGGGTTCACCACCTACACCGACCGTGAAGACTCGGCTGTGCAACAAGTACAACACTGCAGAAGGATGCAAATGGGGGGATAAATGCCACTTTGCACATGGTGAAAGGGAGATTGGCAAGCCTATGTTGATGGACAGCTCTATGCACTCCCCCATGGGACCAAGACCTACTGGTTACTTTGCCCCTCCTCCTATGGCCAGCCCTGGAATGGCCACTCCAGCAAGCTTTGGGGCTTCTGCCACAGCCAAGATCAGTGTTGATGCATCCCTTGCTGGTGGCATCATCGGGAGGGGTGGAGTTAACACAAAGCAGATATCTCGAGTCACTGGGGAAAAGCTGGCCATCCGAGACCATGAATCAGACACCAGCTTGAAAAACATCGAGCTTGAGGGCACCTTTGACCAGATCAAGAATGCTAGTGCTATGGTCAGGGAGCTGATTGTCAACATCAGTGGCAGTGCCCCACCACTGGCAAAGAACCCAGCTAGAGGACCTCACCATGGAGGCACAGGAAGCAACTTCAAGACCAAGATGTGTGAGAAGTTCGCAAAAGGATCGTGCACTTTTGGTGACAGATGCCACTTCGCCCATGGTGAAAATGAGCTGCGCAAGCCTGCTGCTGCTGGAGATCCTTGTGCCTTACTTCGTATGTAGGTTCTGTTTTTCTTCTTGATGATGATGGTTCTGTCATGATTATGTTTAGGAGCTTGGTTCAATACCCTTTCTACCTTCCTAGTGTTAGTGCTGCTAATTTGGCTGTATCTCTGCCCAGAGTTTTCATGATGGTAGGTTCCAATTGTTAAACATAAGCGTTGCTATTATTTCCTGTTGGTAGTTTGATGTTTTGCACTGTTGCTGCTCAGTCATTTGCGCGGTGGTACCATCTCTCGCTGTCTCACATTACCCCAATTAACAATCAAATTTGAATCATCAGTCTCTGATACATCTTGTACGAGCATCAAAGCGTCATGTCAGTCTGATCTACAAGGACCACTCTGTAGTTGTAAGATGTAAAAAGAAGCACAAACAATTGATATTTAGTTACATCCCTACTTCTCAGAGAAGCACGAGCTGCGCTACGACAGAATGGCACTACAGACTACAGACCTACAAACCTGTTAAAGATAAGCTACTCGGACGATACGTATTTGTACATACAAAATAGGCAGGCTGCCTACTTAATCTGCTCATACCACGGTCAGTCCTGACCTCTAAAAAGGCGCCTGCGCTTGGATGTTTGGTTCTCGGGTGTTTCATCAACTACCTGTTCGTCTTGCAAGACCAAGCCTCGGTTCCGAGTGAGTTTTCTGATGGGTGTTCTTTGCGCACGTGCCTCCAGGTTTGGCTGATCATTCTCTTCAGGGCAGGGAGCGCTCTGGGAAGTTCTGTGTGGCAGCAGTTCTTCCCCCTCTACAACTTCTTTCATAAGCTGTAATGGATGAAGTGATGAGATAACGTTATTACTTGAAAACATATGTAAATAAGACTACATACACTATCACCACACCATGAATGTCTTAGTTTGATCCTATTAATTTCTAATTTATTCAATTGCTTGCAAAGGCAGCATCCTTATACTATATGGACACATATGTCAAAGTGCAGCTTATATGGATGTAACATTTCCAATTAAGACAGGACACCTCTAAATCAGTAATGCAGAAGGGAGAGTGATTCGATATGTTATGTTAAGCTGATCCTTCAATTGAATCCAATCTCAGTGAAGCTATGGCATGATCAAGAAAAATTTAGGTAAAATGCATATAAGTTTGCTGATAAAGAAAAATGGAATGATCAGAAACTATACCTTCCAATCTCTGAAATCAAATCTAAAAACAAAATGGCTGAAGGAGACCTCTCCTGAAGCTATGGCACTAGCAGCAGGGGCATTTCTTGGGCCTGTTTGAAGCAAGAAAAAAACATTTTAGAAAAATATGCAGTAGAATACACAGAATATAACCTAAGCACAAAAAGACTTGTGAACAAAGTACTTACGTACTATATGATGTCCATTATCATCTATTTTTATTTCCACCCTACCATCTTTCACTAAGAATGACAGTGCAAAAATATTTTCCACTGTCTGGGCAAATGAAAGCCTGTTCAAAACAAGGTTTTCCAGCCTTGCACTCTTCTTCCGCCTCAAGATATCAAATATAACTAACACATTCCTGTCAGTGTCTGTCTTTACTTCCTCTGAAGAATCAGCAAGCTGCAATTTTAAGAACACCATATGGTCGGAAGTTAGCTGTGGAACACTCAGCAAATCTTGTGACCATATAGATGGCAACAGAGTTATAAGATAAAAATAGAAGTCCATCTGGCATTTCAGAAATTTAAATGCATGTGAAGTAAAACTGAGAGAACATGAATGATGCTCTTACAGATGATTATGAAAAATGTCATGATTTTAAATATGCAATGAACTTAGAATTAGATGCACATGCTAGAATGCACTGAATCAAAGAGAAAAGGAAGGCATACAGGACACCATGACCTTTACTGTATGAATGCATGATTTACATCATGAAAAGCATGAGGCTACCTCTTCAGGACAAGTATTTTCTGTTGGTCGTGCAGTCCGTTTTCTACTAACAGCCGCAATCTTTCGCTGTTTTACTTCTGTATTCATGGGTCCAAGCCTGAAAATATTAAGGGCATGTCATCCAATTTGACGTGGGGGTATGATATGTTGACAACTAATAAAAGAAGATGAGGTTACATTGTAGAACATCCAGGCACAGGTCTGTAGGCATGTGAAACAGAAAGCCCAAGATCACCCCAGCGCAACGAGGGAGCCTCATCATCAGGGCTCCCTTGCTGCCCAAATTTTTTCAGCAAAGCTGTCACAAAATCAGAAGGGGTGATGCCTTCACTTGATTGGGACCTCACTGAAGTTACCAAAGTGCTTGCAATGTCAAACAGAGCTTCTGCATCTGCTATTTGCTCCCTAGGTTTTTGCACTGCAGTGTGGAAGGACATTTTAGTTCGAAGATAGATTAATTTCTGTATAATCAACCAGTAAAGCATAGCAAAATACAGCATTTGGTCTCACAAGTCACAACATAGTCACAAAAGTTCCCGGAACGATGGAACAGGAACGTGGAACGCGGGACGTGGTACGCTACTTAAAAGCGATTTTAACACTACGGGAACAAAAATGGACCTGTGTTCCCGGGACGGGAACGACGTTCCCGGGATGAGGAACCGTTCCCCGTTCCCTGTGACTCACAATAAATGGCAATGGCATACAACAGTGAACTCTAATACACTTCGTGGCAAGCAAATGAAGCACCCAATTTTGCCACAAAATGCAATGATGCAAGGAATAAACCTAAGTGTTAAGCAAGAAAATATATGATACGATGGACAAACAACTAACACAAACTCAAGAATAGTATACTATGCATATGAGTCCATGTTACATGTATTTCAGAAATTTATACACTCAACTATTAATGGCAACATTAAAATAAGTTTCTGTCAAAATAGACTTATGCCCAGGCTACATACCTAAGAGAGGCATCAAAGTCTATAATCACATTTATGTATTTTATATTTTTATTTTTAGTAAACTGCTTGCCACTATTACTGTGTCCTGATGTTCATTAAACACTTTGCAACAAATTGTGAACAAGTAGACTGAAATATAAATAGGAACGACGGGAGACCATCAAGACAACAAAGTGAAAGATGAGTTCTGAACCTCCAGACATTTCAAATTCAGCACGAATGTCAATAGCAATTCATGATTGGGGAACAAGCTTTTGAAGCTCTAGAGTGAAAATTATATGCAAGCTGCCATAACTTGGTCCCAAGTAAACTATTTTATCAAAGCTTTCAGATTGAGTGGGGGCACTATTGAACACAGAATGCAAGCACACAGCTTGCAAGGTAGCTGTAAGTGAACCTATTCTCGACTGACAAAATTTAAGTTCAACGAGTGCAGCTCCCTTCAGCTGAGTCATTTTATACCCCACTTATGTGCTCTAAAATCAGATACCAATGTGTCCTAAACCTGCTACAAGCAGCCCAACAAGCAAGTATACAGTAACAAATAATCTTAGCGCACCATTGAAATGGTATCTCAACCAATCAAAAAAACTTGTTCTTCTGGAATATATATAAAGAAAAAGAAAGAAATGCAGTCCGTTCGCAAAGCAACCGGGAGAAGATCCTTACCAAGCTCGTGCAAGCACTCCACCTGCGAGATGATGGCCGTGAACTTGTCCGAATCCGCCCTGGCCATCTCATCCCGCTCATCTGCGCGCGCACAAAGGCCCCTCAAAAGTCAAAATCACACCTCGACCCGATCCCGAAATGGAACCAAACCCGCGCGAGCCCGGGCCGACAGGGACAGAGCGAGAGAGAGGAAGGGAGGCCGCCTACCGCTGATGAGGTTCTTGACAGCTTGGTACCGCGACCGCAGCATCCGCCGCTCCGCCGGACCCTGCCGCTCGCCGCTGCTCTCCCCCTCCTCCCCCGCCATCTGCGGCTCCCAAAGTCCCAACCAACCTCCAAAACCCTAGGCCCCGAGTCCCAGCTCTCACCGCAGGCGGCTACGAGCGATCGGATGTGGGTAGGGAAGGGAGAGGGGGGCGCGAATCGGAGCGCGCGCGGGCGGGATGCGCGAATTTTTTTCCCGGAGGCAGCCGAACAGAGGAGAGGAAGGGGGGAGGCGGCGGGGATTTGAAATCTTCCCGTGGAAGGCAGCGGTTCGACCTGAGCTACCATTTCAGATTTCACCGCCCTGCTCGGATTTTTTTTTTCAATCTCGTGTGGGGACGGGGGTGGTGGGACCCATCTGTCAGTGAATGCGCTGGGACGGTGGATGCGGGCGCCTCGCGTGTCCCTGCTTTGGGCCACGTTGTCAGTGACTGGGGCGTTGGGTGAAGCCGTGAAGGCGTGGAGAGCGTGCGCGTGTGCCAGCGTGCTCTGCTGGTGGGACCGGGATGTCAGTGGGGGTGGATTTTGGACCGTCCGTTTGTTTTCAGTTGGACCGTCTGGCGCCCATGTTTTCCCGCTTGCGCGGTCGAGGTTCGAGAATTTCGCGTTCGGGTTTGGGGGTATTTTGGGGGCGTTCGAGAGTGTGAGTGCTAGGGTGTGTTTGGTTGAGAGAATGGGGTAGGATGGAACCATTCTATTCTAATTTTGACAATGTTTGGTTTGAGAGCAGGTAGGATGGACTAATCCCAGGTTAACGAATATTCTCTCAGATTCGGGACGAGGCCGTTCCTAAAAAATCACCGGACGACGAGTTCATCCCACGCGGACTCCGTCTGTTCCCGTCTTCTTCCCCGCGCTCTCGCCGTGCGTCGCCCTCTGCTCCCGCCGGCGTTCGATTCCGCTCCCTCCCCGGCACCGCAGACCTCCGGCAGCAGAGATCCCACACACATGAGTCTTGTCTTGCTTTCTCTGCCTCGCCAAATACACCGTGCGAACCGGCGGCGGACCCGGCCGCTGCATTCGCCCCGTCTCTGCGCGCCCCTCTCCGGCCTCAGCGACCTATGCGGCGGCGTAAGCTGGTCGACCTCCTCGCAACGAACCTCGTGGCCCCCGCGCTCCTCAGTCCCGGGCAGCTTAGACAGTCTGACGAGTGAACTCAGCACTCCAGTCCAGATTAAGCTCGTCCTGGGCAACTCCGCCGCCATGACAACATCGACATGGAATTCATGGACAACCAGAGCAGCAAGCCCATGGGAGCATGAGCTGCGCGTGGCATGGGCGACGGAGCAGGAGCATGAGCTGCGCGTGGCATGGGCGACGGAGCAGGAGCACGAGCTACGACGGGGTGGGTGCTGGTGGAGCAGAGCTGGGTGTGTGGATGGCAGGTCATCGTGGAGGCAGACAAAGGGAGAAGATAAGGTTTGGCTGACGTGCGGGACCCATTTTGACGGTGTTAACTGAACGTTAACTTTTATGTCCATGTCCCACCAACCAAACAAAGAATAGAACAATTCCATTCTTCCAACCAAACATAAGAATGGAACCATTCTATCCCTAAAACTGGGATGGAGCCGTTTCGTCCCACGTCGCTCTCTAACCAAACACACCCTAACATTTCGCTTTGAATGGCATCATACAATGAAGATTACAGCCTCGAGAGTAATGAATCTCTCATTTACCACAATTTTCTGAGCACCTATCACTGAAAGATAACACTTTTTTTAAAAAAAATCGCTGACATACTCCCCGTCCAGCTTGATGGACCAGAGAGAACCGAAAGATAGAAAAAGGAAGAAATGCAAGAAAAGTCTGGCTGGCTCGATAGGATCAGGCAGGCGCGACAAATTGTTGTTCATTGTGAGGTTCCAGCTAGATTTTATTATCCCAACGACAAAATGTTGTTCATTGTAAAAAGGGAAGAAATGGTCAAACGCACGGACTAAGAGTACAACAGCATACAAAATTACAAATGGCAAGTTAATAGCGCCAGTGCAACAACCTAGCCATAAGTTTTAGTTTTTTCTTATGAGGCTAGGAGCTTAGTGCTTGAGGCGGGATCAATTGTAGTGAGCTCAACTCACTTTCGCACTGAGTGGGAGCTTCGAACTGCATCGGCCTCGGCCTGCTTCTTAGCAGCTTCCATCCTAGATAAGTCCCCAGAAGAATGACAATTAAAATGGTGCCACCAATGATCACTGCTTTTAGAATCACATGATGATGTGGATGACCGTCCTTATGATCGATACTGTCAGAAGCGCAGATGCCTGATGTAGTGCAATCTGATAAGCTGTGCATGCCAATCTGATTACCAGAGAAGTTGGCAAATGTGAGGCCAAATATGTTGCAGATACCACAAGGGCTGGAACCACTGAAATCATTCTTTGAGAGATCAAGATAGTTCAAATAAGAGAGCTTGGACAGTGCCGATGGCAAGCTTCCAGTGAGGCTATTGTTGTGGATATCAAGAGTAGCCAGTTGCCTGAAATTTGAGATAGACCCATCTAGGCTCCCTGACAAACCGTTGCTGCTTGCATCGAAGAAGACAAGTGAGCTCAAAGATTCTTCATACCCAGGACAAGATAATGGGATTTCACCAGAGAGGTTGTTGTCACTGACATCCAGGCGGTTCAGGCTCATGATGCATAGTAAAGATTGGGGTAGACTAGACATAAATGCATTACTGGACAAGTTTAGAACTGCAATGTTGGGAAGCATGCGGCCTATCTCAGCAGGAATATTGCCATTTAGGTGGTTATTAGATAGAGAAAGGCCTTGCAGGGTGAGCAGTGGCGCAGACCAAGGAAGCATAGACCCATCTAATGCATTGAAAGAGAGATCGACAGTTCTAATATTCTTCAGCTCACCAAGCTCTGTTGGAATAGATCCATTCAGCAAGTTACCTTGCAGGTGAAGCTCCTGTAGAATAACACAATTCTTGATCGCTGGTGGGATACCACCAGTCAACCTGTTATATGACAGATCAAGTAAACCATGATGCTGAACATACTCTGAGTCAGGATGACCAGGGTTCGTGAATCCCCCACATATCTCATCAGGAATAGAACCAGAGAGCTGGTTGTGAGACAAAACCAAGCCAGTGAGCGACGTCAATTGCAATATTGATCTTGGGATGGGTCCGATCAGATTATTAGAGCTCAGGTTTAGCATGACAAGGTTTGTGCAGTTGAAGAGCTCTTGTGGGATGCTCCCAGATAGTCTATTCCCATCAAGCGTCAGTACTGTCAAATTCTCTAGAGTGCCGATTGCCTGTGGGATAGATCCTTCCAAAAAGTTACCGCCCAACCGCAACATCTGCACACTGTGGAGCTTACCAATGCTCTCAGGGATATGACCACTAAGCTTATTATTGTTGAGATTCATCTCCAAAACAGTTGACGACTCCAACAACTTAACCGGCAGCACCCCTGTGAAATAGTTATAGGACAATTCCAGTGTTCGGAGTGGCAGATCAGCCAAATATTCAGGTATCCTACCGGTGAAATGGTTGCCTTGCAAATCCAGATGGACCAGATTCTTGCAACCCTTGAATGTCTCCTCAATACTCCCAGTCAGATCATTAGAATGCAAGTCAAGCGTCTGCAGCAGTTTGGCTTCACATATTGTTGGAAGTATGGAACCACTGAACTTGTTGTTTGCCAGGTTTACATGTTGAACATGTTCCCACTTTTGAATCAAATCATTTATATAACCTGACAGATTGTTGTCTTCCACTTCAAAATGGCGAACATCTTCTAAACCTCCAAATTCTACAGGCATACTACCAGTGAATGCATTAAAGGACAGGCGTAAAAGAGTAATCTTCTTGCAGTTACCAAGTTCCTTTGGTATGCTCCCTATAAGCTTTGCACCGTTTGCCATCAGAAAGGTTAGATTGCCCAGGTCACCAATAGATGATGGGAGTTCCGAATTGAAGCTGTTGCCTGATATATCAAGTTCTGATAAACTTCGGAGGTCACCAATTGACCAAGGTATGGTGCCTGATAAGTTGCATTCACTAAGAAAGAGTTGTTTTAGTTGCTTCATGTTACCGATCTCTTTTGGAATCCCTCCCATGAAATAGTTGAACCGCAACACCAATCGCTTCAGATTTTTCAGATGAGTCATCTCATTAGGTATTTGCCCAACAAAACTATTTGAAGAAAAATCAAGTGTTTCCAGATTCAGCAACTTGCTTATTCCTGAAAATATTGATCCAGTGAGCTTGTTCTTGCTTGCATCAAGGTAGAAGAGCTGAGTCAGGTTGCCAAAAGCTTCTGGTATCGATCCATCGAATCTGTTATGGTGAAAGCCCAGGACCTCTAGGTTCCTCAGACTGCCCAGCTCCGGAGGAAGTTCTCCAGAGATATTGTTCTTGGATATCAATAGCTTAGTGAGGTTCTGAAGCTGCGCAATTGCAGGGCTCAATTGTCCAGAAAAGTTGTTTCTTTCTAGCACCATTTCTTTCAGCATCTTCAAATCATATAACGAGAAAGGCAAGGGCCCAGTAAGCTGGTTATTGCTCAATTCCAAATATTGAAGATTCTGCAGATTTCCAAAGGTTTCTGGAATATTGCCAGATAAATCACACCTGCTTAAGTTGAGCATACGAAGTGAACGGAATGCCGTGATGCATGGCGGAAAAGGGACATGGAGTGGCACAGACGACAGGTCTATGGCCACAACAGTTTTTCTCTCACAAGTTATACCCGTCCAGTTGCATGGATGGATTTCTGAATTAAACCAGTTCTGAAGGATGCCTTCTGATCCAGTGACGGCGTCCCTCAGGGCATGTAAATTGTTTATATCGGATTCAACGAGAGCAGAGCTAGCGATGAAGCAGACAAATAGGATCGTCAAGAAGCTGATTCCATCCTGCAAAAAGGAAAGGCAACGTTGAAATAAGAGTTATAAATGTGACAGGTAACAGAGTTCTAAACAATACCAACACCTTCAACCAGCAAAGAACACATGTAAAATCCTAAAAGAAGGAATGTAAAATGAGGCTGATTGCACGTAATAAGGTAAATCCTTGTTCTGGTTTGTAAATTGTTATGCTTGTTCTGGTTTGTAAATTGTTTGCACTACTTACTTTTCAGTTCTTTTTACTGAGAAAGTCCTAACCGGCTCGTGCTTATGTTTGTTTTATACTAATTGTGATTTTAAGGAAAGGAGCTTCGCTGAATTGGTGTAGACATAGTGACATACTAAATCACAGGAAGGCAACCAGATGTCTACTACGCTGTAAATTACAGAATGAGACCATCTGCAACTTCACCAGAAGAAGTCTCCTTGACTAATTAACTGGAAAATTCGTCTTGTACCCGCCTAAGCTAGCAATGCAATCGACTCACCCAGAACCCCGTTCCACCCCCAATGTCACCTCGACACCGCCCAAATGACCTACGGTGGCAGGGAGGCCGCGATGCAGCAAGATGAAGTTGTCGCTGAGTGCAAAGAAGACAATGTAGTGGATTGCACAGAGCAAGGAAGCTATTGCGGCCGCCGCCGGCGGACGGAGCGATGCGACGGCGGCGGCCAGCAAGCGGCGGCGGCTAGGGTTTCAATGTTCCATGTTAACGGGCAAGGCCGGAAGGGAGTGATTTCTGGATTTCGGGTCTGTCTAAGTGACAGCGTAGCAAGTGAACGACCCTGATTTCATCCAGGTTGGCACAGGTGACTCATAACCAAGGGACGAAGGGCAAGCAACAAGGGAGGTTGCAACTTGCAAGGCCGTTAAGATTCATGATTCATCTCGATATACTTTTCAACTGACACTAACAAGTATAACAATATATACAGTTCAAGAAAGAAAAAAAAACAAGTATAACAATATAATGTATATATACTACATGGAAAATATGTATAATGTATGATATACCTGTGCATCACCATGAAAAAAATGCACAACCACAAGCAAAAGGAAACCACTTGAAAAAAAAAGAAAAGAAACATCTACTTTACAACCCTTCACAAAAACAAATGGAATAGTCAAACAATTTAACAAAGGGTTTTAGTTCCGGTACCTTTGGAGCCATGATTGTTTGGCCCTAAGCAAAATAGTGACTCCAAAGACTATTGAGCGATTAAAGCTTTAGTAATCCACCAGAAATAGATCCTAAAATGGTACAAATAAGAAACAAGAGAGTTAGCATTTAAGAGTGCTATAGCATAGGAACGAGATGCAAAGGTAATCAAAACTTGACAATTGAATCATATTAAAAGAGGCAATAATATCACCAAGAGATAACTTGTTACAGCACAGATAAACAAAAACCATCTTGTATGATACGAAGATTGAACTTGAGCATAAAAAATATAACATTTTTTCCCAAAAAAGGGCATGATTGTAAGGTAGGAAAGGGCCTCGTGGATTTCGCGTAGGAATGAATTGTAACAAAAAAGGGCAACAACATGAAAATAGTCTAAATTGTGAACTATGTTAAGATTCCAACATCTAAGCTGACATCTCAAATCACTACTCCCTTTGTCCCAGAAAGGATGCAACTATGGGTTGTGTGCCAACTAAAGTGGTTCACGTTTGACCCAAGTTTATAGGAAATTATGACTCGAAATAAATTTATTATGAAAATACATTTTGTGGCTAATCGAATGATGTTTATTTCGTATCATAAATATTAATACTTTTTAATTTATAATTGATCAAAGTTAAGCTAGAAACACATGGTACTGTGCCAGAATTGCATTCATTTTGGAATGGAGGGAGTAGTAACTAACATTTAACGATCAAGGCTCTACAAATATACCATCTCAAAAGTGGCAATAAGCACAACCTAAAGATAACTTGTCGCAACATGGATGAATGAAAAAAATGTCTTCTATGAAACGAGGGAGAACTAGGACCAACAAAAAATAAAGTTTTTTTTTAGAGAAAAATGGAAATATAATAAAGGGCACATGTTTGAAAAGGGCTTTGTGAAGTTCATGTATGAGTAACTTCAAGGAGAAATGGAACATTGTGAAATTCCTCTAATGGATCCAATAGCGATCGAGATGCCACTAGCAGGAGCACACTTGTCTCTAATTCTCTATCCACTAGCGACTATAGGCAGCTATGGCCTGATCCCTTTCTCCTTTCGTCCCAATTGTCTTCTTTAGCTACAAACATGTTGGCCTCACTACCGTACGGCTCTTCTCGTTTGCCACAATCACGTCCCCCTTCACGAACAAGTTCTTGTCCCACCCCACCGCCAACACCACCCATATGATGTCCTCCACCACTAGGTCGGCATCAACATTGACATTTAGGCCTGGTTTACATCGTTAACTTCCGCCAACTTATTTTGCCAACTTGTCATATCGAATGTTTGGACACTAATTAGGAGTATTAAACATAGGTGTAAAAAAAACAATTACATAGATGGACTCCACATCATGAGACAAATCTATTAAGCCTAATTAATTCGTCATTAGACTATGTCATGCTACAGTAACCCGTCATTAAAAATATGCTAATGACGACACATATTAGGCTTCATAGATTTGTCTTGTAATGTAGGGTCCATATGTGTAACTAGTTTTATAATTAGTCTATATTTAGTACTCCTAATCAGTGTCAAATGGATGGATGTGACATTTCGCCAACTTTACACCCCATCTAAACAAGCCCTACCATCACCATCAACCTTGCCACAAAAGTCACTGACCGCCCCTCTAAACCCACCAACGATTGGATCCCCGAACTCAGGAGACCAATCCATATTCCCTATCCCAAATCAACTCCAGGCCCATCGCCATCGGCCTTGGCCTACACTACCTAATATATAATGATTCCTTCTACACTCACTTGAGCACGAGCCGCACCACCATTTGGTCTAATGTATCATATACGAAACATTCCAACGAGCACACTATCCATGTACATGGGCTGGTTCTACAAAGAATGGACTACACACAACAAGTGAACATCATAGGAACAATCACTATGTTTGAATGAAATGTAGCACAAATCAAATCTACAAGGACAGACTATTCGCAACAAGCGAACATCGCGGGCATAATGACAGTGTATATAAGAAAGGTAGTGCAGTCTGGATCTACATCAGACTTCACACAATAGGTGAACAATGCATGCATAATTTCTATGTATACGAGAAAGGTAGCACATATTGTATCTATATCGGACTATGCACAACAAGTCAGAAACACAGGCACAATCGCTATGTATATAAGAAAGATAACGCATATTGGATTTATATCGGACTACACACAACAAGCGAAGAACAGCGCATTCATAATCACTACAGATACAAGAAAGATAGGACCAACTGGATCTACATCGGAGTACGCACAACACACAAAAAATATAGCACAATGCTATGTATTCTGGTACACACGAATTGGATCTACATCAGACTACACACAACATAGGCACGATCGCTATGTATCCAAGAAAGGTAGCACGGACTGGATCTACATCGGACTACGCACAACAAGCGAACAACACAGGCACAATCACCACATATAAAAGAAAGGCATCACGGATTGGATCTACATCAGACTACGCACAACAAGTGAACAACACAGGCACAATTACTATGTATACAAGAAAGGTAGCATGAACTGCATCTACATCTACATCTACATCTACATCAGACCATGCACAACAATCAAACAACACAGGCACAATCGAAAGGTAGCATGGACTGGATCTACATCCGACTACACATAGCAAGCAAACAACACAGTGGAAATCACTATGTATGCAAGATAGGTAGAGCACTGGAGTACCTCGAAGCGGAGTGAGTAGCGGGTCGTCGACGTTTAGGCTCGCTTTCTAGGCGAGCTTTTGTCTCTCGCGACAACAAACAACGACCGTGAGGAGAGGTGAGCGCGTAGGAATAGAGAAACGAGTGCCTAAATTCCTGTCTGGGTGGGTATTTATCAGCAGCCTTTGTGCTTGTTCTTGTGTGGTGTCACGCCATTCACCTGCTTTGCTGCTAAGTAACTTCCTCCTAATTGTCACGGGAATAAACCATCTATATTTTAGCAGGATATTCATTTCACTCCATCTTATAGCAATAAACAACTCCTATTTCATGGAATTTAATTGTCGCCATTGTCTAGTACACATGAGCAATTGAGCAATATTTTTCCTTGTGAGTGACATAGAGCTAATTATTCTTAACATTTTTTAAGACCCTAGAGTGTACAAGTTTTCTAAAGTGCTATTTTTAAAGGCAAATAGAGCCTTATGTATCACAAAAAAAACCCCATTCATTTGCTCCACATATAGGCTCATTCTTGACACCGTCTTAGATCTCGCAAATTTACCAAGAAAACGTTTCCATGAGAAACTGAAGCAAGAACGTTTTTCAGAAAATCCGGAACCACAACAAAACAAGACCATATTCATTGCCTGCCATCGAAAATAACCATTTTTTAAATATAAATCAATAGGAAAACTATAGCAGTGACATGAGAAATGAAAAATCACATCATGTAATACTATACTACTGTATTTGAAAAGCAAAAAGAAATATTATTTTTTTGTTCTTCCAAAAGGGTAAAAATATAATTTTTCTCTCCAAAATAGAGAAAGTACATAGCTGCAAAAAAATATTTAAAGCATGAAATTTACTATTAAAATATCTCTACACATTAAAGAGTGCAAAAATTAGTCGATCTATTTGCAGTCCATCTATGAGCGACCTTAAAAAAATCACAACTCTAGCATATGCTTTCTGATGAAGATATTTATGTGAAATCATACTTTTTATGCAATTTACAACTTGATCTTTCATTTATTTTGTTTAAACCTAATTTATTTTCCAAAATTAAGCCATAAAGTCTAGGACTGAGGAAAAAATTAAACAACTGTGATTTTTCTAAAGTTGTCCATGGATAGACTACTATTTGCACTGATTCCACAGAACATCAGAAAGGTTTTCCAATATGAAATTTCGTGTGTTTAATTTTTTTTTGCACTATTTTCATTTTTTGGAATAAAAAAATATTTTTTCACTTTGGAGTGTGAAAATATATTGATGGTTCTGCAAAGTGTAATATGTCCTTTTAGCTGAACATTCATTTGTACCTTACATATAATTAAACAGCTCTTGCTTGGTTGAATAAAAACAGCTTTGCTTGTCCTTCATGCATGCTCGTATATAGTACATAGAATATTTCTTTCTGGCAACTATTTCTTTGTATTTTTCTTTTCCAAATGAAATTAAATTCTTTACCTTTTCTGAAGACACCATGGCTGTAGAGATTAGCTGCGGTGCCGGTGATATAGTTTTTTAATGAAAAACAAAGTCTTATGTACTACTACTAAGAAAAATTCAAGTAATTTGCTTGACACATAGAGGCACTTGAATATGACACACAACAGCGTATATTACGCCGATTGAATTGTGCCAGCCTATGTGTCACGTGATTTTTCTGCCCTGCACTAAATCCGCAAGCGCTGTATCAACCTCAAACCCTTGCTAAGTTGCTAGCCATGGAAGCTATCCGATATCTTACGAATTCACTATGAAAACGTTTACAACTGAAATTAAGAGCAAAATTGTTTCTAGGAGAATGTGGCACCCTTCCAAATAGGGCGGCATTCATTGCTGCCAAAGCTTCAGTCTTCCGCATTGCCCCATGTTAAATTACCAAATAATATTTTTAATATGAATTAGTATGGTAATTAAGGGATAATATAAAAAAATTAAACTACATAATCAAATATTCTACTATTATATTTAAAAGGTGAATTCTTTTATCCTTCCAAAAAGAAGCAAAAACATAATAATTTAGCTCTTCAAAATAGCAAAAATAGCTGCAAAAAGTATTAAAATAGTTAAAGTTAACATTTGAAAACATTTTCAGATGTCTAAGGGTGTAAAACTAGTCCACCTACATGTGAATTTCAAAATCCTCTCTTTCATTAGATGCTATCCTAGATAAATATCTTTATCTGAAAAATGCAGATATACTTAAATCGAGGGAACTAGCCTCCGTGGCAAAATGGGCTCTGGTCTCTTAAGGGGGGCTTTTGAAACCCCACCAGTTGGTTGGGACGAAAGTTCCTCTACCACCATGCCACATCATTCATTTGTGTTTTTTTTCTCGAATACGCATGAGAGTTGCGTATCATTGCATTAAGAAGGGTAGAGTAACAACTTAGCAGTTTATACAACGCGCCCGGAGGCGCCTGCAATTACAAGGTTTGATTTACGCTAAGTAAACAGCTAGTGCGCCTGCTGTAAGGCTTTACACGCCGCGCAGGCAGCCGAGGTGCTTTGCCCCCGCCTCTATCCACATATCGGCCTCACGCTTGATTTCCGCAAGTAGGTGCTGCAGTTGCTCTTCCTTGCCCCGAAATAGCCTTGCATTCCGCTCTTTCCATACTTGCCAAATGGTGATGGCAAATAGACTGTCAAATCCACGTCTTTTATTGGCCAGGAGGAGGTGTCATAGTTGCAGCCACCAATCCGGAAGCGAGTGATGCCCCAATGGTATCTGGTGCACCCCAAGTAGGCCAAGATGGCGCTCCATACTGCCTTGTGAAGGGGCATGTGATCAGCAGTGTGTTAGCTTTGATATACTATTTAAAACATTTTGAACCGGTGGTCCTACTTCGATCAAAGAACTATCGAACTGGTACTAATAACAATGCTTCAGGTTCTCAAGATACCTTTAGAAGTTTACCATTGTAAGAGCAAAAGAAAGAAAATTTTCACTTTGGAAATGCGAAATATTCTTACGTTTGTAGAACATAATATGTTTTTTAGTGGGACAATAATTTCATTGCATCTTATAATGGTAAATAACTCTTGCCCAATACGGATAAATCATTGAGGATTCTATTCCAAAAGATTTTTTTTATCTTTTTAAAGAGCCCAGGAGTGTAGAAATTTGTCGAGATTTTGCTCTGTGAATGAAAATATTCCTTATATATACACTTGGAATTGTTTTATTCATTTTCTCAGGAACATAATGCACACAACTCTCTCACACTACTTGCAACAACTTTGAACCTTCTCTAGGGAGGGACACCCACCATCCACGATCTCATGAAACCATCAATTAAAAATTATTAGGTTAAGTTCATTGCATGACATCGCCCACATTGGACTTCGGTGAAAAAAAAATCTCTTGATATTAATAATAGGACCTCATATCTTTTAAATTATATATATATATATTTTATTTTACTGAAGACGGGAATGGGTAACGAACTGGTCTAACTGGAGATGCCCGTGCCGCCGTCCCAACTTCCATCCGATTTGCGAGTTTCCTATCCGGCGCGGCGGCTAACTAGTGCTCCCGTCGCGGCTCGCTCCGCCGCCCCGCAGGCTCGGCCACGGCCACGCGGGATTGCTGGACGCGCGGACGGCGAGTTGGCTTCCCTTCCCTCCACGGCTCAACGCGCAGCGACCCGCCGAGGCGCCCACTCGTCTCCGCGGCCGCGGCTCTGCAGCCCTTCACTTCGGTATGCAGAGCTACTTTCCTTTTTTCTAATTGCCCTCCCTACAGGGTACATGTAGACTGCAGTTCAAGAATTCACCCCTCGGTGCTGAACTTGTAGCCTGAGCTCCCACCCTTTCATAGTAAAACTCCAATTTTGTCCGTAGGCCTTGCATCTGATCTGCTGTTACCTGACACAACTAACACGGTGAAAGATGCAAATGCAATCATAGTAAAATGAAACTTCTGTGTAACGGTGACATACAGCTCTTCATGGCTGCATATCGCTTATGGATAGAGTTAAGCTTCCTGGTCCATACTTTGGATGCATCAGGAATTTCACAAGTGTTGCATATTACTACAAAATTCTTTGGAAATCCTGCGGTTCCAAACAGTGCCTTCTCCATCTCTCTGCCTTGGCAATTTGGCATCAGTTTGGCTGCCTTGACAAGTGCAGGCAGCCAGGCAAAGGCAACAAAAATAATAATACGGGGATCATGATGTCATAGTTCGGTTTAAAATTTATTACTCAAGACAATAAGTTGATGTTCACCTTCAAATGGGTAAACACGGGACCAAGAGTACAACAAGCATACGCATTACATGGCCAGTGCACCAATCTGGCCCAAATTAAGTTTTTATTTCTGTTTGGTGCCTTATTCTCTTGGCACTAACACATGCATACCCATTTGCCTGATAGACTGAATGTCCACTTCAGATGATGCACCAAAGTAGGGGTGTAGTTGTATGCTCCAATCTCGTCTCCTTTGGTAGGTTATCTCCAGGAAGTACAGGCTGCCAATGCAAAGTCACATGATAAATATGCTGTCCAAGGTGTTATAGGTTACAGCGAAGACCTAAACTTGAATGAAAATGCAGTATTCTAGCACTTCTACCCTACAAAGATCCCCAACTAATGCAATTGGCTATTTTGAACATTGCTGCAGACTGCATCTACCCAGATTAGTATACTTAAACTTTTCTCAATGTTACCATTGTAAGACCACATAAAGAAGTTGGATCCGGCAAAAGTACCATCAGTTTAATATTGTAATTTCTATTAAGTACTTATTAAATTAAAAAAGCATACCAGTAGGCAGCAGTGCGTGGCAAGGTCATGTAAGCACCACACATCCCTGGTGGTCGTGAGGTTCAGTTTCCATCAGCTGAGCCATCCTGAGGCCCTTCACCACGTCCGGCATGGTTGGCCTCTTCCATGGCTCATCAGCAGTACATTCCAGTGCGGTGGCAAGCACACGCACCATCTGTTCCCGCAAGAGACCTGAATCTGGTAAGGAAGGATCAAACAATTCACCCTCCCGACCCTTTGCGATCATCCACCGCACCCAGTCAATAAGGTTGCCGCCCCCTTCTTCCACCTCCTGCCCTGTAGGAGGCCGTCCGGTGAGCACCTCCAGCATGACAACGCCAAAGCTGAAGACATCCCCCTTGGCAGTGCATTTCATTGTCAGTGCATATTCTGGGGGAATGTAGCCAAGCGTACCAGCAACCATGGTGCTAACATGAGTATCATACGCACTGATTATTCTTGCAAGGCCAAAGTCAGAGATCCTCGGCTCCATGTTCTCATCCAGTAGAATGTTACTTGACTTCATGTCCCGATGGATAATACGCGGCACGAAGCCATGATGGAGGAACATGAGTCCATGGGCAGAACCGAGGCAGATTCTGAGACGATCAGGCCATCCAATTGCCTTAGGAGCATTGGATCGGTCCCTCAGCCACATATCAAGGCTCCCATGCTGCATGTGTTCATAGACCAGGAAACGCTCATCACCACGAGCACAATAGCCAATCAGTGGAACAAGGTTATGATGCTTCACCTTTCCAATGGTCTCCATCTCAGCAAGGAATTGACGGTCACCAAGGAACTGGTGGCTACCATAAAGCCTCTTTATTGCGACTATTCGGCCTTCAGGGAGCGCTGCCCTGTAGACAGTCCCAAAGCCACCATGCCCTATGATGTTCACTCGATTGAAATTATTGGTAGCTTTCAGGATATCATTTATGGTGAACCTCAGCAGTGCATACTCGAATGTAGCCAGATTGATACTCGGTGGTTCCACTGAGATTGGTTCAACTGTATCCTCAGATTGACTGGCAGGTAGAAGAGGCGGTGACCTGTTTCTCAACAGCTTCCATCTCATAAAAAACACCACAAGAACCACAATGACAATGGTAACAGTGACACAAATGACCACTACTCCTAGAATTACATAAGGTGCGTAGCCGCCCCTATGGTTGATACTATCAGCAGCACATATGCCTGATGCCGTGCAATCTGATAAGCTATGCATACCAATTCGATTACCAGAGAAGTTGGCAAATGTGATACCAAATATATTGCAGATACCGCAAGGATTGGAACCTCTGAAATCATTCATTGAGAGATCAAGATAGTTCAAATTACTGAGATTGGACAGTGCCGATGGCAAGCTTCCAGTAAGGCTATTGTTGTGGATATCAAGATAAGACAGCTGTCTGAATTTTGAGATTGACTCATCTAGTCTCCCTGAGAAATGGTTACTGCTTGCATTGAAGAAGACCAGCGAGCTTGATGATTCTTCATAGCTAGTACAAGATAATGGGATTTCACCAGAGAGGCTGTTGTCACTGACATCCAGACGGTTCAGGCTCTTGCTGCACAGTAAAGATTGGGGTAGACTTGACATAAATGCATTACTGGACAAGTTTAGAACTGCAATGTTGGGAAGCATGCGGCCTATCTCAGCAGGAATATTGCCATTTAGGTGGTTATTAGACAGAAAAAGGCCTTGCAGGGTGAGCAGTGGCGCAGACCAAGGAAACATAGGCCCGACTAATGCATTGAAAGAGAGATCAACAGTTCTAATATTCTTCAGCTCACCGAGCTCTGAAGGAATAGATCCATTCAGCAAGTTACCTTGCAGGTGCAGCTCCTGTAGAATAACACAATTCTTGATCGCTGGTGGGATACCACCAGTCAACCGGTTATACGACAGATCAAGTAAACCGTGATGCTGAACATACTCTGATTCAGGATGACCTGGGTTCTTGAATCCCCCACATATCTCACCAGGAATAGAACCAGAGATCTGGTTGTGAGACAAAACCAAGCCAGTGAGCGAAGTCAATTGCAATATTGATCTTGGGATGGGTCCAATCAGATTATTTGAGCTCAGGTTTAGCATGACAAGGTTTCTGCAGTTGAAGAGCTCTTGTGGGATGCTCCCAGATAGTCTATTCCCATCAAGAGACATTTCTGTCAAATTCTCTAGAGCACCGACTGCCTGTGGGATAGGTCCTTCCAAACAGTTACTACCCAGTTTCAATTTCTGCACGCTGTGGAGTTTACCAATGCTCTCAGGGATATGACCAGTAAGCTTATTATTGTTGAGATTTATCTCCAAAACAGATGACAACTCCAACAACTTGACCGGCAGCACCCCTGTGAAATAGTTATAGGACAATTCCAGTGTTTGGAGTGGCAGGTCAGCTAAATATTCAGGTATCATACCGGTGAAATGGTTGCCTTGCAAATCCAGATGGACCAGTTTCCTGCAATCCTTGAATGTCTCATCAATACTCCCAGTCAGATCATTAGAATGCAAGTCAAGCGTCTGCAGCAGTTTGGCTTTACATATTGTTGGAAGTACAGAACCACTGAACTTGTTGTTTGCCAGGTTTACATGTTGAACATTTTCCCACTTTTGAATCAAATCACTTATATAACCTGACAGATTGTTGTCTTCCACTTCAAAATGGCGAACATCTTCTAAACCTCCAAGTTCTACAGGGATCCTGCCAGTGAATGCATTAAAGGACAGGTGTAAAAGAGTAATCTTCTTGCAGTTACCAAGCTCCTTTGGTATGCTCCCTATAAGCTTTGCACTGTTTGCCATCAGCACAGTCAGATTGCCCAGATTACCAACAGATGCTGGGAGTTCCGAATTGAAGCTGTTGCCTGATATATCAAGTTCTGATAAGCTTCGAAGATCACCAATTGACCTAGGGATGGTGCCTGATAAGTTGCATTTACTGAGAGAGAGTTGTTCTAGCTGCTTCATGTTACCAATCTCTTTCGGAATCCCTCCCGTGAAATTGTTGGACCCCAAAGCCAAACGTTTCAGGCTTTTTAAATGAGTAATCTCATTAGGTATTGGCCCCACCAAACTATTTGAAGAAAAATCAAGTGTTTGCAGGTTCAGCAATGCGTTTATTCCTGGAAATATTGATCCAGTGAGCTTATTCCTGCTTGCATCAAGGTAGATGAGCCGAGTCAGGTTACCAAAAGCTTCTGGTATTGATCCATCAAATCTGTTCTGGCGAAATCCCAGGACCTCAATGTTCTTCAGACTGCCCAGCTCCAGTGGAAGTTCTCCGGAGATGTTGTTATTGGATATCAATAACTTAGTGAGGTTCTGAAGCTGTGCAATTGCAGGGCTCAGTTGTCCAGAAAAGTTGTTTCTTTCTAGCACCATTTCTTTCAGTATCTTCAAATCGTATAACGAGGAAGGCAAGGGCCCAGTAAGCTGGTTATTGCTCAATTCCAGGTACTGAAGAGTCTGCAAATTTCCAAAGGCTTCTGGAATATTGCCAGATAAATCACACCTGCTTAAGTTGAGCATACGAAGTGAACGGAATGCCATGATGCATGACGGAAAAGGGACATGGAGTGGCACAGATGACAGGTCCATGGCCACAACAGTTTGTCTGTCACATGTTATACCCGTCCAGTTGCATGGATGGATTTCTGAATTATACCAGTTCTGAAAGACGCCTTCTGATCCAGCGACAGCTTGCCTCAGGGCATGTAAATTGTTTATTTCAGTTTCAACGAGAGCAGAGCTAGCGATGAAGCAGACAAATAGGATCAAGAAGCTGATTCCATCCTGAAAAAAAGGAAATGCAACATTAAAATAAGAGTTATAAATGTGACAGGTAACAGAGCTCTAAACAATACCAACGCCTTCAACCAGCGAAGAACACATGTAAAATGCTAAAAGGAATGTAAAATGAGGCTACTTTGCACATAATAATGTAAATGCTGGTTCTCGTTTGTGAATTGTTTGCAATACTTACTTTTCAGTTCTTTTCAATGGGAAAGATCCTATTATAAGTGCTTCAACCTGTGGGTCTCTATTTGACAATGCCTCGTGGCTCGTGCTGTCGTGCTTATGCAGGGTTTATACTAATTGTGATTTTAAGAAAAGGAGTTTCACCGAATTGGTGTAGACATGCTAAATTACAGGCAGGCAACCAGATATCTACTACACCGTAAGATTACAGAATGAGTCCATTTTCTACTTCCTGCAACTTCACCAGAAAGAAGTTTCCTTGGCTAGAGCCCAGGGGTCGGGCCTCGCCGTTGGGCTAGGGACTTATTTTTGGCTCTGGGGTCTATGAAATATGAGTGACAGTGTAGCGAGTGAACGGACTTGGTTTTGTCCAGATTGGCACGGATGGCTCAGATGAAAGGATGAATGGCGAGTGTTACCATGTTATCAAACTCAGTAGCACATAAACCGATGCATCTAAAATCAATCCAAAAATATGAATGGATATGCTACGCAAACATCTATCATTATGCAAAATTTGAGGATGAACAAACTTTTGTGGAAGAAGATATGAAAAATAGACATTGTCACCTGAGTCTAGGGGGGTGTGGATCTCACATGAATAGTAATATTTGCTACTATGGGATTGCTGAGTTCTTTTTTTCTATCTCCTTGCATAATTTTTTATTCATCCTCAAACTTTTCATGATCATAGATGCTTGTGTACTCTATCCATTCATATTTTTGGATAATTTTGTATGCATCGGTTTGTGTGCTACCGAATGTGGTGACACAGTAACACACCGGTAACACTGATATGTTCTTGGCAAGCGACAAGTGATGTTGAAAGGCTGACGTAAATTTCATCTTGC